>OX638389.1:5736407-6448563 GCA_951813805.1 Limnephilus auricula | reverse complement strand
GAAATCACCGAACCCAAGTCTTAAATTAGGCCCGTATAAAGTATGAAAATCACTCAAATGCGGTTTTTTGAAAATTTTGGTGTCGATTCCAGTTCAGTCCACTATTCTAAGTACAAATACAAAATTTCACGCAGAATAGTACCATAGGACCGGCGAAATCACCGAACCCAAGTCTTAAATTAGGCCCGTAAAAAGTATGAAAATCACTCAAATGCAGTTTTTGTTAATTTTGTTGTCGATTCCAGTTCAGTCCACTATTCTAAGTATAAATCAGAATTTTCACGCAGATTGTACCACCATAGGACCGGAGAAATCACCGAACCCTAGTCTTACATTATGCCCGTAAAAAGTATGAAAATCACTCAAATGCAGTTTTTTTGCAAATTTGGTTGTCGATTCCAGTTCAGTCCACTATTCTATGTATAAATCCAAAATTATACGCAGATTTATACCATAGGACCGGAAATCACCGAACCCAAGTCTTACATTAGGCCCGTAAAAAGTATGAAAATTACTCAAATGCAGTTTTTTGCATATTTCGTTGTCGATTCCATTTCAGTCTACTATTCTAATTTTAAATCCAAAATTTCACGCCGATTGGTACCATAGGACCGGAGAAATCACCAAACCCAAGTCTTACATTGGGCCCGTAAAAAGTATGAAAATAACTCAAATGCGGTTTTTTGAAAATTTGGTGTCGATTCCAGTTCAGTCCACTATTCATAGTATAAATCAGAAATTTCACGCAGATTGGTACTATAGGACCGGAGAAATCACCGAACCCAAGTCTTACATTAGGCCCGTAAAAAGTATGAAAATCACTCAAATGCGGTTTTTTGAAAATTTTGGGTGTCGATTCCAGTTCAGTCCACTATTCTAAGTACAAATCCAAAATATCACGCAGATTGGTACCATAGGACCGGAGAAATCACCGAACCCAAGTCTTACATTGGGCCCGTAAAAGTATGAAAATAACTCAAATGCGGTTTTTTGAAAAATTTGGTGTCGATTCCAGTTCAGTCCACTATTCTAAGTACAAATCCAAAATATCACGCAGATTGGTACCATAGGACCGGAGAAATCACCGAACCCAAGTCTTACATTAGGCCCGTAAAAAAGTATGAAAATAACTCAAATGCGGTTTTTTGAAAATTTTGGTGTCGATTCCAGTTCAGTCCACTATTCTAAGTACAAATCCAAAATTTCACGTAGATTGGTAGCATAGGACCGGAGAAATCACCGAACCCAAGTCTTACATTGGGCACGTAAAAAGTATGAAAATAACTCAAATGCGGTTTTTTGCAAATTTTGTTGTCGATTCCAGTTCAGTCCACTATTCTAAGTATAAATCCAAAATTTCACGCAGATTGGTACCATAGGACCGGAGAAATCACCGAACCCAAGTCTTACATTGGGCCCGTAAAAAGTATGAAAATAACTCAAATGCGGTTTTTTTGAAAAATTTGGTGTCGATTCCAGTTCAGTCCACTATTCTAAGTACAAATCGAAATTTCACGCAGAATGGTACCATAGGACCGGCGAAATCACCGAACCCAAGTCTTAAATTAGGCCCCTAAAAAGTATGAAAATCACTCAAATGCGGTTTTTTGAAAATTTTGGTGTCGATTCCAGTTCAGTCCACTATTCTAAGTACAAATCCAAAATTTCACGCAGATTGGTACCATAGGACAGGAGAAATCACCAAACCCAAGTCTTACATTGGGCCCGTAAAAAGTATGAAAATAACTCAAATGCGGTTTTTTGAAAAATTTGGTGTCGATTCCAGTTCAGTCCACTATTCTAAGTACAAATCCAAAATTTCACGCAGCACGGTATCATAGGACAGGAGAAATCACAAAACCCAAGTCTTACATTGGGCCCGTAAAAAGTATGAAAATAACTCAAATGCGGTTTTTAGAAAATTTTGGTGTCGATTCCAGTTCAGTCCACTATTTTCAGTACAAATTCAAAATTTCACGCATATTGGTACCATAGGACCGGAGAAATCACCGAACCCAAGTCTTACATTGGGCCCGTAAAAAGTATGAAAATTACTCAAATCAGTTTTATGCATATTTCGTTGTCGATTCCAGTTCTACTATTACTATTCTAAGTTTAAATCCAAAATTTTCACGCAGATAGGTACCATAGGACCGGAGAAATCACCGAACCCAAGTCTTACATTGGGCCCGTAAAAAGTATGAAAATAACTCAAATGCGGTTTTTGAAAAATTTGGTGTCGATTCCAGTTCAGTCCACTATTCTAAGTACAAATCGAAAATTTCACGCAGAATGGTACCATAGGACCGGCGAAATCACCGAACCCAAGTCTTAAATTAGGCCCCTAAAAAGTATGAAAATCACTCAAATGCGGTTTTTTGAAAATTTTGGTGTCGATTCCAGTTCAGTCCACTATTCTAAGTACAAATCCAAAATTTCACGCAGATTGGTACCATAGGACAGGAGAAATCACCAAACCCAAGTCTTACATTGGGCCCGTAAAAAGTATGAAAATAACTCAAATGCGGTTTTTTGAAAAATTTGGTGTCGATTCCAGTTCAGTCCACTATTCTAAGTACAAATCCAAAATTTCACGCAGCACGGTATCATAGGACAGGAGAAATCACAAAACCCAAGTCTTACATTGGGCCCGTAAAAAGTATGAAAATAACTCAAATGCGGTTTTTTGCAAATTTTGTTGTCGATTCCAGTTCAGTCCACGATTCTAAGTATAAATCCAAAATTTCACGCAGAATGGTACCATAGGACCGGCGAAATCACCGAACCCAAGTCTTAAATAAGGCCCGTATAAAGTATGAAAATCACTCAAATGCGGTTTTTTGAAAATTTTGGTGTCGATTCCAGTTCAGTCCACTATTCTAAGTACAAATACAAAATTTCACGCAGATTGGTACCATAGGACAGGAGAAATCACCAAACCCAAGTCTTACATTGGGCCGTAAAAAGTATGAAAATAACTCAAATGCGGTTTTTTGAAAATTTTGGTGTCGATTCCAGTTCAGTCCACTATTCTAAGTACAAATCCAAAATTTCACGCAGATTGGTATCATAGGACAGGAGAAATCACCAAACCCAAGTCTTAAATTAGGCCCGTAAAAAGTATGAAAATCACTCAAATGCGGTTTTTTGAAAATTTTGGTGTCGATTCCAGTTCAGTCCACTATTCTAAGTACAAATCCAAAATTTCACGCAGAATGGTACCATAGGACGGCGAAATCACCGAACCCAAGTCTTAAATTAGGCCCGTAAAAAGTATGAATCTCACTCAAATGCGGTTTTTTGAAAATTTTGGTGTCGATTCCAGTTCAGTCCACTATTCTAAGTACAAATCCAAAATTTCACGTAGATTGGTAGCATAGGACCGGAGAAATCACCGAACCCAAGTCTTACATTGGGCACGTAAAAAGTATGAAAATAACTCAAATGCGGTTTTTTGCAAATTTTGTTGTCGATTCCAGTTCAGTCCACTATTCTAAGTATAAATCCAAAATTTCACGCAGATTGGGTACCATAGGACCGGAGAAATCACCGAACCCAAGTCTTACATTGGGCCCGTAAAAAGTATGAAAATAACTCAAATGCGGTTTTTTGAAAAATTTGGTGTCGATTCCAGTTCAGTCCACTATTCTAAGTACAAATCCAAAATATCACGCAGATTGGTACCATAGGACCGGAGAAATCACCGAACCCAAGTCTTACATTAGGCCCGTAAAAAGTATGAAAATAACTCAAATGCGGTTTTTTTGAAAATTTTGGTGTCGATTCCAGTTCAGTCCACTATTCTAAGTACAAATCCAAAATTTCACGTAGATTGGTAGCATAGGACCGGAGAAATCACCGAACCCAAGTCTTACATTGGGCACGTAAAAAGTATGAAAATAACTCAAATGCGGTTTTTTGCAAATTTTGTTGTCGATTCCAGTTCAGTCCACTATTCTAAGTATAAATCCAAAATTTCACGCAGATTGGTACCATAGGACCGGAGAAATCACCGAACCCAAGTCTTACATTGGGCCCGTAAAAAGTATGAAAATAACTCAAATGCGGTTTTTTGAAAAATTTGGTGTCGATTCCAGTTCAGTCCACTATTCTAAGTACAAATCGAAAATTTCACGCAGAATGGTACCATAGGACCGGCGAAATCACCGAACCCAAGTCTTAAATTAGGCCCGTAAAAAGTATGAATCTCACTCAAATGCGGTTTTTTGAAAATTTTGGTGTCGATTCCAGTTCAGTCCACTATTCTAAGTACAAATCCAAAATTTCACGCAGATTGGTACCATAGGACAGGAGAAATCACCAAACCCAAGTCTTACATTGGGCCCGTAAAAAGTATGAAAATAACTCAAATGCGGTTTTTGAAAAATTTGGTGTCGATTCCAGTTCAGTCCACTATTCTAAGTACAAATCCAAAATTTCACGCAGCACGGTATCATAGGACAGGAGAAATCACAAAACCCAAGTCTTACATTGGGCCCGTAAAAAGTATGAAAATAACTCAAATGCGGTTTTTAGAAAATTTTGGTGTCGATTCCAGTTTCAGTCCACTATTTTCAGTACAAATTCAAAATTTCACGCATATTGGTACCATAGGACCGGAGAAATCACCGAACCCAAGTCTTACATTGGGCCGTAAAAAGTATGAAAATTACTCAAATCAGTTTTATGCATATTTCGTTGTCGATTCCAGTTCTACTATTACTATTCTAAGTTTAAATCCAAAATTTCACGCAGATAGGTACCATAGGACCGGAGAAATCACCGATCCCAAGTCTTACATTGGGCCCGTAAAAAGTATGAAAATAACTCAAATGCGGTTTTTTTTGCAAATTTTGTTGTCGATTCCAGTTCAGTCCACGATTCTAAGTATAAATCCAAAATTTCACGCAGAATGGTACCATAGGACCGGCGAAATCACCGAACCCAAGTCTTAAATAAGGCCCGTATAAAGTATGAAAATCACTCAAATGCGGTTTTTTGAAAATTTTGGTGTCGATTCCAGTTCAGTCCACTATTCTAAGTAGAAATACAAAATTTCACGCAGATTGGTACCATAGGACAGGAGAAATCACCAAACCCAAGTCTTACATTGGGCCCGTAAAAAGTATGAAAATAACTCAAATGCGGTTTTTTGAAAATTTTGGTGTCGATTCCAGTTCAGTCCACTATTCTAAGTACAAATCCAAAATTTCACGCAGAATGGTACCATAGGACCGGCGAAATCACCGAACCCAAGTCTTAAATTAGGCCCGTAAAAAGTATGAAAATCACTCAAATGCGGTTTTTTGAAAATTTTGGTGTCGATTCCAATTCAGTCCACTATTCTAAGTACAAATCCAAAATTTCACGTAGATTGGTAGCATAGGACCGGAGAAATCACCGAACCCAAGTCTTACATTGGGCACGTAAAAAGTATGAAAATAACTCAAATGCGGTTTTTTGCAAATTTTGTTGTCGATTCCAGTTCAGTCCACTATTCTAAGTATAAATCCAAAATTTCACGCAGATTGGTACCATAGGACCGGAGAAATCACCGAACCCAAGTCTTACATTGGGACCGTAAAAAGTATGAAAATAACTCAAATGCGGTTTTTTGAAAAATTTGGTGTCGATTCCAGTTCAGTCCACTATTCTAAGTACAAATCCAAAATTTCACGCAGAATGGTACCATAGGACCGGCGAAATCACCGAACCCAAGTCTTAAATTAGGCCCCTAAAAAGTATGAAAATCACTCAAATGCGGTTTTTTGAAAATTTGGTGTCGATTCCAGTTCAGTCCACTATTCTAAGTACAAATCCAAAATATCACGCAGATTGGTACCATAGGACCGGAGAAATCACCGAACCCAAGTCTTACATTAGGCCCGTAAAAAGTATGAAAATCACTCAAATGCGGTTTTTTGAAAATTTTGGTGTCGATTCCAGTTCAGTCCACTATTCTAAGTACAAATCCAAAATTTCACGTAGATTGGTAGCATAGGACCGGAGAAATCACCGAACCCAAGTCTTACATTGGGCCCGTAAAAAGTATGAAAATAACTCAAATGCGGTTTTTTGAAAATTTTGGTGTCGATTCCAGTTCAGTCCACTATTCTAAGTATAAATCCAAAATTTCACGCAGATTGGTACCATAGGACAGGAGAAATCACCAAACCCAAGTCTTACATTGGGCCCGTAAAAAGTATGAAAATTACTCAAATCAGTTTTATGCATATTTCGTTGTCGATTCCAGTTCTACTATTACTATTCTAAGTTTAAATCCAAAATTTCACGCAGATAGGTACCATAGGACCGGAGAAATCACCGATCCCAAGTCTTACATTGGGCCCGTAAAAAGTATGAAAATAACTCAAATGCGGTTTTTTTGCAAATTTTGTTGTCGATTCCAGTTCAGTCCACTATTCTAAGTATAAATCCAAAATTTCACGCAGATTGGTACCATAGGACAGGAGAAATCACCAAACCCAAGTCTTACATTGGGCCCGTAAAAAGTATGAAAATTACTCAAATCAGTTTTATGCATATTTCGTTGTCGATTCCAGTTCTACTATTACTATTCTAAGTTTAAATCCAAAATTTCACGCAGATAGGTACCATAGGACCGGAGAAATCACCGATCCCAAGTCTTACATTGGGCCCGTAAAAAGTATGAAAATAACTCAAATGCGGTTTTTTTGCAAATTTTGTTGTCGATTCCAGTTCAGTCCACGATTCTAAGTATAAATCCAAAATTTCACGCAGAATGGTACCATAGGACCGGCGAAATCACCGAACCCAAGTCTTAAATAAGGCCCGTATAAAGTATGAAAATCACTCAAATGCGGTTTTTTGAAAATTTTGGTGTCGATTCCAGTTCAGTCCACTATTCTAAGTAGAAATACAAAATTTCACGCAGATTGGTACCATAGGACAGGAGAAATCACCAAACCCAAGTCTTACATTGGGCCCGTAAAAAGTATGAAAATAACTCAAATGCGGTTTTTTGAAAATTTTGGTGTCGATTCCAGTTCAGTCCACTATTCTAAGTACAAATCCAAAATTTCACGCAGAATGGTACCATAGGACCGGCGAAATCACCGAACCCAAGTCTTAAATTAGGCCCGTAAAAAGTATGAAAATCACTCAAATGCGGTTTTTTGAAAATTTTGGTGTCGATTCCAATTCAGTCCACTATTCTAAGTACAAATCCAAAATTTCACGTAGATTGGTAGCATAGGACCGGAGAAATCACCGAACCCAAGTCTTACATTGGGCACGTAAAAAGTATGAAAATAACTCAAATGCGGTTTTTTGCAAATTTTGTTGTCGATTCCAGTTCAGTCCACTATTCTAAGTATAAATCCAAAATTTCACGCAGATTGGTACCATAGGACCGGAGAAATCACCGAACCCAAGTCTTACATTGGGCCCGTAAAAAGTATGAAAATAACTCAAATGCGGTTTTTTGAAAAATTTGGTGTCGATTCCAGTTCAGTCCACTATTCTAAGTACAAATCCAAAATTTCACGCAGAATGGTACCATAGGACCGGCGAAATCACCGAACCCAAGTCTTAAATTAGGCCCCTAAAAAGTATGAAAATCACTCAAATGCGGTTTTTTGAAAATTTGGTGTCGATTCCAGTTCAGTCCACTATTCTAAGTACAAATCCAAAATATCACGCAGATTGGTACCATAGGACCGGAGAAATCACCGAACCCAAGTCTTACATTAGGCCCGTAAAAAGTATGAAAATCACTCAAATGCGGTTTTTTGAAAATTTTGGTGTCGATTCCAGTTCAGTCCACTATTCTAAGTACAAATCCAAAATTTCACGTAGATTGGTAGCATAGGACCGGAGAAATCACCGAACCCAAGTCTTACATTGGGCCCGTAAAAAGTATGAAAATAACTCAAATGCGGTTTTTTGAAAATTTTGGTGTCGATTCCAGTTCAGTCCACTATTCTAAGTATAAATCCAAAATTTCACGCAGATTGGTACCATAGGACAGGAGAAATCACCAAACCCAAGTCTTACATTGGGCCCGTAAAAAGTATGAAAATCACTCAAATGCGGTTTTTTGAAAATTTTGGTGTCGATTCCAATTCAGTCCACTATTCTAAGTACAAATCCAAAATTTCACGTAGATTGGTAGCATAGGACCGGAGAAATCACCGAACCCAAGTCTTACATTGGGCACGTAAAAAGTATGAAAATAACTCAAATGCGGTTTTTTGCAAATTTTGTTGTCGATTCCAGTTCAGTCCACTATTCTAAGTATAAATCCAAAATTTCACGCAGATTGGTACCATAGGACCGGAGAAATCACCGAACCCAAGTCTTACATTGGGCCCGTAAAAAGTATGAAAATAACTCAAATGCGGTTTTTTGAAAAATTTGGTGTCGATTCCAGTTCAGTCCACTATTCTAAGTACAAATCCAAAATTTCACGCAGAATGGTACCATAGGACCGGCGAAATCACCGAACCCAAGTCTTAAATTAGGCCCCTAAAAAGTATGAAAATCACTCAAATGCGGTTTTTTGAAAATTTGGTGTCGATTCCAGTTCAGTCCACTATTCTAAGTACAAATCCAAAATATCACGCAGATTGGTACCATAGGACCGGAGAAATCACCGAACCCAAGTCTTACATTAGGCCCGTAAAAAGTATGAAAATCACTCAAATGCGGTTTTTTGAAAATTTTGGTGTCGATTCCAGTTCAGTCCACTATTCTAAGTACAAATCCAAAATTTCACGTAGATTGGTAGCATAGGACCGGAGAAATCACCGAACCCAAGTCTTACATTGGGCCCGTAAAAAGTATGAAAATAACTCAAATGCGGTTTTTTGAAAATTTTGGTGTCGATTCCAGTTCAGTCCACTATTCTAAGTATAAATCCAAAATTTCACGCAGATTGGTACCATAGGACAGGAGAAATCACCAAACCCAAGTCTTACATTGGGCCCGTAAAAAGTATGAAAATTACTCAAATCAGTTTTATGCATATTTCGTTGTCGATTCCAGTTCTACTATTACTATTCTAAGTTTAAATCCAAAATTTCACGCAGATAGGTACCATAGGACCGGAGAAATCACCGATCCCAAGTCTTACATTGGGCCCGTAAAAAGTATGAAAATAACTCAAATGCGGTTTTTTTGCAAATTTTGTTGTCGATTCCAGTTCAGTCCACGATTCTAAGTATAAATCCAAAATTTCACGCAGAATGGTACCATAGGACCGGCGAAATCACCGAACCCAAGTCTTAAATTAGGCCCCTAAAAAGTATGAAAATCACTCAAATGCGGTTTTTTGAAAATTTGGTGTCGATTCCAGTTCAGTCCACTATTCTAAGTACAAATCCAAAATATCACGCAGATTGGTACCATAGGACCGGAGAAATCACCGAACCCAAGTCTTACATTAGGCCCGTAAAAAGTATGAAAATCACTCAAATGCGGTTTATTGAAAATTTTGGTGTCGATTCCAGTTCAGTCCACTATTCTAAGTACAAATCCAAAATTTCACGTAGATTGGTAGCATAGGACCGGAGAAATCACCGAACCCAAGTCTTACATTGGGCCCGTAAAAAGTATGAAAATAACTCAAATGCGGTTTTTTGCAAATTTTGTTGTCGATTCCAGTTCAGTCCACTATTCTAAGTATAAATCCAAAATTTCACGCAGATTGGTACCATAGGACCGGAGAAATCACCGAACCCAAGTCTTACATTGGGCCCGTAAAAAGTATGAAAATAACTCAAATGCGGTTTTTTGAAAAATTTGGTGTCGATTCCAGTTCAGTCCACTATTCTAAGTACAAATCCAAAATATCACGCAGATTGGTACCATAGGACCGGAGAAATCACCGAACCCAAGTCTTACATTAGGCCCGTAAAAAGTATGAAAATCACTCAAATGCGGTTTTTTGAAAATTTTGGTGTCGATTCCGGTTCAGTCCATTATTCTAAGTACAAATCCAAAATTTCACGCAGATTGGTACCATAGGACAGGAGAAATCACCAAACCCAAGTCTTACATTGGGCCCGTAAAAAGTATGAAAATAACTCAAATGCGGTTTTTTGAAAAATTTGGTGTCGATTCCAGTTCAGTCCACTATTCTAAGTACAAATCCAAAATTTCACGCAGAATGGTACCATAGGACCCGCGAAATCACCGAACCCAAGTCTTAAATTAGGCCCGTAAAAAGTATGAAAATAACTCAAATGCGGTTTTTTGAAAAATTTGGTGTCGATTCCAGTTCAGTCCACTATTCTAAGTACAAATCCAAAATATCACGCAGATTGGTACCATAGGACCGGAGAAATCACCGAACCCAAGTCTTACATTAGGCCCGTAAAAAGTATGAAAATCACTCAAATGCGGTTTTTTGAAAATTTTGGTGTCGATTCCAGTTCAGTCCACTATTCTAAGTACAAATCCAAAATTTCACGCAGAATGGTACCATAGGACCGGCGAAATCACCGAACCCAAGTCTTAAATTAGGCCCGTAAAAAGTATGAATCTCACTCAAATGCGGTTTTTTGAAAATTTTGGTGTCGATTCCAGTTCAGTCCACTATTCTAAGTATAAATCCAAAATTTCACGTAGATTGGTAGCATAGGACCGGAGAAATCACCGAACCCAAGTCTTACATTGGGCCCGTAAAAAGTATGAAAATAACTCAAATGCGGTTTTTTGCAAATTTTGTTGTCGATTCCAGTTCAGTCCACTATTCTAAGTACAAATTCAAAATTTCACGCATATTGGTACCATAGGACCGGAGAAATCACCGAACCCAAGTCTTACATTGGGCCCGTAAAAAGTATGAAAATTACTCAAATCAGTTTTATGCATATTTCGTTGTCGATTCCAGTTCTACTATTACTATTCTAAGTTTAAATCCAAAATTTCACGCAGATAGGTACCATAGGACCGGAGAAATCACCGATCCCAAGTCTTACATTGGGCCCGTAAAAAGTATGAAAATAACTCAAATGCGGTTTTTTTGCAAATTTTGTTGTCGATTCCAGTTCAGTCCACGATTCTAAGTATAAATCCAAAATTTCACGCAGAATGGTACCATAGGACCGGCGAAATCACCGAACCCAAGTCTTAAATAAGGCCCGTATAAAGTATGAAAATCACTCAAATGCGGTTTTTTGAAAATTTTGGTGTCGATTCCAGTTCAGTCCACTATTCTAAGTAGAAATACAAAATTTCACGCAGATTGGTACCATAGGACAGGAGAAATCACCAAACCCAAGTCTTACATTGGGCCCGTAAAAAGTATGAAAATAACTCAAATGCGGTTTTTTGAAAATTTTGGTGTCGATTCCAGTTCAGTCCACTATTCTAAGTACAAATCCAAAATTTCACGCAGATTGGTACCATAGGACAGGAGAAATCACCAAACCCAAGTCTTACATTGGGCCCGTAAAAAGTATGAAAATTACTCAAATCAGTTTTATGCATATTTCGTTGTCGATTCCAGTTCTACTATTACTATTCTAAGTTTAAATCCAAAATTTCACGCAGATAGGTACCATAGGACCGGAGAAATCACCGATCCCAAGTCTTACATTGGGCCCGTAAAAAGTATGAAAATAACTCAAATGCGGTTTTTTTGCAAATTTTGTTGTCGATTCCAGTTCAGTCCACGATTCTAAGTATAAATCCAAAATTTCACGCAGAATGGTACCATAGGACCGGCGAAATCACCGAACCCAAGTCTTAAATAAGGCCCGTATAAAGTATGAAAATCACTCAAATGCGGTTTTTTGAAAATTTTGGTGTCGATTCCAGTTCAGTCCACTATTCTAAGTAGAAATACAAAATTTCACGCAGATTGGTACCATAGGACAGGAGAAATCACCAAACCCAAGTCTTACATTGGGCCCGTAAAAAGTATGAAAATAACTCAAATGCGGTTTTTTGAAAATTTTGGTGTCGATTCCAGTTCAGTCCACTATTCTAAGTACAAATCCAAAATTTCACGCAGAATGGTACCATAGGACCGGCGAAATCACCGAACCCAAGTCTTAAATTAGGCCCGTAAAAAGTATGAAAATCACTCAAATGCGGTTTTTTGAAAATTTTGGTGTCGATTCCAATTCAGTCCACTATTCTAAGTACAAATCCAAAATTTCACGTAGATTGGTAGCATAGGACCGGAGAAATCACCGAACCCAAGTCTTACATTGGGCACGTAAAAAGTATGAAAATAACTCAAATGCGGTTTTTTGCAAATTTTGTTGTCGATTCCAGTTCAGTCCACTATTCTAAGTATAAATCCAAAATTTCACGCAGATTGGTACCATAGGACCGGAGAAATCACCGAACCCAAGTCTTACATTGGGCCCGTAAAAAGTATGAAAATAACTCAAATGCGGTTTTTTGAAAAATTTGGTGTCGATTCCAGTTCAGTCCACTATTCTAAGTACAAATCCAAAATTTCACGCAGAATGGTACCATAGGACCGGCGAAATCACCGAACCCAAGTCTTAAATTAGGCCCCTAAAAAGTATGAAAATCACTCAAATGCGGTTTTTTGAAAATTTGGTGTCGATTCCAGTTCAGTCCACTATTCTAAGTACAAATCCAAAATATCACGCAGATTGGTACCATAGGACCGGAGAAATCACCGAACCCAAGTCTTACATTAGGCCCGTAAAAAGTATGAAAATCACTCAAATGCGGTTTTTTGAAAATTTTGGTGTCGATTCCAGTTCAGTCCACTATTCTAAGTACAAATCCAAAATTTCACGTAGATTGGTAGCATAGGACCGGAGAAATCACCGAACCCAAGTCTTACATTGGGCCCGTAAAAAGTATGAAAATAACTCAAATGCGGTTTTTTGAAAATTTTGGTGTCGATTCCAGTTCAGTCCACTATTCTAAGTATAAATCCAAAATTTCACGCAGATTGGTACCATAGGACAGGAGAAATCACCAAACCCAAGTCTTACATTGGGCCCGTAAAAAGTATGAAAATCACTCAAATGCGGTTTTTTGAAAATTTTGGTGTCGATTCCAATTCAGTCCACTATTCTAAGTACAAATCCAAAATTTCACGTAGATTGGTAGCATAGGACCGGAGAAATCACCGAACCCAAGTCTTACATTGGGCACGTAAAAAGTATGAAAATAACTCAAATGCGGTTTTTTGCAAATTTTGTTGTCGATTCCAGTTCAGTCCACTATTCTAAGTATAAATCCAAAATTTCACGCAGATTGGTACCATAGGACCGGAGAAATCACCGAACCCAAGTCTTACATTGGGCCCGTAAAAAGTATGAAAATAACTCAAATGCGGTTTTTTGAAAAATTTGGTGTCGATTCCAGTTCAGTCCACTATTCTAAGTACAAATCCAAAATTTCACGCAGAATGGTACCATAGGACCGGCGAAATCACCGAACCCAAGTCTTAAATTAGGCCCCTAAAAAGTATGAAAATCACTCAAATGCGGTTTTTTGAAAATTTGGTGTCGATTCCAGTTCAGTCCACTATTCTAAGTACAAATCCAAAATATCACGCAGATTGGTACCATAGGACCGGAGAAATCACCGAACCCAAGTCTTACATTAGGCCCGTAAAAAGTATGAAAATCACTCAAATGCGGTTTTTTGAAAATTTTGGTGTCGATTCCAGTTCAGTCCACTATTCTAAGTACAAATCCAAAATTTCACGTAGATTGGTAGCATAGGACCGGAGAAATCACCGAACCCAAGTCTTACATTGGGCCCGTAAAAAGTATGAAAATAACTCAAATGCGGTTTTTTGAAAATTTTGGTGTCGATTCCAGTTCAGTCCACTATTCTAAGTATAAATCCAAAATTTCACGCAGATTGGTACCATAGGACAGGAGAAATCACCAAACCCAAGTCTTACATTGGGCCCGTAAAAAGTATGAAAATTACTCAAATCAGTTTTATGCATATTTCGTTGTCGATTCCAGTTCTACTATTACTATTCTAAGTTTAAATCCAAAATTTCACGCAGATAGGTACCATAGGACCGGAGAAATCACCGATCCCAAGTCTTACATTGGGCCCGTAAAAAGTATGAAAATAACTCAAATGCGGTTTTTTTGCAAATTTTGTTGTCGATTCCAGTTCAGTCCACGATTCTAAGTATAAATCCAAAATTTCACGCAGAATGGTACCATAGGACCGGCGAAATCACCGAACCCAAGTCTTAAATTAGGCCCCTAAAAAGTATGAAAATCACTCAAATGCGGTTTTTTGAAAATTTGGTGTCGATTCCAGTTCAGTCCACTATTCTAAGTACAAATCCAAAATATCACGCAGATTGGTACCATAGGACCGGAGAAATCACCGAACCCAAGTCTTACATTAGGCCCGTAAAAAGTATGAAAATCACTCAAATGCGGTTTATTGAAAATTTTGGTGTCGATTCCAGTTCAGTCCACTATTCTAAGTACAAATCCAAAATTTCACGTAGATTGGTAGCATAGGACCGGAGAAATCACCGAACCCAAGTCTTACATTGGGCCCGTAAAAAGTATGAAAATAACTCAAATGCGGTTTTTTGCAAATTTTGTTGTCGATTCCAGTTCAGTCCACTATTCTAAGTATAAATCCAAAATTTCACGCAGATTGGTACCATAGGACCGGAGAAATCACCGAACCCAAGTCTTACATTGGGCCCGTAAAAAGTATGAAAATAACTCAAATGCGGTTTTTTGAAAAATTTGGTGTCGATTCCAGTTCAGTCCACTATTCTAAGTACAAATCCAAAATATCACGCAGATTGGTACCATAGGACCGGAGAAATCACCGAACCCAAGTCTTACATTAGGCCCGTAAAAAGTATGAAAATCACTCAAATGCGGTTTTTTGAAAATTTTGGTGTCGATTCCGGTTCAGTCCATTATTCTAAGTACAAATCCAAAATTTCACGCAGATTGGTACCATAGGACAGGAGAAATCACCAAACCCAAGTCTTACATTGGGCCCGTAAAAAGTATGAAAATAACTCAAATGCGGTTTTTTGAAAAATTTGGTGTCGATTCCAGTTCAGTCCACTATTCTAAGTACAAATCCAAAATTTCACGCAGAATGGTACCATAGGACCCGCGAAATCACCGAACCCAAGTCTTAAATTAGGCCCGTAAAAAGTATGAAAATAACTCAAATGCGGTTTTTTGAAAAATTTGGTGTCGATTCCAGTTCAGTCCACTATTCTAAGTACAAATCCAAAATATCACGCAGATTGGTACCATAGGACCGGAGAAATCACCGAACCCAAGTCTTACATTAGGCCCGTAAAAAGTATGAAAATCACTCAAATGCGGTTTTTTGAAAATTTTGGTGTCGATTCCAGTTCAGTCCACTATTCTAAGTACAAATCCAAAATTTCACGCAGAATGGTACCATAGGACCGGCGAAATCACCGAACCCAAGTCTTAAATTAGGCCCGTAAAAAGTATGAATCTCACTCAAATGCGGTTTTTTGAAAATTTTGGTGTCGATTCCAGTTCAGTCCACTATTCTAAGTATAAATCCAAAATTTCACGTAGATTGGTAGCATAGGACCGGAGAAATCACCGAACCCAAGTCTTACATTGGGCCCGTAAAAAGTATGAAAATAACTCAAATGCGGTTTTTTGCAAATTTTGTTGTCGATTCCAGTTCAGTCCACTATTCTAAGTACAAATTCAAAATTTCACGCATATTGGTACCATAGGACCGGAGAAATCACCGAACCCAAGTCTTACATTGGGCCCGTAAAAAGTATGAAAATTACTCAAATCAGTTTTATGCATATTTCGTTGTCGATTCCAGTTCTACTATTACTATTCTAAGTTTAAATCCAAAATTTCACGCAGATAGGTACCATAGGACCGGAGAAATCACCGATCCCAAGTCTTACATTGGGCCCGTAAAAAGTATGAAAATCACTCAAATGCGGTTTTTTGAAAATTTTGGTGTCGATTCCAGTTCAGTCCACTATTCTAAGTATAAATCCAAAATTTCACGCAGATTGGTACCATAGGACAGGAGAAATCACCAAACCCAAGTCTTACATTGGGCCCGTAAAAAGTATGAAAATTACTCAAATCAGTTTTATGCATATTTCGTTGTCGATTCCAGTTCTACTATTACTATTCTAAGTTTAAATCCAAAATTTCACGCAGATAGGTACCATAGGACCGGAGAAATCACCGATCCCAAGTCTTACATTGGGCCCGTAAAAAGTATGAAAATAACTCAAATGCGGTTTTTTTGCAAATTTTGTTGTCGATTCCAGTTCAGTCCACTATTCTAAGTATAAATCCAAAATTTCACGCAGATTGGTACCATAGGACAGGAGAAATCACCAAACCCAAGTCTTACATTGGGCCCGTAAAAAGTATGAAAATTACTCAAATCAGTTTTATGCATATTTCGTTGTCGATTCCAGTTCTACTATTACTATTCTAAGTTTAAATCCAAAATTTCACGCAGATAGGTACCATAGGACCGGAGAAATCACCGATCCCAAGTCTTACATTGGGCCCGTAAAAAGTATGAAAATAACTCAAATGCGGTTTTTTTGCAAATTTTGTTGTCGATTCCAGTTCAGTCCACGATTCTAAGTATAAATCCAAAATTTCACGCAGAATGGTACCATAGGACCGGCGAAATCACCGAACCCAAGTCTTAAATAAGGCCCGTATAAAGTATGAAAATCACTCAAATGCGGTTTTTTGAAAATTTTGGTGTCGATTCCAGTTCAGTCCACTATTCTAAGTAGAAATACAAAATTTCACGCAGATTGGTACCATAGGACAGGAGAAATCACCAAACCCAAGTCTTACATTGGGCCCGTAAAAAGTATGAAAATAACTCAAATGCGGTTTTTTGAAAATTTTGGTGTCGATTCCAGTTCAGTCCACTATTCTAAGTACAAATCCAAAATTTCACGCAGAATGGTACCATAGGACCGGCGAAATCACCGAACCCAAGTCTTAAATTAGGCCCGTAAAAAGTATGAAAATCACTCAAATGCGGTTTTTTGAAAATTTTGGTGTCGATTCCAATTCAGTCCACTATTCTAAGTACAAATCCAAAATTTCACGTAGATTGGTAGCATAGGACCGGAGAAATCACCGAACCCAAGTCTTACATTGGGCACGTAAAAAGTATGAAAATAACTCAAATGCGGTTTTTTGCAAATTTTGTTGTCGATTCCAGTTCAGTCCACTATTCTAAGTATAAATCCAAAATTTCACGCAGATTGGTACCTTAGGACCGGAGAAATCACCGAACCCAAGTCTTACATTGGGCCCGTAAAAAGTATGAAAATAACTCAAATGCGGTTTTTTGAAAAATTTGGTGTCGATTCCAGTTCAGTCCACTATTCTAAGTACAAATCCAAAATTTCACGCAGAATGGTACCATAGGACCGGCGAAATCACCGAACCCAAGTCTTAAATTAGGCCCCTAAAAAGTATGAAAATCACTCATATGCGGTTTTTTGAAAATTTGGTGTCGATTCCAGTTCAGTCCACTATTCTAAGTACAAATCCAAAATATCACGCAGATTGGTACCATAGGACCGGAGAAATCACCGAACCCAAGTCTTACATTAGGCCCGTAAAAAGTATGAAAATCACTCAAATGCGGTTTTTTGAAAATTTTGGTGTCGATTCCAGTTCAGTCCACTATTCTAAGTACAAATCCAAAATTTCACGTAGATTGGTAGCATAGGACCGGAGAAATCACCGAACCCAAGTCTTACATTGGGCCCGTAAAAAGTATGAAAATAACTCAAATGCGGTTTTTTGAAAATTTTGGTGTCGATTCCAGTTCAGTCCACTATTCTAAGTATAAATCCAAAATTTCACGCAGATTGGTACCATAGGACAGGAGAAATCACCAAACCCAAGTCTTACATTGGGCCCGTAAAAAGTATGAAAATTACTCAAATCAGTTTTATGCATATTTCGTTGTCGATTCCAGTTCTACTATTACTATTCTAAGTTTAAATCCAAAATTTCACGCAGATAGGTACCATAGGACCGGAGAAATCACCGATCCCAAGTCTTACATTGGGCCCGTAAAAAGTATGAAAATAACTCAAATGCGGTTTTTTTGCAAATTTTGTTGTCGATTCCAGTTCAGTCCACGATTCTAAGTATAAATCCAAAATTTCACGCAGAATGGTACCATAGGACCGGCGAAATCACCGAACCCAAGTCTTAAATTAGGCCCCTAAAAAGTATGAAAATCACTCAAATGCGGTTTTTTGAAAATTTGGTGTCGTTTCCAGTTCAGTCCACTATTCTAAGTACAAATCCAAAATATCACGCAGATTGGTACCATAGGACCGGAGAAATCACCGAACCCAAGTCTTACATTAGGCCCGTAAAAAGTATGAAAATCACTCAAATGCGGTTTATTGAAAATTTTGGTGTCGATTCCAGTTCAGTCCACTATTCTAAGTACAAATCCAAAATTTCACGCAGATTGGTACCATAGGACAGGAGAAATCACCAAACCCAAGTCTTACATTGGGCCCGTAAAAAGTATGAAAATAACTCAAATGCGGTTTTTTGAAAAATTTGGTGTCGATTCCAGTTCAGTCCACTATTCTAAGTACAAATCCAAAATTTCACGCAGAATGGTACCATAGGACCGGCGAAATCACCGAACCCAAGTCTTAAATTAGGCCCGTAAAAAGTACGAATCTCACTCAAATGCGGTTTTTTGAAAATTTTGGTGTCGATTCCAGTTCAGTCCACTATTCTAAGTACAAATCCAAAATTTCACGTAGATTGGTAGCATAGGACCGGAGAAATCACCGAACCCAAGTCTTACATTGGGCCCGTAAAAAGTATGAAAATAACTCAAATGCGGTTTTTTGCAAATTTTGTTGTCGATTCCAGTTCAGTCCACTATTCTAAGTATAAATCCAAAATTTCACGCAGATTGGTACCATAGGACCGGAGAAATCACCGAACCCAAGTCTTACATTGGGCCCGTAAAAAGTATGAAAATAACTCAAATGCGGTTTTTTGAAAAATTTGGTGTCGATTCCAGTTCAGTCCACTATTCTAAGTACAAATCCAAAATATCACGCAGATTGGTACCATAGGACCGGAGAAATCACCGAACCCAAGTCTTACATTAGGCCCGTAAAAAGTATGAAAATCACTCAAATGCGGTTTTTTGAAAATTTTGGTGTCGATTCCGGTTCAGTCCATTATTCTAAGTACAAATCCAAAATTTCACGCAGATTGGTACCATAGGACAGGAGAAATCACCAAACCCAAGTCTTACATTGGGCCCGTAAAAAGTATGAAAATAACTCAAATGCGGTTTTTTGAAAAATTTGGTGTCGATTCCAGTTCAGTCCACTATTCTAAGTACAAATCCAAAATTTCACGCAGAATGGTACCATAGGACCCGCGAAATCACCGAACCCAAGTCTTAAATTAGGCCCGTAAAAAGTATGAAAATAACTCAAATGCGGTTTTTTGAAAAATTTGGTGTCGATTCCAGTTCAGTCCACTATTCTAAGTACAAATCCAAAATATCACGCAGATTGGTACCATAAGACCGGAGAAATCACCGAACCCAAGTCTTACATTAGGCCCGTAAAAAGTATGAAAATCACTCAAATGCGGTTTTTTGAAAATTTTGGTGTCGATTCCAGTTCAGTCCACTATTCTAAGTACAAATCCAAAATTTCACGCAGAATGGTACCATAGGACCGGCGAAATCACCGAACCCAAGTCTTAAATTAGGCCCGTAAAAAGTATGAATCTCACTCAAATGCGGTTTTTTGAAAATTTTGGTGTCGATTCCAGTTCAGTCCACTATTCTAAGTATAAATCCAAAATTTCACGTAGATTGGTAGCATAGGACCGGAGAAATCACCGAACCCAAGTCTTACATTGGGCCCGTAAAAAGTATGAAAATAACTCAAATGCGGTTTTTTGAAAATTTTTGTGTCGATTCCAGTTCAGTCCACTATTCTAAGTACAAATTCAAAATTTCACGCATATTGGTACCATAGGACCGGAGAAATCACCGAACCCAAGTCTTACATTGGGCCCGTAAAAAGTATGAAAATTACTCAAATCAGTTTTATGCATATTTCGTTGTCGATTCCAGTTCTACTATTACTATTCTAAGTTTAAATCCAAAATTTCACGCAGATAGGTACCATAGGACCGGAGAAATCACCGATCCCAAGTCTTACATTGGGCCCGTAAAAAGTATGAAAATAACTCAAATGCGGTTTTTTGCAAATTTTGTTGTCGATTCTAGTTCAGTCCACGATTCTAAGTATAAATCCAAAATTTCACGCAGAATGGTACCATAGGACCGGAGAAATCACCGAACCCAAGTCTTACATTAGGCCCGTAAAAAGTATGAAAATAACTCAAATGCGGTTTTTTGCAAATTTTGTTGTCGATTCCAGTTCAGTCCACGATTCTAAGTATAAATCCAAAATTTCACGCAGAATGGTACCATAGGACCGGCGAAATCACCGAACCCAAGTCTTAAATAAGGCCCCTAAAAAGTATGAAAATCACTCAAATGCGGTTTTTTGAAAATTTGGTGTCGATTCCAGTTCAGTCCACTATTCTAAGTACAAATCCAAAATATCACGCAGATTGGTACCATAGGACCGGAGAAATCACCGAACCCAAGTCTTACATTAGGCCCGTAAAAAGTATGAAAATCACTCAAATGCGGTTTATTGAAAATTTTGGTGTCGATTCCAGTTCAGTCCACTATTCTAAGTACAAATCCAAAATTTCACGCAGATTGGTACCATAGGACCGGAGAAATCACCGAACCCAAGTCTTACATTAGGCCCGTAAAAAGTATGAAAATCACTCAAATGCGGTTTTTTGAAAATTTTGGTGTCGATTCCAGTTCAGTCCACTATTCTAAGTACAAATCCAAAATTTCACGCAGAATGGTACCATAGGACCGGCGAAATCACCGAACCCAAGTCTTAAATTAGGCCCGTAAAAAGTATGAATATCACTCAAATGCGGTTTTTTGAAAATTTTGGTGTCGATTCCAGTTCAGTCCACTATTCTAAGTACAAATCCAAAATATCACGCAGATTGGTACCATAGGACCGGAGAAATCACCGAACCCAAGTCTTACATTAGGCCCGTAAAAAGTATGAAAATCACTCAAATGCGGTTTTTTGAAAATTTTGGTGTCGATTCCAGTTCAGTCCACTATTCTAAGTACAAATCCAAAATTTCACGCAGATTGGTACCATAGGACAGGAGAAATCACCAAACCCAAGTCTTACATTGGGCCCGTAAAAAGTATGAAAATAACTCAAATGCGGTTTTTTGAAAAATTTGGTGTCGATTCCAGTTCAGTCCACTATTCTAAGTACAAATCCAAAATTTCACGCAGAATGGTACCATAGGACCGGCGAAATCACCGAACCCAAGTCTTAAATTAGGCCCGTAAAAAGTACGAATCTCACTCAAATGCGGTTTTTTGAAAATTTTGGTGTCGATTCCAGTTCAGTCCACTATTCTAAGTACAAATCCAAAATTTCACGTAGATTGGTAGCATAGGACCGGAGAAATCACCCAACCCAAGTCTTACATTGGGCCCGTAAAAAGTATGAAAATAACTCAAATGCGGTTTTTTGCAAATTTTGTTGTCGATTCCAGTTCAGTCCACTATTCTAAGTATAAATCCAAAATTTCACGCAGATTGGTACCATAGGACCGGAGAAATCACCGAACCCAAGTCTTACATTGGGCCCGTAAAAAGTATGAAAATAACTCAAATGCGGTTTTTTGAAAAATTTGGTGTCGATTCCAGTTCAGTCCACTATTCTAAGTACAAATCCAAAATATCACGCAGATTGGTACCATAGGACCGGAGAAATCACCGAACCCAAGTCTTACATTAGGCCCGTAAAAAGTATGAAAATAACTCAAATGCGGTTTTTTGCAAATTTTGTTGTCGATTCCAGTTCAGTCCACTATTCTAAGTATAAATCCAAAATTTCACGCAGATTGGTACCATAGGACCGGAGAAATCACCGAACCCAAGTCTTACATTGGGCCCGTAAAAAGAATGAAAATAACTCAAATGCGGTTTTTTGAAAAATTTGGTGTCGATTCCAGTTCAGTCCACTATTCTAAGTACAAATCCAAAATATCACGCAGATTGGTACCATAGGACCGGAGAAATCACCGAACCCAAGTCTTACATTAGGCCCTTAAAAAGTATGAAAATAACTCAAATGCGGTTTTTTGAAAAATTTGGTGTCGATTCCAGTTCAGTCCACTATTCTAAGTACAAATCCAAAATTTCACGCAGAATGGTACCATAGGACCCGCGAAATCACCGAACCCAAGTCTTAAATTAGGCCCGTAAAAAGTATGAAAATAACTCAAATGCGGTTTTTTGAAAAATTTGGTGTCGATTCCAGTTCAGTCCACTATTCTAAGTACAAGTCCAAAATATCACGCAGATTGGTACCATAGGACCGGAGAAATCACCGAACCCAAGTCTTACATTAGGCCCGTAAAAAGTATGAAAATCACTCAAATGCGGTTTTTTGAAAATTTTGGTGTCGATTCCAGTTCAGTCCACTATTCTAAGTACAAATCCAAAATTTCACGCAGAATGGTACCATAGGACCGGCGAAATCACCGAACCCAAGTCTTAAATTAGGCCCGTAAAAAGTACGAATCTCACTCAAATGCGGTTTTTTGAAAATTTTGGTGTCGATTCCAGTTCAGTCCACTATTCTAAGTACAAATCCAAAATATCACGCAGATTGGTACCATAGGACCGGAGAAATCACCGAACCCAAGTCTTACATTAGGCCCGTAAAAAGTATGAAAATAACTCAAATGCGGTTTTTTGCAAATTTTGTTGTCGATTCCAGTTCAGTCCACGATTCTAAGTATAAATCCAAAATTTCACGCAGAATGGTACCATAGGACCGGCGAAATCACCGAACCCAAGTCTTAAATAAGGCCCGTATAAAGTATGAAAATCACTCAAATGCGGTTTTTTGAAAATTTTGGTGTCGATTCCAGTTCAGTCCACTATTCTAAGTACAAATCCAAAATTTCACGCAGAATGGTACCATAGGACCGGCGAAATCACCGAACCCAAGTCTTAAATTAGGCCCGTAAAAAGTATGAAAATCACTCAAATGCGGTTTTTTGAAAATTTTGGTGTCGATTCCAGTTCAGTCCACTATTCTAAGTACAAATCCAAAATTTCACGCAGAATGGTACCATAGGACCGGCGAAATCACCGAACCCAAGTCTTAAATTAGGCCCGTAAAAAGTATGAATCTCACTCAAATGCGGTTTTTTGAAAATTTTGGTGTCGATTCCAGTTCAGTCCACTATTCTAAGTACAAATCCAAAATTTCACGTAGATTGGTAGCATAGGACCGGAGAAATCACCGAACCCAAGTCTTACATTGGGCCCGTAAAAAGTATGAAAATAACTCAAATGCGGTTTTTTGAAAATTTTGTTGTCGATTCCAGTTCAGTCCACTATTCTAAGTATAAATCCAAAATTTCACGCAGATTGGTACCATAGGACCGGAGAAATCACCGAACCCAAGTCTTACATTGGGCCCGTAAAAAGTATGAAAATAACTCAAATGCGGTTTTTTGAAAAATTTGGTGTCGATTCCAGTTCAGTCCACTATTCTAAGTACAAATCCAAAATATCACGCAGATTGGTACCATAGGACCGGAGAAATCACCGAACCCAAGTCTTACATTAGGCCCGTAAAAAGTATGAAAATCACTCAAATGCGGTTTTTTGAAAATTTTGGTGTCGATTCCGGTTCAGTCCATTATTCTAAGTACAAATCCAAAATTTCACGCAGATTGGTACCATAGGACAGGAGAAATCACCAAACCCAAGTCTTACATTAGGCCCCTAAAAAGTATGAAAATCACTCAAATGCGGTTTTTTGAAAATTTGGTGTCGATTCCAGTTCAGTCCACTATTCTAAGTACAAATCCAAAATATCACGCAGATTGGTACCATAGGACCGGAGAAATCACCGAACCCAAGTCTTACATTAGGCCCGTAAAAAGTATGAAAATCACTCAAATGCGGTTTTTTGAAAATTTTGGTGTCGATTCCAGTTCAGTCCACTATTCTAAGTACAAATCCAAAATTTCACGCAGATTGGTACCATAGGACAGGAGAAATCACCAAACCCAAGTCTTACATTGGGCCCGTAAAAAGTATGAAAATAACTCAAATGCGGTTTTTTGAAAAATTTGGTGTCGATTCCAGTTCAGTCCACTATTCTAAGTACAAATCCAAAATTTCACGCAGAATGGTACCATAGGACCGGCGAAATCACCGAACCCAAGTCTTAAATTAGGCCCGTAAAAAGTACGAATCTCACTCAAATGCGGTTTTTTGAAAATTTTGGTGTCGATTCCAGTTCAGTCCACTATTCTAAGTACAAATCCAAAATATCACGCAGATTGGTACCATAGGACCGGAGAAATCACCGAACCCAAGTCTTACATTAGGCCCGTAAAAAGTATGAAAATAACTCAAATGCGGTTTTTTGCAAATTTTGTTGTCGATTCCAGTTCAGTCCACGATTCTAAGTATAAATCCAAAATTTCACGCAGAATGGTACCATAGGACCGGCGAAATCACCGAACCCAAGTCTTAAATAAGGCCCGTATAAAGTATGAAAATCACTCAAATGCGGTTTATTGAAAATTTTGGTGTCGATTCCAGTTCAGTCCACTATTCTAAGTACAAATCCAAAATTTCACGCAGAATGGTACCATAGGACCCGCGAAATCACCGAACCCAAGTCTTAAATTAGGCCCGTAAAAAGTATGAAAATAACTCAAATGCGGTTTTTTGAAAAATTTGGTGTCGATTCCAGTTCAGTCCACTATTCTAAGTACAAGTCCAAAATATCACGCAGATTGGTACCATAGGACCGGAGAAATCACCGAACCCAAGTCTTACATTAGGCCCGTAAAAAGTATGAAAATCACTCAAATGCGGTTTTTTGAAAATTTTGGTGTCGATTCCAGTTCAGTCCACTATTCTAAGTACAAATCGAAAATTTCACGCAGAATGGTACCATAGGACCGGCGAAATCACCGAACCCAAGTCTTAAATTAGGCCCGTAAAAAGTACGAATCTCACTCAAATGCGGTTTTTTGAAAATTTTGGTGTCGATTCCAGTTCAGTCCACTATTCTAAGTACAAATCCAAAATATCACGCAGATTGGTACCATAGGACCGGAGAAATCACCGAACCCAAGTCTTACATTAGGCCCGTAAAAAGTATGAAAATAACTCAAATGCGGTTTTTTGCAAATTTTGTTGTCGATTCCAGTTCAGTCCACGATTCTAAGTATAAATCCAAAATTTCACGCAGAATGGTACCATAGGACCGGCGAAATCACCGAACCCAAGTCTTAAATAAGGCCCGTATAAAGTATGAAAATCACTCAAATGCGGTTTTTTGAAAATTTTGGTGTCGATTCCAGTTCAGTCCACTATTCTAAGTACAAATCCAAAATTTCACGCAGAATGGTACCATAGGACCGGCGAAATCACCGAACCCAAGTCTTAAATTAGGCCCGTAAAAAGTATGAAAATCACTCAAATGCGGTTTTTTGAAAATTTTGGTGTCGATTCCAGTTCAGTCCACTATTCTAAGTACAAATCCAAAATTTCACGCAGAATGGTACCATAGGACCGGCGAAATCACCGAACCCAAGTCTTAAATTAGGCCCGTAAAAAGTATGAATCTCACTCAAATGCGGTTTTTTGAAAATTTTGGTGTCGATTCCAGTTCAGTCCACTATTCTAAGTACAAATCCAAAATTTCACGTAGATTGGTAGCATAGGACCGGAGAAATCACCGAACCCAAGTCTTACATTGGGCCCGTAAAAAGTATGAAAATAACTCAAATGCGGTTTTTTGAAAATTTTGTTGTCGATTCCAGTTCAGTCCACTATTCTAAGTATAAATCCAAAATTTCACGCAGATTGGTACCATAGGACCGGAGAAATCACCGAACCCAAGTCTTACATTGGGCCCGTAAAAAGTATGAAAATAACTCAAATGCGGTTTTTTGAAAAATTTGGTGTCGATTCCAGTTCAGTCCACTATTCTAAGTACAAATCCAAAATATCACGCAGATTGGTACCATAGGACCGGAGAAATCACCGAACCCAAGTCTTACATTAGGCCCGTAAAAAGTATGAAAATCACTCAAATGCGGTTTTTTGAAAATTTTGGTGTCGATTCCAGTTCAGTCCACTATTCTAAGTACAAATCCAAAATTTCACGCAGATTGGTACCATAGGACAGGAGAAATCACCAAACCCAAGTCTTACATTGGGCCCGTAAAAAGTATGAAAATAACTCAAATGCGGTTTTTTGAAAAATTTGGTGTCGATTCCAGTTCAGTCCACTATTCTAAGTACAAATCCAAAATTTCACGCAGAATGGTACCATAGGGCCGGCGAAATCACCGAACCCAAGTCTTAAATTAGGCCCGTAAAAAGTACGAATCTCACTCAAATGCGGTTTTTTGAAAATTTTGGTGTCGATTCCAGTTCAGTCCACTATTCTAAGTACAAATCCAAAATTTCACGTAGATTGGTAGCATAGGACCGGAGAAATCACCGAACCCAAGTCTTACATTGGGCCCGTAAAAAGTATGAAAATAACTCAAATGCGGTTTTTTGCAAATTTTGTTGTCGATTCCAGTTCAGTCCACTATTCTAAGTATAAATCCAAAATTTCACGCAGATTGGTACCATAGGACCGGAGAAATCACCGAACCCAAGTCTTACATTGGGCCCGTAAAAAGTATGAAAATAACTCAAATGCGGTTTTTTGAAAAATTTGGTGTCGATTCCAGTTCAGTCCACTATTCTAAGTACAAATCCAAAATATCACGCAGATTGGTACCATAGGACCGGAGAAATCACCGAACCCAAGTCTTACATTAGGCCCGTAAAAAGTATGAAAATAACTCAAATGCGGTTTTTTGCAAATTTTGTTGTCGATTCCAGTTCAGTCCACTATTCTAAGTATAAATCCAAAATTTCACGCAGATTGGTACCATAGGACCGGAGAAATCACCGAACCCAAGTCTTACATTGGGCCCGTAAAAAGAATGAAAATAACTCAAATGCGGTTTTTTGAAAAATTTGGTGTCGATTCCAGTTCAGTCCACTATTCTAAGTACAAATCCAAAATATCACGCAGATTGGTATCATAGGACCGGAGAAATCACCGAACCCAAGTCTTACATTAGGCCCGTAAAAAGTATGAAAATAACTCAAATGCGGTTTTTTGAAAAATTTGGTGTTGATTCCAGTTCAGTCCACTATTCTAAGTACAAATCCAAAATTTCACGCAGAATGGTACCATAGGACCCGCGAAATCACCGAACCCAAGTCTTAAATTAGGCCCGTAAAAAGTATGAAAATAACTCAAATGCGGTTTTTTGAAAAATTTGGTGTCGATTCCAGTTCAGTCCACTATTCTAAGTACAAATCCAAAATATCACGCAGATTGGTACCATAGGACCGGAGAAATCACCGAACCCAAGTCTTACATTAGGCCCGTAAAAAGTATGAAAATCACTCAAATGCGGTTTTTTGAAAATTTTGGTGTCGATTCCAGTTCAGTCCACTATTCTAAGTACAAATCCAAAATTTCACGCAGATTGGTACCATAGGACAGGAGAAATCACCAAACCCAAGTCTTACATTGGGCCCGTAAAAAGTATGAAAATAACTCAAATGCGGTTTTTTGAAAAATTTGGTGTCGATTCCAGTTCAGTCCACTATTCTAAGTACAAATCCAAAATTTCACGCAGAATGGTACCATAGGGCCGGCGAAATCACCGAACCCAAGTCTTAAATTAGGCCCGTAAAAAGTACGAATCTCACTCAAATGCGGTTTTTTGAAAATTTTGGTGTCGATTCCAGTTCAGTCCACTATTCTAAGTACAAATCCAAAATTTCACGTAGATTGGTAGCATAGGACCGGAGAAATCACCGAACCCAAGTCTTACATTGGGCCCGTAAAAAGTATGAAAATAACTCAAATGCGGTTTTTTGCAAATTTTGTTGTCGATTCCAGTTCAGTCCACTATTCTAAGTATAAATCCAAAATTTCACGCAGATTGGTACCATAGGACCGGAGAAATCACCGAACCCAAGTCTTACATTGGGCCCGTAAAAAGTATGAAAATAACTCAAATGCGGTTTTTTGAAAAATTTGGTGTCGATTCCAGTTCAGTCCACTATTCTAAGTACAAATCCAAAATATCACGCAGATTGGTACCATAGGACCGGAGAAATCACCGAACCCAAGTCTTACATTAGGCCCGTAAAAAGTATGAAAATAACTCAAATGCGGTTTTTTGCAAATTTTGTTGTCGATTCCAGTTCAGTCCACTATTCTAAGTATAAATCCAAAATTTCACGCAGATTGGTACCATAGGACCGGAGAAATCACCGAACCCAAGTCTTACATTGGGCCCGTAAAAAGAATGAAAATAACTCAAATGCGGTTTTTTGAAAAATTTGGTGTCGATTCCAGTTCAGTCCACTATTCTAAGTACAAATCCAAAATATCACGCAGATTGGTATCATAGGACCGGAGAAATCACCGAACCCAAGTCTTACATTAGGCCCGTAAAAAGTATGAAAATAACTCAAATGCGGTTTTTTGAAAAATTTGGTGTCGATTCCAGTTCAGTCCACTATTCTAAGTACAAATCCAAAATTTCACGCAGAATGGTACCATAGGACCCGCGAAATCACCGAACCCAAGTCTTAAATTAGGCCCGTAAAAAGTATGAAAATAACTCAAATGCGGTTTTTTGAAAAATTTGGTGTCGATTCCAGTTCAGTCCACTATTCTAAGTACAAATCCAAAATATCACGCAGATTGGTACCATAGGACCGGAGAAATCACCGAACCCAAGTCTTACATTAGGCCCGTAAAAAGTATGAAAATCACTCAAATGCGGTTTTTTGAAAATTTTGGTGTCGATTCCAGTTCAGTCCACTATTCTAAGTACAAATCCAAAATTTCACGCAGAATGGTACCATAGGACCGGCGAAATCACCGAACCCAAGTCTTAAATTAGGCCCGTAAAAAGTATGAATCTCACTCAAATGCGGTTTTTTGAAAATTTTGGTGTCGATTCCAGTTCAGTCCACTATTCTAAGTACAAATCCAAAATTTCACGTAGATTGGTAGCATAGGACCGGAGAAATCACCGAACCCAAGTCTTACATTGGGCCCGTAAAAAGTATGAAAATAACTCAAATGCGGTTTTTTGAAAATTTTGTTGTCGATTCCAGTTCAGTCCACTATTCTAAGTATAAATCCAAAATTTCACGCAGATTGGTACCATAGGACCGGAGAAATCACCGAACCCAAGTCTTACATTGGGCCCGTAAAAAGTATGAAAATAACTCAAATGCGGTTTTTTGAAAAATTTGGTGTCGATTCCAGTTCAGTCCACTATTCTAAGTACAAATCCAAAATATCACGCAGATTGGTACCATAGGACCGGAGAAATCACCGAATCCAAGTCTTACATTAGGCCCGTAAAAAGTATGAAAATCACTCAAATGCGGTTTTTTGAAAATTTTGGTGTCGATTCCGGTTCAGTCCATTATTCTAAGTACAAATCCAAAATTTCACGCAGATTGGTACCATAGGACAGGAGAAATCACCAAACCCAAGTCTTACATTAGGCCCCTAAAAAGTATGAAAATCACTCAAATGCGGTTTTTTGAAAATTTGGTGTCGATTCCAGTTCAGTCCACTATTCTAAGTACAAATCCAAAATATCACGCAGATTGGTACCATAGGACCGGAGAAATCACCGAACCCAAGTCTTACATTAGGCCCGTAAAAAGTATGAAAATCACTCAAATGCGGTTTTTTGAAAATTTTGGTGTCGATTCCAGTTCAGTCCACTATTCTAAGTACAAATCCAAAATTTCACGCAGATTGGTACCATAGGACAGGAGAAATCACCAAACCCAAGTCTTAAATTGGGCCCGTAAAAAGTATGAAAATAACTCAAATGCGGTTTTTTGAAAAATTTGGTGTCGATTCCAGTTCAGTCCACTATTCTAAGTACAAATCCAAAATTTCACGCAGAATGGTACCATAGGACCGGCGAAATCACCGAACCCAAGTCTTAAATTAGGCCCGTAAAAAGTACGAATCTCACTCAAATGCGGTTTTTTGAAAATTTTGGTGTCGATTCCAGTTCAGTCCACTATTCTAAGTACAAATCCAAAATTTCACGTAGATTGGTAGCATAGGACCGGAGAAATCACCGAACCCAAGTCTTACATTGGGCCCGTAAAAAGTATGAAAATAACTCAAATGCGGTTTTTTGCAAATTTTGTTGTCGATTCCAGTTCAGTCCACTATTCTAAGTATAAATCCAAAATTTCACGCAGATTGGTACCATAGGACCGGAGAAATCACCGAACCCAAGTCTTACATTGGGCCCGTAAAAAGTATGAAAATAACTCAAATGCGGTTTTTTGAAAAATTTGGTGTCGATTCCAGTTCAGTCCACTATTCTAAGTACAAATCCAAAATATCACGCAGATTGGTACCATAGGACCGGAGAAATCACCGAACCCAAGTCTTACATTAGGCCCGTAAAAAGTATGAAAATAACTCAAATGCGGTTTTTTGAAAAATTTGGTGTCGATTCCAGTTCAGTCCACTATTCTAAGTACAAATCCAAAATTTCACGCAGAATGGTACCATAGGACCCGCGAAATCACCGAACCCAAGTCTTAAATTAGGCCCGTAAAAAGTATGAAAATAACTCAAATGCGGTTTTTTGAAAAATTTGGTGTCGATTCCAGTTCAGTCCACTATTCTAAGTACAAATCCAAAATATCACGCAGATTGGTACCATAGGACCGGAGAAATCACCGAACCCAAGTCTTACATTAGGCCCGTAAAAAGTATGAAAATCACTCAAATGCGGTTTTTTGAAAATTTTGGTGTCGATTCCAGTTCAGTCCACTATTCTAAGTACAAATCCAAAATTTCACGCAGAATGGTACCATAGGACCGGCGAAATCACCGAACCCAAGTCTTAAATTAGGCCCGTAAAAAGTATGAATCTCACTCAAATGCGGTTTTTTGAAAATTTTGGTGTCGATTCCAGTTCAGTCCACTATTCTAAGTACAAATCCCAAATTTCACGTAGATTGGTAGCATAGGACCGGAGAAATCACCGAACCCAAGTCTTACATTGGGCCCGTAAAAAGTATGAAAATAACTCAAATGCGGTTTTTTGAAAATTTTTGTGTCGATTCCAGTTCAGTCCACTATTCTAAGTACAAATTCAAAATTTCACGCATATTGGTACCATAGGACCGGAGAAATCACCGAACCCAAGTCTTACATTGGGCCCGTAAAAAGTATGAAAATTACTCAAATCAGTTTTATGCATATTTCGTTGTCGATTCCAGTTCTACTATTACTATTCTAAGTTTAAATCCAAAATTTCACGCAGATAGGTACCATAGGACCGGAGAAATCACCGATCCCAAGTCTTACATTGGGCCCGTAAAAAGTATGAAAATAACTCAAATGCGGTTTTTTGAAAATTTTGGTGTCGATTCCAGTTCAGTCCACTATTCTAATTACAAATCCAAAATTTCACGCAGAATGGTACCATAGGACCGGCGAAATCACCGAACCCAAGTCTTAAATTAGGCACGTAAAAAGTATGAATCTCACTCAAATGCGGTTTTTTGAAAATTTTGGTGTCGATTCCAGTTCAGTCCACTATTCTAAGTACAAATCCAAAATTTCACGCAGAATGGTACCATAGGACCGGCGAAATCACCGAACCCAAGTCTTAAATTAGGCCCGTAAAAAGTATGAATCTCACTCAAATGCGGTTTTTTGAAAATTTTGGTGTCGATTCCAGTTCAGTCCACTATTCTAAGTACAAATCCAAAATTTCACGTAGATTGGTAGCATAGGACCGGAGAAATCACCGAACCCAAGTCTTACATTGGGCCCGTAAAAAGTATGAAAATAACTCAAATGCGGTTTTTTGAAAATTTTTGTGTCGATTCCAGTTCAGTCCACTATTCTAAGTACAAATTCAAAATTTCACGCATATTGGTACCATAGGACCGGAGAAATCACCGAACCCAAGTCTTACATTGGGCCCGTAAAAAGTATGAAAATTACTCAAATCAGTTTTATGCATATTTCGTTGTCGATTCCAGTTCTACTATTACTATTCTAAGTTTAAATCCAAAATTTCACGCAGATAGGTACCATAGGACCGGAGAAATCACCGATCCCAAGTCTTACATTGGGCCCGTAAAAAGTATGAAAATAACTCAAATGCGGTTTTTTGAAAATTTTGTTGTCGATTCTAGTTCAGTCCACGATTCTAAGTATAAATCCAAAATTTCACGCAGAATGGTACCATAGGACCGGCGAAATCACCGAACCCAAGTCTTAAATTAGGCCCGTATAAAGTATGAAAATCACTCAAAAGCGGTTTTTTGAAAATTTTGTTGTCGATTCTAGTTCAGTCCACGATTCTAAGTATAAATCCAAAATTTCACGCAGATTGGTACCATAGGACAGGAGAAATCACCAAACCCAAGTCTTACATTGGGCCCGTAAAATGTATGAAAATAACTCAAATGCGGTTTTTTGAAAATTTTGGTGTCGATTCCAGTTCAGTCCACTATTCTAAGTATAAATCCAAAATTTCACGCAGATTGGTACCATAGGACAGGAGAAATCACCAAACCCAAGTCTTACATTGGGCCCGTAAAAAGTATGAAAATTACTCAAATCAGTTTTATGCATATTTCGTTGTCGATTCCAGTTCTACTATTACTATTCTAAGTTTAAATCCAAAATTTCACGCAGATAGGTACCATAGGACCGGAGAAATCACCGATCCCAAGTCTTACATTGGGCCCGTAAAAAGTATGAAAATAACTCAAATGCGGTTTTTTTGCAAATTTTGTTGTCGATTCCAGTTCAGTCCACGATTCTAAGTATAAATCCAAAATTTCACGCAGAATGGTACCATAGGACCGGCGAAATCACCGAACCCAAGTCTTAAATAAGGCCCGTATAAAGTATGAAAATCACTCAAATGCGGTTTTTTGAAAATTTTGGTGTCGATTCCAGTTCAGTCCACTATTCTAAGTAGAAATACAAAATTTCACGCAGATTGGTACCATAGGACAGGAGAAATCACCAAACCCAAGTCTTACATTGGGCCCGTAAAAAGTATGAAAATAACTCAAATGCGGTTTTTTGAAAATTTTGGTGTCGATTCCAGTTCAGTCCACTATTCTAAGTACAAATCCAAAATTTCACGCAGAATGGTACCATAGGACCGGCGAAATCACCGAACCCAAGTCTTAAATTAGGCCCGTAAAAAGTATGAAAATCACTCAAATGCGGTTTTTTGAAAATTTTGGTGTCGATTCCAATTCAGTCCACTATTCTAAGTACAAATCCAAAATTTCACGTAGATTGGTAGCATAGGACCGGAGAAATCACCGAACCCAAGTCTTACATTGGGCACGTAAAAAGTATGAAAATAACTCAAATGCGGTTTTTTGCAAATTTTGTTGTCGATTCCAGTTCAGTCCACTATTCTAAGTATAAATCCAAAATTTCACGCAGATTGGTACCATAGGACCGGAGAAATCACCGAACCCAAGTCTTACATTGGGCCCGTAAAAAGTATGAAAATAACTCAAATGCGGTTTTTTGAAAAATTTGGTGTCGATTCCAGTTCAGTCCACTATTCTAAGTACAAATCCAAAATTTCACGCAGAATGGTACCATAGGACCGGCGAAATCACCGAACCCAAGTCTTAAATTAGGCCCCTAAAAAGTATGAAAATCACTCAAATGCGGTTTTTTGAAAATTTGGTGTCGATTCCAGTTCAGTCCACTATTCTAAGTACAAATCCAAAATATCACGCAGATTGGTACCATAGGACCGGAGAAATCACCGAACCCAAGTCTTACATTAGGCCCGTAAAAAGTATGAAAATCACTCAAATGCGGTTTTTTGAAAATTTTGGTGTCGATTCCAGTTCAGTCCACTATTCTAAGTACAAATCCAAAATTTCACGTAGATTGGTAGCATAGGACCGGAGAAATCACCGAACCCAAGTCTTACATTGGGCCCGTAAAAAGTATGAAAATAACTCAAATGCGGTTTTTTGAAAATTTTGGTGTCGATTCCAGTTCAGTCTACTATTCTAAGTATAAATCCAAAATTTCACGCAGATTGGTACCATAGGACAGGAGAAATCACCAAACCCAAGTCTTACATTGGGCCCGTAAAAAGTATGAAAATTACTCAAATCAGTTTTATGCATATTTCGTTGTCGATTCCAGTTCTACTATTACTATTCTAAGTTTAAATCCAAAATTTCACGCAGATAGGTACCATAGGACCGGAGAAATCACCGATCCCAAGTCTTACATTGGGCCCGTAAAAAGTATGAAAATAACTCAAATGCGGTTTTTTTGCAAATTTTGTTGTCGATTCCAGTTCAGTCCACGATTCTAAGTATAAATCCAAAATTTCACGCAGAATGGTACCATAGGACCGGCGAAATCACCGAACCCAAGTCTTAAATAAGGCCCGTATAAAGTATGAAAATCACTCAAATGCGGTTTTTTGAAAATTTTGGTGTCGATTCCAGTTCAGTCCACTATTCTAAGTACAAATACAAAATTTCACGCAGATTGGTACCATAGGACAGGAGAAATCACCAAACCCAAGTCTTACATTGGGCCCGTAAAAAGTATGAAAATAACTCAAATGCGGTTTTTTGAAAATTTTGGTGTCGATTCCAGTTCAGTCCACTATTCTAAGTACAAATCCAAAATTTCACGCAGAATGGTACCATAGGACCGGCGAAATCACCGAACCCAAGTCTTAAATTAGGCCCGTAAAAAGTATGAAAATCACTCAAATGCGGTTTTTTGAAAATTTTGGTGTCGATTCCAATTCAGTCCACTATTCTAAGTACAAATCCAAAATTTCACGTAGATTGGTAGCATAGGACCGGAGAAATCACCGAACCCAAGTCTTACATTGGGCACGTAAAAAGTATGAAAATAACTCAAATGCGGTTTTTTGCAAATTTTGTTGTCGATTCCAGTTCAGTCCACTATTCTAAGTATAAATCCAAAATTTCACGCAGATTGGTACCATAGGACCGGAGAAATCACCGAACCCAAGTCTTACATTGGGCCCGTAAAAAGTATGAAAATAACTCAAATGCGGTTTTTTGAAAAATTTGGTGTCGATTCCAGTTCAGTCCACTATTCTAAGTACAAATCCAAAATTTCACGCAGAATGGTACCATAGGACCGGCGAAATCACCGAACCCAAGTCTTAAATTAGGCCCCTAAAAAGTATGAAAATCACTCAAAGGCGGTTTTTTGAAAATTTGGTGTCGATTCCAGTTCAGTCCACTATTCTAAGTACAAATCCAAAATATCACGCAGATTGGTACCATAGGACCGGAGAAATCACCGAACCCAAGTCTTACATTAGGCCCGTAAAAAGTATGAAAATCACTCAAATGCGGTTTATTGAAAATTTTGGTGTCGATTCCAGTTCAGTCCACTATTCTAAGTACAAATCCAAAATTTCACGCAGATTGGTACCATAGGACAGGAGAAATCACCAAACCCAAGTCTTACATTGGGCCCGTAAAAAGTATGAAAATAACTCAAATGCGGTTTTTTGAAAAATTTGGTGTCGATTCCAGTTCAGTCCACTATTCTAAGTACAAATCCAAAATTTCACGCAGAATGGTACCATAGGACCGGCGAAATCACCGAACCCAAGTCTTAAATTAGGCCCGTAAAAAGTACGAATCTCACTCAAATGCGGTTTTTTGAAAATTTTGGTGTCGATTCCAGTTCAGTCCACTATTCTAAGTACAAATCCAAAATTTCACGTAGATTGGTAGCATAGGACCGGAGAAATCACCGAACCCAAGTCTTACATTGGGCCCGTAAAAAGTATGAAAATAACTCAAATGCGGTTTTTTGCAAATTTTGTTGTCGATTCCAGTTCAGTCCACTATTCTAAGTATAAATCCAAAATTTCACGCAGATTGGTACCATAGGACCGGAGAAATCACCGAACCCAAGTCTTACATTGGGCCCGTAAAAAGTATGAAAATAACTCAAATGCGGTTTTTTGAAAAATTTGGTGTCGATTCCAGTTCAGTCCACTATTCTAAGTACAAATCCAAAATATCACGCAGATTGGTACCATAGGACCGGAGAAATCACCGAACCCAAGTCTTAAATTAGGCCCGTAAAAAGTACGAATCTCACTCAAATGCGGTTTTTTGAAAATTTTGGTGTCGATTCCAGTTCAGTCCACTATTCTAAGTACAAATCCAAAATTTCACGTAGATTGGTAGCATAGGACCGGAGAAATCACCGAACCCAAGTCTTACATTGGGCCCGTAAAAAGTATGAAAATAACTCAAATGCAGTTTTTTGCAAATTTTGTTGTCGATTCCAGTTCAGTCCACTATTCTAAGTATAAATCCAAAATTTCACGCAGATTGGTACCATAGGACCGGAGAAATCACCGAACCCAAGTCTTACATTGGGCCCGTAAAAAGTATGAAAATAACTCAAATGCGGTTTTTTGAAAAATTTGGTGTCGATTCCAGTTCAGTCCACTATTCTAAGTACAAATCCAAAATATCACGCAGATTGGTACCATAGGACCGGAGAAATCACCGAACCCAAGTCTTACATTAGGCCCGTAAAAAGTATGAAAATCACTCAAATGCGGTTTTTTGAAAATTTTGGTGTCGATTCCGGTTCAGTCCATTATTCTAAGTACAAATCCAAAATTTCACGCAGATTGGTACCATAGGACAGGAGAAATCACCAAACCCAAGTCTTACATTGGGCCCGTAAAAAGTATGAAAATAACTCAAATGCGGTTTTTTGAAAAATTTGGTGTCGATTCCAGTTCAGTCCACTATTCTAAGTACAAATCCAAAATTTCACGCAGAATGGTACCATAGGACCCGCGAAATCACCGAACCCAAGTCTTAAATTAGGCCCGTAAAAAGTATGAAAATAACTCAAATGCGGTTTTTTGAAAAATTTGGTGTCGATTCCAGTTCAGTCCACTATTCTAAGTACAAATCCAAAATATCACGCAGATTGGTACCATAGGACCGGAGAAATCACCGAACCCAAGTCTTACATTAGGCCCGTAAAAAGTATGAAAATCACTCAAATGCGGTTTTTTGAAAATTTTGGTGTCGATTCCAGTTCAGTCCACTATTCTAAGTACAAATCCAAAATTTCACGCAGAATGGTACCATAGGACCGGCGAAATCACCGAACCCAAGTCTTAAATTAGGCCCGTAAAAAGTATGAATCTCACTCAAATGCGGTTTTTTGAAAATTTTGGTGTCGATTCCAGTTCAGTCCACTATTCTAAGTACAAATCCAAAATTTCACGTAGATTGGTAGCATAGGACCGGAGAAATCACCGAACCCAAGTCTTACATTGGGCCCGTAAAAAGTATGAAAATAACTCAAATGCGGTTTTTTGAAAATTTTTGTGTCGATTCCAGTTCAGTCCACTATTCTAAGTACAAATTCAAAATTTCACGCATATTGGTACCATAGGACCGGAGAAATCACCGAACCCAAGTCTTACATTGGGCCCGTAAAAAGTATGAAAATTACTCAAATCAGTTTTATGCATATTTCGTTGTCGATTCCAGTTCTACTATTACTATTCTAAGTTTAAATCCAAAATTTCACGCAGATAGGTACCATAGGACCGGAGAAATCACCGATCCCAAGTCTTACATTGGGCCCGTAAAAAGTATGAAAATAACTCAAATGCGGTTTTTTGCAAATTTTGTTGTCGATTCTAGTTCAGTCCACGATTCTAAGTATAAATCCAAAATTTCACGCAGAATGGTACCATAGGACCGGAGAAATCACCGAACCCAAGTCTTACATTAGGCCCGTAAAAAGTATGAAAATAACTCAAATGCGGTTTTTTGCAAATTTTGTTGTCGATTCCAGTTCAGTCCACGATTCTAAGTATAAATCCAAAATTTCACGCAGAATGGTACCATAGGACCGGCGAAATCACCGAACCCAAGTCTTAAATAAGGCCCGTATAAAGTATGAAAATCACTCAAATGCGGTTTTTTGAAAATTTTGGGGTCGATTCCAGTTCAGTCCACTATTCTAAGTACAAATCCAAAATTTCACGCAGAATGGTACCATAGGACCGGCGAAATCACCGAACCCAAGTCTTAAATTAGGCCCGTAAAAAGTATGAAAATCACTCAAATGCGGTTTTTTGAAAAATTTGGTGTCGATTCCAGTTCAGTCCACTATTCTAAGTACAAATCCAAAATATCACGCAGATTGGTACCATAGGACCGGAGAAATCACCGAACCCAAGTCTTACATTAGGCCCGTAAAAAGTATGAAAATCACTCAAATGCGGTTTTTTGAAAATTTTGGTGTCGATTCCAGTTCAGTCCACTATTCTAAGTACAAATCCAAAATTTCACGCAGAATGGTACCATAGGACCGGCGAAATCACCGAACCCAAGTCTTAAATTAGGCCCGTAAAAAGTATGAATCTCACTCAAATGCGGTTTTTTGAAAATTTTGGTGTCGATTCCAGTTCAGTCCACTATTCTAAGTACAAATCCAAAATTTCACGTAGATTGGTAACATAGGACCGGAGAAATCACCGAACCCAAGTCTTACATTGGGCCCGTAAAAAGTATGAAAATAACTCAAATGCGGTTTTTTGAAAATTTTGTTGTCGATTCCAGTTCAGTCCACTATTCTAAGTATAAATCCAAAATTTCACGCAGATTGGTACCATAGGACCGGAGAAATCACCGAACCCAAGTCTTACATTGGGCCCGTAAAAAGTATGAAAATAACTCAAATGCGGTTTTTTGAAAAATTTGGTGTCGATTCCAGTTCAGTCCACTATTCTAAGTACAAATCCAAAATATCACGCAGATTGGTACCATAGGACCGGAGAAATCACCGAACCCAAGTCTTACATTAGGCCCGTAAAAAGTATGAAAATCACTCAAATGCGGTTTTTTGAAAATTTTGGTGTCGATTCCGGTTCAGTCCATTATTCTAAGTACAAATCCAAAATTTCACGCAGATTGGTACCATAGGACAGGAGAAATCACCAAACCCAAGTCTTACATTAGGCCCCTAAAAAGTATGAAAATCACTCAAATGCGGTTTTTTGAAAATTTGGTGTCGATTCCAGTTCAGTCCACTATTCTAAGTACAAATCCAAAATATCACGCAGATTGGTACCATAGGACCGGAGAAATCACCGAACCCAAGTCTTACATTAGGCCCGTAAAAAGTATGAAAATCACTCAAATGCGGTTTTTTGAAAAATTTGGTGTCGATTCCAGTTCAGTCCACTATTCTAAGTACAAATCCAAAATTTCACGCAGATTGGTACCATAGGACAGGAGAAATCACCAAACCCAAGTCTTACATTGGGCCCGTAAAAAGTATGAAAATAACTCAAATGCGGTTTTTTGAAAAATTTGGTGTCGATTCCAGTTCAGTCCACTATTCTAAGTACAAATCCAAAATTTCACGCAGAATGGTACCATAGGACCGGCGAAATCACCGAACCCAAGTCTTAAATTAGGCCCGTAAAAAGTACGAATCTCACTCAAATGCGGTTTTTTGAAAATTTTGGTGTCGATTCCAGTTCAGTCCACTATTCTAAGTACAAATCCAAAATTTCACGTAGATTGGTAGCATAGGACCGGAGAAATCACCGAACCCAAGTCTTACATTGGGCCCGTAAAAAGTATGAAAATAACTCAAATGCGGTTTTTTGCAAATTTTGTTGTCGATTCCAGTTCAGTCCACTATTCTAAGTATAAATCCAAAATTTCACGCAGATTGGTACCATAGGACCGGAGAAATCACCGAACCCAAGTCTTACATTGGGCCCGTAAAAAGTATGAAAATAACTCAAATGCGGTTTTTTGAAAAATTTGGTGTCGATTCCAGTTCAGTCCACTATTCTAAGTACAAATCCAAAATATCACGCAGATTGGTACCATAGGACCGGAGAAATCACCGAACCCAAGTCTTACATTAGGCCCATAAAAAGTATGAAAATAACTCAAATGCGGTTTTTTGCAAATTTTGTTGTCGATTCCAGTTCAGTCCACTATTCTAAGTATAAATCCAAAATTTCACGCAGATTGGTACCATAGGACCGGAGAAATCACCGAACCCAAGTCTTACATTGGGCCCGTAAAAAGAATGAAAATAACTCAAATGCGGTTTTTTGAAAAATTTGGTGTCGATTCCAGTTCAGTCCACTATTCTAAGTACAAATCCAAAATATCACGCAGATTGGTACCATAGGACCGGAGAAATCACCGAACCCAAGTCTTACATTAGGCCCGTAAAAAGTATGAAAATAACTCAAATGCGGTTTTTTTGAAAAATTTGGTGTCGATTCCAGTTCAGTCCACTATTCTAAGTACAAATCCAAAATATCACGCAGATTGGTACCATAGGACCGGAGAAATCACCGAACCCAAGTCTTACATTAGGCCCGTAAAAAGTATGAAAATCACTCAAATGCGGTTTTTTGAAAATTTTGGTGTCGATTCCAGTTCAGTCCACTATTCTAAGTACAAATCCAAAATTTCACGCAGAATGGTACCATAGGACCGGCGAAATCACCGAACCCAAGTCTTAAATTAGGCCCGTAAAAAGTATGAATCTCACTCAAATGCGGTTTTTTGAAAATTTTGGTGTCGATTCCAGTTCAGTCCACTATTCTAAGTACAAATCCAAAATTTCACGTAGATTGGTAGCATAGGACCGGAGAAATCACCGAACCCAAGTCTTACATTGGGCCCGTAAAAAGTATGAAAATAACTCAAATGCGGTTTTTTGAAAAATTTGGTGTCGATTCCAGTTCAGTCCACTATTCTAAGTACAAATCCAAAATATCACGCAGATTGGTACCATAGGACCGGAGAAATCACCGAACCCAAGTCTTACATTAGGCCCGTAAAAAGTATGAAAATCACTCAAATGCGGTTTTTTGAAAATTTTGGTGTCGATTCCGGTTCAGTCCATTATTCTAAGTACAAATCCAAAATTTCACGCAGATTGGTACCATAGGACAGGAGAAATCACCAAACCCAAGTCTTACATTAGGCCCCTAAAAAGTATGAAAATCACTCAAATGCGGTTTTTTGAAAATTTGGTGTCGATTCCAGTTCAGTCCACTATTCTAAGTACAAATCCAAAATATCACGCAGATTGGTACCATAGGACCGGAGAAATCACCGAACCCAAGTCTTACATTAGGCCCGTAAAAAGTATGAAAATCACTCAAATGCGGTTTTTTGAAAATTTTGGTGTCGATTCCAGTTCAGTCCACTATTCTAAGTACAAATCCAAAATTTCACGCAGATTGGTACCATAGGACAGGAGAAATCACCAAACCCAAGTCTTACATTGGGCCCGTAAAAAGTATGAAAATAACTCAAATGCGGTTTTTTGAAAAATTTGGTGTCGATTCCAGTTCAGTCCACTATTCTAAGTACAAATCCAAAATTTCACGCAGAATGGTACCATAGGACCGGCGAAATCACCGAACCCAAGTCTTAAATTAGGCCCGTAAAAAGTACGAATCTCACTCAAATGCGGTTTTTTGAAAATTTTGGTGTCGATTCCAGTTCAGTCCACTATTCTAAGTACAAATCCAAAATTTCACGTAGATTGGTAGCATAGGACCGGAGAAATCACCGAACCCAAGTCTTACATTGGGCCCGTAAAAAGTATGAAAATAACTCAAATGCGGTTTTTTGCAAATTTTGTTGTCGATTCCAGTTCAGTCCACTATTCTAAGTATAAATCCAAAATTTCACGCAGATTGGTACCATAGGACCGGAGAAATCACCGAACCCAAGTCTTACATTGGGCCCGTAAAAAGTATGAAAATAACTCAAATGCGGTTTTTTGAAAAATTTGGTGTCGATTCCAGTTCAGTCCACTATTCTAAGTACAAATCCAAAATATCACGCAGATTGGTACCATAGGACCGGAGAAATCACCGAACCCAAGTCTTACATTAGGCCCGTAAAAAGTATGAAAATAACTCAAATGCGGTTTTTTGCAAATTTTGTTGTCGATTCCAGTTCAGTCCACTATTCTAAGTATAAATCCAAAATTTCACGCAGATTGGTACCATAGGACCGGAGAAATCACCGAACCCAAGTCTTACATTGGGCCCGTAAAAAGAATGAAAATAACTCAAATGCGGTTTTTTGAAAAATTTGGTGTCGATTCCAGTTCAGTCCACTATTCTAAGTACAAATCCAAAATATCACGCAGATTGGTACCATAGGACCGGAGAAATCACCGAACCCAAGTCTTACATTAGGCCCGTAAAAAGTATGAAAATAACTCAAATGCGGTTTTTTGAAAAATTTGGTGTCGATTCCAGTTCAGTCCACTATTCTAAGTACAAATCCAAAATATCACGCAGATTGGTACCATAGGACCGGAGAAATCACCGAACCCAAGTCTTACATTAGGCCCGTAAAAAGTATGAAAATCACTCAAATGCGGTTTTTTGAAAATTTTGGTGTCGATTCCAGTTCAGTCCACTATTCTAAGTACAAATCCAAAATTTCACGCAGAATGGTACCATAGGACCGGCGAAATCACCGAACCCAAGTCTTAAATTAGGCCCGTAAAAAGTATGAATCTCACTCAAATGCGGTTTTTTGAAAATTTTGGTGTCGATTCCAGTTCAGTCCACTATTCTAAGTACAAATCCAAAATTTCACGTAGATTGGTAGCATAGGACCGGAGAAATCACCGAACCCAAGTCTTACATTGGGCCCGTAAAAAGTATGAAAATAACTCAAATGCGGTTTTTTGAAAAATTTGGTGTCGATTCCAGTTCAGTCCACTATTCTAAGTACAAATCCAAAATATCACGCAGATTGGTACCATAGGACCGGAGAAATCACCGAACCCAAGTCTTACATTAGGCCCGTAAAAAGTATGAAAATCACTCAAATGCGGTTTTTTGAAAATTTTGGTGTCGATTCCGGTTCAGTCCATTATTCTAAGTACAAATCCAAAATTTCACGCAGATTGGTACCATAGGACAGGAGAAATCACCAAACCCAAGTCTTACATTAGGCCCCTAAAAAGTATGAAAATCACTCAAATGCGGTTTTTTGAAAATTTGGTGTCGATTCCAGTTCAGTCCACTATTCTAAGTACAAATCCAAAATATCACGCAGATTGGTACCATAGGACCGGAGAAATCACCGAACCCAAGTCTTACATTAGGCCCGTAAAAAGTATGAAAATCACTCAAATGCGGTTTTTTGAAAATTTTGGTGTCGATTCCAGTTCAGTCCACTATTCTAAGTACAAATCCAAAATTTCACGCAGATTGGTACCATAGGACAGGAGAAATCACCAAACCCAAGTCTTACATTGGGCCCGTAAAAAGTACGAATCTCACTCAAATGCGGTTTTTTGAAAATTTTGGTGTCGATTCCAGTTCAGTCCACTATTCTAAGTACAAATCCAAAATTTCACGTAGATTGGTAGCATAGGACCGGAGAAATCACCGAACCCAAGTCTTACATTGGGCCCGTAAAAAGTATGAAAATAACTCAAATGCGGTTTTTTGCAAATTTTGTTGTCGATTCCAGTTCAGTCCACTATTCTAAGTATAAATCCAAAATTTCACGCAGATTGGTACCATAGGACCGGAGAAATCACCGAACCCAAGTCTTACATTGGGCCCGTAAAAAGTATGAAAATAACTCAAATGCGGTTTTTTGAAAAATTTGGTGTCGATTCCAGTTCAGTCCACTATTCTAAGTACAAATCCAAAATATCACGCAGATTGGTACCATAGGACCGGAGAAATCACCGAACCCAAGTCTTACATTAGGCCCGTAAAAAGTATGAAAATAACTCAAATGCGGTTTTTTGAAAAATTTGGTGTCGATTCCAGTTCAGTCCACTATTCTAAGTACAAATCCAAAATTTCACGCAGAATGGTACCATAGGACCCGCGAAATCACCGAACCCAAGTCTTAAATTAGGCCCGTAAAAAGTATGAAAATAACTCAAATGCGGTTTTTTGAAAAATTTGGTGTCGATTCCAGTTCAGTCCACTATTCTAAGTACAAATCCAAAATATCACGCAGATTGGTACCATAGGACCGGAGAAATCACCGAACCCAAGTCTTACATTAGGCCCGTAAAAAGTATGAAAATCACTCAAATGCGGTTTTTTGAAAATTTTGGTGTCGATTCCAGTTCAGTCCACTATTCTAAGTACAAATCCAAAATTTCACGCAGAATGGTACCATAGGACCGGCGAAATCACCGAACCCAAGTCTTAAATTAGGCCCGTAAAAAGTATGAATCTCACTCAAATGCGGTTTTTTGAAAATTTTGGTGTCGATTCCAGTTCAGTCCACTATTCTAAGTACAAATCCCAAATTTCACGTAGATTGGTAGCATAGGACCGGAGAAATCACCGAACCCAAGTCTTACATTGGGCCCGTAAAAAGTATGAAAATAACTCAAATGCGGTTTTTTGAAAATTTTTGTGTCGATTCCAGTTCAGTCCACTATTCTAAGTACAAATTCAAAATTTCACGCATATTGGTACCATAGGACCGGAGAAATCACCGAACCCAAGTCTTACATTGGGCCCGTAAAAAGTATGAAAATTACTCAAATCAGTTTTATGCATATTTCGTTGTCGATTCCAGTTCTACTATTACTATTCTAAGTTTAAATCCAAAATTTCACGCAGATAGGTACCATAGGACCGGAGAAATCACCGATCCCAAGTCTTACATTGGGCCCGTAAAAAGTATGAAAATAACTCAAATGCGGTTTTTTGAAAATTTTGGTGTCGATTCCAGTTCAGTCCACTATTCTAAGTACAAATCCAAAATTTCACGCAGAATGGTACCATAGGACCGGCGAAATCACCGAATCCAAGTCTTAAATTAGGCCCGTAAAAAGTATGAATCTCACTCAAATGCGGTTTTTTGAAAATTTTGGTGTCGATTCCAGTTCAGTCCACTATTCTAAGTACAAATCCAAAATTTCACGCAGAATGGTACCATAGGACCGGCGAAATCACCGAACCCAAGTCTTAAATTAGGCCCGTAAAAAGTATGAATCTCACTCAAATGCGGTTTTTTGAAAATTTTGGTGTCGATTCCAGTTCAGTCCACTATTCTAAGTACAAATCCAAAATTTCACGTAGATTGGTAGCATAGGACCGGAGAAACCACCGAACCCAAGTCTTACATTGGGCCCGTAAAAAGTATGAAAATAACTCAAATGCGGTTTTTTGAAAATTTTTGTGTCGATTCCAGTTCAGTCCACTATTCTAAGTACAAATTCAAAATTTCACGCATATTGGTACCATAGGACCGGAGAAATCACCGAACCCAAGTCTTACATTGGGCCCGTAAAAAGTATGAAAATTACTCAAATCAGTTTTATGCATATTTCGTTGTCGATTCCAGTTCTACTATTACTATTCTAAGTTTAAATCCAAAATTTCACGCAGATAGGTACCATAGGACCGGAGAAATCACCGATCCCAAGTCTTACATTGGGCCCGTAAAAAGTATGAAAATAACTCAAATGCGGTTTTTTGAAAATTTTGTTGTCGATTCTAGTTCAGTCCACGATTCTAAGTATAAATCCAAAATTTCACGCAGAATGGTACCATAGGACCGGCGAAATCACCGAACCCAAGTCTTAAATTAGGCCCGTATAAAGTATGAAAATCACTCAAAAGCGGTTTTTTGAAAATTTTGTTGTCGATTCTAGTTCAGTCCACGATTCTAAGTATAAATCCAAAATTTCACGCAGAATGGTACCATAGGACCGGAGAAATCACCGAACCCAAGTCTTACATTAGGCCCGTAAAAAGTATGAAAATAACTCAAATGCGGTTTTTTGCAAATTTTGTTGTCGATTCCAGTTCAGTCCATGATTCTAAGTATAAATCCAAAATTTCACGCAGAATGGTACCATAGGACCGGCGAAATCACCGAACCCAAGTCTTAAATAAGGCCCGTATAAAGTATGAAAATCACTCAAATGCGGTTTTTTGAAAATTTTGGTGTCGATTCCAGTTCAGTCCACTATTCTAAGTACAAATCCAAAATTTCACGCAGAATGGTACCATAGGACCGGCGAAATCACCGAACCCAAGTCTTAAATTAGGCCCGTAAAAAGTATGAAAATCACTCAAATGCGGTTTTTTGAAAATTTTGTTGTCGATTCCAGTTCAGTCCACTATTCTAAGTATAAATCCAAAATTTCACGCAGATTGGTACCATAGGACCGGAGAAATCACCGAACCCAAGTCTTACATTGGGCCCGTAAAAAGTAAGAAAATAACTCAAATGCGGTTTTTTGAAAAATTTGGTGTCGATTCCAGTTCAGTCCACTATTCTAAGTACAAATCCAAAATATCACGCAGATTGGTACCATAGGACCGGAGAAATCACCGAACCCAAGTCTTACATTAGGCCCGTAAAAAGTATGAAAATCACTCAAATGCGGTTTTTTGAAAATTTTGGTGTCGATTCCAGTTCAGTCCACTATTCTAAGTACAAATCCAAAATATCACGCAGATTGGTACCATAGGACCGGAGAAATCACCGAACCCAAGTCTTACATTAGGCCCGTAAAAAGTATGAAAATCACTCAAATGCGGTTTTTTGAAAATTTTGGTGTCGATTCCAGTTCAGTCCACTATTCTAAGTACAAATCCAAAATTTCACGCAGATTGGTACCATAGGACAGAAGAAATCACCAAACCCAAGTCTTACATTGGGCCCGTAAAAAGTATGAAAATAACTCAAATGCGGTTTTTTGAAAAATTTGGTGTCGATTCCAGTTCAGTCCACTATTCTAAGTACAAATCCAAAATTTCACGCAGAATGGTACCATAGGACCGGCGAAATCACCGAACCCAAGTCTTAAATTAGGCCCGTAAAAAGTATGAAAATCACTCAAATGCGGTTTTTTGAAAATTTTGGTGTCGATTCCAGTTCAGTCCACTATTCTAAGTACAAATCCAAAATTTCACGTAGATTGGTAGCATAGGACCGGAGAAATCACCGAACCCAAGTCTTACATTGGGCCCGTAAAAAGTATGAAAATAACTCAAATGCGGTTTTTTGAAAATTTTGGTGTCGATTCCAGTTCAGTCCACTATTCTAAGTACAAATTCAAAATTTCACGCATATTGGTACCATAGGACCGGAGAAATCACCGAACCCAAGTCTTACATTGGGCCCGTAAAAAGTATGAAAATTACTCAAATCAGTTTTATGCATATTTCGTTGTCGATTCCAGTTCTACTATTACTATTCTAAGTTTAAATCCAAAATTTCACGCAGATAGGTACCATAGGACCGGAGAAATCACCGATCCCAAGTCTTACATTGGGCCCGTAAAAAGTCTGAAAATAACTCAAATGCGGTTTTTTGCAAATTTTGTTGTCGATTCCAGTTCAGTCCACGATTCTAAGTATAAATCCAAAATTTCACGCAGAATGGTACCATAGGACCGGCGAAATCACCGAACCCAAGTCTTAAATAAGGCCCGTATAAAGTATGAAAATCACTCAAATGCGGTTTTTTGAAAATTTTGGTGTCGATTCCAGTTCAGTCCACTATTCTAAGTACAAATCCAAAATTTCACGCAGAATGGTACCATAGGACCGGCGAAATCACCGAACCCAAGTCTTAAATTAGGCCCGTAAAAAGTATGAAAATCACTCAAATGCGGTTTTTTGAAAATTTTGTTGTCGATTCCAGTTCAGTCCACTATTCTAAGTATAAATCCAAAATTTCACGCAGATTGGTACCATAGGACCGGAGAAATCACCGAACCCAAGTCTTACATTGGGCCCGTAAAAAGTATGAAAATAACTCAAATGCGGTTTTTTGAAAAATTTGGTGTCGATTCCAGTTCAGTCCACTATTCTAAGTACAAATCCAAAATATCACGCAGATTGGTACCATAGGACCGGAGAAATCACCGAACCCAAGTCTTACATTAGGCCCGTAAAAAGTATGAAAATCACTCAAATGCGGTTTTTTGAAAATTTTGGTGTCGATTCCAGTTCAGTCCACTATTCTAAGTACAAATCCAAAATATCACGCAGATTGGTACCATAGGACCGGAGAAATCACCGAACCCAAGTCTTACATTAGGCCCGTAAAAAGTATGAAAATCACTCAAATGCGGTTTTTTGAAAATTTTGGTGTCGATTCCAGTTCAGTCCACTATTCTAAGTACAAATCCAAAATTTCACGCAGATTGGTACCATAGGACAGAAGAAATCACCAAACCCAAGTCTTACATTGGGCCCGTAAAAAGTATGAAAATAACTCAAATGCGGTTTTTTGAAAATTTTGTTGTCGATTCTAGTTCAGTCCACGATTCTAAGTATAAATCCAAAATTTCACGCAGAATGGTACCATAGGACCGGCGAAATCACCGAACCCAAGTCTTAAATTAGGCCCGTATAAAGTATGAAAATCACTCAAAAGCGGTTTTTTGAAAATTTTGTTGTCGATTCTAGTTCAGTCCACGATTCTAAGTATAAATCCAAAATTTCACGCAGAATGGTACCATAGGACCGGAGAAATCACCGAACCCAAGTCTTACATTAGGCCCGTAAAAAGTATGAAAATAACTCAAATGCGGTTTTTTGCAAATTTTGTTGTCGATTCCAGTTCAGTCCACGATTCTAAGTATAAATCCAAAATTTCACGCAGAATGGTACCATAGGACCGGCGAAATCACCGAACCCAAGTCTTAAATAAGGCCCGTATAAAGTATGAAAATCACTCAAATGCGGTTTTTTGAAAATTTTGGTGTCGATTCCAGTTCAGTCCACTATTCTAAGTACAAATCCAAAATTTCACGCAGAATGGTACCATAGGACCGGCGAAATCACCGAACCCAAGTCTTAAATTAGGCCCGTAAAAAGTATGAAAATCACTCAAATGCGGTTTTTTGAAAATTTTGTTGTCGATTCCAGTTCAGTCCACTATTCTAAGTATAAATCCAAAATTTCACGCAGATTGGTACCATAGGACCGGAGAAATCACCGAACCCAAGTCTTACATTGGGCCCGTAAAAAGTATGAAAATAACTCAAATGCGGTTTTTTGAAAAATTTGGTGTCGATTCCAGTTCAGTCCACTATTCTAAGTACAAATCCAAAATATCACGCAGATTGGTACCATAGGACCGGAGAAATCACCGAACCCAAGTCTTACATTAGGCCCGTAAAAAGTATGAAAATCACTCAAATGCGGTTTTTTGAAAATTTTGGTGTCGATTCCAGTTCAGTCCACTATTCTAAGTACAAATCCAAAATATCACGCAGATTGGTACCATAGGACCGGAGAAATCACCGAACCCAAGTCTTACATTAGGCCCGTAAAAAGTATGAAAATCACTCAAATGCGGTTTTTTGAAAATTTTGGTGTCGATTCCAGTTCAGTCCACTATTCTAAGTACAAATCCAAAATTTCACGCAGATTGGTACCATAGGACAGAAGAAATCACCAAACCCAAGTCTTACATTGGGCCCGTAAAAAGTATGAAAATAACTCAAATGCGGTTTTTTGAAAAATTTGGTGTCGATTCCAGTTCAGTCCACTATTCTAAGTACAAATCCAAAATTTCACGCAGAATGGTACCATAGGACCGGCGAAATCACCGAACCCAAGTCTTAAATTAGGCCCGTAAAAAGTATGAAAATCACTCAAATGCGGTTTTTTGAAAACTTTGGTGTCGATTCCAGTTCAGTCCACTATTCTAAGTACAAATCCAAAATTTCACGTAGATTGGTAGCATAGGACCGGAGAAATCACCGAACCCAAGTCTTACATTGGGCCCGTAAAAAGTATGAAAATAACTCAAATGCGGTTTTTTGAAAATTTTTGTGTCGATTCCAGTTCAGTCCACTATTCTAAGTACAAATTCAAAATTTCACGCATATTGGTACCATAGGACCGGAGAAATCACCGAACCCAAGTCTTACATTGGGCCCGTAAAAAGTATGAAAATTACTCAAATCAGTTTTATGCATATTTCGTTGTCGATTCCAGTTCTACTATTACTATTCTAAGTTTAAATCCAAAATTTCACGCAGATAGGTACCATAGGACCGGAGAAATCACCGATCCCAAGTCTTACATTGGGCCCGTAAAAAGTATGAAAATAACTCAAATGCGGTTTTTTGCAAATTTTGTTGTCGATTCCAGTTCAGTCCACGATTCTAAGTATAAATCCAAAATTTCACGCAGAATGGTACCATAGGACCGGCGAAATCACCGAACCCAAGTCTTAAATAAGGCCCGTATAAAGTATGAAAATCACTCAAATGCGGTTTTTTGAAAATTTTGGTGTCGATTCCAGTTCAGTCCACTATTCTAAGTACAAATCCAAAATTTCACGCAGAATGGTACCATAGGACCGGCGAAATCACCGAACCCAAGTCTTAAATTAGGCCCGTAAAAAGTATGAAAATCACTCAAATGCGGTTTTTTGAAAATTTTGTTGTCGATTCCAGTTCAGTCCACTATTCTAAGTATAAATCCAAAATTTCACGCAGATTGGTACCATAGGACCGGAGAAATCACCGAACCCAAGTCTTACATTGGGCCCGTAAAAAGTATGAAAATAACTCAAATGCGGTTTTTTGAAAAATTTGGTGTCGATTCCAGTTCAGTCCACTATTCTAAGTACAAATCCAAAATATCACGCAGATTGGTACCATAGGACCGGAGAAATCACCGAACCCAAGTCTTACATTAGGCCCGTAAAAAGTATGAAAATCACTCAAATGCGGTTTTTTGAAAATTTTGGTGTCGATTCCAGTTCAGTCCACTATTCTAAGTACAAATCCAAAATATCACGCAGATTGGTACCATAGGACCGGAGAAATCACCGAACCCAAGTCTTACATTAGGCCCGTAAAAAGTATGAAAATCACTCAAATGCGGTTTTTTGAAAATTTTGGTGTCGATTCCAGTTCAGTCCACTATTCTAAGTACAAATCCAAAATTTCACGCAGATTGGTACCATAGGACAGAAGAAATCACCAAACCCAAGTCTTACATTGGGCCCGTAAAAAGTATGAAAATAACTCAAATGCGGTTTTTTGAAAAATTTGGTGTCGATTCCAGTTCAGTCCACTATTCTAAGTACAAATCCAAAATTTCACGCAGAATGGTACCATAGGACCGGCGAAATCACCGAACCCAAGTCTTAAATTAGGCCCGTAAAAAGTATGAATCTCACTCAAATGCGGTTTTTTGAAAATTTTGGTGTCGATTCCAGTTCAGTCCACTATTCTAAGTACAAATCCAAAATTTCACGTAGATTGGTAGCATAGGACCGGAGAAATCACCGAACCCAAGTCTTACATTGGGCCCGTAAAAAGTATGAAAATAACTCAAATGCGGTTTTTTGAAAATTTTTGTGTCGATTCCAGTTCAGTCCACTATTCTAAGTACAAATTCAAAATTTCACGCATATTGGTACCATAGGACCGGAGAAATCACCGAACCCAAGTCTTACATTGGGCCCGTAAAAAGTATGAAAATCACTCAAATGCGGTTTTTTGAAAATTTTGGTGTCGATTCCAGTTCAGTCCACTATTCTAAGTACAAATACAAAATTTCACGCAGAATAGTACCATAGGACCGGCGAAATCACCGAACCCAAGTCTTAAATTAGGCCCGTAAAAAGTATGAAAATCACTCAAATGCAGTTTTTGTTAATTTTGTTGTCGATTCCAGTTCAGTCCACTATTCTAAGTATAAATCAGAATTTTCACGCAGATTGGTACCACCATAGGACCGGAGAAATCACCGAACCCTAGTCTTACATTATGCCCGTAAAAAGTATGAAAATCACTCAAATGCAGTTTTTTGCAAATTTGGTTGTCGATTCCAGTTCAGTCCACTATTCTATGTATAAATCCAAAATTATACGCAGATTTATACCATAGGACCGGGAAATCACCGAACCCAAGTCTTACATTAGGCCCGTAAAAAGTATGAAAATTACTCAAATGCAGTTTTTTGCATATTTCGTTGTCGATTCCATTTCAGTCTACTATTCTAATTTTAAATCCAAAATTTCACGCCGATTGGTACCATAGGACCGGAGAAATCACCAAACCCAAGTCTTACATTGGGCCCGTAAAAAGTATGAAAATAACTCAAATGCGGTTTTTTGAAAAATTTGGTGTCGATTCCAGTTCAGTCCACTATTCATAGTATAAATCAGAAATTTCACGCAGATTGGTACTATAGGACCGGAGAAATCACCGAACCCAAGTCTTACATTAGGCCCGTAAAAAGTATGAAAATCACTCAAATGCGGTTTTTTGAAAATTTTGGTGTCGATTCCAGTTCAGTCCACTATTCATAGTATAAATCAGAAATTTCACGCAGATTGGTACTATAGGACCGGAGAAATCACCGAACCCAAGTCTTACATTAGGCCCGTAAAAAGTATGAAAATCACTCAAATGCGGTTTTTTGAAAATTTTGGTGTCGATTCCAGTTCAGTCCACTATTCTAAGTACAAATCCAAAATATCACGCAGATTGGTACCATAGGACCGGAGAAATCACCGAACCCAAGTCTTACATTAGGCCCGTAAAAAGTATGAAAATCACTCAAATGCGGTTTTTTGAAAATTTTGGTGTCGATTCCAGTTCAGTCCACTATTCTAAGTACAAATCCAAAATTTCACGCAGATTGGTACCATAGGACAGAAGAAATCACCAAACCCAAGTCTTACATTGGGCCCGTAAAAAGTATGAAAATAACTCAAATGCGGTTTTTTGAAAAATTTGGTGTCGATTCCAGTTCAGTCCACTATTCTAAGTACAAATCCAAAATTTCACGCAGAATGGTACCATAGGACCGGCGAAATCACCGAACCCAAGTCTTAAATTAGGCCCGTAAAAAGTATGAAAATCACTCAAATGCGGTTTTTTGAAAATTTTGGTGTCGATTCCAGTTCAGTCCACTATTCTAAGTACAAATCCAAAATTTCACGTAGATTGGTAGCATAGGACCGGAGAAATCACCGAACCCAAGTCTTACATTGGGCCCGTAAAAAGTATGAAAATAACTCAAATGCGGTTTTTTGAAAATTTTGGTGTCGATTCCAGTTCAGTCCACTATTCTAAGTACAAATCCAAAATATCACGCAGATTGGTACCATAGGACCGGAGAAATCACCGAACCCAAGTCTTACATTAGGCCCGTAAAAAGTATGAAAATCACTCAAATGCGGTTTTTTGAAAATTTTGGTGTCGATTCCAGTTCAGTCCACTATTCTAAGTACAAATCCAAAATATCACGCAGATTGGTACCATAGGACCGGAGAAATCACCGAACCCAAGTCTTACATTAGGCCCGTAAAAAGTATGAAAATCACTCAAATGCGGTTTTTTGAAAATTTTGGTGTCGATTCCAGTTCAGTCCACTATTCTAAGTACAAATCCAAAATTTCACGCAGATTGGTACCATAGGACAGAAGAAATCACCAAACCCAAGTCTTACATTGGGCCCGTAAAAAGTATGAAAATAACTCAAATGCGGTTTTTTGAAAAATTTGGTGTCGATTCCAGTTCAGTCCACTATTCTAAGTACAAATTCAAAATTTCACGCATATTGGTACCATAGGACCGGAGAAATCACCGAACCCAAGTCTTACATTGGGCCCGTAAAAAGTATGAAAATTACTCAAATCAGTTTTATGCATATTTCGTTGTCGATTCCAGTTCAGTCCACTATTCTAAGTACAAATCCAAAATTTCACGTAGATTGGTAGCATAGGACCGGAGAAATCACCGAACCCAAGTCTTACATTGGGCCCGTAAAAAGTATGAAAATAACTCAAATGCGGTTTTTTGAAAATTTTGGTGTCGATTCCAGTTCAGTCCACTATTCTAAGTACAAATACAAAATTTCACGCAGAATAGTACCATAGGACCGGCGAAATCACCGAACCCAAGTCTTAAATTAGGCCCGTAAAAAGTATGAAAATCACTCAAATGCAGTTTTTGTTAATTTTGTTGTCGATTCCAGTTCAGTCCACTATTCTAAGTATAAATCAGAATTTTCACGCAGATTGGTACCACCATAGGACCGGAGAAATCACCGAACCCTAGTCTTACATTATGCCCGTAAAAAGTATGAAAATCACTCAAATGCAGTTTTTTGCAAATTTGGTTGTCGATTCCAGTTCAGTCCACTATTCTATGTATAAATCCAAAATTATACGCAGATTTATACCATAGGACCGGGAAATCACCGAACCCAAGTCTTACATTAGGCCCGTAAAAAGTATGAAAATTACTCAAATGCAGTTTTTTGCATATTTCGTTGTCGATTCCATTTCAGTCTACTATTCTAATTTTAAATCCAAAATTTCACGCCGATTGGTACCATAGGACCGGAGAAATCACCAAACCCAAGTCTTACATTGGGCCCGTAAAAAGTATGAAAATAACTCAAATGCGGTTTTTTGAAAAATTTGGTGTCGATTCCAGTTCAGTCCACTATTCATAGTATAAATCAGAAATTTCACGCAGATTGGTACTATAGGACCGGAGAAATCACCGAACCCAAGTCTTACATTAGGCCCGTAAAAAGTATGAAAATCACTCAAATGCGGTTTTTTGAAAATTTTGGTGTCGATTCCAGTTCAGTCCACTATTCTAAGTACAAATCCAAAATATCACGCAGATTGGTACCATAGGACCGGAGAAATCACCGAACCCAAGTCTTACATTAGGCCCGTAAAAAGTATGAAAATCACTCAAATGCGGTTTTTTGAAAATTTTGGTGTCGATTCCAGTTCAGTCCACTATTCTAAGTACAAATCCAAAATTTCACGCAGATTGGTACCATAGGACAGAAGAAATCACCAAACCCAAGTCTTACATTGGGCCCGTAAAAAGTATGAAAATAACTCAAATGCGGTTTTTTGAAAAATTTGGTGACGATTCCAGTTCAGTCCACTATTCTAAGTACAAATCCAAAATTTCACGCAGAATGGTACCATAGGACCGGCGAAATCACCGAACCCAAGTCTTAAATTATGCCCGTAAAAAGTATGAATCTCACTCAAATGCGGTTTTTTGAAAATTTTGGTGTCGATTCCAGTTCAGTCCACTATTCTAAGTACAAATCCAAAATTTCACGTAGATTGGTAGCATAGGACCGGAGAAATCACCGAACCCAAGTCTTACATTGGGCCCGTAAAAAGTATGAAAATAACTCAAATGCGGTTTTTTGAAAATTTTTGTGTCGATTCCAGTTCAGTCCACTATTCTAAGTACAAATTCAAAATTTCACGCATATTGGTACCATAGGACCGGAGAAATCACCGAACCCAAGTCTTACATTGGGCCCGTAAAAAGTATGAAAATTACTCAAATCAGTTTTATGCATATTTCGTTGTCGATTCCAGTTCTACTATTACTATTCTAAGTTTAAATCCAAAATTTCACGCAGATAGGTACCATAGGACCGGAGAAATCACCGATCCCAAGTCTTACATTGGGCCCGTAAAAAGTATGAAAATAACTCAAATGCGGTTTTTTGCAAATTTTGTTGTCGATTCCAGTTCAGTCCACGATTCTAAGTATAAATCCAAAATTTCACGCAGAATGGTACCATAGGACCGGCGAAATCACCGAACCCAAGTCTTAAATAAGGCCCGTATAAAGTATGAAAATCACTCAAATGCGGTTTTTTGAAAATTTTGGTGTCGATTCCAGTTCAGTCCACTATTCTAAGTACAAATACAAAATTTCACGCAGATTGGTACCATAGGACAGGAGAAATCACCAAACCCAAGTCTTACATTGGGCCCGTAAAAAGTATGAAAATAACTCAAATGCGGTTTTTTGAAAATTTTGGTGTCGATTCCAGTTCAGTCCACTATTCTAAGTACAAATCCAAAATTTCACGCAGAATGGTACCATAGGACCGGCGAAATCACCGAACCCAAGTCTTAAATTAGGCCAGTAAAAAGTATGAAAATCACTTAAATGCGGTTTTTTGAAAATTTGGTGTCGATTCCAGTTCAGTCCACTATTCTAAGTACAAATCCAAAATATCACGCAGATTGGTACCATAGGACCGGAGAAATCACCGAACCCAAGTCTTACATTAGGCCCGTAAAAAGTATGAAAATCACTCAAATGCGGTTTTTTGAAAATTTTGGTGTCGATTCCAGTTCAGTCCACTATTCTAAGTACAAATCCAAAATTTCACGCAGATTGGTACCATAGGACAGGAGAAATCACCAAACCCAAGTCTTACATTGGGCCCGTAAAAAGTATGAAAATAACTCAAATGCGGTTTTTTGAAAATTTGGTGTCGATTCCAGTTCAGTCCACTATTCTAAGTACAAATCCAAAATTTCACGCAGAATGGTACCATAGGACCGGCGAAATCACCGAACCCAAGTCTTAAATTAGGCCCGTAAAAAGTATGAATCTCACTCAAATGCGGTTTTTTGAAAATTTTGGTGTCGATTCCAGTTCAGTCCACTATTCTAAGTATAAATCCAAAATTTCACGCAGATTGGTACCATAGGACCGGAGAAATCACCGAACCCAAGTCTTACATTAGGCCCGTAAAAAGTATGAAAATCACTCAAATGCGGTTTTTTGAAAATTTTGGTGTCGATTCCAGTTCAGTCCACTATTCTAAGTACAAATCCAAAATTTCACGCAGATTGGTACCATAGGACAGGAGAAATCACCAAACCCAAGTCTTACATTGGGCCCGTAAAAAGTATGAAAATAACTCAAATGCGGTTTTTTGAAAAATTTGGTGTCGATTCCAGTTCAGTCCACTATTCTAAGTACAAATCCAAAATTTCACGCAGAATGGTACCATAGGACCGGCGAAATCACCGAACCCAAGTCTTAAATTAGGCCCGTAAAAAGTATGAAAATAACTCAAATGCGGTTTTTTGAAAAATTTGGTGTCGATTCCAGTTCAGTCCACTATTCTAAGTACAAATCCAAAATATCACGCAGATTGGTACCATAGGACCGGAGAAATCACCGAACCCAAGTCTTACATTAGGCCCGTAAAAAGTATGAAAATCACTCAAATGCGGTTTTTTGAAAATTTTGGTGTCGATTCCAGTTCAGTCCACTATTCTAAGTACAAATCCAAAATTTCACGCAGATTGGTACCATAGGACAGGAGAAATCACCAAACCCAAGTCTTACATTGGGCCCGTAAAAAGTATGAAAATCACTCAAATGCGGTTTTTTGAAAATTTTGGTGTCGATTCCAGTTCAGTCCACTATTCTAAGTACAAATCCAAAATTTCACGCAGAATGGTACCATAGGACCGGCGAAATCACCGAACCCAAGTCTTAAATTAGGCCCGTAAAAAGTATGAATCTCACTCAAATGCGGTTTTTTGAAAATTTTGGTGTCGATTCCAGTTCAGTCCACTATTCTAAGTACAAATCCAAAATTTCACGCAGAATGGTACCATAGGACCGGCGAAATCACCGAACCCAAGTCTTAAATTAGGCCCGTATAAAGTATGAAAATCACTCAAATGCGGTTTTTTGAAAATTTTGGTGTCGATTCCAGTTCAGTCCACTATTCTAAGTACAAATACAAAATTTCACGCAGAATAGTACCATAGGACCGGCGAAATCACCGAACCCAAGTCTTAAATTAGGCCCGTAAAAAGTATGAAAATCACTCAAATGCAGTTTTTGTTAATTTTGTTGTCGATTCCAGTTCAGTCCACTATTCTAAGTATAAATCAGAATTTTCACGCAGATTGGTACCACCATAGGACCGGAGAAATCACCGAACCCTAGTCTTACATTATGCCCGTAAAAAGTATGAAAATCACTCAAATGCAGTTTTTTGCAAATTTGGTTGTCGATTCCAGTTCAGTCCACTATTCTATGTATAAATCCAAAATTATACGCAGATTTATACCATAGGACCGGGAAATCACCGAACCCAAGTCTTACATTAGGCCCGTAAAAAGTATGAAAATTACTCAAATGCAGTTTTTTGCATATTTCGTTGTCGATTCCATTTCAGTCTACTATTCTAATTTTAAATCCAAAATTTCACGCCGATTGGTACCATAGGACCGGAGAAATCACCAAACCCAAGTCTTACATTGGGCCCGTAAAAAGTATGAAAATAACTCAAATGCGGTTTTTTGAAAAATTTGGTGTCGATTCCAGTTCAGTCCACTATTCATAGTATAAATCAGAAATTTCACGCAGATTGGTACCATAGGACCGGAGAAATCACCGAACCCAAGTCTTACATTACGCCCGTAAAAAGTATGAAAATCACTCAAATGCGGTTTTTTGAAAATTTTGGTGTCGATTCCAGTTCAGTCCACTATTCTAAGTACAAATCCAAAATTTCACGCAGAATGGTACCATAGGACCGGCGAAATCACCGAACCCAAGTCTTAAATTAGGCCCGTAAAAAGTATGAATCTCACTCAAATGCGGTTTTTTGAAAATTTTGGTGTCGATTCCAGTTCAGTCCACTATTCTAAGTACAAATCCAAAATTTCACGCAGAATGGTACCATAGGACCGGCGAAATCACCGAACCCAAGTCTTAAATTAGGCCCGTATAAAGTATGAAAATCACTCAAATGCGGTTTTTTGAAAATTTTGGTGTCGATTCCAGTTCAGTCCACTATTCTAAGTACAAATACAAAATTTCACGCAGAATAGTACCATAGGACCGGCGAAATCACCGAACCCAAGTCTTAAATTAGGCCCGTAAAAAGTATGAAAATCACTCAAATGCAGTTTTTGTTAATTTTGTTGTCGATTCCAGTTCAGTCCACTATTCTAAGTATAAATCAGAATTTTCACGCAGATTGGTACCACCATAGGACCGGAGAAATCACCGAACCCTAGTCTTACATTATGCCCGTAAAAAGTATGAAAATCACTCAAATGCAGTTTTTTGCAAATTTGGTTGTCGATTCCATTTCAGTCCACTATTCTATGTATAAATCCAAAATTATACGCAGATTTATACCATAGGACCGGGAAATCACCGAACCCAAGTCTTACATTAGGCCCGTAAAAAGTATGAAAATTACTCAAATGCAGTTTTTTGCATATTTCGTTGTCGATTCCATTTCAGTCTACTATTCTAATTTTAAATCCAAAATTTCACGCCGATTGGTACCATAGGACCGTAGAAATCACCGAACCCAAGACTTACATTAGGCCCGTAAAAAGTATGAAAATCTCTGAAATGAAGTTTTTTGAAAATTTTGTTGTCGATTCCAGTTCAGTCCACTATTCATAGTATATATCAGAAATTTCACGCAGATTGGTACCATAGGACCGGAGAAATCACCGAACCCAAGTCTTACATTGGGCCCGTAAAAAGTATGAAAATAACTCAAATGCGGTTTTTTGCAAATTTTGTTGTCGATTCCAGTTCAGTCCACGATTCTAAGTATAAATCCAAAATTTCACGCAGAATGGTACCATAGGACCGGCGAAATCACCGAACCCAAGTCTTAAATTAGGCCCGTATAAAGTATGAAAATCACTCAAATGCGGTTTTTTGAAAATTTTGGTGTCGATTCCAGTTCAGTTCACTATTCTAAGTATAAATCCAAAATTTCACGCAGATTTCGTTCCATAGGACCGGAGAAATCGCCGAACCCAAGTCTTACATTATGCTCGTAAAAAGCATGAAAATCACTCAAATACAGTTTTTTGGAAATTTTGGTGTCGATTCCAGTTCCGGACACTATTCTCAGTATAATTCCAAAATTTCACGCAGATTGGTACCGTAGGACCGGAGAAATCACCGAACCCAAGTCTTACATTAGGCCTTTAAAAAGTATGAAAATCACTCAAATGCGGTTTTTTGCAAAATTTTGGTGTCGATTCCAGTTCAGTTCACTATTCTATGTATAAATCCGAAATTTTACGCAGATTTGTACCATAGGACCGGGAAATCACCGAACCCAAGTCTTACATTAGGCCCGTAAAAAGTATGAAAATTACTCAAATGCAGTTTTTTGCATATTTCGTTGTCGATTCCAGTTCAGTCTACTATTCTAAGTTTAAATCCAAAATTTCACGCAGATTGGTTCCATAGGACCGGAGAAATCATCGAACCCAAGTCTTACATTAGGCCCCTAAAAAGTATGAAAATCACTCAAATGCAGTTTTTGTTAATTTTTGTTCGATTCCAGTTCAGTCCACTATTCTAAGTATAAATCAGAATTTTCACGCAGATTGGTACCACCATAGGACCGGAGAAATCACCGAACCCTAGTCTTACATTATGCCCGTAAAAAGTATGAAAATCACTCAAATGCAGTTTTTTGCAAATTTGGTTGTCGATTCCAGTTCAGTCCACTATTCTATGTATAAATCCAAAATTATACGCAGATTTATACCATAGGACCGGGAAATCACCGAACCCAAGTCTTACATTAGGCCCGTAAAAAGTATGAAAATTACTCAAATGCAGTTTTTTGCATATTTCGTTGTCGATTCCATTTCAGTCTACTATTCTAATTTTAAATCCAAAATTTCACGCAGATTGGTACCATAGGACCGGAGAAATCACCGAACCCAAGTCTTACATTAGGCCCGTAAAAAGTATGAAAATCTCTGAAATGAAGTTTTTTGAAAATTTTGTTGTCGATTCCAGTTCAGTCCACTATTCATAGTATAAATCAGAAATTTCACGCAGATTGGTACCATAGGACCGGAGAAATCACCGAACCCAAGTCTTACATTGGGCCCGTAAAAAGTATGAAAATACTTCAAATGCGGTTTTTTGCAAATTTTGTTGTCGATTCCAGTTCAGTCCACTATTCATAGTATAAATCAGAAATTTCACGCAGATTTGTACCATAGGACCGGGAAATCACCGAACCCAAGTCTTACATTATGCCCGTAAAGAGCATGAAAATCACTCAAATGCAGTTTTTTGCATATTTTGTTGTGGATTCCAGTTCAGTCCACTATTCTAAGTATGATTCAGAAAATTTCACGTAGTTTGGTACCACCATAGAACCGGAGAAATCACCGAACCCAAGTCTTACATTATGCCCGTAAAAAGTATGAAAAATTACTCAAATGCAGTTTTTTGCAAATTGTTTGTCGATTCCAGTTCAGTTCTCTATTCTAAGCATAAATCCGAAATTATACCCATATAAAATATACCCAAGATTTGGTTTGATATGGAAAAAATTCTTTGTAAGTCTTACATAATAAAGAAAAAACTTTTTGTAAGTCTTACATTATGCAAGTAAAAAGTATGAAAAAAAACCTACAGACAATTATGCGGATTTATGAGTTATAATAATACCATATCAAAACAGACAAAGCATTGACAAGGAGTGCCTTGATTAAATTTCTTATTTCTAGTTTTGAAACAGTTAATTTGTGGCAAAAATTTGTTTTAATGCGAATTATGATTATAAATTGTATATAAAATATTAATCCCTATTTCCCTTGGTCACGCTATAACTTTAGAAGGACTTAACGTATTTCATTCATCCCTTTTCCCCAAGTTTTCTTAGACTTTGCAAAAGGTTCTTACGGAATGAAAAATTAAGAAAATTGGATAATTTCAGAAAACCTATCTAATATAAAATTGGTGAGTTAATGTGGACATGCCCGTGAAGGTTTGTATTGGTGAGTTCTGGGGTTATAAAATTTGCAAAAAATAAATTGCAATAGAGCAAGTTGTTTGATAAAGGAGTGTATTTTATGGAGTTTAGCGTCAAGGAAAAAGGGCGGGAGGTGGAGAAAAATCCGGGAGGAACGGAGGGGAATGAAGGAGGGGTGTTCGCGGGAGGGAGAACGAGGGAGGGGGAAGGGGAATTTGTGAGGGGGAAGGTTCGCGACAAGGGTGACCATCGGGAGAGGGGGAAGGGGAACGCGGGGAAGGTGAAAAGGGAACTGGACAAGGGTGATGAATGGAAAGGGGATAAATGGGAAAAGACATGCAGGGAGAAACAATTTCTTTATTTAACTGGCAATTCAAGGCAAGCCGGATATCAGCTTGTATTCAATAAATAAATCAATCCGAAATTATAGTGTATTTTTAATCAGAAACTATTCGTCTAGGTACAATAGGTAGTTATTCAATAATACGATTTTATTGCCAAATTTAAATTAAATTTTTACAACTCTACATAAAAAAGTCATTTTCAATGATTGTTGACATTTTGAAATTGTGATAATGGAAATGATAATCTTTTTCTTTTTTGCGATTGTTACAAAAAAACAAAAACAAAAATATTCGGGGAGAGGAACATCTGATCCGCAGGCCATTTGCGGACCTCAAATTTAAAAAAAAAAATTATAATAATTGTGTGTTTGTAAGTAAGCTCAAGAATAAACAGAAGATCACTGTCGCAAGTCTAAATTAAAACGGTATTTGATACCTAAACGTCCCTTTGACTCAGTGTATTGCGGGATAGGACGGGAACAAGGATGGATGTTCCAAACTTATTATAGACTAGTACTTACATAATCGATATATATTATAAAATATATAAGAAGTTTTTCCCTCTAGAAATTTCAAGAACAGTCTTCCAAAAAGTTCTGGAAGGTTGGATAAAACTGTGGAAGGAGTGGCAGAGTATGTCGGTTAGTCTCAATGTTACGAGAACATTCTGGATGGTTCACTAATGCTCTTGAAAATTGTGGAAGAAGAAAGTTCTAGAAGCTTTCAGAATAAAAATGGCGGTGAGTCTAGAAAGTTTCGGAAAGTTCTGGAAGGTTGGATAAAGCTGTAGAAAGTTCTGTAAGGAGTTGAGGAGTATGTCTACTTATATGTACCTTTCTTGGCGGAGAGTCAAGAAGGTTCTGGATGGTTCGCAAATACTTTAGAAAATGCTTTGGAGAAAGTTCTAGAAGCTTAAAGAAATAAGTTGAGTGAGTGTGTGCCACTTTGGAACTGAAACCGCGGATCGTGGGTTGGTCCGTTCTGCTTTAAGGTATTGATTTAGAATGTCCTCATATTAATAATTTTGAAGCCCGCAGTTAGCTCACGCAACGTTGCAAAGTTTAAGATAAGAAGGAATTAGAATTTTATCATATCCCAAAATAAACAAAGCGTTTGAAATTGTAACTTTGATTAGTACCTTCATATATTATTGTTTTAGTTGATTTTTTCAAAATTCATTTTTTATTTTGAATTTTACATTGTTTAATACTGAATGGTTGGGCATTTACACAGCTACACTTACATACATACATCTATACAAACCTATTCACATACATCAACTGCTGTACTTGTAGCTAGTATTGTCACATTTCCTTCCTACCCTTCCCTATAAACCTGTCACTTTTTCCTGTTACCCACATCAGTCAATAATCGACCATCAACCTATAAACATCCGCATTCCTTTTCCGCATCTTTAATAATCCGAAATATTAACACAGTGCAATGAAACCGGCCAAATAAAGAAAGTACTAGTCCCGCAGTGAGTAATTCTCTCCTTTTTCCTTATGTGCTTACCTTCTACTTGTGCAGTGGTTCAAACACAAAAAACAAAACATATTTCAAGGTTCTTCGTTTAAAAAAACTATACAAAACACGCATCACTGAATGTCAATGTAATTATTAGAAATATAATAAATTATTTATTTATTTATATATTTATTTATTTATTTATTTATCTATTTTTTTAATTATTTATTTATTTATTTATTTATTTATTTATTTATTTATTTATTTATTTATTTATTTATTTATTTATTTATTTATTTATTTATTTATTTATTTATTTATTTATTTATTTATTTATTTATTTATTTATTTATTTATTTATTTATTTATTTATTTATTTATTTATTTATTTATTTATTTATTTATTTATTTATTTATTTATTTATTTATTTATTTATTTATTTATTTATTTATTTATTTATTTATTTATTTATTTATTTATTTATTTATTCATTCATTTATTTATTTATTTATTTATTTATTTATTTATTTATTTATTTATTTATTTATTTATTTATTTAGAATTTAGGGCACTAGTGCCATTTACATACATAAGTTTTTTTTTTTACACAGACATAAATAGTACAGTATTACATTTTGATGAGTGAAAATTATATAATTATATTGAAACACATAACAAATAAAATAATAATGACTTTAAGAAAGACGGAAGCAAAAACAAAAACCTGTTATACAGTGACCCCATTAAAATGTTTAATTAGTGTAGCTTTATACTTCACAAGGGGTATATTAAGAATATCGGCGATTTTAGCATAAAAGTTACCAAGTGTTTGCAACCTATTTATAACTGAGTTATATCCTGAGACTGTGGTATAATTGTCACAATAATACATACTAGAGGACCTCGATCTAATGGTAGGTACATGAAATTGAATCAACATTAATATATCAGGGCTATCCAAATGATAATTTACAATTTTATATAAAAATATAAGATCAAAAATTTCTCTTCTATCACTTAACTTAAGCAATTTCAATTAATGTAATAAAAAATCATAATCTATTGTTTCTAAAGGAATTCCAAGTCTAAAGTTAATACACCTCAAAAATTTGCGTTGGACTCTTTCAATGGTATTAATGTGATTATTAAAGACAGGTGACCAAATTGAAGAGTTGTATTCTAGAATACTTCTAACGAGAGATGTGAACAGAAGTTTTAATGTATTGATATTTTTAAAATCTTTGGAAATTCTTACTATAAAACCTAACATTTTCATAGCCCTGTTAGCGATAGTAGTTATGTGAGATACAAAGCAGAGTTTCTGATCGAACATGATGCCTAGGTCGAGTATTTTGATTACAGAGATTAAGTCAACATTACACAATGAATAATTATACATTATTGGATGTTTAATTTTGTGGAACCTCATAACTTGGCATTTGTTAATATTTAGTTGCAGTTTATTACTAAAACACCATTTGAAAAAGTTGTCAAGATTCTCTTGCAAGATTATACAGTCGTACGCATCATTAATGACCTTAAACAACTTCATATCGTCAGCAAAAAGTAAAACTTCGACATTGTAGAAAATGTTGGTAATGTCATTGATGAATAGGATAAATAATAAAGGTCCCAGGTGTGAACCTTGTGGGACTCCGCTGGTAGCAACAAATTCATAGGATAGACAGTCATTAATCTTAACAAAGAGTAATCTATCCGATAAGTAACTGATCAACCATGCTGGTAAATTGCCACTTATCCCCAATTTTACAAGTTTATTGATTAGTATTTTATGGCAGACCTTGTCGAACGCTAGCTCCTTCTTTAGGTGTTATGCCGTGTTGCGCTAGCTCATTTTTTAGGTTTTATGCCGTGTTGCGCTAGCCCCTTCTTTAGAGAACGCTTCGGACAGCATTACATGTCCATCATCGGGCAGGTGTGTATTTAGATAATACTTTTGACAGTGTAAATCTCAAATCAGGTTATTTTTGCTCATAAACATTACACTCACAAAAGCAGCGCCTAAGTGAGTTCCGTTTATATTTGTTTTATATACATACCTACCTATTAATAATAATGTTGGGATGATTTCTATTGCTCCATTTTCGTGAGAAAATCGCTTCAAGGGCGCTTTACAAATTCATTTGTATATTTAACCCATATATTATATTATATTACAAGTCGTTTGAGACTAAGATTGATAGTGACTTACAAAAAAGACTTATAATATATAACTTTCTTCTTCTCGTGCCCTGTCCGTTCAACGGACGAAAGATTGCACGAGCTTGCTCAATGCGGCATTTGATTTCAACCGAAGGATCCCATCTTTCATTTAATTTGCAGCCCAAGTATACAATACTTTGTACCTTCTCTAGTTTCGTTCCAGCAATATAAATATTGTCATTCAAGTCAACTGCGTTATTTTTGCTTATGAGCATGTATTTTGTTTTAGTTATATTCAGTTCTAACCCAAAATTCTCACAAGTCTTCACCACTTGATTCAGCAGAAGTTGTAGATCCTCAATGTTACTTTCTAGAAGTACCGTATCATCTGCATAACGCAGGTTGTTCAGAATCTTCCCATTTACAACAAGTCCTTGAGTAGCTTCTTGCAGAGCTTCATTGAATATTTCTTCTGAATATAAGTTGAACAGCATAGGTGAAAGAATACACCCTTGTCGCAGGCCTCTCTTTATTTCTACTTCGTCTGTTAGACATTGTTCTACTCTTACTGTTGCTTTCTGGTTCCAATAAAGATTACCTATTATCCTTATATCTTTATCGTCTATCCCATTGGTTTTCAGATTTGAATCATTTTGTCATGTCTAACTCTATCAAATGCTTTATGGAAGTCAATGAAGCATGCATGTACATTTATATTCACATCTCTACATGTTCTTGCTTTTGCTTTCTTTGGGAGAGTAACAAAAGTGGATCGAAGCCAGTCTAGTGGGATAATTCCTGTATTATGTATTGAGTTAAAGAGACTTGTCAATACTAGGATGCCTTTATTTCCTATAAGTTTAAGGATTTCGGCCTGTATTCCATCTGGGCCCGCTGCTTTCCCGGGTTTAGAGAGACGAATTGCATGTTCTACCTCCTTTGTTGTAATTGGTGGGCCTGTTGTAGTATTTCCCGTATCATATTCTGCGCTTCTATTATCATGGAAAAGTTCTGAGATGTAGTCTTTCCATCTTTTTAGTTTATCGTTTATATCGATTAAAATTTTTCCATCTCGATCCTCCAGTTGCCCTATGTCAATTTTACGGCTGATTCCAGTCAAATCTTTGATTTTCTTGTGCACCTGGAATATATCGTGATTGTCATAGTGGGTTTCAATTATAGCAGACTGTTGAATATGCCAATCAGTTTTTGCTTTCCTAATTTTACTTCGAATTTCCGTTTGGATTCTTTTGTATTCTTCCATGTTTCGATTTTTGTAATTTCTTCTTATTACCATGAGGTTTAGTATTTCTTCTGTTATCCATTTCTGTTTCTTTTGTGGCCTCTCTTCTTTGAATTTTTCCTTTGCAATCTCTGTGATGATTTTCTTTGATTCTTTGCAGATGTGTTCAATATTTTCAATGTTTTCTTCACTGTTGTATAGTTGAGTCTGGAGGTCGGCGAATTGTGTTTCTAATATTTGTGTTGCTTCTTTACACAGATCATTATTTTTTAGCTTGTTATTATCTAATTTCAAAGCCCGTTCTTTTTTAACAATTTTCTTAAAACGCAACCTAAATTCAGCCAGAAGTAGACTATGATCCGATGGTACATCAGCACCCGGGAATGTTTTTGCCGACTTAATCGAGTTCTTGTATCTTTTGTTGATGGTAATATAGTCAATTTGATTTCGTACAATTCTTTGGACTGAGTCTGCCACGTCTTCCACGTGTATACACGCCTTTCTGGTAATTTTAAAAATGAATTAGTTACTACTAATTCGTTTTCTAAGCAGAATTGGACGAACCGATCTCCTCTTTCATTTCTCATACCTAGAACATGTTCTCCGACAACGTCTTCTTCTTTACCTTTACCGATTTTAGCATTAATATCGCCCATTATTATAGTAAATTCATGTTTTTTTGTGAAGGAAAGATTTTTCGTTAAATTTTCATAGAAGTTTTCCAATTCTTCTTCTTCACAATCACATGTAGGTGCGTATACTTGTATAATATTAGTTTTTACTTTTGATGTTTGAATTTGTATCATAATGATCCTGTCTGAATGTGGAATGATATTCTTCACGGCACCTGCTTCTTTGTTTGTAACAATAATGCCAACTCCATTTCGATTCCGGGATTTAGTATCACCAGAGTAGTAGACAGTATAGTCGTCCACAGTACATTTTCCTGAATCTCTCCATCTCATCTCTCCTAGACCAAGAATATTTATATTCAATCTTTGCATTTCTTTTATGGTGTTCTGAATTTTTCCTGGTTGGAGTATACTCCTTACATTCCATGTTCCTATTTTACTAATTTCTTCTTTTCTTTTTATCTTGATAGCCGCCCGTACTCGGGGCCGTTGTATTTATCAGCCATAACATGATTTTCCTGGGAAGAAATAATGAGGTAGTTTCCCGAAGCTTTCCTCAACGCAGTATTGCAACCGGTTAGATAAATACGTTATCATCGCTTGCAACATTTTGATACCAAGCCGTACCGAAGTTGCTCTTCTCCGCCTTGATTCAATACTGCCAGGTACTGCTGCCCTCTAGCAGTGGATCTCTCTTAGTCTGACTCCTCATCTGTGATCTGTCTGGCTTGGGTGGCCCTTCTGGTAGTTACACTACCGCCAGCATGGCTCTCAGAATCCTTGGAATACTCAAGCCTCCTCACACCCCGGCAAGGTAGAGATCCCATCGAGGAGAAGGAGATAATATATAACTAGTGACATAAAACTATTCTTATTTTTCTGACCGAATGGGTCATAAAAATAAGAATACTGCTTAAGTCGTGTTATAACTTGCAAAACTCTCTTAAATCTGGTTGTTTAGAAGTAACATACTTATTTACATTTACGAACACATATTGCTATTTATTTATATTTTTAACTTAAAAGGTAATTATAATATTACTCAGGTGGGGGGCATACGTCATTCCTATATATCTACCTACGTTAAATTGTCGTGAAAACAAGCTTAAGTGCCCAGGCGGTTAATAAAATATAAATAAAACTCAAATGAAAATCTGAAACAAGAAAATCAGAAAAAGATACGTTCACATCACAATCTTCATTAATTACTTAACATGTTGTTATGATTACTGCCCGTGCTGGCAGTGGTCAGTGGAAATTTTAAAGTGCGTAGTCAAGGAGAAAGATAAATCGATATAAGTAAATTATGTTTATAGGAATGTGCTTACTACCAGTAGGTAGTAAGCACATTCGATAGTAATTATAAATAGCATTGCAACAATTTGGAATCATCCAAGTTTCGCAACCATAGCAAATATTTATTATAATAACAAAGCTCGACTTGACGTTGTTTCATATCATATCTACATTGTTTAAATTCAAAGTCGACAATCAGTTTCGAGTTACATTGATTCAGAATTAAATTTCTTCCAGACACTCTCACACTTGCATTTTGCTTACAAAGTTTCCCAGCAAATGAGTCTATATAAACCTAAGCGAACCAGGGCTGTCAAAAAGCATTACAAGCAGAAACCGAAATAAAGCCATTACAGCCGCATCAGTGTTCATCACAAATGTTCCTTACTTCTGCTTTCAAATACTATACATATTCTGCCTTGATCTTATTGTACAAATGTACCTAGTTCAAATTGTGAGTGCGTCTCTGGTCTAGAGCTTCAAGATATCTGAAAAATAACCTCTCTTATTTTAATTAACGGATTACAGGCATCGGGTGTGAATGCTTTCCTTGTTCTACCGGTATTTCACTGAAAGATGATCCGACGAACTTGCGTCATCGATGCCTTCGGCACCGGTGCGCAGTCGGGAAAGACGCGAAACGCGCCCAACATTTCTACACATTTGACATTTGTCAAAAGAGAATTGGTCGTTTCAACGACTCGTTTTTCGATGTACAAATATATTTATACCAAAATTGATATAACTTACAGTAATATTTATAATTAGGTAAATTTTATAAGTTACTCACAGGTGCGTTTACATATCGACCCTTTGGAATAACAAGATTCCATCTGTTGCTTTAACGTCATGCGATAATGAACTCTAAGGTAGCTTACCATAGATCCCATAACCGCGTGACGTTTCCTCAAACTTTCCTCTTTCCTGTTTGGAATAACATGTTATTCCAAAGGGTCGATATGCATCCAACTTATTAATGATCACGTAATTTGTTCGTAAGTTCAACTCATGTAAGTGCGTAGTTACACCTGTAAGTTTAGTTGCGGTAAGATGGCTTCCAGTCAATAACGATTTGCTGCTGTCAAATTTACGCGATTTTGTCAAAAGATGAAATGGATCCATTATATGTAGGCACCTACGAGTTATTTATTTAAAACTTTGGGATGTTTAGGTTTGAGTTTTCATCCTTGTGGTGTAGGCGTGGTGGTCAGTAAGGAATTATATTTTTTTTACTTTAAATTTGAATAGAGTTTCGTTATACTGAAAACAAAAAAAAATTAAATTTTATTTTGATGGAGTTCTTATGGGTACTTTCAGGATTGTTTTTAACTTGCTGGGGTATCTGGTTTATATGAGATTGTAAGGTAGCGTTCTATCCCCCTCCCTTACAAAAAAGGCTTCGATGATCCACAATATTCCACAACATTCAAGAGTGTTCTGGGATGTTCAACAATGATCTGAGATGTTCCGGGATGTTCCAGACTATTCCCGAACATTCAGAATGTTCCGTTGTTGTGTAATGCTCTCGAATACTCTCGCATGTTCGGAACTGTTTTAGGAATTTCTAGAGGGCGAAATTTTCAGCCCTTATATCTTCAAAGGCACGCCCTTTAAGTAAACACGGGGACCTTTTACATTAATGGGGGATAGAGGGATACTGCACCATATAACTCCCTTGATCGTACCAGGTCTTGTTCCTGAGTTTTAGCGGCATGCACATTGTACACTTACTTTTATAATATACTAGCTGACCCGCCCACGCGTGGCTGTGGCTAACGAAACACAACGCCATCTACTGGATGGTTGCCTAATCTTGTATCAATAAATTAATTTACACCGCCATCTGTCGGAAACTTATGGAACGTCCCATAAAAAACATTTAATTCGCAATAATAAATATTTAGTACATAGTTAGCCAAATTTCATCAAAATCGGTATAATAGTTTAGGAGTTTACCTCGGACGAACATTGTGACACGATATTTTTTTTATATTATATGTATATACATATATAGATATTATATATATATTTTTTTTTTTTTTTTTTTTTATTATTTATTAACCAAAAAATACATGTTATGTACATTCTTTTAGGTATGTGCCACCTCACTAGGCTGAGCCTGTTCCGAGGTGGCAGTAATTTAATATTTTTTATATCATTTTCAAAAGAAAGAATAAAATGTATATACATATATTGATATTGATTGTTACTTTTTGTATTTCAACGATGGGTGTTAGACGCAGATCCCCGTCCAATAATTCCATAATATTCTCTACGTGGTTGGTAAAGAGCATAGTAGAGTTTGTACAGACCGTTTAAACTTAATATATTGCGTATGTTTCTAAAGTAGAGCATATAATATTTGTGAATTTCTTTGTAATGCTATTGATGTGGGAATCCCATCGAAGTTTTTCACCGATTTTAATGGTAAGAAGGTTTATGCTTCTAGAGTGTGTTATAGTGGGATAGTGGCATGATTGCGTTAAGTTTTTCCCTTGACACTCGTGTAATTCTAGAGCATAATCATCAGCTAGCAGTCCTCTGGTCGTTATATAAAATGTCAAATATTTATTTTTCTTGCAATTAAAAAATATACGTGAGTTTTGCTTAAGCCATTTTTGTAGAAGGAGAATCCCGTGTTCAGCTTCTCTGTAGGTGATTATCCAAACACATTCATTAAATAAAAAGTCAGTGTCCTCGGTAAAACTAATGATTTTTTTCTTTTCTATATTGATATATATCAGAAATAATAAAGGTCCTAAGACACTTCCTTGCGGCACACTGTATTTGATTGGGAGAGGTTTACGGTTTACTTTTTCGCTTTTTAACTTTGAACACTGTGAACTTTCTGACATGTAACTTATTAAAAGGTTAAGAGTTGGGTTTTACATCCCAATTGTTTTCAATTTCTTGAAAATAATTTTATGGACTAACGTATCAAAGCCTTTTGCAGGTCTTTAAAAATTGACAAAGATTTATTTACTTCATCTAAGCTTTTTATGACCGTATTTACGATATCGACCATGGCGTCGCGCGTCGGCAGAATTCATGTTTTTTCATACTAAGTACTAAGATTTCGATATTAATAAATCATAAATTGTTTTTTTTTGTATTTTTTCCAATATTTTATAAAATGTATTTAGAAGGCTTATAGGTCGATTGTTATTGATATAATTTGTATATCCTTGTTTATATATGGGTATAACACTGCATTATTTAAGGGCTGTGGGAAATATGCTTTTTGGTGTGTACTTTATTGGTTTCATAGTGCTTTCACACAAACAAAGTATTGAATTCCGTAAGTCTAAACTTAAACTTTAGGTCGCACAGTTTATACCCGCGCTGTGCAAGCGGGTTCCCTACAGAGCATCGGACCATCCCTTTTATATTTGGGCCCTTTCGTCTTTATTGTCAAAAACGCGTAAATTTAATAGCAGCAAATCGTTATTGATCGGAAGCCATCATGAGCACTTACGTAAGTTGAACTTCCGAACAACTTACTGGAGCATTAAATACCGCAAGTTAGATCCATATGTAAACGCTCCTGTGAATAACACATCGAAAACTTTCGTAAGACATACATTTTACTTATGAGCGCAAAGGCAGCCGCAAAGTTAGAGACTTACAACTTAGTAGATTACAACAGATCAGATCGGACTTCTCGGCTGGAATAGGACTATATTTGATTATTATTGTTAATGATAATTAATAATTAATGATGTGACTATTTATATATGGAGGCCATTTTGGCTTACGTGTTATATAAAAGGCACCGACATGCATTATTCGGACAGGATTGTATGCATACAACATTTCAATAAATCAACCTTCCCCTTTCTGTGCTAAAAAACCGCCCGTTCCGGCGCTGTGTAATCACTACACAAGCAGAAGCAGGCGATTTAAATGCGAATATTAAAAATATGAATATTCATAGCAAATCGCTATATTTAATCATAGGTGAAGTAAAAAATTAAAATAATGTTTGTTTAATTGCGGAAAACGTGAAAGAATCCTCAGAAGAAGCTCACAAAACAGACAAGGGAAATTCTCAGAATGAATGCCGAGAGGCAACTGACGGTGTTATATGCAACAACGCTGAATATGCCACACGTTTGATTGAATTCGTCGATTTATTTGCGATTTTCACAAAATACCACTGACGTTTCCGATAGGTATACTTATTATTAGAAAAATTATTTTTGGTAATGGGTAATGGGTAAATATATAACGGAGGATTACCTAAAATATGAACCCTGGATTTTCCATATTTACGAAGATATTAAAGGTAACCTGAGAACGAGGAGAGCCGACCCCAAGAGCCTATCTAGGCAATGAGTTGGGACAGTGCAAGGAAGAAGACGAAGATATTAAGGGTAACCTGATAACGAGGAGAGCCGACCCCAAGAGCCTATCTAGGCAATGAGTTGGGACAGTGCAAGGAAGAAGACGAAGATATTAAGGGTAACCTGAGAACGAGGAGAGCCGACCCCAACAGCCTATCTAGGCAATGAGTTGGGACAGTGCAAGGAAGAAGACGAAGATATTAAGGGTAACCTGAGAACGAGGAGAGCCGATCCCAAGAGCCTATCTAGGCAAGAGTTGCGACAGTGCAAGGAAGAAGACGAAGATATTAAGGGTAACCTGGGAACGAGGAGAGCCGACCCCAACAGCCTATCTAGGCAATGAGTTGGGACAGTGCAAGGAAGAAGACGAAGATTATAAAGGTGCAAGAAGCAATGTGTACTAGATGTACTAGATGTACGCAAGCAAGGCTGGGTTAAAACATATCATATACGTAGGTAAATCTTTAGATGATCGATATTGTCACTAATATATACAAACAGTCCTAGTAAAATACGAAAATATTTATGGATATTATTTTATCTGAACTAATTTATAAAGTTTTAAATTTGTTTTATTATACTATTAATTTATAAAATTATAATATTTAAATTAAATTTTTGCTATATTTTATATTTTCCCTCTCTTCTTATCTATTTTTTGGAGAGGCACTGCCTTCCCTGCCTCATAACACGAACCGCCACTGGTAGTGATGCATAATTAACGTGACCATTTATTTTTTCTCCCAAACCGGGACACCGAAAAAAAAACGATTGAAATGAACGAAATAAAGCAATATGTGACATTTTCGTTGTTTGTTTTTAGGGTGTTATGCCGTGTTGTGCTACCTCCTTCTTTAGCCGACGTTTTGGACAGCGTTGCAGTGTCCATCATCAGGGCAGATCCGGCAGATCCGACGATGATCACATGATCACATCGTCGGATCTGCCGGATCTGCCCTGATGATGGACACTGCAACGCTGTCCAAAACGTCGGCTAAAGAAGGAGGTAGCACAACACGGCATAACACCCCAAAAACAAACAATGAAAATGCTTTTGGCCGTAAAAATCTAAAAACGTATCCAATATGTAACAGTAAAACTTTTTTTGAATAAAATTAGCTTGGATTTTACGAGTGAATTTCCTTTACCACAACTCGTCGTGATTTTACCGCCAGGATTCTTATTTGGACGCTTTTTTATATATTTTTTAAATTCTACTGCGAGGTTCTTTCTTTTCGAAAACGGGACATTTTGGCGTCCCGAAGTTGTGTTCGGGGACACCGGGACACGCTGCCTGAAAACGGGACTGTCCCGGTGAAAACGGGACGTCTGGTCTGACTGCATTTTTTTTCTAAAACGCCCCGAACTCAATGGGAGATAATCCCACTAGAATAAGAAGAAAATATGTCATTTGTAAAATCGTAAGTTGACATTTTGTCAAACTATGGAGGTAAGTAGAGTCACCCTGAATTACAGCAGAACACTACGATAGGCGAAGTACATTGATCTCGAGGTTTGGTATCCCAGAGGAATAATGAACCTCAGTCAAACAAAAACAAAAATCGCTGAAAAGGTATAAACAAAATATTGTTAATTAATCACTCCAAAATGAACTAAATCTCTTGCCTTTTGACAACCCTGTCAGGTCCGTGACTGCAGTCTTCAGCGTCCATGTCGCCCATTTCTCTGGTGCTGAGGGGCTGAGGAGGACGTGCTCCATTCAAATCGCATGGTGTTTGTGCTTCGGAAACTTCAACTCCTCATTTTCACTTCTCATCTTCATCTTCGGATTTTAAGGTAATTTTATTATTTATTATTATGTTTTTTTTCAACAGGTGGGCTTTTATTTTTCCTGCAAATGTGTTGCCGAAATTTTCCGTTGCTGGAGCCAAGTGGGAAAATGGCGCCTGTCTTTTGCTCCTGCAAGTTTATCTCTGAATAATTCCAAAACCATTATCCCTCTCAAATCAAGATAATTTCCCATTTTTGCAGTATTTTATAAAACATGAGACTATTTTTGCCAATTTAGGTAGGTACTAGGTATACCTGAGTAAGTACTTCCTTTTAGTTTTAATACTTTGCTTTTAGTTGAGAGATGAGGAAGAGCGCGTCAGTAGGATTTTTCAGGATTTCTGTAGGACTCTTGTGATGCTAGGGGAGGAGGAGTATTTGGGGGGGAGGTAGGAGGAGGGGGTATTTGAAAGTCACACACTCCTCTCCAGTCCATCAATTCAATTTATTTGTAACTCTAAACTTAAACAAACTTTAAGCATATGTTTACACCCACGCTATGCAAATAGTCCTTGGTTTTCTAGTAGGCTTTGGATTGCACTGGTAATTTTAGTTTCTCATAAAGGAACATGACTTATATCTGGACCGTAAAATAATTGATATTACTTTACTTTAGGTTTGAAATAATAGTCTAGCTTTATACACTTTGCGGTCCGGACTTGCCTGTTAGCATCTGCTGCTCAAGAGCATCGATCCATCCCGCGAGGCATTCTACAACATTTTCCCAAGGTGAAAGAGCGTCACTCAGTTTTTTATTGTATTTCCTAGTATAATTGTATACGTTTGCCCATTACCATTACTCAACAGAATAGAGTGGAGGCGAGTGCGTCCACTACACTCATTGCACGCAAGCTTCTACACCTTAACACCTATACTTACTGCTCTTAATGAGTAACCATTGCAACAGACCTACCTAACTTTGGTAGCCAACTTTACACTATTATAACCGATCATTCATCGCACAGATTTCCACTCCATTCATCTATTCTGCAAAAAGAAAATAAGTTTACACCCAAGGCTAAACATTTAGTAGTCAATCAATCTCATTCAAAAATCAAATACTTGGGAATGCGGTGCGGTGCAGAACATTGAACATGTTGTCAACGGATGCACGCTCTATTCATAATCCGAGAGATTAATGAGGTCCAAACGAGTTTAGGGCTCTAGACTTGCTCCCTGTGCTCTAAAGATTTGAATATGTTTGTTAAGACGGGATAATCTATCAAACGGACGGCCCGTTTCTGCACAGAGTGTGTTTTTTTTTCAAGTATTATGGGGCTCCAGACCAAAGGTGGCTGCCAAATTCAACTGTGGGGCACACTTCCGATTTGTACAGGGTTAGCAGTTGTATACTATTAAAGTATCTGCGGGCCCTGTACAGTACGCCCAGTTTTTGAGAGGCTAGCTTCGGTGGAGCCCCCTTACCTGAGCTGGTCACTTAGAGTTACACCAAGCATATCAATGGAGGGCCTGTTCGGAAGATTGCTTACGTTGAAGAAGACGTTTTAGTCGTAATCAGACTTGATTGGGTCTTTGAAACATTGAATTCGACGAGGTTATTCTTACCCCAAGAGAAGACTATCTCAAGATAACCGTCCATTCTTTATTTCAAAGCCCTCCGAGCCGATGGAGTTTGTTAACAAAAAGCTATCATGAACTGTATTATCATCGGCGTAACAATGAATTGGTGCACACGACAAATAGTCATTGATGTGCATCAAAACAAAGTTGGGGACAGAACCTATTCTTGTGGGACGCCAGCATTTATCGGACGGAAGAGGGAAAGGGAGGAAGAGGAAAACCATCAGAAACCGTCTGAATCGACCTCTCCCTCAAAAAGTCGGCAATCCACGTACACAAGGATGCGGGAAGTCCGTAAGACGGCAGTTTGTTGACAAGTCCTCGCTGCCTATAGAGCAGTTTGTCGTTGATCACACGTTCCATCACCTTCGACAAAACTGATGTGATCGCTATGGGGCGGTAGTTAGCCGGCTTGGAGCGGTCACCCTTCTTTGGAATAGAGTGGATGACCGCATTTTTCCAACCAGAGAGCACAGATCCACACTTCAGGGACATTTTGAAGAGCTTCATCAAAATTGGAGCTATTTCTGCAGAACACCTCTGCAATACCAGGGCAGGTTTTCTGTCAGGTCCACTAGCTTTTTAAGCCCTCGTAAGACGTGGAGTACATCCCAATGCCGGATCCTCAGCTTTTTCATAGAGAAACTGCAATGTGGAACCGATGGCGGGATAGTACCCCGATCATCGAGGGTTGAGTTTTCAGCAAACATTTTACCTAAAAGGTTTGCCTTTTCGGTGGTGGTGTTTGCTAGTGATCCGTCAAGTCTGGTAAGAGGCAGCAAACTGGTTTTGCAGAAATTGCGACCTATTGAGCCCTCAAGAGACCACAATGCTCTGCTGCCATACGGGCATGCAGCCAGCTTTCTGCTGATCTGCAGGTCGTGCTCAAATTTTTAGCTATTTATGATACTTTTTTTCTGCCTTCCTTTGCCAATTTGTTATACACACTGATCTTCTTTCCGACGTTCGAGATGTGTTGTAGGCTCAATAAGCTGTGTTTTTTCGCCGAAATGCTTCAGAGCAATGTCGACTGAATGGTAGTCATTGTAGTCTATTGTATGAAGCCATCCATCGCAGATGCGATGACTTCACCAATTTCCTGAGCACATCTGGAAGGATCCGAAGTCCGAAAACAGACAGCTGACCACGGGAAAGGTTTAAAATGAGCACGCATACCGTACCAATCTGCTGACCTATAGTGCCACACTTTTCTCTTCAGCCTGTCGCTGTGTGGTCTGAAGTCAGTGAGAATGGATGACGTCACCAGGCAGTGGTCGGACGATCCTAGAGGCGCTGTAACGGTAATCTTATGTGTGGCACGGTAGTTAAAAATTGGTCTAACAGATTGGGGCGGTGGGCCTAAACATCAGGAACCCTAGCATTATAGGCTCCTGAACCAGTGGCTAAAATCCGTCGCAAAGGGCAAAGGATTCCGCCTGTCGGCCAGCCGAGTCTGTTAACCTTGAGAACTTATAACCATGGTTCGTTATAAACATTGAAGTCCCCCAGAACAACAAACTTGGCCGAGGAGTAGCGGAGCGAGAGATCATCAAATACTTGAATAATAAGGAATAATGGAAGGAAATGTATAAATGTGAATGAATCAAGGAGTGAGTGCCATGACTGAATTGTTTGATGGTTCGTCCTCCCTGCCTACCTCTGTTTATTTAGTTTGTTAGATTGTTAATTAGTTTTGTGAAAGTTTTAAGAAGGGACCTGAATATGAAAGTGGGTACGTACTTCATTTAAAGATAATATTTAATATGTTTGTTTTTTTAGAACCTCGCAATGGACCCGGAAATGTATTTACAACTCCAAAGATTATTCTATCACACGGAACCGATTCCCGTAAGGACTGAAATTTTCCATTACTTTCCAATAATTTTTTTTGTCAGGGTTTTCTAAAATTTGCTGTAGTGTTGCAAAATGTACATTAAAAAAAATTGCAAATGGTTCGTTTTCTGATTCAGCAAAACCTTTTCTAAGAATTTTTTAATACTAAATAAAATTTTGAATAACATATTAATGTCTGAAGCCTGAAACACTCATCAATATTGAAAAAAAAAAATGTAATAAGGCAGTAATTGTTGAATGAAACACTAGGTATATATTGAATCATTTGGCGGGTAGGAGGTAACCCGCCGTAGCTTAATGGTAGAGCACTGGACCGGCAATCAAAAGGGTGCGGGTTCGAGTCCCGTCGGCGATGTGTTCTCGGAAGATTCTTTCAATATTGCTGAGTGTTTCAGGCTAATAATTATTGCTTATAATAATTGTTACCCTTTGTGCTATGCATAAAAAATCTTGTCTTAAACATTAGTTTATCAATTAAAAAAATAATAATTATCTTTATCGTAATTTATTTTTGGGGTATTATATTGTGTTGCGCTTCCTTCTTCTTTAGGAATGATGGACCTTTACTTAATACAATTTTTTTTATTAGCGGTCCTAAATTATGGCAGCTTGAAAAAGTAGAAGGAAGCGCAACATGGCATAATACCCCAAAAAAAAATCACAATAATATTTTTGGCCGTGAAAATCTCAAACAATAATTATTTTCAACACTTGACCTCAGGCACAATACATAAAAAAAAATTATAATATTATTTCTTCTCTTCAAAAAACCTAGAAATTTTATTATGTTACAACAAAAAGTTTATTTATTAAAAGAAAATCTCAAAGTGTTTGTTTGGGCTTATTTGATAGTAATGTTTTTTTTTTTAAATTATGTTTACATTATACACGAGATCCTAAGGAAAATAATTTCTCTCAGGGCCTATGTCATCTTTGTGGATGCTGTGTGGAAAGTGTTTTTAATGAAATGAAGGAGAGGAAAAGGGAAGAAAAATTATGAGGGGCGGGTAGTAATCTAGGGGTGAGTGTTTCCAGGAGTTGCGGACGTATGAATCTATCCCTCCCGCAGTGGTGCAAGACCAGCAGTCTCCCTAAATCGGTGCAGCTAGTTAGTAAAGCACATCCGCCGCGAAAGCCTGAACACTACTCACCCGGGCACCCCTGCTAAGTCAAGCTGCTAACGCAGCGAACCACTTTACTTGATCAACGGCAGAGGTGTTGGTTATCTAATGAATGGATCCCTGGGCAACGGTACACAAACCCGCCTCCGAAATTGATATTCTGTTGGAATTAAATATGTATTGTTTCCATAGGTTGTCCTGAGATACATTCCAAACAACGGATATGGATATTTTCCTGAGATCCTATACACTTGGCTATGTTCACTCGTCCCGTGGTAAGTTACTCTGTCTTATTTCTTTTGCTTATTAGTATTCTGTACGAGCATGTACTGAGACAGGAATAACAGTTCACGTTCATTCATATTTCCAAGTTTTGGAGCTTGATAGCCAACTAATGTCTAGTCTCTGGATGCCCGTATAATATGTTGTATCTTAAAAAAATGCTTTTGAGCTAAATGACTATTGGACATTTTCTTATTTTCATCGCAAACCAAGAATAGTAACACTTTTGCTGACATATTAGATTGACCTTCTTTTAAAATGTTAACAAAAATTTACAAATACATCTACATTTATTTTCAAAATATTTACACAGTATTTTCAAAATTTATTTGTTTTTCGAAGTAAGACTTCTTTAGGGGCATTCCGACGGGTTATATTAACGTTGTAGGTATGACAACAATGAGTGACCCCTAGCAATGACTAACCAAACGTCAAAGCAAACTCAAACGTCAGAAGTCACCGGTTTATTTTGGTTTACTAATGTACGAGTTTTTGTTATGTTTTGTTGATTATTATATGATTTATCTAAAGATTTTAGATGAACGTTTTGAATTGTATTATTTTTAACAATGAATATTAACCCTTTTTTCTCTCTGATTCTTGTGAATTTTTTTAGTTAAAGAAGTTATATTTCAACCCCCAGTCATTATAATTATTTATCTCAAAACTAGTTTGTGGAGATACAGCATATTGACACATCATTGATAGTCGTAACTCAAACATCCCATCTGCTTATTAATTTGCCATTATGCACTACACGCATTCTGACAAGGCAACGGCGTTGTAGTAGGAGGCATAAACAAATCACAATAATACTTATGCTATAACAGGATGGCAAACAACAAACAACGATGATGAACGGCGAATCCGCTTTCCCATTTTGCACCAACGCACAGTTCGTCTAGGTGTCTTGTACCAGAGAGATACTGTAGGTATCTTTTAATCTGTAGCAAAGTGAATATTAATATTACTTTTGAGAGATAAATTTCCCAACCTTTATTTTAGGTTATCGAAGAAAGCAATCACTTTGTGGCTTGACATTATACCAAATAAAACAAATAACTTAGTTTTAAACCACTTTATATTTATTATTATATTTGTCGACCGGTTTCGATTGGACTCAATCTTCATCAGGACAATAAAATAAACTAAATCATAATACAGAGAAACAATATAAGGTAAACAAAATAGAGAGAGAAAGCAATATATGGGAGAGGGAGAGAACATCATAGACTGGTTGGTGGAGGGGTAGGGGGCGGGGTAAAGGAAGGGTGGGGGTTACATAAGGAGTAAGGGAACAACTTTAAAATTGGACTGTTTGTTAATTCTAGTTGTTTGTTTAAAATTTGCAAATTATTTTTATTTGATTTTGAAATTTCTAATGCTTCTAAATTATTCAGGCGTATTCCTATTTTATTTTTATGTATTATTTGGACTCCCGTATTTTTATTAAATGTGTGGTTAGTATTAATTAAATGTTCGGCAAATTCTGAAAAACCCGTGCTTGTTAAACACCTGACATGTTCTTTAACTCTAATATTTATATTACGCGCGGTTTTACCTATATATGTTGCTGGGCAATCATTACAATTTAATTTGTAAATGCCAGAATGGCTTAATTTATCCTCCTTATCTTTAGAATTTGTTAAAAATTTTGTTAAGTTATTATTAGTATAGAAGGCCGGCCTTATTTCTGACGGAAGGTTAGAAACGCAAAGGGAAGAGAATTTACTTATATACAAAATTCTGCGCCATTGGGTAGCAACATTATTATTATTAATAGATGGTAGGGCATTATATAGAAATTTATTTGTTGTGATTCGACGAAGTTTTTTTGAGAGGATTTTATCAATTAGATCGGGATCATATCCGTTGTTGATAGCTATTTGTTTAATTGTAAGAAGTTCATTAGAAAAATTATTATTAGATAAGGGGATAGTAACTAGGCGGTGAATCATGCTGTGGAAAGAAGAATGTTTATGTGACATAGGGTGATTGGAAGTATTATGTATTATGGTGTCAGTAAATGTAGGTTTTCTAAAAATGTTGAAGGTTATTTTGTTGTTAATGATGGATAAGGAGAGATCTAGAAAATTTATATTGGAATTTATGCCTATCTCAAGTGTGAACTGGATTTTTGTATGGAAGGAATTAAGGAGTGATAGGAAGGCATTTAATTGGCGGTCTGAGCCCGTCGAAACGCAAAAAATATCATCGACATAACGTCTCCACAAAAGAACATTTTTTAATAAAGGGGATTTACATTCAAATATCTTATTTTCGATACTATCCATGAATATGTCAGCTAATACAGGACTGGTAGGTGCTCCCATCGCGAGACCATCTTTTTGTTGGTAGACCACCTCATTGAATTAAAAATAATTTTGATTTAAACATAAATTAAAAAGTCGAGAAAGATCATTAGACATGTCATTAGATAAATGGGAATTATTAAGTAAGTTAGTTACTAAAGATTTACATTCACTCACAGGTATATTAGGAAATAAATTTATAACATCAAATGAAATGAGTTTAGAATTAGACGGGAGAACTAAGTCCTTCAAATGATTCACTAATTCCATGGAATTCTTAATTGTATATTTAGGGGAAAAAACATTGCAATTATTAAACACATTAGTATGTGCATTTTTAGACACATAATTTCTCACTTTAAAGTGAGAAATTATGTGTCTAAAAAAGGTTTTGAAAAACGTGTAAACTTAGAAAAGAAACTAAAAACCCTATGTGAAATAAATAAATCAATAAATAAATCATCTACAATACCCGCAAAAAAATATTACGACCGCGTACAAAATCTCTCGTCGATCCAGTTTCAACCACAGGAGATTGCTCTCTTGTCGAAAGGTTTAAAATATAACCTCCACTACACCGAACACAACTATAGTGATGCCATCGAAAATGTTGCGGTGGATGTTGAAACGGCGCTACACAAAGCTCCACGAAAATTCCATTATAAAAGTGCAGAAGTGCTAAAAGACTTGATCCCCAAAAACATCCCTTCATTTAATTCAGAAATCCTATATGCTAGGACCGTTAGAAACAAGTTAACTACTGAAAACTTAGTATTAACAAAGGCAGATAAAGGCAATACTGTAATAATTATTCCCAGAATGGAATATAACTCTAAAATTGAAGATTTTCTTAACAATGATGCATTTGAAATATTAAGATCAGACCCCACTAATAAATTCCAACAACATGTAAAGAATGCTTTGAAAGACTGTAAAAACCCAATGTTCATAGATTTGTCATATGACCAAGTTAAATTACTCACAAAAAATCCTAAAATACCCAGGTTATATGGGTTCTTAAAAATTCACAAGATTTTCTCCCCAATTAGGCCAGTGGTTGCCTGTTGTAATTCCCCTTCTTTTAAATTAGCCTCACTTGTTACTAATGTGTTTAATAATTGCAATGTTTTTTCCCCTAAATATACAATTAAGAATTCCATGGAATTAGTGAATCATTTGAAGGACTTAGTTCTCCCGTCTAATTCTAAACTCATTTCATTTGATGTTATAAATTTATTTCCTAATATACCTGTGAGTGAATGTAAATCTTTAGTAACTAACTTACTTAATAATTCCCATTTATCTAATGACATGTCTAATGATCTTTCTCGACTTTTTAATTTATGTTTAAATCAAAATTATTTTTAATTCAATGAGGTGGTCTACCAACAAAAAGATGGTCTCGCGATGGGAGCACCTACCAGTCCTGTATTAGCTGACATATTCATGGATAGTATCGAAAATAAGATATTTGAATGTAAATCCCCTTTATTAAAAAATGTTCTTTTGTGGAGACGTTATGTCGATGATATTTTTTGCGTTTCGACGGGCTCAGACCGCCAATTAAATGCCTTCCTATCACTCCTTAATTCCTTCCATACAAAAATCCAGTTCACACTTGAGGTAGGCATAAATTCCAATATAAATTTTCTAGATCTCTCCTTATCCATCATTAACAACAAAATAACCTTCAACATTTTTAGAAAACCTACATTTACTGACACCATAATACATAATACTTCCAATCACCCTATGTCACATAAACATTCTTCTTTCCACAGCATGATTCACCGCCTAGTTACTATCCCCTTATCTAATAATAATTTTTCTAATGAACTTCTTACAATTAAACAAATAGCTATCAACAACGGATATGATCCCGATCTAATTGATAAAATCCTCTCAAAAAAACTTCGTCGAATCACAACAAATAAATTTCTATATAATGCCCTACCATCTATTAATAATAATAATGTTGCTACCCAATGGTGCAGAATTTTGTATATAAGTAAATTCTCTTCCCTTTGCGTTTCTAACCTTCCGCCAGAAATAAGGCCGGCCTTCTATACTAATAATAACTTAACAAAATTTTTAACAAATTCTAAAGATAAGGAGGATAAATTAAGCCATTCTGGCATTTACAAATTAAATTGTAATGATTGCCCAGCAACATATATAGGTAAAACCGCGCGTAATATAAATATTAGAGTTAAAGAACATGTCAGGTGTTTAACAAGCACGGATTTTTCAGAATTTGCCGAACATTTAATTAATACTAACCACACATTTAATAAAAATACGGGAGTCCAAATAATACATAAAAATAAAATAGGAATACGCCTGAATAATTTAGAAGCATTAGAAATTTCAAAATCAAATAAAAATAATTTGCAAATTTTAAACAAACAACTAGAATTAACAAACAGTCCAATTTTAAAGTTGTTCCCTTACTCCTTATGTAACCCCCACCCTTCCTTTACCCCGCCCCCTACCCCTCCACCAACCAGTCTATGATGTTCTCTCCCTCTCCCATATATTGCTTTCTCTCTCTATTTTGTTTACCTTATATTGTTTCTCTGTATTATGATTTAGTTTATTTTATTGTCCTGATGAAGATTGAGTCCAATCGAAACCGGTCGACAAATATAATAATAAATATAAAGTGGTTTAAAACTAAGTTATTTGTTTTATTTGGGCTTTATTTTAGGATTCACGATACATTCCTGTACATACATGTGTTAGCGTTTATTTTTTTTTATGCATCTACATGTAATTTTTTTTTAAATGCTTTTATTCCAGAAAAATAGAAAATAACATTTTCACTTACTTAACTAGAATTTTGAATTATATTGGTACTTTTTACATTACATTACATACTTTTTACATTTCATTGCCTTAATAACTCAGGTGCGGGGCATATGTCATTCCTATGTCTACCTACGTTAAATTGTCGTGAAAACAAGCTTATGTGCCCAAACGGTTAAATTACATTTCATACCTTTTTACATTTCATTAGCTATTACATTACATTACAGTACATTACATTATATTACCATACGATATTATTCACTTTCACGGAAGGCAATTATATAAATTGCCCCCCTCGTAACTTAAGGATTTCTTACCGTAGTTAGTATGAATCGTGTTTATATATGTACGCTATTGTGTTTTAATAAATTCTGTGTTTGTATGTATGAGTTAAATAATAATAAATAAGAAATATAATTATTTGTGGATGTTTTGGAATTGTAGTGAAACAGTTTTTTGATTACCTTATTTTGAATTACCTGTAATTCATCAATGTATGTTTTGTACGCATTTCGCCAGATTTCAATTAAGTAATTTAGATGTGGTTGTACGAGACTATAAAACAAACTTTTTTTAAATTTAATTGGTAGTAAATATATAACCGGCTAAATACGCTAACTAATGGTGTGATTTTATCTTTAACATCTTGTATGTATTGTTTAAAAGTTAAATGCTTATCGATGCACAGCTTATATTTGCAAATCGTTCTTTTCAATTTTTAAGGGTACATGAGGAAGAATTATTATACGGGATGAGCTTAAAATCATGTATCCTGTTTTTTTTATATTCATTATTACGATATTTGATTGGAGCCAACTGTAAATTATTTCTTGGCCACTTTGTGCATTTTCTGATGGATGTTTAGGTCTTTACCCCAGTAGAATATTGCAGTATACATATCTGCCTACAGAACAATTTCACCGTTTATATCTAATTGCGAAATATCATTGATATAAATTTGGTTGCTGAGCATCTAAGAAGTTTCATCCCGATTTTAGGGGTGACTCTGGGAACACGCGAATCTACCACATCCTGCCTTTGCTGTTTCCGCATCAGTATGAGGGTCAAGTAAGTGTAAATATTATATCCATGAATTTATTTTTAAGCAGAATCCATCATGTTATTTCTTCTATGCGCATAATGAAAATAATGATCTCTGTAAATTCTCAATGAGACGACATGTCAAGTTTACAATACCTTACTAATTGCAGATAGATCTTTAAAGAACAGTGAAAATGGTTAACAAAGCAAGTAACGATAAACTACTAGCAACCTAGAAAAATCCCGAAAACCTGTTTTTGATTAACATGAGCCAACGGAACATTTTTCTGAATATAAATGACCTGGGGTCAGCGAAAAATGGAATTCATCCACCCATCCTCAAAGTGTAAGAGTTGGCATTTAGATGACCAGCGTATCTAGCACGTAGATCGATAAAGGTTTTATCAGTAATGTCAGTAACTTGTCATTATTCCTGATATTAGATTGTGTGATGCATTGCATGACTGTAGATTGTTAATGTGCACACAACAGTTTACAGCAAGTAAGTGTTCTTAGTTTATTCGACCTAAACTATTGTTTGTACTTAAGTGATCTGTAGTTGTGCTCAGGAATGATGACTACTGATCAACATTTAGATGACCAGCGTATCTATGACGTTGATCGATAAAAGTTTTAATAATGTCAGTAACTTGTCATTGTTCCTGATATTAGATTGTGTGATGCATTGCATGACTGTAGATTGTTAATGTGCACACAACAGTTTACAGCAAGTAAGTGTTCTTAGTTTATTCGACCAAAACTATTGTTTGTACTTAAGTGATCTGTAGTTGTGCTCAGGAATGATGACTAGTGATCAACATTTAGATGACCAGCGTATCTAGGACGTTGATCGATAAAAGTTTTAATAATGTCAGTAACTTGTCATTGTTCCTGATATTAGATTGTGTGATGCATTGCATGACTGTAGATTGTTAATGTGCACACAACAGTTTACAGCAAGTAAGTGTTCTTAGTTTATTCGACCAAAACTATTGTTTGTACTTAAGTGATCTGTAGTTGTGCTCAGGAATGATGACTAGTGATCAACATTTAGATGACCAGCGTATCTAGGACGTTGATCGATAAAAGTTTTAATAATGTCAGTAACTTGTCATTGTTCCTGATATTAGATTGTGTGATGCATTGCATGACTGTAGATTGTTAATGTGCACACAACAGTTTACAGCAAGTAAGTGTTCTTAGTTTATTCCACCTAAACTATTGTTTGTACTTAAGTGATCTGTAGTTGTGCTCAAGAATGATGACTACTGATCAACATTTAGATGACCAGCGTATCTAGGACGTTGATCGATAAAAGTTTTAATAATGTCAGTAACTTGTCATTATTCCTGATATTAGATTGTGTGATGCATTGCATGACTGTAGATTGTTAATGTACACACAACAGTTTACAGCAAGTAAGTGTTCTTAGTTTATTCGACCTAAACTATTGTTTGTACTTAAGTGATCTGTAGTTGTGCTCAGGAATGATGACTAGTGATCAACATTTAGATGACCAGCGTATCTAGGACGTTGATCGATAAAAGTTTTAATAATGTCAGTAACTTGTCATTGTTCCTGATATTAGATTGTGTGATGCATTGCATGACTGTAGATTGTTAATGTGCACACAACAGTTTACAGCAAGTAAGTGTTCTTAGTTTATTCCACCTAAACTATTGTTTGTACTTAAGTGATCTGTAGTTGTGCTCAGGAATGATGACTACTGATCAACATTTAGATGACCAGCGTATCTAGGACGTTGATCGATAAAAGTTTTAATAATGTCAGTAACTTGTCATTATTCCTGATATTAGATTGTGTGATGCATTGCATGACTGTAGATTGTTAATGTACACACAACAGTTTACAGCAAGTAAGTGTTCTTAGTTTATTCGACCTAAACTATTGTTTGTACTTAAGTGATCTGTAGTTGTGCTCAGGAATGATGACTACTGATCAACATTTAGATGACCAGCGTATCTAGGACGTTGATCGATAAAAGTTTTAATAATAACAGTAACTTGTCATTGTTCCTGATATTAGATTGTGTGATGCATTGCAAGACTGTAGATTGTTAATGTACACACAACAGTTTACAGCAAGTAAGTGTTCTTAGTTTATTCGACCTAAACTATTGTTTGTACTTAAGTGATCTGTAGTTGTGCTCAGGAATGATGACTACTGATCAACATTTAGATGACCAGCGTATCTAGGACGTTGATCGATAAAAGTTTTAATAATGTCAGTAACTTGTCATTGTTCCTGATATTAGATTGTGTGATGCATTGCAAGACTGTAGATTGTTAATGTACACACAACAGTTTACAGCAAGTAAGTGTTCTTAGTTTATTCGACCTAAACTATTGTTTGTACTTAAGTGATCTGTAGTTGTGCTCAGGAATGATGACTACTGATCAACATTTAGATGACCAGCGTATCTAGGACGTTGATCGATAAAAGTTTTAATAATGTCAGTAACTTGTCATTGTTCCTGATATTAGATTGTGTGATGCATTGCAAGACTGTAGATTGTTAATGTACACACAACAGTTTACAGCAAGTAAGTGTTCTTAGTTTATTCGACCTAAACTATTGTTTGTACTTAAGTGATCTGTAGTTGTGCTCAGGAATGATGACTACTGATCAACATTTAGATGACCAGCGTATCTAGGACGTTGATCGATAAAAGTTTTAATAATGTCAGTAACTTGTCATTGTTCCTGATATTAGATTGTGTGATGCATTGCAAGACTGTAGATTGTTAATGTACACACAACAGTTTACAGCAAGTAAGTGTTCTTAGTTTATTCGACCTAAACTATTGTTTGTACTTAAGTGATCTGTAGTTGTGCTCAGGAATGATGACTACTGATCAACATTTAGATGACCAGCGTATCTAGGACGTTGATCGATAAAAGTTTTAATAATAACAGTAACTTGTCATTGTTCCTGATATTAGATTGTGTGATGCATTGCAAGACTGTAGATTGTTAATGTACACACAACAGTTTACAGCAAGTAAGTGTTCTTAGTTTATTCGACCTAAACTATTGTTTGTACTTAAGTGATCTGTAGTTGTGCTCAGGAATGATGACTACTGATCAACATTTAGATGACCAGCGTATCTAGGACGTTGATCGATAAAAGTTTTAATAATGTCAGTAACTTGTCATTGTTCCTGATATTAGATTGTGTGATGCATTGCAAGACTGTAGATTGTTAATGTACACACAACAGTTTACAGCAAGTAAGTGTTCTTAGTTTATTCGACCTAAACTATTGTTTGTACTTAAGTGATCTGTAGTTGTGCTCAGGAATGATGACTACTGATCAACATTTAGATGACCAGCGTATCTAGGACGTTGATCGATAAAAGTTTTAATAATGTCAGTAACTTGTCATTGTTCCTGATATTAGATTGTGTGATGCATTGCAAGACTGTAGATTGTTAATGTACACACAACAGTTTACAGCAAGTAAGTGTTCTTAGTTTATTCGACCTAAACTATTGTTTGTACTTAAGTGATCTGTAGTTGTGCTCAGGAATGATGACTACTGATCAACATTTAGATGACCAGCGTATCTAGGACGTTGATCGATAAAAGTTTTAATAATAACAGTAACTTGTCATTGTTCCTGATATTAGATTGTGTGATGCATTGCAAGACTGTAGATTGTTAATGTACACACAACAGTTTACAGCAAGTAAGTGTTCTTAGTTTATTCGACCTAAACTATTGTTTGTACTTAAGTGATCTGTAGTTGTGCTCAGGAATGATGACTACTGATCAACATTTAGATGACCAGCGTATCTAGGACGTTGATCGATAAAAGTTTTAATAATGTCAGTAACTTGTCATTGTTCCTGATATTAGATTGTGTGATGCATTGCAAGACTGTAGATTGTTAATGTACACACAACAGTTTACAGCAAGTAAGTGTTCTTAGTTTATTCGACCTAAACTATTGTTTGTACTTAAGTGATCTGTAGTTGTGCTCAGGAATGATGACTACTGATCAACATTTAGATGACCAGCGTATCTAGGACGTTGATCGATAAAAGTTTTAATAATAACAGTAACTTGTCATTGTTCCTGATATTAGATTGTGTGATGCATTGCAAGACTGTAGATTGTTAATGTACACACAACAGTTTACAGCAAGTAAGTGTTCTTAGTTTATTCGACCTAAACTATTGTTTGTACTTAAGTGATCTGTAGTTGTGCTCAGGAATGATGACTACTGATCAACATTTAGATGACCAGCGTATCTAGGACGTTGATCGATAAAAGTTTTAATAATGTCAGTAACTTGTCATTGTTCCTGATATTAGATTGTGTGATGCATTGCAAGACTGTAGATTGTTAATGTACACACAACAGTTTACAGCAAGTAAGTGTTCTTAGTTTATTCGACCTAAACTATTGTTTGTACTTAAGTGATCTGTAGTTGTGCTCAGGAATGATGACTACTGATCAACATTTAGATGACCAGCGTATCTAGGACGTTGATCGATAAAAGTTTTAATAATGTCAGTAACTTGTCATTGTTCCTGATATTAGATTGTGTGATGCATTGCAAGACTGTAGATTGTTAATGTACACACAACAGTTTACAGCAAGTAAGTGTTCTTAGTTTATTCGACCTAAACTATTGTTTGTACTTAAGTGATCTGTAGTTGTGCTCAGGAATGATGACTACTGATCAACATTTAGATGACCAGCGTATCTAGGACGTTGATCGATAAAAGTTTTAATAATAACAGTAACTTGTCATTGTTCCTGATATTAGATTGTGTGATGCATTGCAAGACTGTAGATTGTTAATGTACACACAACAGTTTACAGCAAGTAAGTGTTCTTAGTTTATTCGACCTAAACTATTGTTTGTACTTAAGTGATCTGTAGTTGTGCTCAGGAATGATGACTACTGATCAACATTTAGATGACCAGCGTATCTAGGACGTTGATCGATAAAAGTTTTAATAATGTCAGTAACTTGTCATTGTTCCTGATATTAGATTGTGTGATGCATTGCAAGACTGTAGATTGTTAATGTACACACAACAGTTTACAGCAAGTAAGTGTTCTTAGTTTATTCGACCTAAACTATTGTTTGTACTTAAGTGATCTGTAGTTGTGCTCAGGAATGATGACTACTGATCAACATTTAGATGACCAGCGTATCTAGGACGTTGATCGATAAAAGTTTTAATAATGTCAGTAACTTGTCATTGTTCCTGATATTAGATTGTGTGATGCATTGCAAGACTGTAGATTGTTAATGTACACACAACAGTTTACAGCAAGTAAGTGTTCTTAGTTTATTCGACCTAAACTATTGTTTGTACTATAAAACTCTTCTGGAACCGTTATTTAAAAATTACTTTAAGAATCAGAATGATTCATTGATAAGTTCTCTTTTCTTCTTTAACTAACTTAAAGAGAATTTAGTGTTGGGGATCTATTTCTCTATGGGTTAAAGAAACCATAAACATTATTATCTCGTGTTTTGTATATGAATTGTTATAATCGGCTTTGAATCTGGAGGAGGCGGGTTAAAATCCCTGGCTAACAAGATTTTTTTTTTGATTTGATCTAAAGTGGTAGATACTTTCAGTATCGCCATGGTGATAGACAATTCAGAATCGAAACATTGCTTGAAATGGCCTTAGTCGTGTTTGGTGATCAGATCTGAATAGCAAGGCACTTCCCCACCTTCCTCTTCCTCCTCTCCTTCCCCTACCTTCAGCCCTACGACACAATAGTCTCACATCGAAGGTTGTTCCTTCTACTTTGAGTTCCATGGTGGAGAGAAGGACATGGTAGTGGTTCTAATGTATTAAATACATTGCTATGGATTTATAAAAAAAATATTGCTATGGTGAAGTATTTGAATGTTCTGATGAACTAGAAATACAAGAAAGAGTTTACTATTATGTAGAAATGAAATGTATATTTTGTTTGCAGAGACTTCTCTTGCCGTACTATACAACTGAGCAGGGCGTTGTACTGCTTCCAGATGGTGAGAGCAATTTACTAACATAATATCATAGATACCATTAACCTAACTAACTAACTAACCATCACGCCGTTTCTCCGCAGGGGTAGGCAGAGAGGACGTACCGCCAAACACCTCGGTCTTGGCACACACTCTTTGCCTCATTCACATTCATACATCGTCTCATACATACTCTTCTATTTTTCTGACTCTTGACATGGCCCGACTCAAGTATCTGATTCACTTGATCGTTCCATGTCTTTCTCGGACGTCCCCTACTTCTTATACCATTCACACTTGCATCATATATTCTCCTTACGCCCCTTTCTTTGTTCATTCGCTCTACATGCCCAAACCATCTGAGGGTTCCTTTCTTAATTTTACTCATTACGCTTACATCAGCCTTGCATTCTTTTCGAATCTCCACATTTCTCACACGATCATACATGGTTTTACCACACATACGCCTCAGGGATCTCATTTCAACAGCATTCAGTCTACTTTCATCCTTCCTCTGCCAGTTCCATGCCTCACTGCCATACATCAGGGTAGGTACAAGCACTCCATTGTGGACTGCTAACTTCGCTTCTTTGGACAGCTTTATTACATATTATAGATGATCCATTTGTTAATCTCTGATGTAGAACTTAATGAAATCAGGAACAATATACATATTTAGTAATTTTTTAACATCCACAGTTTCTGATCTGATGAGATGACATATTGTTGTACTAGTGGAGAACTTGGATAAGAGAAGAGAACGGAAGAGATCAGATAACCCATCTTGGAAATGTCGCTAATCTTTGCAATCATCATTCCATTCTTTGATATTACCTATAACTATAATACCTTTTCAAATATTTATACAATTGTTGTGGATATCTAATTAGTAATGCCATTCTTCCACGTAGCTACTCACAAGCAACGCTACCGCTACCTGTCATACAAGTTTGCTAGTGTAGCGCCTGGCGGCGTTTTCAAACACTAATAATACTATGGAAAACACAGAGAGCGGCGATCGCGTCGCTTGAACGTAGCTCCAATGAAGAACGGCGTTATAACTAAAGCATTTCATGCTAACTAAGGACCAGTTATTTCAAAAAATGAAAGAATTCTATTTTTCATTTCAAAATTGACATGTAATTCTCGTCTTCTATCATTTCAAATACAAAATGGGTTGTTTCAACTCCAAAATAAAGTTCGTTAAATTTGAAAATTTCACTCAGTATTCCCTGCCGAACCACAATTTTGACGTCTGCGCATGCGCCTCCCATCACATCAAAGCTATAAATTTCACATCATATTTCCTTCAAATTTTCGTTGAAATTTCTTCTGATGGAGGTTGTAAAAACTCAATTTTTCGGTGAATGACGATTTGAAGGAAAATACGTGAAATTTTCAGAAACAACTATCCCTAAGTACTTAAATAATATTTTATTAAATGAAAAGTATTTATTCGATCCAGCTTTTAACCACCTGATGTGGGGGCCTCAGACAGAACCTCTAACCTTGACATACAACAACCCGGAGTCGTATTGTAGGGTGCACATAGCCTACCTCGCCATACCCTTCCAGCACAACTTCATGCACCCTTACTTCCCAGGCTTCATCCAGCCGGATAATCAGCAACCGGCAACTCTGCCCGGACCGTCTCAAATGGTGAGCTATTGCCCCTTTCCCATCACCTATATGCCTTTTTTCTTCCACTTTCTGAGGTGCAATACTAATAAAATATATTACTATTACAGGTTAACTTGGAAGCGTTGCAGCGCGAGGAGAGGGGTCAGAGGAGGGCCAGTGTGCAACTGCAGCAGCAGGAACGCCGTCAGCGTGAATTGGAGGAGCAAGAGATCCGGGAGACACAAGACAAAGCCCTCGCGATGCGTCAGAAGTGGATAGATCAGGAAAAGATCCTGGAAGAGAACCGCTTGCAGGAAAAATGGAATCAGGCGGAACAAAATCGTAAACTGGAATGCCAGACTCGCGCCTTAAAGGAGTTCATTCAAAGCTGGCAACAGGCGGAGGCCCAGAGTCAAACAACAACATCTCTAGAAGAAACAAAGATGGTGTCGGAAGCAGAGCGCCAGCTCAAGATGGTCGTTAAAGAAGAGCGTCAGCAGCAATTGACCAAGGAAGATGAACTCCAAAAGCAAATAGCAGGAGAACAGCAAACTGAAGAATGTTGTAGGCTAATTTGGATTCCTGACAGAAATGAAGATCTCCAAGAAAGAGAGCGCCGGTGGCAAAGGGCCAAAGAAAGAAATTTGGAAAGGCTCTCGCGTCAAACACGAATTCCATCCAGAGAATGCCACACAGAATGGCAATACCAGTGGAAAATGCCATCCAGAGAATGCCACACAAAATGGCAATATGAGTGGAAAATGGACAACGAAAAAGAAATGGAGAGCAGTCAGATACCAATTCCATCCAGAAAAGACCCCCAAGAACATGAATGTCAGCAGAAAGTGGACGAAGAAAGGGAATTGGAAAGACTCTGTAGTCAGATGTCAATTTCAGATGTCAATGAAGAAGAAGAACAGGAGCGCCAGCAGCGAGAGAACCAGATGTGGAAGTCATCTGGTAAAGAAAACCACGAATAAGAGAGTCAACTGTGGATGCCATCTAAAGAAGAAGATGGTCAAGACGAGAATCAAAGGCAGAGACCGCGAAAGAGAGCAGGCTTGATATCGACACTCGCATGATGAAGAATGATAAACTAAAATATGACCAAATGGAGTATCAACGTGGGAACAAGAAGCCTTATATAATTGGTTAATGGTTTGTTTTGGACTCTTGGCGTAGGATGCGAAAATTTGTGAGCCACACCATTAAGTGATAACTCTGGCTAAGATACTTGTTATATTTTTAATGTACTAATGGATTACTCCAGTTTTTGGTAATTTTTCGAATAAAAAGTAAAAAATATAATTGGTTTTTTTCTATAACTGTCCAAATAAAAGCTTTAGTTTGAAATGGAATATATAAATATTAACACTGATAGCCCTGAAATGTTTTTTTAATATTTTTTTGTTGGTTTCATCATTAAAAAAATCTAACTACGATAAAAATATATATTTTTTAAATACGTTTGATATTGTGGGAGGGCAGAGGTGTTCCAATTTTGGTACGGTGGGGTTATAGGCGTATAACAAGCTTTTTTTTTATTTCAATTGCTTGTCAGTGCTCCAAAAACTGACTTTTCTTGAAGAAAGTGATGATGTATGCGACCAGATAAGCAAGATTTGATACTACCCCAGTAAAGGCCGATTCTGACCTCACTTATTTAAATTCTGGTGATAAAAATGTCGTTCGATTTGAAAATTTTCCACGGCCACAGTTTCAAATAAAAAAGAATGAAGGTTAACTGATGACGATATTCCATTGTCATGACCACTCGTCATCATCGAAATATTCCACAAATGCTTCATTTTGAAAATGTGGCCCCGGAAAATTACAAAATCTAGATCAGTCTGGTCAGAATTGGCCTAAAAATTTGGCTTATTATTTGGTCGCAGTCGTCATCACTTTCTTCCAGAAAAGACAGTTTTTCTTGCACTGACAAGCAACTGATTTATTTTTTAAAGAAAACATGTTAGATGCCCATAGCCCTACCATACCAAAATTGGAACACTAAATTTTCATACACAAAAAGTATTGTTAAATTTTGTTACAATATAAAAATATACATGTTGATATAAACATATTTTTCATAAACTTTTAAAGTTTTGTAAGGCACGTATACTTGCCTCCAAAATACGTGTTTTTCGATTTTGTGACATCCAAACTTTGATTTAATTTTTTAATCAAATAACGACTACAAATATGATGTTTGATGTTTAAATCGTAAAGGCTAGTACATGTACAACACAAGCCATAGACAAAGTTATTTTTTTAAACTTTTTGCCTTCATAACCACTCGAGCGCTTTTTGCCACATTATGGCACTATATCCAAAACCTCAGATTGCTTTGTTTCCAAAATGTGGCAAATTTTCAAATTTTTTGTTTTTATAAATACGACTATTATATAATATAGTGTACATTCAAAATATAACAAACTAAATATTCTCTGGACTCTTTAAAAATTTTTAAGGTTAAAGATTTAATTATATTTTTTTATAAATCCTACAAATATGTGATAATGACAAAAGATAGGGGAATTCATTGGCTACATAGACATATACTCAGTTTGTATGTCTCCATATTCAAATTCGGAGGTATGATTTTTTTTATGTGGGCGGAAAAATTTCCTTTAGCAATCCGAGAAAAAATATTTTAATTGCTCTGTCGCTCCAATGGTTATAATTATTTTTTATTTGGAACCAAAATTGGTACGGTAGAGCTATGTGGGCTAACATTAAACTATTTAAAAAACCGATAATTGGATTATTAAATAGTTTTAGCATGTAAAGATAAAGGCGTATCAGGATAATGTACGGAAGAAGGCGGAGAAGTTCCAGGAAGTGGTAAAATGATGAAGTGAATCAAAAACTTGGGTCACTTGAGATGTGTGTATGAATGTGAATAAAGCAATGTGTACCAAGACAGACGATCATACCTTATTACATTTAGGCATAAGAAAAATTATTTATTGTTTTTGTTTTTACATTATCTCCACACAGGAAGTCCTGAGGGAAAAAAATCCCTCAGGGCCTATAACGCCTTTGGGGATGCTTGGAGGATGTGTGGAGGGTCTTTTTAGTGAAAGGAAGGAGAGGAAGTTCTAGAGAAAGGGTAGGAATTCGAAGGGTCAGTGTATTCACAAATGTACGAATTCATCCCTCCCACTGCCGTGCAAGGAAGTGGGTCGAGAGGGACCCTCAACCAGTTTCTCCCGATCCGGCCTGCCACATGGTAGGTGGGCAACAGTATCCACAGCCAAGACTTATACAAACCTCACCCCATGAACTCGGGCACCCCTGCTCACCAGTGAACAAACCACTCGGGGTGACCTACGGCAGGGGTATTGGTTATTTAATAAATGGTTGCCGGAGCGGCGGTACCCATATCTGCCTTCCAAACTGAAAAGTTTAAGGGGAACTTAGATACTACTAGGGATTTTATGGTGCTCCGTAACCGTAACCGAAACTATCGGATATCTGAAAAAAAAAATATCTGTAACCGTAACGGAAACTGATATAAAAGTTTCGGATAGTTTCGGATAAAGGCGGAGTCTAAATGACAGGCTACGACAGGTTTTTGTTTGTTATGCCCGGCTGAGCCGTCACTTAATGATGAAGTGTACAATCAATTCATTGTTAAAAATGGGGAGAAAAAGGCTGAAAAAAAATCTTGCTATTTGTATTTTACTTTTATAATTTTAAATTCTAATATCCGTAACCGAAATTATCTGAAACTAGCGTATAATCCGAAATAATTTCATATCCGTATCCATATTTGAAAACCGTGTAATATTATTCCCATATCCGTATCCGTATCCAGATCTGAAATTTCATATCCATAACATCCCTAGGTATTACTGTAGTAATTTTGGAATCAAAAGTATATATGTATTACAAAAAACATATTTCTTCATTAGTTCTTCTTTTGGCCGCCTACAGTTGTAGATGTTGGAATCAATGACTAAAGAAATTACCTGAGAGAAGGATTTGGCACACCGCGACCGGTCCAAATACATCTAAAATGGTTTCTAGAAAATATATTTAATAAGGTTCACTCATACAGGCACTATTCGGAAAAAAATGCATTTTTTTATACTTATATCAAAATAAATTTCCTCACACTTATGTTTGTACATACGAGTCAAATTAACCTCGATAAAATGTAGTTTTAACTGTAACTATGTGGTACTCAGTAGTGGATGGTAGAAATGTTCAGGGACACCAGAGGAAAACGTGGCACGATCAAGTGAAACAAATACTTAAAAAAATTAACTTTTTCAATTCTTAAAAATAATATTATTTCCACAACGTTTTCAGGTACACAAGGTTTTCTCAACCTCAAAATTTTACTAAAAATCTTTCAAAACGCTGCAACGCCGGGCACATGTCAATTAGTAAATATTACTTTTGGTGTATTTTTCCACTCACTTATGCAGGTTTGTTTATTCCACTAAATACTTTGAATACATCAACATTATATACTTTTAACCACTGTTGACTTTGGCAGCCACCTCTGATCTGGGGCCCCGAAATACTTGGATCCTTGATTCTGCGCAGAAACGGGCGGAAAGAAAGTTGAAAAGATGACAGCACCTGAAGAAAATTATTTTCCTCGGGACGGCCTCCTGTGTTTCTTTTTGAAGTAAATACTTCTTTACGCACGCTTGACTTGAGGGGTAAACTGGCGAATGCGTTACGGAAATTACAGCATTACGAGAGGCGTAATATCGGGCGTTACGAACGTTACGGAGGCGAACGATAATAAATTAAAATTAATTTTGAGGTTCATTCCTCACAATCTAATCGTAACAACAGTGCTAAAAATCCATAGTAATGACGTTTGGAATGGGTGCTGGCATTTATTTTAAACTTTGTAAGAGTTAAATTAACAATCCCATTCTAAGCGTAATTTCCATATTAAAATTAATCAACGCCTGTCCGTGGTCGAGTGATAAGATTCTTGACTTTCAATCGGAAGGTCGCGGGTTCGAACCCTGCGAGCGCAAAAAAAATTAATTTTATTAATTTGTTGTTATTTCACAATTAATTAATAAAAAATAATAAATACTAAATTTGCAGCACGTTCCAGAATAACAGAAGTTCCGTTCGGAAGATACTCTGAGTATTGCCTTGGTGTAAGACCACCATTCAGAATTGAAACGTTGCTAATAATGGCTTTAGCCGTGTTTAGTGACTAGATTTGAATAGCCAGGTACTTTCCCACCTTCCTCTTCCCCATCTCCTTCCCTTCCTCACTTACCTTCAGCCTCACAAGATACCCCAATTGGGGATGCCATAGTCTCACTGGCTCCAGACGGGAGCATTTGGGACTCTTGTGAGGTATTCTCTATAAAAAAAAATATGAAGAAAAAAACATCAAATTTTCATTTAGAGTGATTGAAACAGTGCATTGAAACGACTAATTTCTTTTTTTAATTTGCGATCTGCAGTCATGCTAGGGAACGATGAGAAGTTACCGATAGTTAGCCTATCAATCCTTATCGTATGAGTGTGCTAGGAGGCTTGATGGAGATAAGTTTTTCGGTATTTTACTGCGGTGGAATATAAAGGCCTACCGTAGCTAATAAGTATCAGTGGCAATTAGCTAATGACAGTGAACAGTACATCTCCATGCAGCACAGAATCGAGAAGAGTGGAGGATCCTTGTCTACCAGGGAATTGGAGTGGGGGGTCACAATCTTCAGCAACGAGGAAGTTAATTATAAAAACAAAATTTTGATTTAAGCACTTACGAATGAGTGCGGAATTACATTCAACTTATAATCGTAATAAGAAAAAGGAATTCAAAAACAACAGAGACCATTACTATGTTTACATAGTTAGTGGCAGGTGGCAGACATAGTGAAGTGACAGATGACAGAAGATGGTGGTGTTGCAATATAGACAAATTATTGTGTTTAAATAGATGCATACATATCGCAAATTAAGAACTGACATATTTGCCAAAGTTTAAATATATTGCTATTGATACGCTCCTACTTTCGGCGAGGAAAATTATTATCAAAAATATTATATAACAGGAGGAACAAATGAAAAGAAGCTACGAAAATTATTATTGAGACATTTATTCTAGAATTACAATTAGCTGGGGTTAAATTTAATCGATAGGTTAGTTTTCATAACTGCTTAATTAACTCTTAAAATTAGAATGTCCAATTGCTTAAGTCTACGAAATTGTCCTTAATGTATAAAAATATAGTCTAATAAAATCACTTCCCTTTTTTGATGTCTGGGTCCTCGATTTCACGTACACTCACAATCACTAGTTATTGCACGTTATATCATTACTTCACGTATCATTTGATCACTACGATTAATTGTCGGTATCTTGCGGGTTGTTTCTATTTAGTGGGGCAAAACAATTCTTCTGCGGCAGGCGGCCGGTGACTGCTGGTCACGTGAATGTTGACTTCCTCGGCGGGAAGCTGGTGGTGACTGGGCGGCGGGTTGAACCGAAGGGCGGTCAGTGTGCGGGTCAGTATTCCCGGGCGGGAGCTGGCTGCTGCCTGGGTGGCGGCGACTGTACACTGCCGAAGGGCGGCGTGTACGGGAGTCTGGGTGCTGACTCGGTGGTGGACTGAACCTACTCAGTCTACTGCTCGCAGAGTGTTGGCTCGGCGGAAGCCGTTGTGTCTCGGAGGGGCACGGTGGCCTTCCAAGGGAAGAACTTCTCGGGTCGGAAGTAAGGAGGCGACTGTCTTCGGTTTGAACTCCCGCTTCTTCTCGTGCTGAGGGTTGGCCCTACCGAAGGGTAGTGGAACTATTGTAGTTCCTCTTTGTTACGCTTCTCAAACTGCCATTATTTTCTGGCGCTGAGGTCGTCCACTAGTCGTCAGCTCAAACGCAAGATGTCGCTAGTAGTCTCGTTTGCGGTGAGTCTATACATTATTGGTGGTAGCTTTGAATTTATGATAATTCAACTACATTTACGTTCTTAAGTCTATATTACAATTATGTTCTTATATCTAGATTAATTCTAACAATCTTACAACAATGCATTTAATTAATATAAAGAATCCCTAGTCCACACAATCCCGTTCGTTAGGCACATATGGTCGCGCAGCGGCGCGTTGGTCAAAGAGATTTTTATTGTCCTGAGCTTCGACTAGTCCCTAGGATTGGGTCGTCTTCTATCCTAGCTTTCTATTTTATTACGGTTCCCTTTAGTCTGATGTCGCCGTTGACATCTGCGATTTCTAATTCTAATGGTCGTTTAAGCGCCATTCAGGCGGTTCACTAATCGCTCATTTCCGCATTTCATTCGGCCTAGTTTACTCGGAATGACACGTCTGAACATGAAATGAATCGAAAGTGCCGAATACTGCCGAATGAAATCTTCAAGTGAACCGATCCAACAATGTTGGATATTTTCATTCGGCATCCTTCACTTGCGCGCGCATGCGCGTGGAAGAGAGCAAAGTGAAACGTCTGAACACCGAGTGAACTCTCAATCAGTTTGTCTCGCGTCCTGTACGGGAAGGACCATGAAAGGACGCTATCACATCGCACGCAAAACGTCAAAATGGTATTCGTTCGGCTAATTTGTTTGCTTTTGGGAACACCTCTCATATAAATTTTTGGGTCTCCCTTATTATCCATGTATTTTATATGTTTTTTAATATATGTAAGATTATTAATTTGTAGGAAAATGTTCGTAATAAAAAAAGTAAAATCAAATTGTGTTATTATGTCATAAAAAATAAAAAGGTTTATAAGACGAAACAATACTGTTTTTTATATTTATTTTATTTAATTGTGTCAACAAAATTTCGTAAAAATCGATGCATCTGACATGTTTTACCTTAAAATTCGGGGCCGGACCGCGCTGGAAAACAAACGAATTCCTTGTTATTATTAATTTGTAGGAAAATGTTCGTAATAAAAAAAGTGAAATCAAATTGTGTTATTATGCCATAAAAAATAAAAAGGTTTATAAGACGACACAATACTCTTTTTTTATTTTTTTTTATTTAATTGTGTCAACAAAATTGCGTAAAATCGATGCATCTGACATGTTTTTCCTTAAATTTCGGGGCCGGACCGCGCTGGAAACCAAACGAATTGCAGGGCGGTTGATCTCGCTCGGCGACGCTGTGGTGGGAATGGACGAGTGAGCGCTTATTTCTATAGCGCCGTGTGAACATGGAATGAAACAAAATGGACGATTAGGCCGAAAAAACATGGCGGAAACCTTCCCTCGAGTGAACTGTCTGATTCCAGCTTTATTGTACAAGGTCGGTAAAGCTGGAATCAGACAGTTCACTCGAGGGAAGGTTTCCGCCATGTTTTTTCGGCCTAATGGTCCATCTTCGTTTCATTCCATGTTCACACGGCGCTATAGAAATAAGCGTTCACTCGTCCATTCCGACCACAGCGTCGCCGAGCTAGGTTAACCGCGCTGGAATTCGTTTGTTTTCCAGCGCGGTCCGGCCCCGAATTTTAAGGTAAAACATGTCAGATGCATCGATTTTTACGAAATTTTGTTGACACAATTAAATAAAATAAATATAAAAAACAGTATTGTTTCGTCTTATAAACCTTTTTATTTTTTATGACATAATAACACAATTTGATTTTCCTTTTTTTTATTACGAACATTTTCCTACAAATTAATAATCTTACATATATTAAAAAACATATAAAATACATGGATAATAAGGGAGACCCAAAAATTTATATGAGAGGTGTGTTCCCAAAAGCAAACAAATTAGCCGAACGAATACCATTTTGACGTTTTGCGTGCGATGTGATAGCGTCCTTTCATGGTCCTTCCCGTACAGGACTCGAGACAAACTGATTGAGAGTTCACTCGGTGTTCAGACGATTCACTTTGCTCTCTTCCGCGCGCATGCGCGCGCGAGTGAAGGATGCCGAAGGAAAATATCCAACATTGTTGGATCGGTTCACTTGAAGATTTCATTCGGCAGTATTCGGCACTTTCGTTTCATTGCATGTTCAGACGTGTCATTCCGAGTAAACTAGGCCGAATGAAATGCGGAAATGAGCGATTAGTGGACCGTCTGAATGGCGCTTAAGATGATAGACTTCGCTTTTCGGCCCATACAAAAAGGACGCCCGGGAAAAAACACTTTTCTACATCGAAAATTGCACAAAATGAATATATTTTTTATATTGCCTTCTAGAGGGTGAAAACTATGTCGGTATGTTTTCGAATTTTCGATGCGTTTCGTATTAACGTAAACATTCACTGTCAAACATGTACGATTTATCAAAAAATATTATTTAAGGAAAAAGTGCTGCTAACTCAACTCTCATAAAGAATTATAAAATTACAAAAAGCTACCGACGTAGCTTCTTCTTTCTAAAAAATATTTTTTTTTTTTTAATTTCAATTTCGTGGAAGTTTCGGTGTAGAAAAGTGTATTCTCCATAAAACCCTTTTCGAGCGATTTCTGTGGGTAAATTTGAGCGTTGTCTCATTCGCACATTTAGCATTCGCATGTATTGTAAGTGTGCGTGTGCTTATTGTGAGCGGGACAGAATGACAGACGCGGGTGTTTCGCGTGTGGTTCAAAGTCTAGCCTCTTAACTGATTTTTAAGCTCCCTTGTCGGCGAGCCGTCACATTCCTAGGCTGGCGAAATTCCCGGCAACCAATATTGCACATGTTTAAGATATTTTGTGAATTCTAGCCACGGTAAATACTTGAGTATAACACGCTCATGAATAAAATTTTCAGCTTTGTTAAACATTACATTTATGCTGATGATACGGCGCTAGTCATTTCACATGAAAAATTATTCATGACAATAAAACTCATGCACTACGATTTCCATTCCTCACAGAAGTGGTCACATGATGCAGGCCTTATAATTAATTCCCAAAAAACTAAATTAATGCATATACGATCACCACATACCAAATATACCATCACGCCTATAATAAGATCGCATTTATTTAAGTGTATACATAATTCTTCACAGTCCTGTAAATGTGAAACCATTTAACTAATACAAACGTATGTATATATCACATAAGCAACATCTGCAAACGCCTACGAGCTATTGCGGGGTGAATTTACAAAATTAAATATTTTATGCCTATTAGTACGTTAAAAATAATCTACTTATCACTAGCGGAATCTACAATCAGATACGGAATAACATCTTGGGGAAACTCATGCAAGACAAATATAGGTTACGTTCAATCAATCCAAAACTCTATGACCAAGCTTTTGGTAGGCAAAAATATGTATGCACAAAAAAGAGTTACAAAATTATTATATGAGTTAGTTAATATATTACCTGTTCGAGGGATATTATGGTTTAAAATTGTATGCCAAAACTTAACGTCTGATTCAATATACAAAGAAAAAGTAGATCATACACATGGCACAAGATTTTGTAAAAATTATGGTATGGCCATTGTCCATTCCGAAAATTATAAATAAATGCGAACAACGGACTTTTTCTAATCTTGTGCTTTATATTTAATAAGATTCCAATGCACATAAAAGATCAATCAAATTGCACCAACGAATTAAAGCAAAATTAAAAAATGGTTTATGGATCAAGCTTTTTATGTTGATAGTTTTTGTAATCTTATCTTTTATATAAATATGAGTAATTTCCCTGTGTTAAAACTGTCTGCCTGAATATTTTATGCCGTTGTATTGAAGTTACTTATTATTTTATTATATTTTTATTTATTTTATTTTATTTGTGATAATATATTAGAAAATTATACATAATATTTATAATACATTATTACCATTGAGTTTCAAAAAACTCATTTCGGGAAGGAAAACATTATACAATTATTATGAAAATTATTTTTACACAAGAAAGAGAATTTAAAGGGCAGTTCAATGAAAAGTACATGATATTAAAACAGACTAGGCACACTTGATACAGAGTTATTCCTCTGTATCTATTTTCCATATGCCTTTAGCATTATATTATAATTATTGTTAAATTGACAAACTGATTATATTTTGTTAATTTTAAAATATTTTTTAAATTTATAATGTAATATAAATATACCATAAAATAATTTTTGTATTTAATTTTATATAATTTTTTTAGGATAATTTTTTTTATTAATCACCTCCCTCTTTAATATTTTTGTTTATTGTTCTTTTTGTCTATTGTTCTTTTTGTCTATATTTGTTTGTTTCTTTTGTTATTTTTAGTGCCTCCGCCCACTCAGGCAACTGAAAACTCTCAACTGCCAACTGTCTTTGTATGACAATGTGATGGCCCGCACACTACACAATCACACAAAACCCCGTTGTCAATGGTAACGCAAGCGGTGACTTGCGACCATCTTGCGACCATCTTGCGACTGTCACGGCTGATTACCCTGGGCGGCCGTTGCTAGGTTGCGAGCTGTCAGCTGATTGTTCTTCATCTATGGTTAAACAAGCTTTTTGACCAATCAAGACAGAGAAAACAGCCGGTTTTAGTTGGTTTTCAGTTGCCTCAGTGGGCGGAGCGCCTTATTCATGTTATTATCCTGACGAAGAAACCATATTTTTTTAAACATGTAGACAGGGGGGGTCGACTCCGACCATAATGTTGGTCCTAACTAATTGGTTCGTGACGTCATCGTAATATCATCGAAATGACCAATCTTTGTCATCTGGCGTCTATGGCATCAGTCATCTATGGTAATAAATGTCCAAAACGTCAAATCCGGTCAAATCATTCGTGCGTTGTTCAGGTTGTTATTCGCCGACGTAAATATGCGTGAAAATAAATTTGTTAAAATGGCTAAAATGTCTCCAAAATATCGTTGTAGTGTCGAAGGCTGCAAGGATGTCGTTTCAATGCGACACAAATTTCCGTGCTTCCAAAATAACTAGAGTCTGTTTCGGGAATGGGCGTCGAGAATTGGCAGAGTAGACTATATTTATTATCCGATTTTGGGGATTTATGGATATGTCTGTAGTTCGCATTTCGCAAAAAGATTTAAAACGTCCTATGGCTCGTTGAAAAAAGATGCTTTGCCTACCCTTAATCTTCCAGATATCGGACAATATCGGGATTTACCTGGTGCACATGGGACCCGTGGTGTTAACCAAAATACAGTAATCTCTCTTTGTTCAGTATTTTACTAATGTAGCTGTAAAGCTCAGATTTTAATCTATTTTCTTTTTCAGACCGTATTCGTGTTCCACATGTACCCCAACTATACTACTGCACAAATTGTGGTGCCCTCGAAGATCACAAAAACAGTCAAGGTATAAATCTCTATATGGCATCGATCTTAGAGATAGAATGAAAGAATAGTTGATTTGAGTCGTTATTATGATAAAGATATTTATTATTTCTTCCAACACAGCAATTGAATTACTATTTTGATGAGTGCATGTGATAGTGCTATTAGTCTGTTTAAGATATTCGGATAGAGTACGAGAGACACGATAAAATAAGAGAGTATTTGTTGTTTATATATGTGTGTATAAGTAAATGTATGAATTGTGTGTGCATACTATATGTATATATTTGGTCAAAGGAAATAATATATGTGTTGATAAAGGAAATAATTTTCTATATTTTGTTTGAGAACTTTGGGTAATGTGATAATTTATTTATTTCAGATCCTAATGTCTTCGCTGGACCCAGCAGCGGACCTTTTGCTGCCAAAATAGACGCAGAAGTGGATGCAGGTATACAACTGTTTTATTTTTTGTTAAAAGAAATAATATTCTATGCCTTGATTGAGAACTTGGGTAACGTGATGAATTTATTAATTTCAGAATTTAATGTCTTCGTTGGATCCAGCAGCGTGTCTTTTACTGCCAAAATGGACGCAGAAGTGAATGCAGGTATATAACTGTTTTATTTTTCATTAAAAGAAATAATATTCTTTGTTTTGATTGAGAACTTTTTGTAATGTGATGAATTTATTTATTTCAGATGGCGATCACACCCAAGAAGAGGAAAATGCGGTTGGAGATAGTGGGAACAAGGCGTCAGCTGAGATACTCCCAACGTAAAAGTAGTATGCTTAAAAATCGCCTTGCAATGGCAACGCTATACAGAAATGAAACCTGCTTGGAAGAATCTCTTTCAAGTTTTAATCCGGTGCTCTCTAAATTCATTCTCTCTCTCGGTCACCAGGTACCAATTGCGAAGCCGATGACTCTACCATTCTGTTTTCTAATGTCACCGACTTCATTTATGTTCAATCCCCCTTTTCCAATTTAAATTCAGATGTAACTTCTTTTTCTTTTGTAACTATACCGGACACAGATGTTCAATTTAAGAAAATCTGTGATTCATATTCCATTCAATCATTCATAGATGTTAAAATTTATCAGAGGTTGTGATGAACGTAAAACGTGTTGCATTGGTAATCTTTATGATCCCATGAATTCGTTAATTTTGGCCAGTGAATACTGGGTCACATGTTATGCCTTAATTATCCATCTAAAAACTTTGCAGACATTAACAAAAGATTACGTGGCTCAGAATTGAGATCCTGTAATGTAGAAAGTTCCATGAGGCTTATGGCACAACAACAATATGAAAAGTACGCTAAATACAGGAAGAAATGGTTGTCGTGATTAGCTTATTTATTTGTCTTGTTCTTTTTTATAACTTACTCGACACCATAATGAATATCTTTTAACATCTTCTTTAAAATGTGTTTTGTGTTTAAATATTCTTGTTTTTCTTGTGTTTCCTGAGTTATCTGTATTAATATATATATATATGTTATGGTTAAGGTTTTCACGGGTGTAAGATGTAGAATAATTTACTCGGTTTACCCGCGTAACATAGTCCTTAAAAGGACTTTTTAACTCCTGACGTTTCCGACAGATCTCACTGTCCATCTTCAGAGGCCTTATGTCTTGAGTTTTGTATCAAACTGACACGCGTAAGCGATCAGTTTGATACAAAACTCAAGATATAAGCCTGAAGATGAACAGTGAGATTTGTCCGAAACGTCAGAAGTTAAAAAGTCCTTTAAAGGACTACATTACGCGGGTAAACTGAGAAAATTATTCTACATCGTGAAAATTAATACATAAATAAATAAAATACTTAAACATGTAATTATGAATCTTTCTTTTTCTGTTAATAAACAGAGAAATGTCAAAATTCGATTCTGTCTTAGGAAGCTCAAATATGATTGTGCTTCCGAAGACTGAATCGAATTTTGACATTTCTCTGTTTATTAACAGAAAAAGAAAGATTCATAATTACATGTTTAAGTATTTTATTTATTTATGTATTAATTTTCACAATGTTAATTATGAATATTTCTTTTTCTGTTAATAAACAGAGAAATGTCAAAATTCGATTCAGTCTTAGGAAGCACAATCATATTTGAGTTATAAATTTTTGTGTGATTTACATTTTATTGTAATTTTAAATTTGTTTTGTGTTTACACAAGCTTGTATGTAGTGTCCGACCGAAACTACTTTTTACTGCCGAAACCGAAACCGAATTTCGGTTTTGATCTCAGTTTCGGCCGAAACCGTAACCGAAACCGAAACTTCCATATAAGGTCATATTATCATGGGAAAAAAAATAATCAATCATAATTAGTCAGCCTTTATTTTAAAGCCTTATATTAAACATCCCGTCTCGGATATTTGAACTAATAATAAACATAACATAAATTGTCTCTTGGTATTTCAAATAAATTATTTGTGCTTTTTGAAATAATGATTTTAAATAAATATACCTACTTATTCTAGGTATACTGATTTGAAATACATATAACTACTTATTCTAGGTATATTTATTTCAAATGAACTCTTTAGTAAATAATATTAAAATAACAAATGGTAGGTCTGTTATTTCTTTTTAAACGTTATTTACGAATAACATAAAAAAATTGGTACAAAGTTTTTTTTTTCTAATTTGTTTAGGTACACTAAACAAAAAATACTTTATAATATCTTACATCTTAAGAACAAAATAATTTCTTCTAAACTTTGGTCATTTTGTAAGGAACTCTTTTTAATGAAATTCAATAAAATAAAAATAAAAATTACCTATCTACTGAGTTCAACAACTAAATATTTTTTATACAAATAATACTTATAGCCCAATTATTTGGTAGTTTTACCTGGAAAGTTTTCCGGGAGTTTTTGAAAATCGGTAATTTTATAGATTTCGATGTGTTCTTTTCGAATTTCAACATTGCCACATCTTATCTTTGCCGCTCGCTCCGCTATATTGGAAAAATGGCACCTAATAGAATTTTTTTGACAATATCTCCTTTCCGACTCATTTTACGATAAAAATATGTATGTACAAAATTAAACTAGAGAAAATTTCCTACAATTAACGTACAAACATTTTTTTTTGGTAAAATCAATAATTTTGTACGTTTTTACTACGTTTTTTTTGTATATTTCTCCAAAATATTTTACTATCCGACCGGCAAAGATACGAGTTGGCAAATTTGAAATTCGAAAACAGCCAAAAATTACCAATTTTCAAAACTCCCGGAAAACTTTCCATGTAACCTCTTTTTTTCGATCCAAATAGCTGTACTATTAATAATACGGCCGGCGTTGTCTAGAGGTAAGGCTCTAGACCTACAATCCGAAGGTCGGGGGTTCGTACCCGACGTGCGCAAATAAATTTCATTTGATTAATTTGTGTTGTTTCACAATTAATTGATTAAAAATAAAATCTAATATAAAAAAATGTATATAGTATATTTGCGGCACGTTCCGAGTGGAAGATACTCTCAGTATCACCCTGGTGTAAGATCACCATTCAGAATTGAACTCAAACTAAAAAAAACTGTGAAGAGCTCCAATGTGCTGCAATCATTAATAATTTTAATGAATTAATTATTATCAGTATTCATAATTAAACAATCTCATATTATAAGTCAGAAACAATAATTTTATCAACTTTTTTGCCACAGAAATCTTTTCTCCGGTTTTAATAAATTTGACCAGCAGCAATAAATAGTTGTTAACTGGAAACATCCGTCGGTGGAGCCGACAAGAATTTCACTGCAACCTTTGTCAAAGACAGAAATGGACTAGAATTCCAGTAAGAATAAATATCTGCGTTTCTTGTAACCTTGGCTCTGTTAAGTAGGCTTGAATAATTTGCTCAACTTGTGTGCGATCACCATTATCCACACCAGAATTTGCTTCCATTAAAAGTCATGGGTATCCCATAGCCCTTCTCCTCTTTCAGAAAACGCGATTCTAGATGATCAAGATAAGATAGCTGTGGGTCTCCAGAATTACAGCTTTTGCTCATTGTTGCACTAACGACGCCCGCGCACAATTATCAACTTCATCAGAATTCAAATATGTAATTTTTAATCTGGGATTCAATAATGCTGAAGTAATCAGAGGAGGATGTTCTTTGACGTATGCAAATCAACAAGTCCTGACACGACTATGAGTGCTAACGCAGCAAAATGACACTTCGTCGCTCGCAGCTCAGTGTACCGAACATATCCGATCGCAGCACGAAACCTCCCGAATTCAGTTTCGGTTTCGGTTGTAGTTTCGGCTGGATGGCAGCCGAAACCGAAACCCATTTTTTTGCCAAAACTAGGCCGAAACCGAAACCGAAAGTTCGGTCGGACACTACTTGTATGTCCATTTTTTATGTTATCTGTATTTAAGAAATAAAATAATTCATGTAATTACGAGTTTTTCATTTTTAAATATTATTTTAGGCTAAAAAATTTGGACCGTATTTATATTGTCTATGGTAGTACCTTTTTTTTTACTTTCCTCTATCTTTGTCGATGGTTTGTGTCGTCATCGTAATAACTTCCAAAAAAATCCGTTCATTACTTTATGGTTTTAAGGACCAATCAGTGGCCATAGTAAAAGCACGAAGATATCAATCTAAGTGTTGGTTCATTTATGCATGTAGATATTATAACTTGTAACTATTTGTTGTTTATTTTTGGGATATTATGCCGTGTTACGCTAACTCCTTCTTTAGCCGACGTTTCGGACAACATTACAGTGTCCATCATCAGGGCAGATGTGTTCTCATTCATCAGACATCATCAGACACATCTACCCTGATGATGGAGACTGTAATGTTGTCCGAAACGTCGGCTAAAGAAGGAGTTAGCGTAACACGGCATAATATCCAAAAAATAAACAACAAAAATACTTTTGGCCGTAAAAATCTTAAATCATATGTAACTATTTGGTTTATACAGAGTAATTTGTTTCATTTAATTAAAATGATGTCACAAAGTAATTTTGCAAAGATTGAAGATAAAATGAAATAAAATTCTCTATTGTAACATGTTTTATATGAATTTAATTAAATTATAAGATTGGTAATTAATTAATAATAACTGCTGTAGGTATATTGTGAGGTTGAAAAGTAGAGGTGGTCAAAATTTCTGTACCGGTCACTTGGAACCGGTTCTTTTGCTGTCACTGATATCGTTGATATTGGGTATTTCACTGAAGAACCTGTTCCTCTTGGAATATTGACAAAAATTAAAAATTTTAGGAAAAAATTTGAAGTAAAACTTCTTTACGCACGCTTGAATTGGGGAGAAAGCTGGCGAATGCGTGACGAGAGCGTTACGAAAAGTGTGATCGGGCGAGGCAAACAATAATAATATATGTATATACAAATACATGTATACATTATACATATAAACATTTATATATACATACATATAGATGGAGCTTACGCAGTTTTACTACAGACGTGTGGTCTAAAGCACACTCCTTTTTCTTTATTACTCGCGTTATTTTCTTGTTGTTTTTAATTTACGATTGTTTTATTCAGATTATTCGATGGCTGTGCGCTCGTAGTAGGGTTGATTTAATATTATTCAGGTGAAATTAATCAAATGTTTTCAAATTATCAAACTTTTTTCTGGACAAATAATAATGAATTGACAAACCAAAATATTATTACATTGACAATATGAAAAAGAACAGATCTTTTCGGGGTGTACAAAAATGTGTAAAAAAAATTAAGCAGTCATTTGGTTTTCCGATAACACATTTTTCAATTAACAATAAACACATTTAACACACCTCGCCACTGGGTAAATCCTAGAGCTTCACGTGATACAAATTCAGTCTCGTTCCAGCAGCACCGTACAGATGAAAAAGAAAGAGTGTATCACGTGATCCGTAACGACGAGTGGGAGTACGATCAGTGGTGACCCGTGATGTGCGACTCGCGTTTGGACAATGTTGTCTTGGTCGCAACCTTTTATACATTTTCCTATTTCCCATATCGGATTTGGACTATTTTAGTTACCAATTTTTTTTTCATGTATTTTTGTATATGATACAATTGGGATGTGCTTCACTGGGTACTTGACTTGTGCTGAGGCCTACATTAGCTCAACAAGCTCCACACGAGGCCCTGAGGTAAATAATTTTATGTTATGTATTGCTAATGTTTTCATCTTCCTTGTTATGTGTTTGCCATTTGTAAATTATGTATTAAGAACTCGCATCATATTATTATTATATGTTATATTTTATGCTACCTGCAGATCTAAATCTGTTTCTTTTCTCTTTGTCGTATATGTATTTATATTATTAAAACATATATTTAATTGCACTTCTACTACTACCTCTTGTTATACCCATCTTTGTATTTTTTCTGTTATCTAAAACTTTACCTGATCTGTTTACACTAAATCAGAAAAAAACTGTATAAATATGTAAAAGCCCATTAGGGCGTTGATGATTAATAAAATAAATAATTTATATTTAATAAAAAAAATAATATTAATAAGATAAAAGGGGTGGGTATGAAACTGGGGTCAGTGGATCCAGGAGTGATGCGTGTTTGAATTCGCATCCATTCCACCGTGGTGCAAGGCAATGGGTCGAGTGACTCCATACAGCATTCCCAAATATGACATAGGCCCTAAGTATATCCATTAAAAAAATGGCAGAGTTAAACAGAGATAAACACCACTCTGTGGTGGAAGACCACCATTTACAATCAAAAAGTTGGTTTATATGGCTTTAGCCCTGTTTAGTGACCAGATCTGAATAGTCAAGTACTTTATCTTTCCCACCCTCTTCTCCTCCCTACTCCCTTCAGCCTCACAACATGCCATAGTTACCACTTGCTCCGGACAGTGGGAAGCAATTCCGAACCCTAGTGCGAACTCTCCAATAATTTCGCTTCAATTTCTGTGAAGGAAATTCTTGAAAGAACTATTTTTTTCCTTCCGTATTCAATCCTACTGTACGAGACGTCGCATTAATGTCATATTATTTACTGTATCCATTTTAAATGTGTGTTTTTTTGTATTTTGTTAATCCGCGGGTGTCTCATTAATAAACAATATGAGCTTGTCGACATCCGCGGAAACATATTATTATTATTATTTTTTTTTTATTTTTTTTTTTATTTATTTTTTTATTTTATGTACCATTTGTTTGTAAAAAAATGTGAAATGTGAATGTTATCTTGAAATAAAACTTTGGGTCACTAGCAGGTAGCGGGGTCGAACCCAGGCAACTTCGTACGTAGCTGCGTTAAAAGAGATTCGACCAATAAGAGGCTGTGGGCTAGCGGTACAGACCGTTAATCCTGTCCATGTGACACGGCCGCGGTCGGGTCTCTAAATTAACAAAAAGGGTCTACTCTGACCATTTCACGCTCTTTCTCACTGGATCTCTTGGCGTACGGACTTGTCTGGACCTGCCCCGCTGCCTGCTGGCTGCCATTTTCTACCGACTTCTGTGTTTTATTTCGGAACCCAAATCTCTGCGGGAAAGTGCAGCTTTGCAGCGGCCCCCCAGCAATACCTACATACAACCGTTCTTTTTAGGACGAGATTTCCAATATTTTTGCATACTGCATGGTGAGCGGTGAAAACTAACCGCCCTTTTCAGGGCGACTCATTTCGATATTTGGCATAGGCAAGGTCGTGTTTAACCACCCCCTATTACAGTCTATGTGCGCGCGACGACTGTGCCGTACACCTACCTTTCCTTAAAAAGAATCCCCGCACGGCAACCCTGAAGATGAAATAAGCCTAGAATACTAGGACCACAAGTGCAGAGTCAATCATGCATTAAAATAAAGGTAAACAAATTAAAAGTTGTTAGTGTAAAACAATTCATATTTTATTCAACAATTTTGATCAACATGGTTAATGGTTTGAGAAGACAATATGCTTTGAGCCTGATGTTATATTTATTTGAATTCAATTATAAAATTTTTAAAAGTGTCCTTTTTGGCCATTGAATGGGAAAAGATGCAGATACCTTTTATGATCTTTCATGAAGAATCTAATTTTATTTTATTTAATTTTTTTTTTTTACAAATACAGTTGTTATACATTGTATATATATTTTTTTAATACATTTTTTAAATATCGTGATTCACCTTTTTTTTAGCAATGCTCGTGTATATAATGCAGCATATAGTTTTATTCATTTGTGAGAGTCGTGTTAGTTTTATAATTATTTATTTTTGAGATATAATTTACAATGTCGAACAGTGTGCCAAGCTTGGAAACACATGGAAATAGCGAAATGGAGCTGGAAGATGATGATATCATTTTTGTTTCGGAAATCTTCCCAACAAACAGGTTTCAATCCAAGTCAAGTCGCAGACTCATAGACCATATATCAATACATAGGCATCCGTACAATTTGAGGCCAAGGGATTGTTTCAAAAAGGTTATAAAGTTAGCAACCCAGTTAAAGGCAGACATGGTTATAAAACCGAAGCTCGAAGCCTTGCCAAATGCAGACGAGGTTATAAAACCGATGCTCGAAGCCCAGCCAGAGGAAGGAAAGATTATAAACCCGCAACTTGAAGCCCAGCCAGATGAAGATAAGATTATAAACCCGCAACTTGAAGCCCAGACAGAGGAAGACAAGCTGATAAAAGCGAAACTCGTAGCCCAGCTGAAGGCAGACAAGGTTATAAAACCGAAACTCTCAGCCAAGCCAAAGGTAGACAAGGTTATAAAAAAGGTGGAGCAGCGAAAAACAATTCAACATATATTTTTAAAATGTGTAGTAAGGATAATGAAAATTATAATATTTAATTTTTTTATATATGTATATCATACATTATACGTGAAACAGAATTGAATAAAGAAAAGATATAAAAGAAGAAGAAGAGAGAAAATAAAAAAAAGAGTATAAAAGAAAAAGGATTTCCAAAGTCACAGTCACAATGATTGTAATATGTTATCGATATATTATTTTAATTAATAACTAATAGCTCCGGTATCTTTGTAAGGCTTTCACCGGTTTTCTAAAGAAAGATTTTCGGCTAACCATTGGCCATCTGGCAGAAAAGCATCGTCTTTTCAAACTGTGCATATAAGTAAACATTGTGGTTTAGAACGGGACAGGGAAAACACTTTAACAACAAGAATTAGATTGGATTAACAACTGTTGAATACTTCATTTGTCTTTATCAATGTTCTGAGGAGTTTTGGCTTTCCCCTCTCTAGTTGACGAAGTACTTGAATCGTCTTGATGACCTTCGTCCGAATCTTTCTTCTCGGTGTTTGGCTGCCCCTGAAATCAAACACAAAATGGTAATAATTGTATGGTAATACCCATTTTACTCAATCTAATCTCATTCCCCTCCCCTCTACATTTAGCCACATACCGTACTTCAATTCGGAAAGCCATATTCTCGATGGCTTCCGATAGATGGGAGCAGTAGGGCCTGTTGTACGGTATTCACGTACAAAAATCAGGTGCATTGAGTTGAAAGCTGCAAGAAAATTGAGTTGACGGTTTCAGAATTGAATATTGCAAAAACGTGAATATTGGAAAGATCGTAAATTTGAATACATAAACGCCCTTATTCAGCGTTCTTGAGGTGATTTCTCACAAAACGACGCTCTACAAATTACCTAATTATTATATTGCAAACTTAAAAGCAAGTAGAACACAATAAATGCGATGTGGGCGTGTTTCGTGAACTAAAACCAAGTAGAACACAATAAATGCGATGTGGGCGTGTTTCGTGAACTAAAACCAAGTAGAACACAATAAATGCGATGTGGGCGTGTTTCGTGAACTAAAACCAAGTAAAACACAATAAATGCGATGTGGGCGTGTTTCGTGAACTAAAACCAAGTAGAACACAATAAATGCGATGTGGGCGTGTTTCGTGAACTAAAACCAAGTAGAACACAATAAATGCGATGTGGGCGTGTTTCGTGAACTAAAACCAAGTAGAACACAATAAATGCGATGTGGGCGTGTTTCGTGAACTAAAACCAAGTAGAACACAATAATGCGATGTGGGCGTGTTTCGTGAACTAAAACCAAGTAGAACACAATAAATGCGATGTGGGCGTGTTTCGTGAACTAAAAATCTGACCATTTTTTGCTTAAATTTCAATTTCAGAAATTCAAACTGAAAATTTCGATATCAGGAAGTGTAAGAAAGACAGAGCACGCAATGTTAATTGGCTCTCTCGATCTAATAGTTAAAAGGTGCTATGTCAGTGGCGACTATGGTTTTCATTTAAATCTACATGGAGTATATTATGTAGATATTCAGTGATTGCAAAGGTTAGTGCACATATTGCAAAGATAATACCAATTTCTAAAAAGGTTATTGCAAGGATTATTGCAAACGTTACAAAGATTACCAATAGTAAATGTTATTGCAAAGACTATAGCAAAGTTGGCAGCACATTAGTGCAGTTGGTAGAGCTACGCCCCGGCAAGGCGAAGTTCCTGGGTTTGAGTCCCAGATGTGACCTATCTTTTTCTTATTTTTCTGTTTCAGATTTTTGATTGAGTATCGCTAATATTGTCATCATTAATCAAAATAATATAATTTTAGTATGAGATAAAAGCCAATACCAACCTCTTTTAGAGCTGCACCCTCGGGAACCTGGCACGTATTTGCACACGGTAGGTACATGAAGTCTGCCCTGGGATGAGCCCACGTGCTGTGTTGCGGCAGGTCAAGCAAGCAAGTCAGGCAAGACCTAAAGGTGATGGAAACCTCGTGTCTTGTGTCTTTGATGTTTTCGTTTTTCTTTGGCTGCGCATTGGGCTGTTCTGGGTTTGGATTTTCAGGAATTTGTTTTACGGTTTGTCTGGTTTGGCGTGTTTTGTAAACTCATTTTCTTGGTCTTCCTCTTCCCACCATTCTTCTCGATGATATTCTTCGTATCGATCTCCTTCCCGAACTGCTTCTTCGTGATCTTCTACTTCCGAACCTTCTTACTCCAATCATTCTTCTTGCCGACATTCGCCTGAATGACTTTCTTCTTCTTCGCCTACTTTTTCGAGACCTTCTGCGACGGGATCATCCTCTCTTTTTCTGAAATATAATTTAAAAAATTGTAAAATAAACGAATGTGAATGGTTTTAGATGAAATGTGGAAAAAACAAGATAACCACATTAAAATATAGTATTAAAACCAATTCTATACAGGATATTAAGAGAAAACCGGACGACGTTTTGTCCATACACATGTATTTCACAGTTATCTCTCTTGATTTTGATACTACCAAAATATTTTTTAATGAAATATAGATACCGCCCATTAATGTGTCGGTACGTTTTAATAAAATATATAGATACCGCCCACTAATGTGTCGGTACGTTTTAATGAAATATAGATACCGCCCACTAATGTGTCAGAACGTTTTAATGAAATATAGATACCGCCCACTAATGTGTCGGTACGTTTTAATGAAATATAGATACCGCCCACTAATGTGTCGGTACGTTTTAATGAAATATAGATACCGCCCACTAATGTGTCGGTACGTTTTAATGAAATATAGATACCGCCCACTAATTCATATATTCATTATGTATGACTACCACAACACGGGCAGTAGCCTAGTATGGTAGTTAAAAAAAATGTCAAAAACTGTAACTTGTAAAAATTTATTAAATAAAAAAAAAAAAAAAAAAAAAAAAAAAAAAAAAAAAAAAAAAAAAAAAAAAAAAAAAAAATGTGTCGGTACGTTTTGCTCTTTTGATAAGTTACTTCTAATAGGAATTAGGAACCTCCAAAAATCGTTAAAATTGCCTGGTTTGAACGCCATCAAAAGATTCATTTTACAAACTAGACAATTTATTTTTAAAGCAAAACTTACAGCATAGAGATTATCTTCTTTTGGTAAAAAAAAAAACATAAAAAATAATCCAATATTGGAGGAGAAAAATTAGAAATACAAAACTTCCATTTTGATGATTTTTTTTTTATTTAGTAAAGGATTTTTTTTTTAAAGAAAGACAAACATTCCCGGGTTACGAATAACCCAACAACATTTGAAAATCTCCTACTACCATAACACTAAGCGGAAGATGTTGCTTGTGTTGTGATGGAGGACTTAGCCAGCCGAGGGATCGAACACAGAACGCCTAGGGGGGACCCAAACGCAATGCCCACTCAACCACTGACCGGATTAAACATAATATTATACTATTCATTATTTAAGTGTTTTGACTGCCCCACCTAGGAGGAATCCCGTTTTATGCAGTCAAATTACGATGATATATGAAAAATCAGAACATGTTTAGAACAAAACAAAAAGAAATGGAGGAAATAAAATATAATAATAAAAATAAGAAAAAGAAGATAGATAAGAATAAAAAAATATAAAAGTTTAAAACTTAATAACTTTGGTTTGTTTAGCACAATTATTAAAATAATATAAAAAAATAATAATAATGGGTATATAACAGAGGATTAAAACAAAGAAACATTAAAAACAATCGGGTGTAGGTATGCATGGCATCTTATAGTTCGGTTACGAAATTATATAAAAATAACCAATTATGCATGAATACGACTGTTGTTTGTTCACTAAAATTATTGAAAAAGTTATAAAATAAAAGGAATTTAACCGCCCTTCCTTCGGGTTTTTTCTGCAAAATACTCATACCTGAAAAGACTTTGCCAAAATATATGCATTTACAATAGGTTTATTAAAATAAAAGTTTTTAAAACGTAAAAAGAAAATATTGAAAAAAACACTAAAAAAAATTAAATAAAATAAAAAAAAATGCGTTTGTGATGCGTGATAGTGCAGAATGGTACAATCAACATGAACGTATCACGTACGTTCGTAGGTCTAGGGCGGTTAATTCATAACAGAACATTGAAATATAAATTAAATAATATACTTGACAACAGAACATTGAAACATAAGTAAAGATAACTATATATTTTATTTATTTTATATATAAATACATATTTTTTTTATAAAAATGAATAACAAGGAGAAGAGAATGAATAAAATAAAATAACCAATAATGAATGCATTTACTTGTTTGTTTAGCAATATTATTAGAATAATAATAAAATAAAAGCTATATATTTAATAGCAATGGATTAAAACACAAAAAATAAAGGTAACTGGTATTTGGATTTTGTATGGGTATTATCAACCTGAGGTGCAGTTGTCACTTTTACTCAGTATTCGGGGGAGGAAGAGCAACAGTGACAGTAACAGTTTGGTAAAATGCCTATGGTTCCAATTTCTCAGCGACCGGGTTTCCTCTTAAGGGACGCAATTGAAATAATTTCCAGACTCTCGTTATCAACCTGATTAAAAACCAGACCGTTGCTTAAAATTATGTTATTTTTTTATATGAATACCTCACAAGAGTACCTACCATTTGCTCCCGTCAAGAGCCAGTGAGACTATGGCATCCCCAATTGGAATATGTTGTGAGGCTGAAGGTAGTAGGGGGGGGGGAAGGAGGTAGGGGGAGAGGAAGGTCGGGAAGTACCTAAATATTTAGATCTGGTCACTAAGCACGGCTAAAGCCATTTCAAGCAACTTCTGAATGGTGGCCTAACACCAGGGCGATACTCGGAGTATCTTCCACACGGAACGTGCCGCAAATGTACTATATATTATTTCTAATCAATTAATAGTGAAATAACACAAATTAATCAAATAAAATTTATTTGCACACGTCAGGTTCAAACCCGCGACCTTCTGATTGGGAGTCGAGAGTCTTATCCCTCGACCATGCCGGCAGTCAAACTAAAATATTTTCTGTATTTGTAGACCAGATCTGATTAACCATTCCATTCAGCCTTACAACGTACATCATATTTTATACCATATCTATCCATAATCCCAATAGCTCCGGACAAATAGGAGTCACATAAAGATAAAATAAAAACACCTATCTACAGATCACCCTCCGCAGCCCCGTTTCATGTAAGCCCAATGTCCATTTATTTATTTAGTTTTAGAGTTTGAATGAACATTCTAATAATGGTAGGTAAAAAAGTAAATTTAAGTGAAAATAAGAAGATATTTTAAGAAAAGAGTAAGATAAAAACAGAAACCAGTTTTTAAAATGCAAATGGCGTAAAAAGGATTAAGGGAAATGGGTCATTTTTTACATTATGTCGCCCTAATACTTAATTGTCCGAACAATCATTTTATTTTTTGTTCAATCTCCCTTTTTAAATGCAGATGGCATAAAAAGAATTAAGGGAGATGGGCCATTTTTTACATTATGTCGCCCTAGTACTTAATTGTCCAAACGATCATTTTAGTTTTTGTTCAATCTCCATTTTAAAATTAAAAATAAAGTAACTAAAACCATCACTTCCTAAGAATTATTGAAACTAATGAGACCTTTACCTTTACGGAAATAGTTTCTCCTCCTGCCAATGGTCATTTAGAAAATTAAGAACTAAGGCGACGATCAGTTGCCCACAGGAGACGTTCCGAGAGAGTCCTGCTGAAGAGACCAAAAAGTCTCCTTCAATCAGTCTCTCCCGAACCGGTCCGCCACGCAATAGGTGGGCTAAGGCTTCCGCCGCCCTCACCCCATGAACCCGAGCAAGGCAACCCTGATAAGTCACTAAATGCAACGAACCACTTGGGGCGACCAATGGCAGGATTGCTTGTTATCCAATTTATTTATTTATTTATACTGGGTTTTTACAGATGTTCGCATTTACATGAGAACAATCCAGTTATAAAAACTCAGTTATTGTACAAATAGGGACATACAATTACAAAAAATCTACAATTACATACAATTAAATACAGATACAAACAATTAGAAAAACAGAAACATCACCAATAAAAAATATACAAAATTATATACAAGCTCACTCAAGTAACATATATTACAATGAGAGGCGAGGCAATGAATGGTTATATTATTGCAAATTGCATCAACGCACATCAGTGAAAATTTGATAGTCCGTGCAGTTTGGTCGCAGGTTGGCAACAGTCGGCACGCTCCGATGTCATATCTCCTTTGTTTCTATTATCTGTGAGAGAATGCATAATGTGTAGATGAAGGTTACCTTGCCGTGTTCACAGAAGAGACTCACCCTCGCGTGCAGCATCGCCGAACCCCGGTGGGCTAGCGTCCGAATCGCCGAACCCCGGTGGGCTAGCGTCCGAATCGCCGAACCCCGGTGGGCTAGCGTCCGAATCGCCGAACCCCGGTGGGATAGCGTCCGAATCGCCGAACCCCGGTGGGCTAGCGTCCGAATCGCCGAACCCCGGTGGGCTAGCGTCCGAATCGCCGAACCCCGGTGGGATAGCGTCCGAATCGCGGGCATTGCACTACTCGCACTCTCAAACTAGCGCTACTGGATTTTCCTGGAAACAGATAATATAGAATGACAATTTTGAGCTATTTACTGTCTTCACAGGAACGGGGGTCATGTTACAGATAAAATATTACCAAATGGCACAACATAAATGATAAAAGAGTTGCCTGTGGTGATTCTGTGTGGAGGATCTTTTTAGGGAAAGGAAGGAGAAAAAGTTCTGGGAAGAAGAGAGTAAGAGGGGTGGGTGTCACTCAATCACAATCTGATCAGTGTTTCCAGGAGTGATGGAGGTACGAATCCATCTCTACATCTGCGGTACAATGCGATGGGAAATCAAATGGTCTCCCTCAACCAGTCTCACCCAATCCGGCCCGCCACGCAGTAAGTGGACAAACGCATTGACCGCCAACACCTAGATAAACCTCACGCCATGAGGGCACCCCTGCACTACTTCTCCCCCTTTCTCTTTCGCGTCACCTTCCCCTCCCCACTACCATCAACCAAACATCCCCCAATCAGGGATGCCATCTCACTGACTACAGACGGTCGGGAACAGTTGTGCGGTATGCACATATTTTGGTGGCCGAGCGAACTCACTGGTAAGTTAGAGCAATCGGTATACGGGAATAGGCAGTACACAACAATCTTCCCGAAAATACTGAAACGGCATTTTCTTGCCGTAAAAACTTGCTCGTTTGTTGCTCACTTGTGTAATGGTCCATTAAATGCAAATAAATGTGGTTAAACAATCTTTAAAGCATAGAAGATTAAAGCTAACATCTTAATTATATCTTAAATAATTGTACGCCTCGCTACGTCTCAATACTAAATAATTAAAAAATTTCTAGTCGGTATTAGGTAAAATACTCTCACTAACCTTTCAAATTTGCAGCAATCAATATCGTTAATATTTTTCAATCAACTCGGGTTAAAATGAATATATAAAAAAAAATTATAAAAAAAACACTATCGCCAAAAAAATATGTCTGAAAATTTAAACTACTAAAAAATAAAGGCTGTCGTGAATAATCTTGTCAAATTCTTTTTTTGAGTTTTAAACAATTTCCTCGCATTATTTAGTAAGTACTTTATTTGTTGCGAAGTGTAAATACATACTTATAAATAATAGTGCCTACCGAGGGTTTGAAAGTCCCGCATCTCTTTCAAATCTCTCCGAATTGCGCCGAATTGCGTGCTTGAATTCAGAAACCCCGCGACTTTTTTAAAAAGATGATACTTGAAATAATTCATAACCTGTTCTTATAGATGGCGCTAGTTTAATTAGATACAGAGGATGTAATCTTATTAAAAAAAATCTTAAAACTTCATCAATCTTTTAAATTCTCATTAAAAAATACGAGAAATAAATACTCAAAACAACTGAAAGTTTATTAGAACGATAACTTCAAAAATAAAATTATCTGTGAAAACTAAGACAATAAAAAATGTGGAAACCATAAAAGAATTACTGTAAACCGATGATAAATGGATGAAATATGACATAGAATTTCCACAAGAGACACAGCGTACCATAAAGATCTGCTTCAACATTTTTTTGTAAACAGCATAATAGAATTACAATAGGGTAAACCGATACTGAAGGAAGATATCCACGAGAGAAATGTTCGGCTAAACCGAGAAAAACTTGTGTTTAAAGAGATAGATAAAACGTATCTTTTACAGATTCATAACAGCACCAACTAAAAAGAGAGTCCAGATGGAACAGTTTGAGAGATGCAATGCCAGTGATATTGAATTTCATTTACTGAACATAATAAGTAAATCATTAAGAAGTGGGAAATTTCCAAACATATGGAAAATATCTATTGTGGTCCCGATTTCTAGTTGTTAATACCAGAAAATGTGAAGAATTTAGACCAATAAATGTTACCAAAATACGAACAGGTTAGAAATTGTAATAAAAAAACAAGTATTTAGAAACATAACATATTATGTGACGAGAAATCAGGATTCCGGAACAATAACTCTTGGGAAGCGGCAATAAACGTAGTGATTGATGTATGGAAGATAGAAACAGAGAAATCAGGATTCCGGAACAATAACTCGTGGGAAGCGGCAATAAACGTAGTGATTGATGTATGGAAGATAGAAACAGAGAAATCAGGATTCCGGAACAATAACTCTTGGGAAGCGGCAATAAACGTAGTGATTGATGTATGGAAGATAGAAACAGAGAAATCAGGATTCCGGAACAATAACTCGTGGGAAGCGGCAATAAACGTAGTGATTGATGTATGGAAGATAGAAACAGAGAAATCAGGATTCCGGAACAATAACTCTTGGGAAGCGGCAATAAACGTAGTGATTGATGTATGGAAGATAGAAACAGAGAAATCAGGATTCCGGAACAATAACTCGTGGGAAGCGGCAATAAACGTAGTGATTGATGTATGGAAGATAGAAACAGAGAAATCAGGATTCCGGAACAATAACTCGTGGGAAGCGGCAATAAACGTAGTGATTGATGTATGGAAGATAGAAACAGAGAAATCAGGATTCCGGAACAATAACTCGTGGGAAGCGGCAATAAACGTAGTGATTGATGTATGGAAGATAGAAACAGAGAAATCAGGATTCCGGAACAATAACTCTTGGGAAGCGGCAATAAACGTAGTGATTGATGTATGGAAGATAGAAACAGAGAAATCAGGATTCCGGAACAATAACTCTTGGGAAGCGGCAATAAACGTAGTGATTGATGTATGGAAGATAGAAACAGAGAAATCAGGATTCCGGAACAATAACTCTCGGGAAGCGGCAATAAACGTAGTGATTGATGTATGGAAGATAGAAACAGACAAAAAAATCACCATGGCAGCATTCTTAAATTTCAAAACAGCATTTAGACGATAGAAAGGAAAAAAAACGAGTGTGTTTTAGACCACACGACTGAAGTAAAACTTCTTTAGCTCCATCCATATGTATGTATATATATAACTAACTAACTAACTAACCATCACGCCGTTTCCCCGCAGGGGTAGGCAGAGAGGACGGACCGCCAAACACCTCGGTCTTGGCACACACTCTTTGCCTCATTCACATTCATACATCGTTTCATTCATACTCTTCTATTTTTCTGACTCTTGACATGGCCCGACTCAAGTATCTGATTCACTTGATCGTGCCATGTCTTTCTCGGACGTTCGCTACTTCTTATACCATTCACACTTGCATCATCTATTTTCCTCATGCTCCTATATATATATGTGTAGAATAATTTTCTCGGTTTACCCGCGCAAAGTAGAAATACTTTTTAACTCCTGACGTTTCGGACAGATCTCACTGTCCATCTTCAGAGGCCTTATGTCTTGAGTTTTGTAAGACTTAAACTTAGACTTAAGTGAGTGCATTTCAAATCTTATGTCGTGAACAAAGAACACGGGTAGAAGGTGATTTGACGATGGAAGGTAAGGTGGTCCAATTTTTTTATTTATTATTTTTCATTTGGCACCCCGTGAATTTGTTACATGTATTCATAGTAATAACGTAGTGAAATTTCGGCGAGATAGCTCAAGTAGAAAGGGGTGATCAATCGAGTGTTGTTTTTGAATTTTTTGTGTAAAATGCTCAATTTTTACTTTGTGTTACAGGGGTGCTAGCATAGTCCATCGATAAGGATCGGTAGGATAATTGTCGGTAACTTCCCATCGTTCCCTAGGACAACTGCATATCGCTAACGTACACACAACAGTTGATACCGAATATATTATGGACACTTAGTCATTGTGAACTGTCACCTATTCGTTTGCGATCTACAGTTGTTCTAGGGAACGATGAGAAGTTACCGACAATTATCCTACCGATCCTTATCCATGGACTATGCTAGCACCCCAGGACAGTTTTGTCTGTTAAACTATTAAATAAATATTAAAATTAACTGCTGATGAGTTTTATAGACAAATTTAAACAGTTTTCATACTTATTTTAGTAGACTGTGAAGTGAATCAGTGTAATAAAATATGTTCATCTACTAGAAAAAAAGAAGAAATTTTTCTACTTTGGGTTCGAGATATTGAGCCATTGATGAGGCTTTACTAACTTCGTACTCTTCGGCATGTTTTACTCCATTATCACCACATATTAAATTAATCCAAAAACGTGAACGATTCCGCGTATGTACTTATTCAATAACTTAACTTAAATACGAGGATCTTGATTTTGGCCAGCCTTGTAATTTCGGTATGTCCGATATTTTTCCGTTGGCTACAAATAATACGCACCATCAGGAAAATATTTATTTTATGCAAGTAAGATTTTTTTTTAAATGACAATAATTTGCACTACGTAAGTTGTATGAGCTTCAGTTTGCTGTGACCGGCCTGCAAGAATCGACGCCATCAAATTGTTATGCAAAGTTGCACATTTTTTCCAGAAAAAATATAGTGTTAATAAAATGGAGTGATATTTTTTGTGATTTGATTTGATATTAAATCTTGTGAAAAGTTTAATCTTACAAAATGGAAAGAAAATTATGTAAAATATTATTATCATTTTTATTGGACACAGAGGAAAAAGAAAATTTGGTGCCATCTCATCATTTCCCACGTACAAATGAAAGAGAAAATTGAGTGCAGCATAAACAATTCACGCTATCAATTTGTTCAATCAACCGCAGTTCAGAGTTACATATTAACAATTGGTTGCAACAAGAAAATTGAGTGCCACAACATCAGTTATCGCCATTAATTTTGCCCTTAACGGCAGTTTGGATTCCATCAAACTGATGTTGCACAAGTTTGGGTGCAACAAGAGAATTAGATGCCACAGCATCAACTCCCGCTATTAATTTGCAGCAGATCGGAGTAACATACAAACAATTGGGCAGAACATAAATTCCCCCTCTTGATTTAGTAATTGACAGCATTTCGGAGTTACATACAAGCAACGCTTCAGACTTCAATTAATGTAAGCACATAATTTTTTTATTATTTATATTTCAGTGACCGTGTTTAGTGGTTAGCTCCTTGGCTCCAGACTTAGATATTGTGGGGTTCGAACCCGCCATAAATTTTTTTTTCTTAAGTTTTTTAGGTTATTTTGTGTATAAATTATTAAAATAATGTAGGTAGGCATAAAATGTTCGTGCCTCCTTCCGGAGTCATAAAAACTATCAAAAGCGCCATTCAGAATCTAGAATCTAAAAGTTTTCTTGCAATGGCTTTAGCCGTGTTTAGTGACCAGATCTGAATATGCAAACTCTTCCTAAACTGTCCTTTTCCTCATCCTGTATCCTCTAGATTAGTGGTGTCCCTTTTGCGATATTGTAAGTTTATTTGGAAAAATTCATAGAATTACTGGGTTTTGATTAGAAGACATTTAACATATTTCAAAAGGACAAATATGAAACATTGTACTTAGTAAAGTTTTGAAAAATTATATATAACGTGATAAACTTTTCGTCAAAATTATTAAGGCACATCAGCTGATTTTAGATTTTTTCGCTAGATTTGCAACCTCGTTGTGCCATGTTATGCTTTGCCGGCCCTTTTTCCTTACTCAGTGGTTTCTAACTTTTCTACGAAACCTCACAAGAACTCTCGTCTGCACTGTGCTGTTTTAAAAAATTATTTAAATTTACTTTTTCAGTAACCCCCGGCAATCGAAATGGCTCCTTACAGAGGATGGTCGTACTCCATGGCCACGTTGAAAATAGCTGTTAATGAAATCGGGAGGGGCTTGTGCACATTGGGAAAAGCATCACTTACATACAATATCCCAAAATCCACGCTTTACTCTCACCTCCACCCCAAAAGAGGCGCAAAAAATACCAACAAAGGTAAAAGGGCCCTTTTACCGACTGTGTATAAAACTAAAAATTACATCAAAATAAGAGAAAGCTGGGGCTATGAACAATGTTTAAGTTGTGACGTGACCTTAATCAGGAAGAATGCAACAAAGATGGTATCATTTAAAAAAATAAATGGTCCATTTGAACGTTTCGAACTGCTTAGAACTACCCTTGACGACCTGGAATTATGGAACAAACCGGACTTAGTATGGAATTTAAATGAAATTACGGTGAGACTTGATAATAAAATTTTAAAGAATGATGGTGAAGTACGTCGCTCCGGGGCCGATGTGGTGTCAATGCTAACTGCAGGGAATGCTGCAGGGGACAAAGCCCCCCCGTTGCTGGTGTTTAAGGGTACTAGAGTGCTTCAGCAGTGGAAAGCCGAAAATAAATACTATTTCCCGGGTACTTCTTACGCTGCCACTAACTCAGGATTTATGGACTGTGAAATTTTCTTCGAATACCTAGAAAAATCATTGATTCCCTTCTTAAGGTCGGAACGTCCCGCAATTATTATATTTGACGGTCATTCGAACCACGTGACCGTCAAAATAATAGAGTTAGCCATGAAAAGCAACATCGTTCTTCTTAAATTACCCACTCGGACCTGTAGTCTCCTTGACCCTTTCGATATTGCCTTAAGCAAGTCGATGAAAGCAGCTTGGACCATGGAGCTAACGCGATGGCAAAGAAAGTTCGGCATCGTGAGAGACAAGAAAATAACAAAACGACAAATTTCTAACATCTTCAACCAAACTTGGACCGATGTTAAACAATGTAACATTGTGCAAAACTTCAAGAAAGCCGGAAATTTCAATGAAAGTATTAATTTGACAAATGATGTTCTCTTATCGAGGCCATCAACATCGCGGAGCCAATACACCAATGAGAAAATAGCTGAGATAGTTAATAATTCATGTATTATCAACACATCAGACGAGGAATCGAATATTAATATTATTGAAAATGCTAATGAGAAAATTACGGCAATTTTAAAGAGAAACATTGATAATATTATAATCCCAGCATCTAATTCAATAAACAGAGATCTACGTTCCATAAATAAGAAAAAAGTTGTGGTTTCGGATAAAGACACAAATAGTATTAGTATATCACATGATGAAACACAATACATAACCATAAATGAAGAATCAAATAGTAAAACTGTATCAGATGATGAAAGTATCGGTGTTCCTATTATATATTCACCCTTTGTAGGCTCCTTCATTTTAGTGACTTTTGAAGTGAATAATTCTAAAATACATCAGATTGGTGAAGTTTTGGAAATCAATAAAGAGGGATACTTGGTAAAATTTTTGAAAATGTGTCCATCTACTCCGAATTGCAATAATTGTTTCTTTTGGCCTGACACTTTAGATTTATCCACAGTGTTTCCGTGGAGTATTAAAAAACTCTTACCTAAACCAAAATACCTTGGTAGAAGCCATGACATACTCGGACAATACAAATTTGAAATTCATTTGACAAAATACCGTTTACGTTAAAAATAATGTGTACGACATATAATGACACGAGATATATTTATTTATCTTTTACATTGGATACATTTATTTAGCAAAAAAAACAATAATAGTATTGCATAATAACAGAATATATTTAAAATGTGTACGTATTGTTACGTGGTCGATATTAATTCCTAGCTATGCAGATTGCCTGTTCTAATGACCCAAATGTTCGTGAACTGCTAAATGAATTATACTTCAAATTCAAAGTCAGATGATCTGCGGTTACCGTAGACTTACGCCGTTCATCCATGGAGCTACGTTCAAGCTACGCGATCGCCGCTCGTCTGTATTTTCTATACTATTATTAGTGTTTGAAAATGCCGCTAGGCGCTGCACTAGCAAAATAGTATGATAGGTAGCGTCTCTTGTAAGTAGCTACGTAAACGATGGGCGTAACAATACACCTATGGTGGTCACATTTTTGACTGAGAGTTTTTGGGTTTTTTTTTAAATTTTTGAAGTAAAACTTCTTTACGCAGGCTTGACTTGGGGAGTAAGCAGGCGAATGCGTGACGAGAGCGTTACTAAAAGTGTGATCGTGCGAGGCGAACGATAATAAATTTAAATAAATATTGGTATATATTATACATACATACATATAGATGAAGCTAAAGAAGTTTTACTTCAGTCGCGTGGTCTAAAGCACACTCGTTTTTTTCCTGTGTTTATATAGTTCTATTGACCCAAAGATGATCATATTTTTTATTGAGATTTAACGTATTTCTGAATGGTGCGGTTTTCATTTACTGGCAATACCTTTATACTGTTGAAAATACTTCATACTTCATACATAAAGTTGCATAATATTGTAGGAACAGAATATTTAATTTCTGACTCTAAATTCATTGTAGGAGTTCTGAAGGATATAAAAATAATTTGAATTATTATTTTTAGTTTTTCATGGTAGTACTTTTTAAAGAATATATCCAGACTTGCTAAATATATAAATACACTTTCGAACTCTAAGATTATTTTTTATTATGGGGTTAAAAATTTAGACTAAGTGATGCCAAGGAATTTCATTGATGTTTTGTTTTCACTACAATATAAACCATGTTTTTAATTCCTGTATGCAACTGCATTTTTATGCAGTTTTAAGAATAAGTAATTTCAACGTATGAGACAATATCTAAATATTTAGCAACTTCAATTACATATTTTTTTAACATGTTTATTAAAAAAATTATGTTACATGGTTTACAGAAAATACCTTACAATAAAAACAGTAGTATTTTCATATATTTTAATGTACATACGAAGTACCACATTAAGAAAGCTAGGTTTGCATATATGGGGGATGTATTATCTTGTTATCGTTGTGTCTTTATCTTCATCTTCTTCATATAAAAATCTCGCGTCACAATGTTCGTTCGAGTTAAACTCCGAAACTACTTAACCGATTATGATGAAATTTAGCTTACTGTGGGTAATTTGGTCCAACTTAAAAGATAGGATAGTTTATATCTCGACTATTGACCTCAATATTTATTATTGCGAATTAAATGTTTTTTATGGGACAATTATTTGAAATTATTTCTATAAGTTCTATAAGTTTCTGAGAGATGGCGATGTGAGTTAATTTATTGACACAACACTTATCTAGGTTAGGTAACCATCCAGTAGATGGCGTTGTGTTTCGTTAGCTACAGCAACGCGTGGGCGGTTCAGCAAGTATTATATATGTTAAGAGCTTTCAACTAGAATTTTCAGTGTTTTCCAATGTATTATTAAAAATATTAAAATTGTAATTTATTTTTCTGATACTTAATAATAAACACATTTATACTCCTAGATATTTATTACTGATTTTCCCCATCGTTTTTTTATTACATTTTAGAATTGGAAGAATCGACGTTTATCTGAGGTTTCAATTATTTCTAAATGGTGCAGTTTTATTTAGGATATTATCTTTGTAATTTGTAATGTTGCATGGTAGAAGTATAATGTACTTTCTTTATAGTATAATATACATGTAATTAATTACTGATCCATGGTAAGATTTTTCCATTTATTCCTTTTGAATCATTCGTATTTATTAGTTTAATATGACATTTCTGTCGAAGGCGTTTTTAATACTAAAAATTTAATATTCCTAGACATTTTTCCTTTGCCCTTGGGCGGTGTACAGGTAATTCATTGATTAGCCAAATTGATTAGAATTTGTTATTTTATTTTTCTCTAAAATTGCACAGATTTTTTTTTACATTTTTTTCATATATCTTTGTTATATTTTTGATAGCGGCGATATTGGGCGATAATTTTGTAGGTCTTAACGGTATTTCGTTTTTGAATAGATGTGGTTAAATTAAGTTATTGAGTATTTTAATATATAATTGTTTGGGAATATACCACTTGCTTGAATTATGTGTTTTATGGGCACACTAGGTATTGCTTTAGTGTAAATTTTTATATACATTATGAATAAGAACGGTCCTAAAACTGAGCCTTCTGGTATCGAAAAGTCACCACTTTCTGAGAAAAATCATTTCTTATTTTTAACCTAGTAAAAAAAGGTAGAGACCTTTTATGTAAAAAGTTAACTTTAGTGATACTCGTTTTATGGTTCTAATTCTATTTCAAATTTTTAAATTTTGAGTTATATATTTACACGTGATATTAAAGATTATACATTTTTATGTGATGTAAATTAATTACTTGTGATGAAAAATAATAAAGTCGTTCTAAGAAGGACCTAATCAATTTTTAAAATTTTATTTTGACATAGATATCGATAAAAGAATTGGTGCTATACTAAATGATTAAAAAATATTTGTAAATGAACGATGTCTATGAATTGTGATTATGATATTATATAGGTGTTGTCGGGTTCGTTTTAAGATTTTTTCTAAAGGCTTTTTTTGATCTAGGGATTTTTTTGTTCTGTTTTGATAATTATTGTTTTATTATACATGCATTTTAAAAAAAAATATATATATATATATACATTGAATTTACGTGTTTAACAAATTATAATATACCATAAGCGTAATAGCTCTTTCCCGCCAAAAACAGAAAAGTTTATTGTTATGGGTGAGGGAATTTGAATCCAAATAATAAAATCAAAAGATAAAATAATGTTTACTTTTTACAGATTAGTTATTGTGATAAATAAGAAATTAAAGAAGACAGCAGATTGTCGAAAACAGGAAAATAACATTTGTTTAACACAAACGACTGCTTTAGTAATTTAGAGTAATTTTATTGGAATATTTTCAATGTAAAAATAATGGTTTTAAAATTAAGTTTTTTATTGATAGTATTTTGAATATGTTGAGATTGACTGGTGTTAAATTTTAGGATTTGAAGGTTATTGTGATATCTTGCTGTTATATTATATTAGAGCGATTGACCAGCAGCTGAGAATAAAAGTTTAAAAATGCTTGCAACTGTACAGGGAGGTTCCAATGAGAAAGATCGATTATTCCCCGTATGAAATTTTTTAAATAAAAAATTTAATATCGATTTATTTAATTGAAAACTTGCTTTAATATATACCTACATTCAAGTAAGCAATAAAAAATCTCAAAACGCACGATGATAAAGTATTTTTGGATCATAAGTATTTATGATTTTTTAATAATGTCTAAACACAATAAGTGTGTAAAAAAAAAAAATATATTTTAGTTTGTAAGACCTTAAATAAATTAGGGTAATAAATTATGTATTTTTGTCACAAAACACGTTCTCGGATTTAGTTTGTTAATGGTTTTAATTTATTGTATTTCTTGGGCATTAACTATGTAACAATTTCTAGACATTTTGTTTTGAAGAGTTTTAATTTTCAATGTACTATCGTTACTTAAATTTTAATTTTTATGCTACCGATTTCGACACATCCGTGTCATTGACTAGCAAACTTAAAACTAAACTTAAAACAAAACATTTACAGAAATGAATTAGATGTTATTGGGGGAGGGGGAGGGGGGGGGGGGGGGGTAGAACAGTGGGCGGGCTTAATATCACATGGGAACATAGTCAAAAGGGGAGATTTGCAGGGTGCTATTATTTTGTTAACTAAATTAATTTTTTATTTAATTTTTTTGTTTATTTCTAAAGTTTCTAAAGCGCACAAGTTAAAGTATGAATTTATATTTATACGTTTGAACTTGGTTTTTTCCTTGTTGAAGCTATGGCCTGTCTCTATTAAATGATTTTCGAATTCAGAATAGTTATTATTCCGTAAACAGAGTTCCTGTTCCCTGATTCTAGTTCTAAAATTTCTAGTAGTCATTCCTACGAACTGGGCGTCGCAATCATTACATTCTAAAGTGTATATCCCGTTTTTTTCAAATTTATTAGAAACATCCTTGTTATTAATTAAATTTTTTAATGTAGAATTAGTATAGAAGGCTGGAGAAATGTGATCTGGTAATATACGGGATATTTTTAAAGATAAGTCGCCTATAAAAATAAGTTTTTTATATATTAAGTTTTTACCGGGTTCGTTGTTATTATTGCCACTATAAATGTACTTTTTGTTAAAATTTTTGTTTGTTTCTTATTAACTAAGCGATTAATTATTTCAGGTTTATAACCATTGTTTAGGCCTGTTTGTTTTATAATGTTAATATCATTATTATAATTATCATTGCTTAAAAGGACATTGATAGCACGATGTATCATTGAGTTGAAGGAGGCAAGTGTGTGAGATAAAGGATGAAGTGAAGTTGATGGTATAACACAGTCAGTGTGTGTAGGTTTTCTATTAATATTAAATACTCACTTATTATTTTCTAAATTGATATTTAAGTCTAGGAAGTTTAAATTGTTGTTATCATTATGTTCCAGTGTAAATTTTATATTTTGATGTATGCTATTACTGAAAGTGAGAAAATTGTACAATTGTCTGTTCCTACCCGACCAAATTACACTTAGACAATTTTCAATTTATTTTTTACAATTAGACAATTAGGCAACAGTCAATTAGACAATTTTCTCACTTTCATTAACTACTAATTTCACAATTAGACAATTTTCTCACTTTCATTAAGGACTAATTTCCGGTATTATCTGGTAATGCCCTCTTAAGTGGTAAGTTATTTAAATATTTTTTTTTAAATTAAAAGTTTAATTTTTCGTAAGTAGTAAAACTGTAGAAAGATCTGGAAAGAGTGGCGGAGTATGTCGGTGAATCAAGATGACTCCGGAAAATGGTTCTAGAAAGTTCCAAAAAGTTCCAGAAGATTGGATAAAGCTGTATATAGTTCTGCAAAGAGTGATGGAGTATGCCGGTGAGCCAAAAAGGTAACAAAATGTTCTGGATGGTTCGCTAATTCTCTAAGACGTTCTGGAAGGAGAAAGTTCTAGAAGAATGAGTTGCGGAGTGTTCTACTTATGTGTACTTTTCTTGGCGGTGAGTCTTGAAAGTCGTGGAAGGTTGGCAAATGCTTTAAAAAATTTTGGAAGGAGAAAGTTCTAGACGCTTTCAGAAATAAGTGGCGGCGTGGGTCGATGAGTCTAGAAGGTCCCGGAAAGTTCTATAAGGTTCTGGAAAGTTCTAGAAGGTTCGATCAAGCTGTAAAAAGTTCTGGAAGGAGTGGTGTCGGATGTGGAGGATGTCGGTGAGGCAAGAAGGTTCCAGAATGTTCTGGATGGTTTGCTAAAGTTCTAGGAAGTTATAGAAGGAGAAAGTTCTATAAGCTTTCAGAAATTATCGTCGGTGAGTCTAGACTGTTCTGAAAATTCTAAAAGGTTCGATAACCTTAATTTTTTGAACAATATATATATTATTAAAGAAAAGTATTCGAGAGCATTCCACAACGTCAGTGGTTGAGTGGGCATAGCGTTTGGGTCCCACCCAGGCGTTCCGTGTTCGATTCCTCGGCAGGCTAAGTCCTCCATCACAACACAAGCAACATCTTTCGCTTAGTGTGGTAATAATAGGAAATTGTAAATGTTGTTGGGTTATTCGTTACCCGGGAATGATTGTCTTTTTTATTAAAAAAAAATAAAAATTCATGAACATCCTGAAACATTCTAGAAAGTAACAAAAATTTTATTCCCGACGATATCAATTTTGAGATATCATCGACAATAAGAACCGAAGAGAGAATATGCAAATCGATCAACACGATGGTAAACGTTGACGTTGTAAACATTGTCAATTTCCCTACACAATTTTTAAACTCTATGCAAGTACCAGGAATGCCATTACACTGCCTCGTAATATTTTTCATTGGATCTCCGATCATACTACTCAAAGATAGCTTGCCCTCGAGTAGGAAACAAAAAATTGTACATATATACCCCGGATAACAAAATGAGAGATCTATTATCTCTTATATTATAAAGTTCTATCTTATCCTTTTATTCCAACTACCACACAATATCATATGAACTCCCTGAGCGAAGCCGAATTCTCCAGCTAGAGTGTTTGAGAGCATTCCACAACATTCCGGAACATTCTGAAATTTAATGTTGTGGAATGTTCAGGAATAGGGAATCAGGAACATCGTAGTGGAACATTCCAGAACACTCTCGAATGTTGTCCTGAGCGAAGCCGGGTATTCCAGCTAGTTTGTTAATAATTTTGAGTCGTTGACAAAAAAAACTCCACGAGCTGGGTACATTTTGCTGACAAGGCAAATAATATTTTTCTATCACGGCTTTTGTTACTGTGTTGTTTATGTAAAAAAATAAATGTCAACGTGAAAAAATGTGCATTGCGCAATTATGTTGGAAAATTCTTTGGAAATAAAAAAATATATTTTTGTAAATTTTTTGTCAATTTGCATTTGTTAACAAATTAGAATTATGAAGGAAAAATATTACGATTTACAGTTCTCATGAAACTTGTTTTAAAAATGATAGGAAACTATTTCTACAAACTTTAGAAGCTAACTGTTGTCAATTTGGGGAGCAGGAAGCAGGTACCGCCGCCTCGGGAACCGTTTATTGGATAACCAACAACCTTTCCATAGGTCATCCCAAGCGGTTCGCTACATTTGTTGACTTAGCACGGGTGACCGGGATCACGGGGCGAGCTTTGCCTAGATCTTTTAGGCAGACGCTTTTGTCCACGTGTTAGACCTTTTGCGGGGTAGACCTTTTGAGCTCTCTCGCCGGAGTATCTCGACCCATCGCCCTTGAACAGCATTGGGAGGGATAACTGGTAGGGTCCATGCGTCACTCCTGAACGCAGTTATCTTTTACCTCATACCTTTTTCATTTCCAGAACTTCGTCTCCTTCCTTTCCCTAAAAAATCCCTCTTCACAGCATCTCCAAAGATGACCTTAGGAATTTTCTTTCCCTTGGTGCTTCCTATGTGGAGATAATGTTAAAATGTTTGAAGATTATTCTTGAATGGCGGAAGAGCACCGAAAAGTTGGACCTTCCCCTCGTTTGTAATCAGCACAGAAGAGCCGTGACTTGAGGTAAGTAGCAAGTATAAGCGATAGAGGTAAGTAAGTAAATAAGTTAGTAGGTATGTAAGTTTTGACTCGTGTGAACTTCGGGTGCAGAGACCAAATGTATTATATATATATCTCCCTCATTCCTCCACTCGCAACAATATATATATATATATTTTATGAAACGCAACTTTTGCTACACACAAATATTCGCAAAGAATATGTATGTACTTATTAATTTAATTTGTATAATTTAGAAAATTATAATTCAATTTATCAAATTTATCATTTGAGCTCGTGACGTCACTACATTAAAATGTCCCGTCCCCGATGTTATTAAATTAATTTTGTAAAATTCTACAGTGATCTTTTTTTTGTTATATAGCAACACTTTATATAGACGACCGTCCGTGGTCGAGTGGTAAGACACTTGACTCCCATTCGGAAGATCGCGGGTTCGAACCCGGCGTGCGCAAATAAATTTTATTTGATTAATTTGTGTTATTTCACAATTAATTGATAAAAATAATATATACTATATTTGCGGCACGTTCCAAAGTGGAAGATACTCTCAGTATCGCCCTGGTGTAAGACCACCATTCAGAATTGAAACGTTGCTTAATAATGGCTTTAGCCGTGTTTAGTGACTAGATCTGAATAGCCAGGTACTTTCCCACCTTCCTCTTCCCCATCTCCTTCCCTTCCCCACTTACCTTCAGCCTCACTACATACTCCAATTGGGGATGCCATAGTCTCACTGGCTCCAGGTTTCTCTATAAAAAAAAAAACTTTGATTTCCGGCGATTTTTTTAATTCGACACATTTACACTTTCATGACGTATTTTGTCTGAGGGTAAAAATATTTCCGCTTTCCAATAAAATCCAAATAAATAGTATAATTGTGAATGTATCCGAAAAGTAACAATAGTTTCTAAGTATTAATAACTAAAATTCAAATTGAAGTACTTTGGTTTGACACATAAATGAACCAACTGTTTGACGTTTTGACAGATCTGGCGATGGCCTTCCGAAGCGGCGTAAGACGATAATGGTGGTGGAGCTGATTTTAACAAAATCAAATTTTAAAATATCTTATGTATTATAATCATATTTTACAAGCACATTTTTATAAGTATAATTTAAATCACAACATTTGAATAATATCAAAAAAGAGGCACACGATCAAGTTATATGTTTAAGAACAAGAGTGTTCAGCCGTTTCAAATAATCTCACTGCAAAAATAAAAACCAACCTAGGTATAGGTATATACTATATGCTATAGACCAACTAAATAAAATTAATGTGAACCTTTTTCATACTTGCTTACATGTTTCATATTGTTGATAAACCTTCCCATTTAATTAATTTTAATAATTATTTTTAACCTCTTTTTCGTTAGATACATTTTTAGATTTCCACGGACAAAAGCATTTTTGTTTTTTGTTTTTGGGGTATTATGCCGTGTTGTGCTACCTCCTTCTTTAGCCGACGTTTCGGACAGCGTTGCAGTGTCCATCATCAGGGCAGATCCGGCAGAACAAAAATGTTTTTTCGTTGTTTATTTTTGGGGTGTTATGCCGTGTTGCGCTACCTCCTTCTTTAGCCGACGTTTCGGGCAGCGTTACAATGTCCATCATCAGGGCAGATCCGGCAGATCCGACGATGTGATACGACACACCGTCGGATCTGCCGGATCTGCAAACAACGAAAATGCTTTTGGCCGTGAAAATCTAAAAACGTATCATTTTTAACGTGGTTTATGTAAAATATTTGGATTTGGTCATATTTTTTTACGTTAACACCACACAGGAGGTCATGAGGAAAAAAAATCCTTCAGGGCCTATGTCATCTTTGGGGATGCTGTGTGGAGGGTATTTTAAGGGAAACGACGGAGTGGAAGTTCTGGGAAGGAAAAAGGTAAGATGAGTGGGTAGGAATCTGGGGGTAAATGTGTCCAGGAGTGACGAATGTGCGAATCCATCCCTCCTACTCCGGTGCAGGGTGATGGGTCAAATGAGTTTGGTTGGAGAGATTAGGTCTCCATAAACAAGTCTCTCCCGATCCGGCTCGCCAAGCAAACGCATTCACCGTCAAGACCCAGACAAACCTCATCTGAAAAGCTTTGGGTATAGAATTATATATGTGTTTCTGATGAATTTTTAAATTCTTTTATGAAATATTAAATAATATAATTGGTTTTATGAAATAATGTATATACCGGATTTCTTATACTTTCCAACCTTTCAACAGTTTCTATTAATTCTTTTCAAATTTTACAAACTTATGTACATGTGTGTGTAAATATGTGTTTACATATAATATATATGTCCGTGTGATTATATGTTTGTGTATATATGTATGCATACATGTGTATGTATGAATATATATTTTTCTACATATAACTATTAAGGAGATAATTTGAACATTAGATCTTTTTTCACTCTTGATTATGTGTCAATTTGCATGAACACCTTTTATCTTTTTTAATGTTTGAATTATTATCGGTCTCAGAACAGACATCGTCTAGTGAGGCGGCTAACTTACTTGTTTATAAAATATGATATTTCCTTAATAAACGCCCGGCTTGCCGGCAATGAAATATATCACTATAAAATCACTATAAACCACTAAGTGAAATTAACGATCTCGTTATTTTTTTCGATTCCCAATTTAACTTTCTTTCACATATAAACACAGTTACCAATAAAGGATGAAAAACGATCGGCTTCATTCTCCGAAATGGCAAATATTTTAAAAATATTTCAACACTAAAAATCTTATATTCCACTCTTATTCGAAGTCAAGTCGAATATAATTTTATTCTTCTATTTGGTGCCCTCATTTTAAAATCCACTCCGATTCCATTGGAAAAATTCAGCATAAATTCCTAAGACTCGGTCTACCTGTAGAATCAATAAATTACAATAATTTTATGAAAGAATTAATCTTACTAAAACTCTCAGATTTATTCATTTATTTATTTATGCTGGGTTTTTACAGATGTTCGCACTTACATGAGAACAATCCAGTTATTAAAACTCAGCTATTGTACAAATAGGGACATACAATTACAAAAAATCTACAGTTACATACAATTAGAGAAACCAAAACATCACAAATAAAAAATACACAAAATTATTAAAAATATACAAAATTATATATAATTATATAGAATAGATAGAAGACTTATTTCCGACTTGACTTTTATTTTAAAAATAATTAATGGTATTATACAAAATAGACAGTCCTGATATATAAAGCTTAATTACCTACAAGAATTAGGTACTTACTCGATCCAAAATTATTTTTAATTGCAACAACAATTCAGGTGTGCTAGCATGGTCGATCGATATGAAGTTACCGACCGATTGTCGGTAACTTCTCATCTTTCCCTAGGACAACTGCAGATCGCAAACGAATAGGTAACAGTTCACAATGACTAAGTGTCCTTAACATATTCGACAACAACTGTTGTTTGTACGTTAGCGATATGCAGTTGTCCTAGGGAACGATGAGAAGTTACCGATAGTTATCGAGCGAGTGTGCTAGGGCCCAGGACTGAGTCATTTAGATACTCACTTATACCTAGACTGCTTTCAGTTGGCTTTCTCAGAAGTAGTAGATGTGCTCAACTGCTAGAATATGGTTATAAGAAGGCTATAATAACACACCTCAATCACAATAATAAATGATAGGCAAACTAATGTTCTGCCATCGACAAACTCGAAGATCACATCAAAAAGATACTTATAACACAGTAGCGCTCGCCATACAATCCCATACAGACCCGCCAGACGTAAAAATATGATGTGCTTTGATCGCGGTTTGAATCTTCGCTAATTCGCTTTATTTTTCTTGACTGCTACGATCGCGATATCAGAAAAGTTATGCGACCCCCCCCCCCCCCCCCCCCTTCGCCGTACACAGGAGAGGGGGTCATTTTTAATACACGGAGCATGCACGGAGCTGTCAAGTTGACATATCCAGTACAAAGAAATAATATTCTCTCGACCACTTCCGATTTCAACTGACCCCTTCTCCTGCCGTAGGAAGAAATATTTTATAACGTAAATATGTAGTAAAGGTAGAAAAGATACTTATAACGCAGTATTTTTATGATGTGAGCTGCAAGTCTGTCGCTACCTTTAGCCTATAGTCCGTAGTGTGAATAGCGCCAAATATTCATTCAGAAGTACTAGTGACATCTAGCGTGTGCTACGTACAATTAATGTCGATAAAACAGAAAATCAATGTTCCCTCCGTACGCTACCGCCACTGCGAATAGTGGCAAAATGAGAACTAATGCGTGATTTTGTGCCTGCCCGTGCCCGTGAACCTAATGCGGTGACCAGACTCGTGGCGAGCCACGACAACCCTTGACAAGTCCCACGTGTGTGGTCAGACCGCGTGCCGACGCGTGCCATAGCTTGCCGTTGACCCGGGACCCGGTGGATATTTCGGCCACCAAGCGACAAGCTCGGAAAGCTTCAGTATAACTTATGAACTGGCCCGGTGCGGTCGCCGTTTTTGCTCCGTGCGGTTTATCGTAAATTGCGATAAAATGTAAAATATATTATTTTTATGTTACAGATTTTTAATGCACTAGTAAAATTTATTACGACTGGATCTACACAATAGCCCTAAATAATATTTTTTTTAAAGATTTATTATTTATTACAAGAATTTTTTTTTAATTATTGAATATCTCTTATTTATAATAAATAATAACTTTTTTAAGGTTATTCCCTATGTAAGTTTAAAGTAATTAATAAGACGAGTGATCCTGGGTTCGAGTCCCAGTCTTAATTTGGAAGGCGGGAATGGGTACCGCAGCCCCGGGAACCATCTATTGGATAACAAACACCTCTGCCATGGGTCACCCCAAGTAGTTTACTACGTTTGGTGACTTAGCAGGGGTGTACGGGTTCATGGGGTAAGGTTTGTCTAGGTCTTGGCGGTAGATGATATAGACACACTGAACCCCAGATTCGTACCCAACCGTCATTCCTTATTCCTTCCCAGAACTTATTTTCCATAAAAATACCCTCCACATAGCATCCCCAAAGATGACATAGGGAAATTATTTTCCTCAGGGCCTCCTGTGTGGACATAATGTAAAAAAAGGGTGCGCCGTTACCTTTTAATTTTTTTGTGTGTTGTTCTTTTTCATATTTTTGTTTAGATTTATTATGAAATAAAATAAAATTCTACGAAGAGATAACACACGAATGAACAAAATACTAGAATTTAAAATAAATTATCTGGTACGGTTTCTGTAAATTTGAATCATCCACCATCTCTTTCGGCGAACTCTTCGTTTTTTTTTTTAAATTTAGTACAAATAAGTTAGGGCAAATGTGACAGCCGATGTAGTTGCCTCGATGTCCGCCATGCTTGGGCGCTCCGAACGCAATGTCGAACTCGCAAACTTATGCACGAGTGTGGTGACCAATATTTGCGTGCCATAGCTTGCCGAGTCGTGCGACGAGCGCGCTCGGCACGTATGAGGCCGTACCATAATAGGGCTCATTACACGTACACTTCCGACCGCGCTCCTAGCCCCCATTGCATTGCAGCTCGAGGTGATCTTATCTCGTCGAATTCAAGCCGAATCGATGCAGTGGCACTGTGGCCGACTGTGGCGGCTGCGGCGATGATCGTCTCTAAAAAAACGTGCATTCGCACCCAGTGTCCACTTGTTTTGTTTATTTTATTTTTTTGGCGATTGTTTTTTTTTTTTCACTTTAAATGTAAATCATTTGCACATTCCTGCCAAAATAGGTACATATTTTCATAGGTTTAAAAATAATACTAACTGTCTTACAATACTAATCAAAATATGCCACGTTTATGCTTGTACCTACAATACTCATCATAATAGACATCGACCCCTTGGAATAACAAGATTCCATCTGCCTTGGCAAAGTCGTGCGATAATAATAGCTACTTTAGAGTTCATTATCGCTCGACGCTACTGGAACAGATGTAACCTTGTTATTCCATAGTGTCGACATGTCGACAACCTCAACACAGGTTCTCCCAGCGAGGTGTTCACAAAATGCTACTAGTAACCTTTATACATACCTTTTTATATCCCGTTACTGAATATGAATTTTTGTTTGTACTACCATATAAACATTGTAAAGCATTGTAATTGTTAAAGGTATTTACAAGTATAGTAATAAATTAAATTAAATTAAACGCTCAACACCACCATCAGCGCATCGTCCATCGCATGTCGATTAGCGCCAGCCAACAACGTACAGCGCCCAGCGCCAATTGCTAGCGCCAGCAATCAGCGCAGCATGCAGAGCTCATCGATTGTGCCTTATTCGCACCTGACAAGTAGTAGGTAAGTCGTAAGAGTGGCGAGTAACACGCTATTTGACTCACCAAAAAGTGAGTCGCAACATGGCGGTCTGCAACGCAATAAAGTAAATAGGTACGCTAATTAAGGTGATTGTAATGCTTATTTTAGAAGAGGTGGAAGAATAAATTAGTGACAAGAAAATAAATAAACTATGGTTAATAGCTGCAAAAATGAAGAATTTTAGAGTAGCATTTTCGCTCCAACGGGACGACATATCACCCGTGTCTGCTAACTGCGCATATCAGAGATCAGGGACCAAATGGATTAAATTTACTAAGCCTGCTCTACTGCCTACTCTACTAAAATTGTGGTGTTCGGACAAGTTTAGTTACTAATATACTCGCTACTCGACTAAACTACTCTCCTAGTGCGAACGACTGTTCAGCGCCAGCCAACAGTATCAAGCGCTCAGCACCAACTACTAGCGCCCTTCGATTAACGCCAACCAACAGCGTCCAACGCCCAGCACCAAATACACAGCGTTTCGGAGCAACTCCGGGAAATCCACTCGATGGGTCCAAGAACTGTAGACATGGCAATTTATTTGGTAATGGATTAAAACACATCGGAGGTTTGTTTTAACACGTATACGAGTATCGGCGGTTGATTTCCCCTCGGGCATGCGCGCTACAGACACACCCCACTGGGGAGAAGTACAAAGGGAGGTCGATATGACTCAAAAGCGACTCCCGCTTCACCCCAACAGGTTGTGTTCTCAATTCGGTCTTCTGCCTTACATAAAAAAACGCGATCTCTTCCTTTCGCTTTCACCGAAAAATCGCCAATGTAATCGGCTCGGATTTAGACTTTTTTCCTCTTGTAGAAATATTTCATTCACTGTGTACTAAGTTGTTCAAAAGTTGAGTGGCGGGTGTCCGTGTTAAGTTTCTTTCTTAGTTCGCGGAGAGAGCGCGCTTTTTCTAAAATAATTCGGACGGTCACGGATTGTGGAGTGCCTAAATTGTCCAACGCATATATAAGGATATTTCTGAACCATTTGTTGCATAATTCAACAGCTTTCTTTCAATGCCAACTGAAAGGCAACAGATGACTTAATTGTTTGGAAGATTTTGGCTAGCGCAACGCTTTTAATATTACAAATAACGCCTAAATGTTGGCAAGTTACACCACTTTCATGACTTTTCATTTATTTGTATTCTTTGCTGAAGCATTTTATAACATTTCTCTTGGACAAGAGACTTGGAGTCAAGTTGAATCAATATAAAGTAAAGATAAAGACGAAGCCCTAACCCTGTGTATGGCGCCGAAAGCCTCTTCTGGTATTGAACTAACCTTATATATGCGAGGGTAAGTTGTCAGAACTTTTATTACGTCACGCTACAGTTGTTAACAATTCGGCGTTTTGTCTAACAGCTCCAGTAGTGACGAATAACCAACTTTTCACTTGGCACAAATGTTGTACTGAATCGGGCCTGGATCCGAATACGAATTCTTTTGTTTCCATTGAAGAAATTCAGCGGCATGGAGTCACTTCGGTAAGTTATTTTCACCGTAATATATTTGCCAATTCTTTTTTCAGGAACCTTATTTCATTTGTAAAAATACTACAGTAAAAATAATAAAAATACTAAAAGAGGCCAGGCCAGAACCAAGTCGTTCAATGTCAATAAATACAGTATTACATAAGCCTTTGATAAATATTCGAATAACGTACATAGGTAGTGAAGGGGTTGTGTTAAACTTTTACAAAATTGAAACAATATAAAAAAGTCATCGTAAAAAAAAGATCAATGGAGAAATGTTTATTTTACCAGAATCATTAAAGCTTTCCGCTTAAATCCAGCCCACTGACCCACTGAAATATCCCCACCGTGATTGGTAGACATTTGAAGACTACAACATGAAGTTAAAAAGGCACAAACCAACATCACGCAAGCTGATAACTATTATAATATATACTCATACACGGGAAAAATGGCCGGGAAACTTCAAATTTCCCACAAAAAAAATATGCCGACAAGGAAATTCATCAGATTTAAAACTAAAATACAATATTATTTTACGCCACTTTATTTCGCATTGGTACGTTACGCTGGTATGTAAGTGGCACAAATGTCACCAAATTAATATGTCAGTTCTTAGATAGGCAACCAAGAAAAAACTCTGGTCGTTTTATCTAATTTTAACAATTCACCAAATTTCAAAGTTAAAATTCAAATAAGCTCAAATATTTTCATATGGGGCAGGTTATTGTTAATTGGATAATGACAGAATTTTAATAGAATTTCATGGAATTATTGGATATCCACCACCCCTGCCATAGGTTACCCTAAGTGATTTTCGACGTTTGTGACTTATTCGCTCGGGCTCATGGGTGAGATTTGTCTAGGTCTTGGCAGTGGCGGAAACATCTGCCCACCTGCTGCGGGCGAGCCGGATTGGGAGAGGCCTGTAGAGGCCATTTGATCACTCCAGTCCAGTCGGACTCTCTCGACTGAGGGTTGGATTCAAACGTCAGCCACTCCTGGACAAACTGATCAAAGATTCCTACCCAATCCGTATACCTTTTACTTTTCAGGAATTTCATCTTCCATTCCTTAAAAAGAAGAGGAAATATGCTTAAGGGACATATTTTTCTTTCGGGCCTCCTGTGTGAAGATAACGTAAAGAAACCCGCCCAATACAACTTTTGAAAGAAATTAAATTACAAAATGTTAATTTTAGAAAATACACCTATTTTTACCTACATTATTGAAAAATGTATTGGCTTACCTTTCCAATGGAGGGTGTGTATAACTGCTAACGGATGAATGAATAGATGAATGAAGTGACGAGTGACGAGTGACGAGTGCTTGTCACAACTGACTGGCAGGTTTTGCTGTTGTTGAGTATGTAACATTTTGTTCGTTTCAAAAATAATTGATGAAATTTTCCTGAAGGTGATTTATGATCATCGAAACGATGATGAATAATTTATTATCAATTATATCTTTTTGTATTCCTGTCTTTTGAATTCTGTTTTGGGATAATGCTTAACAGGCGGCTCTCCGAATTTCTACCGATTTCTTACATATTATCCAAACGTTTGAAGTTTTAGTCTCTTAAAAATATATGTGTCATTCTTTAATATACTTTCTATACATTCCCCACGCCCAAACGGTAATTATTTGAAATTCCCGCGATAAAAATATATCGTAAAGTATGCCCCGAAAATTATTGTTTTCGCGTTTCTTTCTGTTATTTTATAAAATACTAGCTGACCCGGCAAACTTCGTACCGCCTCAGAATCAATAATGGTAGATTCAGACTGGGTCGACGTACGTACGCATTGCTACGCCAAACAATGCTTAGCAACCATATATTTTTTATGAAAATGGCCACAGACATCGCACGTCGCGATGCGTGTGGCCAATGTGATTCTAAAACATACATTTTCATTAAAAATCTATGGTTGCTAAGTAGCCCAGATATTGTTAGCGCCTCCGCCCACTGAGGCAACTGAAAACTCTCAACTGACAACTGTCTTTGTATGACAATGTGATGGCCCGCACACTACACAATCACTCAAACACCCGTTGTCAATGGTAACGCAAGCGGTGACTTGCGACTTGCACTGTTGGTTGCCCTGGCCGGCCGTGGCTGGTTGCCAGCTGTCTTGTTCTTCGTTTATGGTTAAACAAGCTTTTTGACCAATCAAGACAGAGAAAACAGCCGGTTTTAGTTGGTTTTCAGTTGCCTCGTCAGCGGAGCGCCTTAGGCGTAGCGATGCATACGTACTTCGACCCAGTCTGAATCTACCATTTATGTTGTATTTAATTTATTAGCTGAAATAAATTAAGTTTTTTATTAAGCTAAAATAAATAGGTACCTACTCTAAGTTGAAAAAATGAAATTGAGCTGTTGACTAAGCACGAATTTTTCGGCACACTACACCATTTACTTCAAATTATGTCGACCAACGCACATTATTTGAAAAGCCGTTCCATACAAAATATATGAAAAAAATTATGTTCTTCGTAATGTTTTAATAGTTATTCTGTTAATCGGGACGGAGACAAATCCAACAAATCAAAGATCATAAAAATCGGTTCAGCCGTTCTTGAGTTATAAATGGTATAACTAACCCGACTTTGTTTTATATATTTAAGATATGTATGAAAAAAATCACAATGTTTTTTTTAATGCTACAACAATCCTCACAAGATTTTGATGCTTTTTCAAACGAGTCATGTTTTATTAAACATTTTCACAATTTTTGTATGAATTATATCGTTTTTAATATTAATGCGCCCCCTCCACCATTCGTATTGTCGTATGTCTTCTCCGTCTTCCTTTTGAGTGGGTTAGCGCGGCCTTAGGAGTAAGATATTACAGCTTTTATTAAAAATATACGTATGAATAAAATCTTCACTCTTTGTAATGTATTTGTCTCTAGGTACTTCTATACCTACTTGTTTGTCTAATGTTATTTTATTAGGTAATTTTCGTTATGCCATGGGTTTCCAGATCCCCTGTACAGTCAATGGTTTACTGTGACTAGAATAGAGAAGTAGGCTAAGACGGGATTAGTGAGCTTATGTTCTTGGAATTTGGAGGAGAAATAAAAAAAGAGGAGCATTTCAGCCCAACACGGGGCGGTGCGTTAAACTTGGCCTAGTCGGGTGGGACTACTTGCTAACTAGAAACTTTAACACTTTTAACTTTTATCGATACATGACTCAGTAAAAGGTTAGAAATTCCAACGTGAGCCGTTTTCAACTAGCAAATAAATAATTAAGAGGTCAAAAGGGCAAATAAAGTGAATGGCTATTATTGGTAACTACAATAACATATTCTTCAGGCATTCCCGTCAATGTTATATGAGTAAGTATTATCAACTTACTTGTTTGTACGAAGATTATCGGAAATGACAGCTACGCAGATATGTACAGAAGCGCTGTCCACATAGAGAGAAAAAAAGCCTTATTTTTAAACGTCCGGGGTCTCAAAAGTTGCGTCTGATCTGTAGCTATTCGAAAGCATAAACATAAATGAAATTGGTGATCACTATTTGCTCGCTAAAATGGCCGAAAATTTTGAAATAAATTAGATTTCGTGATTCGGGAAAAAATAAAACGAAGGGTCCATATTTTATATTTTGTAGCAAACTTAATTTTTATTCCATAACTGTGGTCCAAAGAACGCAATATATATATATTTTTTAAACATATGTGACCGGCAGTCAACTTTTGAGTTAATAATTTTGTATAAGAGCATCTGATCCGACCAGCCTTCTGTTGAGTAGTTTTGTGAGTCGAAAATGTTTCTCGATTTCGTCGTACGAGCTGTATACGTTGAATGATTTGAAATTGAGGAATTTAAGAAATGGCTCCTCTTTCTAACCTGTTTACATAAACAAAATAGCGCGGATTCCAAATCTGTGAACAGTATTCCGAATTGTAGAGAATCAGATAAGTCTGGGTGTTTTTGAAAAAATTGCACGTTCTCAGTACCCAGAAATGGAGTAATCATGTAATATTTTCACACAGTTACGCGTGAATGTGACTTTGCAACATTTGGAAATATTTATGAAAGGCTTATTTCTGAAACAGTAATCTGTCAGTCGGTCAAGATCTGCTTGTAAACACTCACACCATTCCGGGGAGCTTATAAGAAGGTATATCTTCGTCAGCAATCGTCAGCAAATAGTATAATTTGAGCGTTGTGAAAACATGTCGTAATGTCATTTATATAGATAGAGAAAATCAAAGGACCCCTGAGGCACACCGGAAGTGATGATTTTCCAGATGGAAGAAAATCCACCAACTGTCACAGCCTGGGACCTATTTGTTACGTACGAGGATAATCAGCAAAGGAGATCTCCATGAATACCATGATTAGCAAGTTTACTAAGCAGGAGGCTGTGGTTGATCTTGTCAAAGGCTTTGCTATAGTCGGTATAGATTGTATCAACTTGAACACGCTTATCCATGGAGTAAAAAATCTGTAAATAATATAAGATTTGTAGCAATAGACCGACCTGCAAAGAATCCATGCTGAAATTCATTGATCGTTTTTTTTACCACAGGGTCATAGACTATGTTTTCGAACACCTATAAAAAAATGCAAAGCTTGGAAATGGGTCTGTAATTATCTGCTTCACACTTAGTTCCCGATTTGTGATTTGGTATGATGTAGGCTCTTTTCCATATATCTAGAAACGTATCAGTCTTGAGCGATATTTTATACAGTATTGATAGCGGAAGTGACAAATGATTTGCGTACTCGGTAATGAACAGTGGTAGGATACCATCTGGCCCAGCTCCCTTGCTAGAATCGAGCCTTTTTGAATATTTGGATACAAGGTCAGCATCGATAAAAACTGATCCCATCGCACAAACTTGATTAACTCCGGAGTCAACATAGGAAGTCCCCGGGGGGTCAGCTGGTTCGTATACGGAATGAAAAAATAATCAGCAAATAAATCACAGACTGCCTGGCCACCCTTGACTGTAACATTTTAAATATTTAATACGCTAGGAATAGACGTTGATAGTTTTTTTGATTTAACATATGACCAGAATGCCTTGGGATCTCAATGGAACCGCCTCAATGGAACCTTATCCGAGATTAAATCGTTAATAATATTGTAAAAATGTGATAAGGCAGGATTGACGGCATCGGTTAAGTTAAGTATGTTCCAATCTACTTGTAGGCTGCTTCTTATTTCATTATATAATTACCCTTGTAAAATGAGGGCCGTTTAATAGAGTTTTCCTTTATGACCGGGGGTTCAACGAACTCAGCTGTGATAATAATGGATTTATGGTGAGCATCCTCAGGAACCAACGGAGAAGTTACAGAGAATGAGATCGAGAATTCTTCCTAACGTATTTTGGACACCATTATATTGGTGGAAGTTACAGTAAATAATATTGTCAATAAATGTTCAACTTATTGTAGAAGTGTAATTGCAAGGAATCAGGTTAACCTCGCTCACAGTAAGAGTCCAGGTAATATCGGGTAGGTTACAGTCTCCCATGATAAAAAACATTTTTAAAAAATGTCTCGGACACTCGTCGGCGTCCAAGCACAGGCGACAGATCCTTGTGAGATATAAGAAAATTTAAATATACAACGCATGCCTGTTGTTCATTATATAATTATTATTATATCAAATATAGATATGTACCTATATTGCTTTCCAGATAGTTGTTAGTTTAGGTACTATGCTATAAATAGAATTTTCGTCAGCTGAAATATTTTTTGGGCGTAGGAGGGACACGAAAAAATGTCTTTCGTAGCATAGCATGACAGTACTCGGAATCCGGGGAATTTCTGGTTAAATTCTGCTCCAGTTTCGCGGGAAGAGGCGTCTACATGATTTCACTGAACAGTTGATATGTTATGAACAATTTTACATTGGAAAGAACAGTACAATGCGGAAAACTTTTTCATAACCAATTCATTATTATGGAGTAGCTTTAAATTTCTTGCAGATGTAGTATTTTTGGTTTTATTTTTACAGCACCGTTACGTATTTCGATTATTTTCGTATTTGCTTGCAAGTTATTTATTTTTACCCCTTTTCTTTCCTTTCCATTTCGTTAGTTTTAAATAAGCTTTTAAATGGACCAGATAAAGTCTCCGGCGTTGCACGAGCTTTGCACAGAGTTTTTTCGAAATCAGATGTAGATAGTAATGTATTAGTCTTTCTTTTATTTTAGACGTATGTTATGTGTGCAAATTTTCATCAATGTGTATGAACATTCGGCGTGAACGGGTGGGAAAAGGGGGTGAGTTAGTTTTTCGAAATATCGTGTTTTAGACAGTGGTCTTCCTTCTATTTCAAGGGTCATGTATCTAAATAAAATTGTAGATTTATATGATACGTACAGATAGATCGTTCTCACCCACTTGTGACAATCCGTACACACTCGTTATTATTAAATTTGAATAGCCCGGATCTGGGCACATCTACCTATAGTTTCCGTTCTTAACTTATTTATTTACCTTTAGGTTGGTTTGACGTTTGCATAATTACGGAATAAGGCGGAATCCCAATGACTAACGGACAAAGTCCTCGCCGTTTAGTGGATTTGCGTAGAACGAGGTCGGCTTAGCCAGCGGCAAGCCTCCTCCCTCCTCCTCCCCCCCACCCCCCCGCCCCATTCCCCGCACCGGGGACAAATGGCCGTAATGATATTTTATCATCCTGTTCCACCTTTCTCATTATCAACTTTCCACATCTGCCTTTGAGTCTCCCAGTGATTGTTTTGTTTTAGATGTCGTTTAAAAAACATAAATTGCCTTTGGCCAGGGCGGTTCTGAAGTATAGGGCGCCGCGCACCGGTAGAAAAGTGAGCTAAGGGTCTACATACTATAAAACATATTTATTATAATATATTCTGGAAACTGGTGAATCTACCAATCACCCAGTGGACCTAAAAAGCTTGTTTTTATAGATTTGAACAATTTTTTTAAAACTTTTGTTTGGCAATTTTTATTTTTTTTGGCTTTCTCCCTTCGAGGGTGTTATAGGCTATAACTAACTTAAAATCGTAGGGAAAGGAAGGTGAATTAATACAATAATTTAATTTAAATGGGCAAAATTCAAAATTAAATGGAATATTGCAGTCGAGTACAGACTTTGAGAGATGAGATGTTAAATAGACGGGAGGCAATTTAGGAAACACTTGATAGAAGAGTGTATATTTCTTTAGAGATGGACAATCAAAATATAGGTACGTGATCTAAAGTTCTCACTTCTAGACCAGACAATGTACAGTCTGGGAAGTCAAGGACATGAATTTTAAAAAGGTAATAAGGAATGGATCAATCTCCATTTCTCATTCGAATGAGTGAGGAAATTAATTTTTTTGCAAAAATGGGGGAATTTATTGAAACCACGGTTTCGATGGGATAGTCCTTTGTATTGAGGCATAGTAGGCACCCTTGGATTTACTAGAAATGTGCCAATATTCGACGGAAACATTGCGGATCTATCCATGATGATGGGAAAATGTCAGAAAGGGGATAGTTTACGAGGGTAACAATAAAGTTGGACGCTCCTTGTATTGCGAAGAAATCCGCAATATCGTTACCCGTGGTGCGATTATGTCCAGGAATGGCATCTTAACCCTTAAAAAAGCCATGCGACGCATTTTAAAATACTTTTTTTTAGTTCGTTGCCTCGTAAGGTTAAGGTTTAGGTTAAATTAAAAAAAATATATGAAAAGATAATAATGTCATTGATGTACAGGTACATTTCTTTAGATAAATTGTTGAATAATTGATTTGAAATAAAAAAAGTTACACAAAATATCTATATGGTTTATCATTAAGGCGGTAGGTATTTAAGTAGGTACCAACTCACGTATGAAAGTAAATTTCCGTTTTTATTTTAAAATAAGAGAAAATTAGAAGCATACTATTTACATAACTACTTGTTATGGTAGATTACAATATATCGCTGATGAAGAGCTTAAGGCAAGGCAAGGGGGTGGAAGCCGAGGTTTGGTCAATACCACGATTGATCTGTGATCCGCCACTAATTTATTTACAAGTTAATTTCATTAAAATTATAATCCCTTCAAAATGAAAAGACGAGCGCCCTGAATTAAAACTTCATGTTGTAAGAATGCACTCCTCCAGAGGCCCTAGCACGCGGTAACGATCGGTAGGATAACTATCGGTAACTTCTCATCGTTCCCTACGACAACTGCAGATCGCAAACGAATAGGTGACAGTTCACAATGACTAGGTGTCCTTAATATATTCGATATCAACTGTCGTTTGTACGTTTGAGATGTGCAGTTGTCCTAGGGAACGATGAGAAGTTACCGACAATCGGTCGGTAACTTCATATCGAGCGACCGTGATAGCACACCAGGGGTGCTAGCATGGTCCATCGATATAACCCTATATCTATACTACATTGACAAAATCCGTCATCTTTGGTCACTTATCAATATGTGCTAGCACAGTCACCTATTGATAAGACATAATCCAACCGACGATTGACAAAAGCTCGCCAAATCGTATGCGATCTTGGCTGTGACCCTAGCATGGTCCATCGATAAAACCCAAGTATAGATATGAAATTCATTAAATTCGTTGTCTATGGTCAGTTAGCAATAATTGCGAGCACAGTGAAAAGATTATTCCGTTAGTCGGTAGATAAAGGACACTGATTTTAGCGCGGCTTCCGTAGTGTCAGATAAGATATCAATATGCAGTTTTATTTAAATAATGTCGTTCGTTATGCAAGTTAACTGACTTATTAATTAATGGAGGTTAACCTAAAAACCTCCTAGTATTTAAAGAAATCGTATATGCGACCCATAAACTTACATGCATTCATTTAAGACGAGATCAATTTATTCATTTTAGCTTCGAGATACGAACTTTGATAAAATATGTCTTTGGATCGTATCAACTATTTAACTCCCGGAGATCGCAAAAAGTAAATGCGAAGCGCCGATGTATATTAAAGTTAGTATTTCAATTTGAAATTGTCAATTTATTAGTATTTTTTAATTTTTAAATATCTCATTTGAAATTTAGTAACGTAAATCCATCAAAAAGGTGCCAGTGTTGCCATCTTATACCGACTTAGTATTTTTTTCCTTCCGATATCGGTTTCTTTAGCAACGGTGCAAGCGTGCTAGGACATTCGATATAAACCGTCGGAATGGTAATACAACGGAAGATGTAAATCACGGGTGTAAATGTTCGAAGGATGATATTTCAAAGCTCTAACTGTATATGAGGCTAAATATTACTTCGTAAAAATATAATGAACTATTTATTAGCCTGATTACCCAAAAAAGTTGATTATTTATATTGTTAACATTACTCAAAGCAGCATCCAAAAAAGGAGTGCATTTTTCTTCGCCCATTTTGTTTCAAAATCCCGCGCTTTGTCGAGTCTGTAGAAATGACGCGTTGGCTCATTGTAAGTGAAGTGGTTCTAAAAGTTTATTTTAATGTTTTTGAAATGTGGATTTGTGTTTTTATACCTGAATTGAAAGTTTGCTCTTCTATTTTTACATTTAGTTTTGTATGCATGTGTCAGATCCTGCTACTCAAATTGCTGGAGAAAAATTAAATGAAATTCGAGTTCTTGTCAATTACACTGGATAAATTTTTAAGGACTCAGTGGTGCCGTATGAAAATCTATGCTTGACGAGAGCATTATAGAGTTCAAAGGATGTCTTAAGTTTAAGGAGTATATTCCATCCAAACGCCAACGATTTGGAATAAAAATATTTGTTTTGTGCAACGTGCAGACGGTTATATTTTAGATGTAATTATTTATTGTGGTGAAGTGATGGATGTTACTGACGAACAATGTCTTGGGGCTTCCGGAGCTGTTGTCACCACTCTATTAAAAGACTACGTAGGTAAAGGCCACAAATTGTATGTAGATAATTGGTACACTAATAAAATATCATTTAAATTTCTGCATGACTACCAAACCTACGTATGTGGAACAGTTCGAAAAAACCGTAAAAACATATTAAAATTCAATAAATCGAAGAAGGGGTAAATTGCCTCACATTATTCTGGTTCACTGATAGTATTAAAATGGCACGACAAAGGATAAATGCGTATTTTAACAACGCTTCACGATGATACAGTTTCTCCAACAGGGAAAATAAATTTTAGAAGAGGAGAAATAATTTCAAATCCAAATTGTATCGAAGATTATAACAAAAATATGGGCTTAAGAGATAAATCGGATATAACTAGTGTAAATGCCCTACGAAAATCAATTAAGTGGTACAAAAAAGTTTTCTTTCATCCTACATATTAATATTATTACTGATTATCAATTAAGTATATGTTATAAGACAATTATTAGAAAAATATCATATTACGTCGCACCCTGAAGTTGGTCCACGTGCGTCACAAGATGTTCCATTACGGTTATCTGCCAAAATGCTGGCTAAATATATGCCGTGACCTATACCCGCAACGGATAAAAAACAAAAAGCTGTAATGTTTGCTCAAACAAAAAACAAGAAAAATGATAAAATATATTTGTGGTGAATATAACCTGCCGTTACGTATTTGTCCATCTCAACGAAATTCCATGAGAAAAAAGAATAATAATTTCAAATCTTTTGTAAATAAGAAAAAACTCCAATAAATGTGAAAACAGTTGGAGAATCGTTCGTTGCCTATTGCCCGTTCGTGCTAGCCGATTGTCAGAATGTAATAATAATGTTGTTTATTATGCTCACTTCAAATATTCTGTGTTTTTTATGTATCTAAATCGATCTTTAAAATATATCAAAACGGAAATTTGATGATTTTCATTTTGTTGTTAATGTATACTAACCGCTAAGGTTTGAATAAAATAATTTGACATTTGACACAATATGTTTGACGTTTTATGTACATAGACAACATAGAAAATCTTTCCAGTGTTGCTAGCGTGTTTTACCAAACCTTTATCTACCCAATGTCAGTCGGTATAATATTATCGGTAGTTGCCTCTGTCTATTCGATATTGTAAAGTTATCGATTTCATTGTGCTAGCACTCCAGGGGTGCTAGCATGGTCCATCGATATAACCCTATATCTATACTACATTGACAAAATCCGTCATCTTTGGTCACTTATCAATATGTGCTAGCACAGTCACCTATTGATAAGACATAATCCAACCGACGATTGACAAAAGCTCGCCAAATCGTATGCGATCTTGGCTGTGACCCTAGCATGGTCCATCGATAAAACCCAAGTATAGATATGAAATTCATTAAATTCGTTGTCTATGGTCAGTTAGCAATAATTGCGAGCACAGTGAAAAGATTATTCCGTTAGTCGGTAGATAAAGGTCACTGATTTTAGCGCGGCTTCCGTAGTGTCAGATAAGATATCAATATGCAGTTTTATTTAAATAATGTCGTTCGTTATGCAAGTTAACTGACTTATTAATTAATGGAGGTTAACCTAAAAACCTCCTAGTATTTAAAGAAATCGTATATGCGATCCATAAACTTACATGCATTCATTTAAGACGAGATCAATTTATTCATTTTGCTTCGAGATACGAACTTTGATAAAATATGTCTTTGGATCGTATCAACTATTTAACTCCCGTCTAATCGCAAAAAGTAAATGCGAAGCGCCGATGTATATTAAAGTTAGTATTTCAATTCAAAATTGTCAATTTATTAGTATTTTTTAATTTTTAAATAGCTCATTTGAAATTTAGTAACGTAAATTCATCAAAAAGGTGCCAGTGTTGCCATCTTATACCGACTTAGTATTTTTTTCCTTCCGATATCGGTTTCTTTAGCAACGGTGAAAGCGTGCTAGGACATTCGATATAAACGTCGGAACGGTATAATACAACGGAAGATGCAAATCACGGGTGTAAATGTGCGAAGGATGATATTTCAAAGATCTAACTGTATATGGGGCTAAATATTACTTCGTAAAATATAATGAACTATTTATTAGCGAGATCACCCAAAAAAGTTGATTATTTATATTGTTAACACTACTCAAAGCAGCATCCAAAAAAGGAATGCATTTTTCTTCGCCCATTTTGTTTCAAAATCCCGCGCTTTTATTGTCGAGTCCACTTTAGTCGAGTCTGTAGATATGACGCGTTAGCTCAATGTAAGTGGAGTGGTTCTAAAAGTTTATTTTAATGTTTTTGAAATGTGGATTTGTGTTTTTATACCTGAATTGAAAGTTTGCTCTTCTATTTTTACATTTAGTTTTGTACGCATGTGTCAGATCCTGCTACTCAAATTGCTGGAGAAAAATTAAATAAAATTCGTGTTCTTGTCAATTACACTGGATAAATTTTTAAGGACTCAGTGGTGCCGTATGAAAATCTATGCTTGACGAGAGCATTATAGAGTTCAAAGGATGTCTTAAGTTTAAGGAGTATATTCCATCCAAACGCCAACGATTTGGTATAAAAATATTTGTTTTGTGCAACGTGCAGACGTTTTATATTTTATTTTTACGAAAATATTTTAGATGTAATTTTTTATTGTGGTGAAGTGATTGATGTTACTGACGAACAATGTCTTGGGGCTTCCGGAGCTGTTGTCACCACTCTATTAAAAGACTACGTAGGTAAAGGCCACAAATTGTATGTAGATAATTGGTACACTAATACAATATCATTTAAATTTCTGCATGACCACCAAACCTACGTATGTGGAACAGTTCAAAACAACCGTTAACACATATCAAAATTCAATAAATCGAAGAAGGGGTAAATTGCCTCACATTATTTTGGTTAACTGATAGTATTAAAATGGCACGACAAAGGATAAATGCGTATTTTAACAACGCTTAACAAAAATAAATTTTAGAAGAGGAGAAATAATTTCAAATCCAAATTGTATCGAAGATTATAACAAAAATATGGGCTTAAGAGATGAAGCGGATATAACTAGTGTAAATGCCCTACGAAAATCAATTAAGTGTTACAAAAAAGTTTTCTTTCATCCTACATATTAATATTTACCGAATTCATACATAATGCCCAAAACCGTTTATTAACCGACAATTATTAGAAAAATATCATATTTCGTCGCACCCTGAAGTTGGTCCACGTGCGTCACAAGATGTTCCATTACGGTTATCTGCCAAAATGCTGGCTAAACATATGCCGTGACCTATACCCGCAACGGATAAAAAACAAAAAGCTGTAATGTTTGCTCAAACAAAAAACAAGAAAAATGATATAATATATTTGTGGTGAATATAACCTGCCGTTGCGTATTTGTCCATCTCAACGAAATTCCATGAGAAAAAAAATAATAATTTCAAATCTTTTGTAAATAAAAAAAACTCCAATAAATGTGAAAACAGTTGGAGATTCGTTCGTTGCCTATTGCCCGTTCGTGCTAGCCGATTGTCCGAAATGTAATAATAATGTTATTTATTATGCTCACTTCAAATATTCTGTGTTTCATGCACCTAAATCGATCTTTAAAATATATCAAAACGGAAATTTGATGATTTTCATTTTGTTGTTAATGTATACTAACCGCTAAGGTTTGAATAAAATAATTTGACATTTGACACAATATGTTTGACGTTTTATGTACATAGACAACATAGAAAATCTTTCCAGTGTTGCCAGCGTGTTTTACCAAACCTTTGTCTACCCAATGTCAGTCGTTATAATATTATCGGTAGTTGCCTCTGTCTATTCGATATTGTAAAGTTATCGATTTCATTGTGCTAGCACTCCAGAAGGTCTACGAGTATATCATTACGATTTTGACTAAATCCGTTTGGTCAATTATTTATTTCTTCAATCTTCGCCAAGTCACTTTAGTCATTTTTAATTAAATGAAGCAAATAACATTGTGTGAACCACTATAAAATCACAATTTTAGACAGGTTTTGAAACCGATGGTTTTTTCATTATTTATTTAGGATATTATTTTTTTAGTTGTTTGTAAAATTTTCAGAGTGTTAAACTCCCAACCTTTCCTATGCATTAAAAGGCAAATGTATTTTAAGTAATTTAATGTGTAATTTACATCACACTGCGATCGAAGTAATTGTTAAACCAGCGCCATCATCATTGGTCCTACGAGCTAGGATATTTATTAAATTAAACCACCATCATTGGTCCAATCGAGCCGGAGATGTGTAAATTGAAGCATATTTCGATCGCGTATTGATAAAATAAATATAACCAACCTTTTAACATCTTATCGCTACAATAGTTTAGTTATTAACCGCAAATTAAGGTTTCTTTAGACCATATTTACAACGCATAGTGTACCAGCCGCCAGCCATAGACAGCCGTATGACAGCCGTAGGCCATAGACTACAGGTACCTAATTAGTTAACCCTATGAGCGCTATAGTTTATAATATAAATTATAAATTTATTATTTAGATTCATATTTTGTTTTTCATAATGGCTACTAAAGAGAAGAAATTAAAATTGTTGACTTCTCAACGAGATGCTTTAAATGGACGTATTACAAAATTGTTTGAATTGTCAAAGGAGATTTCGAATGAAAGCATTCTAGAAGAGTTCTTGTCGCTTGTAGAGACAATAGATTCGACAAGGAGCAAATATGAAGAGGTAACTCAACAAATAAACGTCATCAATTTGGAAATGGGTGCAAATTATGACCCAGATTTTGAAAAATGGTTGAGTTTCGAGGATATGTTTTGCAAAATTAAAAGGAAAATATCTTTGATTCTAGAGCGAAAACCTATATTAAATATAGATAATAATAAATGTAATCGTCCCAAACTGCCACCAATAGAATTACCCTTCTTCGATGGGGAAATCGGAAATTGGCCAATATTTTATTCGAGTTTTGTCAACACAGTACATGATAACGAGTTACTTTCGAATTCAGAAAAATTGTATTACTTGTTGGCCAAGATTTCAAAAAGGGTACAAACCACATTCTCGGGAATTGTATTGTCACCTGAGAACTACGAAATTATATTTAATTCTTTGATCGATAAATATTTTGATGATAAAATAGTAATATCTTCCGCGTATATTGATCAAATTTTAGATTTTAAATCGTTCACAGTAGCCAATATAAATAATTTGGAATCCTTTGTTGATAATTTCGTTTCGGCAGTATCCGCAGTGAAAAATGTTAATTTGGAAAATTTGTGTGATTTTATTTTTCTTCATATTGCTTTGAAGAAAATTGATTTGGATTCTGTAAAGGGGTTTGAAACCAATTATAGGGAAACTGATTTTCCCTCGTTCGAAGATTTAGTGAAGTTTATTCGGGAACAAATCAAGGTTTTGCAACGAACGGGGACATCAAGAAAATCAGCCGCTAATCACAGTGAGACAACCAAAAGATCACAAAGATCGACGCAAGCATTTTTAAGCGCTGGCAGCGATTCGGATAAACCCAAGAATCTGCCGTTTAATAAATGTTTACTTTGTAATAAACCATCACACGGACATTTGTATAAATGTCAGGAATTTAAAAATTTAAGTATTAAAGAAAGATTTAACTTTGTCAAGGGTAAAGGATTTTGTTTTAGATGCCTTAGCGAAAAACATAAGGCTAGAGCTTGTAATTCAAACGGAAATTGTCATAAATGCAATGACAAGTTTCATCATACAATGTTGCATTTTGAGCAACAGGGTACGTCACAGAGAGGGCAGTCAGATTATCGGAACGCCCAAGGAGCAGAAAATAAAAAAGATGATCAACAGATTGATCCGAAAGAGGGCTGCTCTAATCCTGACGTAGCTTTATGTACGTTTTCAACTGTTCGATCTTATAATCGAAAGGCGCATTGTACAGTTTTGTTGGCTACCGCACGAGTTGGTATAATAGATTCAAAAGGAAATGAACATTTAATTAGATGTTTGTTAGATAGCGCATCTCAAAGCAACTTCATTACTCGCGATTGCTGTAGAAGATTAGGATTTTTTGAATATCAACGCCCATCTTGTTCTACAGTTAAAGGTATTGGAGGATCATCTAAACCCATTAGAGGCTCCATACAGACCGAAATTTATTCTCGATTTAATAGGGCAATAAATTATAATGTAACTTCATTGATAGTGGACAAAGTAATAGAGCGCTTACCTACCGCCAAAGTTGATATACCTTTATTGTCATATTTGAATGACTTACCATTGGCTGATGAATCATATTGAGAACCAGGAGAAATTGATATGTTGATAGGAGCCCAGCTCTTCCCGCATCTCCTATTATCTAAAAGGGTTCAGGACCCTTTGCACAGGCATGATTTGCATGCTTTGGAAACGGTTTTAGGATATGTCATTTTGGGGTCAGCACCAACTCGAGTTGAGAATAATGCTACCTTATCTTGTTGTGCTATGACGAACGAACCGGAAGATATTTGTCTCAAAAGATTTTGGGAATTAGAAGAGGTAAACGTACCGTCTATCAAAAGTCCTGAAGATCGTGAATGTGAGGAAATATATAAAAAAACTACGTCACGAGATCCTGACAATGGAAGGTATATAGTAGCCTTGCCATTTAAGGGAGATGTTTCGTCACTTGGGGATTCATTTGCAATGGCAAAGAAACGTTTTTTATGTCTCGAACGTAAATTGGAAGCCTCGCCTAAATTGAGAGAAGCTTATAATGATACCATTACTGAATATTTAGAGAAGGATTATTTGTCGCATGTCACTCCAAATAAGGAGGATAAAACGCCCTCTTATATAATACCGCACCATGGGGTTGTACGAGAGGATAAGATCACAACCAGTTTGAGGATTGTCCTGGACGCTAGTGCAAAAACAAGCACTTCGATATCATTAAATAATATTTTGTATAGTGGGGAAAATTTACAGGGAAATTTATTTGATATAATAATGAATTTTCGTATATTCCCAATAGCACTTTCGGCTGATATACGTAAAATGTTTTTGTGTATTGGAGTGAAGGACAGTGATCGAAGATATCAACAGATTTTGTATCGCTTCTCGCCAAACGAGGATATTAAAACCTATCAGTTTAACCGCGTTTGTTTTGGACTCACATCCAGCCCATTTCAAGCTCTACGCACCATCAGGCAATTGGCCTCTGATGAAGGAGAAGTTTTTCCTGAAGCAAAAAAGATCATCAAAGAATTTCTATATATGGATGATTTTGTATACAGTGTGGAAACTGAAGAGAGTGCAAAGGAAACATCCTCTCAGTTAATCGCATTATTGAAGACTGGCCAGTTTGACCTAGTCAAGTGGTCCAGCAATTCGCAAAATGTTCTGGAATCCATTCCAGATTCGCATCGCTTGTCAGCGATAAAGGAATTTGATGAGGTGGACATGCATAAGATATTGGGCTTATACTGGTCACCAAGTTCCGATTTTTTCTCGTTTGTCACTTCTACATCTAAAACAATTTGTACGAAGCGAAATATACTGTCTTGTGTCGCAAAAATATGGGACATTATGGGCTTCATCGCGCCTGTTGTCCTATACGCTAAGCTAATGATAAAGCAATTATGGATATATAAATGTGATTGGGATGATGAGCCTCCCGCAGATATTGTAAGGACATGGACGCAATTTTGTGAGGAACTGTCATTACTAAATGGATTACAAATTCCACGCCATGTTGGCATCACATCCAGTACAATTGTAACTATCGTTGGTTTCGCAGACGCTAGTGAGAAGGCGTACGGAGGCGTCATTTATTTTCATGTGCAAAATCATGGTGCCAATTCAGTATACGTTGCTTGTGCAAAAACCAAGGTGTCTCCAGTGAAAATTGTTTCTCTGGCACGTTTGGAACTTTGCGCTGCATTAATACTTGCAAAATTAATGCATAAGGTAGTTGCAGACTTAGAAAAACGCACGAAGATTGATAATATATTCGCATTCACTGATTCCACTGTAGCACTCTGTTGGATTCAGTCGTCTCCTCATAGATGGGGAACGTTCGTGGCTAACAGAGTAGCTAAAATTCAATCTGAATTATCGGCTACCCGCTTTTATCATATCGCAGGAATAGAAAACTCCGCTGATTGTCTGTCGCGTGGGCTTACCCCCAGTCAGATATTAAAACACCCGCTATGGTTTCATGGTCCACCATGGATGAAATTGAGGCCTGATCAATGGCCCATTACCACTTATGATGCCACGATGGTGACTCAGCCGCCTGAACAGAAGTCTATATCGTTGGTAGCAACTTCTAGTTTAGAAGAGTTTCACATACTCACTTTGTCAAAACGCTTTTCATCGTGGAACAAATTATTACGTTGTTTGATTTATGTATTCCGATTTCTTAAAGTGTTACCATGTCGAGAATACATCAGTGGATCGGATTTAGAGTTCGCTGAACTGAAAGTTTTTCGAGAATTACAACAAGCTTATTTTCCCCGTGAGTTAAATAATTTACAACAGGGAAAGACGTGTAAACCCGCATTTCAACGTTTGAGGCCGTTTTTGCAAGACGGACTTATGAGATTAGGAGGGCGTTTAGTTAATTCGGATTTAAATTATGATCAAAAACACCCCATAGTCCTTCCACGAAAGGATCACATCTTGAATTTATTGGTTGATCATTATCATACAATTCATTGTCACTCGGGTCCCGCATTGTTAATGTCTATTTTGAGGCAGAAATATTGGATACTATCGGCCCGTAGTTTAATTCAAAATCGAGTGCATAAGTGCAATTCATGTTTCCGTCTACACCCTAAAACAAACGCACCTTTAATGGCCGACCATAAGGATTGTCGTGTCAATGCGTCTGTAAAATCATTTACGCATGTCGGCGTAGATTTTGCAGGGCCTTTGAAGGTAACCATATCACGCGGACGTGGAATTCGTTCTCAAAAGGCATATATTTGCTTATTTGTGTGTTTAACAACAAGAGCGATACACCTTGAACTGGCGTCGAGTTTGAGTACCGAATGTTTTCTGAATGCTTTCAAACGATTCCTCTCCCGCCGTGGTCCTGTGACCAACATATACTCGGATAACGGAAGTAATTTTGTAGGAACCAAAAGAAAATTGAGTGAATTGCACGCATTTTCGACATCTTCACATTTTGGTGAAGAATTCGCAACTGTTTTAGCCAATAATAGAATAAGCTGGCACCTAAATGCTCCAATCGCACCCCATTTTGGTGGAAATTGGGAGTCAAACATTAAAGTATGAAGACTCATCTTTTTCGAGTAATAGGAGATCAGATTCTATCTTTCGAGGAGACGACTACAGTACTCGCACAGGTAGAAAACATTTTAAATACAAGGCCATTATGTAGGACGCTTTCTTCAGATCCGTCTGAACCCCTCGCGTTAACACCCGCTCATTTCTTAACGATGACTCCGTTGAAACACATGCCCGCCGTAGAAATCGAGGAGGATAATTTGAACCTTCTATCACGACATGATTTGCTCGATAAATTGATTCAATCTTTCTGGAAACGTTGGAGGTTAGATTACTTGCATACCTTGCAAGTACGTCCAAAATGGAATACTCCCGCTAATCCAGTCAAAAAAGGCTTAGTGGTAATTGTGGGGACCGAAAATTCTCCTCCATTACATTGGCCACTAGGTATAATTATTGAAGTTTTTCCCGCAAAGGATGAAGTAATTCATGTTGCTCGTGTTAAAACAGCATCGGGAACATACATTCGTCCGGTAGTAAGGCTTTACCCTTTGCCGACTCAATAGTAGGTTATTATTTTTTGTTAGATTTAGTTACATATAGTTTAGGAAATCTAGAATAAGTATTGGTTATATTTGTTTGTCTGAGCGATAAATGCAATATGCAGTTTTAAAAGGGGTGACTTCCCACCCTTTCAAGGTGAGGGGGATGTTTGCGCTGGTTGAGTAAGTACTTTCGATTGCTATTAATCAGAGCAATTCAAATAGCCTTTTAATGTTCCATATCTCCCTTCCCTTTATTTTGCCCAGAGACTTTTGAAAAATGGAACACTTCGAAAACAAATGAACCCCGTTTTTTTTCCACACGCCGAGAAAAAGTCGCAATATGGATTACTGTTAACCGCACCGCATTCTTGTTTTATTTGATAATAATCAAATTATCCGCTGTAATTCGTCGTATTTTGTTGTACCCCGCCAAAACACTGTTTTGAACCGCCGCGACGGATATAGAATAATAGATTGTGTTATAGAATAATAGAACTATTGTGTATTATATGTAAAAGAAAATGAGAAGAAAACCAGCGGCATTGCACTGACCAACAGTGGATTATTGAAGAGACATTTGCACCAGATTAGGTAAGTCTTTGGGCTCCCAACCTTTCCTATGCATTAAAAGGCAAATGTATTTTAAGTAATTTAATGTGTAATTTACATCACACTGCGATCGAAGTAATTGTTAAACCAGCGCCATCATCATTGGTCCTACGAGCTAGGATATTTATTAAATTAAACCACCATCTCATTCAGTCTCAAAAGTTATTTGCGAAGCTCCAATATATATTTAAGATAACATTTAATTTCAAATTGTCATATTATATATATATATATATATATATATATTATATATATATTATATACATATTATTAGTAGAAATTGTGGGACATTTACGAATGTAAATCGATAGACAGATCGTCTAGTTTTGTATCGTGTATCAATTCCTTATTTAAATGAAACAAAGTACTTTGTGCAATCAACTATAATCACATGTTATAATATCTACATGTGATTATGTTGGTTTACACAAAGTAATTCGATTAATTTAATTAAAATGATTCAACAAAGTAATTTTGCGAAGATAGAAGAAATTATTTCGTATTTATTCCTTGTCCAATATAAGTCTCCTATCAACAGCGTAACCGTGCTCGGGAAAACGAATTAATATTGTAGAAGAGGTCGAGGACGGCCGGCGAAGACAGGGCACTTTCAAGTGAATCAGATACTTAAGTCGGGCCATGTCAAGAGTCAGAACAATATAAGATGTATGAATGTGAATGTGACAAGGAGTGTATGCCAAGACCGAGTTGTTTAGCGGTTCGTCCTCTCTGCCCACCCATGCGGGGAAACGGCGTGATGGTTAGTTAGTTTAGTTAGTTAGTCTTATTAAATCATTTGTAGCAGGTAGTACCTTCGTAGCCATCTTGCCTTGAATTTATAATACAAGGTGGCGCATAAGTCATGACTCCATGACCTTATCGGAAGATGACATAATTTTTGCAAATGGCGGCAAATGCCAGTTCTGCTTTGACATTTGTTAATTAAACAGATACAAAATACAGAATTGCCATACCCCTCATCAACCCTTAAAAAATGTTTTTTGATTTAGCAAGATGGCCCGGTTTAACCGTTCCAGACTTCTTTTTGTGGGGTTTCTGAAGTAAATACTTCTTTACCCACGCTTGACTTGAGGGGTAAACTGGCGAATGCGTTACGGAAATTACGGCGTTACGAAAAGTGAAATGCGTTGCGAGGCGAACGGGCTGTATCACATTGTAGAAGCAATAGAGTCTTTCTTTCTCTCTTCCTCTTATAGCCAGTGCATGAAACATTTCAGTCCGTGGTCGAGGGGTAAGACTCTTGACTCCCAATCGGAAGGTTGCGGGTTCGAACCCGGCGTGCGCAAATAAAGTTTATTTGATTAATTTGTGTTATTTCACAATTAATTAATAAAAAAATAATATGTACTATATTTGTGGCACGTTCCAGAGTAAATATAAATATATATATAGACATACATATAGATGGAGTTAAATAAGTGTTTACTTCAGACGTGTGGTCTAAAGCACAGTCCTATTTTTTTGTAAATCAAGAGTCTATGTTCACAAGCCTCAGACTCTTGAAGCCCTCAAAAAGAATATAAGTCACAAGAATGCGAGAACCTATCGCCTGAAGAGTAATGGAAAATGCCATGAATCGAGCCCGTATGGTCACAGTTCTGGCGGCGGCCACTTGGCCGATATCATTTTTGGACATAATGAAAAAAAAAATAAGATATCAAATAAACACAATCCAAAAGCAGAACCAAAATTTTTTATTTATAAAAAAATTACCGCCAATGAACATCGGGTGACAACTTTCTAGGTATAAAGTCTATATCCTGTATAAAGCAACGAATTGCTTAAATATTTATAATATAAAACAGCGGTTACACTGAAATCCTGATGGTTTCTACTCCTTTGATCAGGCAGTGCTGTGCTTGCGCTCCGTGCCATGCATTATTGATTACTGTCCTGTCAATATTGTGACCGAGTGGGAGGGGAAGGAGCCGGCGGACTAACAGCGGCGGCGTGTTCCGCAATAATGTCCTGTCATTACAATTATCATTATCCAAACGCCCCAGCTGCTAAATGGCTGTAATCTGGAAGTGGCAGATCTGGTAAAGATGATCTGGCAATTCTGTAATTGAACGTGGTTCTAATTTGTGAGACTGATATGTGTACCTGCCACAGGTCACCCCAAGTGGTTCGCTACGTTGGTAACTCAACAGGGGAGCCAGAGTTCATGGGGTGAGGTTTGTCTAGGTCTTGGCTCGACCCATCGGCATGCATCACAGGGGTAGGGATGGATTCATACGTTCATCACTCCTGAATACATTAACCTACCTACAGATTCCTACCCACCCCTCATATTTTTTTCCAGAACTTCCTCTCCCTCATTTCTCTAGAAAGTGTCTTTTTAGAGAAAAGTTTGTAACAAAAATACAACGTGGCGTTCTGCCGCGGCAGCAGAGCTTCGCGTATTGCTACACGCTCGCTCTATTTGACCGGTTTAGACATGTTCAGTACAACACAACGTAGCGTTATACGTCCGAGACGTTTTAACGCCTTGACGCGCGTAAGTACGCCTTCTGTTTGACGGAGCCTTTAGAAAAAGAGAACACCACATCATTAGTTACATTTAAAAGTTTACAATATACTCAAAAAAAAAGAATTGTAATATTTCTATGAATCAACATTTAGCATTTGAAACATATTTGTTTACACATTTACAAATTGTATAATGAATTAAATCAAAAACAAGGGAATATATTTGAAATTGATTGTGTCCAAAACGCAATACTCTTATAAACAACCACCATTGCCATCTGTGGGTAAAAACTCAACAGCTTAGCTAAATTTATTGTATTTCTTGGGCATTAACTATGTAACAATTTCTAGACATTTTGTATTGAAGAGTTTTAATTTTCAATAAGTTTTAAGTTTGCTAGTGAATGAGACGGATGTGTCGAAACCGGTAGCAGAAAAATTTAAATTTAAGTAACGATAGTACATTGAAAATTAAAACTCTTCAAAACAAAAAGCTTAGCTAAAACCTACAGTCAGTTTTGTTTATTATGGTTTTGTTAATTAATTACTACACGATCGAACAGATTTATTTTATCAGTCAATAAGGTGCATTGTTTTTAATACGCTGACGGTTATTTTTTTGCTTTAGTATTAGATAATTTAAATCCTTTGTTTAAAATACAATATAATTCTTTAAATCACTCTCTTTTCTAATTCGCAAGTGGAAAAAAAGCTTTCTTCAAAACTTAAGGCGCCGGCGCCGTTCCGCATTTCTACCAATTTATAACATATTTCTCCTGAAGACTTTCAGTTTTTAGGTTCCGAAAAAAATACATGTTTTTTTAAAAATAATATCTGTAAACTATCGAACTGAAACGGTAATTATATGAAATTCACTCGATAGAAAAAAATCACGAAGTGTGCTCCGAAAATTATTAGAAACACGATTTGTTCTGTTATGTATATGTTATACCTATATTAATATATTTTAAACGAGTCGTGTTTAATTAAATATTTTCGCTTAATTATAATCGTTTTTTTTTTTAATATTTGCTACCTCTTACGTTTTATTACATATACACTACTGCATGTATTATAATAATACGCGTTTGTAACTATAGCATTATTAATCACTTTTAAATATCTATAATAAAACAATGTACTACTCCTCTTCCAGCCACAAGATTAATGCTTCCATGTAGTCTTAAAATATTTGGAAGTAAAAAAAATCAATTTTTGAATAAAATAATAATAAAAAAATCTCCCTTTCTTCTTTTTGAACGCCTACAGCGCCCATAAGGTGATTTCTCACAAAAACGGCTCTCTACAAATTATCCAATTATTATTATTATTATTACTACCGGGCATTAAGAACTGGGACCCTGTCGTTTTCCAGCTAGGTACAATAAAATGTGCAAAATCAAGATGTGAACCTCATTGTTGCTGCTTCGTAGATCTTCGCCTTAACATTTCAATATAATTATTTTCATAAAATTCAAGCAAAAGTGTACAATGACTGAAGTATAGTGTTGAAGATAGCTACATTGGTGGATTTAACATAAACTGTCTTGCGTATGATTTCACTGGAACTTGCTGTGTGTAATAACAGGTATTATGATAATAGACCATGGCGTTAATAACTCTTATTACAGTGCCTATCTAAACGTTATGAGCGTTTGAATACGCCAACACCCCCCCCCCCCCACCCCTCACCCACCATCACTCTTGCGAGCAAAATACTGCAATCCGTTCCGTTTGATTTAAAGTGTAACTGTTCCACCCATATTATGTAATCTCTTCGGTCCCGACACTAATGTAATGTAAGCAATGCAATAGTGTAGCAGGTCGGCATTCTTCCCAGAGCGATGCAACCGTACGCGAATCTTGCAAAGATAGCCATTAACCCCTCGGGCCTCAATGAAAAAAAATCACTAAATATTCTCGTTTGACTTTTTTCCTTTCACCTACCCATGATAAAATCAAAGTGCTAGTGACCCGACCTAACCTAAACTTGCTCTAACTAATTCTAACGATTTTAATCGGTTTAATGTTTTTGAATGAACTTCGGAAAATAAAATAGAACACACTTTATGGCGATGTTTTTTGTTGCGTAAATCAAAACGGGCGCCTGGTGTTCAGCGGGAATATAAACCTTATCGCCATCTATATAAGGAGTGTTATTGTTAGCGATTGTTACACAACGAGCGATAATCATAATGCGGTATCATCGACTAAACTAAAACTAAACTTAACTAAACTTAACTAAACTTAACTAAACTTAACTAAACTTAACTAAACTTAACTAAACTTAACTAAACTTAACTAAACTTAACTAAACTTAACTAAACTTAACTAAACTTAACTAAACTTACCTATGGTACGTGTTTGTACAATGTACATGTACATATACCTATATACAGAGATTGTTTGTTGATGTTATCACTGACTAATCAAGTATAAATGTAAGTACCCATGTTATTTGTTAATCTCTAACTTTAAGTCACAGTTGTAAATAGGCATGTCAATAAGTCACTAGTTTTAAGTCAGCTGCAGTTATATTAGTCATAAGTTACTAGCTGCAAGTCTTAGAATTCACTAATTTTAATTATGAATCTTAGTTGAAAGCCAGTTATGTTTCTGCTATTTATTAGTACAGCGACCTTGGGGTGATTTTTCATGAAAACGGCGCTATATAAAATTATTATTACAGATTTGATTGCGAAATACTTACTACCCAACGATTATTTTTCTTATCTCCTTCCCCTTCCATCACCCTTTAACATCACAATAATGGGTGAAGCCATAATCCAGTAGGTTTTGTGCAGTTTTGATGTCGTAAGTAGTCATTATATTTCAACGTTAGTTTATTTGAACAAATACACATATACAGGGTGTCCGGGGGTAAGGTGCATTAACTTCGGGAGGTGATTCTACATGATGGTAGGAGTAAAAAAGATTAATAACTTTTTTCCAAATTTCAACTTTTTTTTCCCATACGAAAAGACGTAGGTACCTATTTATTAAAAATCCTTAGTGTAAGGTACAAACTTATCCGATAAATTTGCTGTGATTCAGCGGGACGCTTGTTATGATTCACAGGTATCGTGATAGCGTAAAATAATAATGCTGGCCGCATTCGCCGGACTACTTTTATCTTTTTACCAAAAAAAGGTATTGCTAAATGTTGGAATTTCGAAAAAGTGAGTTTTATTTTTTACTCGCATCATCATGTAGAACCACCTCCCAACGTTAATGAACTTTACTCCGAACACCCTGAATTTTTTTAAATTTAAAGCTTTTCACTTAAACATGAATAAAACATCCTTTTTAAATTATCTCGGCAAATCTCATCGCGGGTAATGCCAAACTGGAGAAAGTTGAATCGGAATTAATTATGTTGCATATTCAAAGAACTCTCGGAAAATGAGAAAAGTTCCGAGCGACATAAATTAGCGGAACTGTTTGTTCCACATAGTTCCAGCAAATGTGAGGGGATTAAAGGTCACTGGTGCGACTGCGGCGGGCGCACAAACTTACAATCGCCACTTTACTTTAGCTGGACGAAAATACTATTTATTACAAGGATATACACACCCGTTTATTCACAGGAGACCAAATTGGTCCCAAATCCTGTATCTCCCTTATTTTCATGGTGAGAAATATTATCTAAATGAAAGAAAAACTCCACATTTATATTCAAATCTATAATTTAATCATACATTAGAAGTTCGACATTTTTTTATAAATTATTTAAAAAAAAATTAATGACTTTTATAATACATTTGCCTAATAAAATATGTGTGTATATGTGTTTTTTCGTTTTTCAGTAAGTTTAACAATTTTTAAAATTTATGTTTGTATTAAAAAAATTTTTTTTGGATAACCAACACGATGAATGACGCCATCGGTCACCCCAATTGGTTCGCTACGTTTGGTGACTTAGCAGGGGTGCCCGGGTTCATGGGGTTAGGTTTGTCTAGGTCTTGACGGCGGATGATCTAGATACACTAAACACCAGATCCCTACCCAACTCTCATACCTTTTTCCTTCCCGGATCTTCCTTTCCTTCCTTTCCTTAAAAATACCCTCCACACAGCATCCCCAAAGATGACATAGGCCCTGAGGGAAATTATTTTCCTCGGGGCCTCCTGTGTGGACCTAATGTAAAAAAAAATCCGAAAAAAATGAGTTAGTGTGTTTTACTGGCTTTTACCAAATCTAATAAAAAGCAACTCTCAAATACCTTATCTAACCGTTCCAAAAGAGTATTAAAGCATTTTTAAATCCCTCCCAAAAAGGGGTGGGGATTCCAATGTCGAACTTTTCAAGGACTATGGTATCACCTTAAGTGGGAATAGGAAGAGGATATGATGCGGGGAGAAACTTAAAATGCACGTGCAAAAATGTCAGGAGTCACTTCATTCTACGGTATTACACAGAGCAAATAGAATTCTTTAAAAAGATTCTATATTTCTTATTCTTTAAAAGATTTAACTATATATTCAGGATAGCTAGCACGGTCAATCGATAACTTTTTCATCGATAATGTCGGTAACTTGTCATCTTTACCGAGCATGACTGTAGATCACCAACGAACCAAGAACAGTTCACGACGACGAGGTGTGTTTAATGTATTCGATGTGAACTGTTCTTTGTTCGTTGGCGATCTGCACTCGTGCTCGGGAACGATAAAAACTTTCGACATTATCGATCAATCCTTTATAGATAATGTCGTTAACTTCGTCGCCGTGAACCGTTGTCGGTTAGTTGGTGATCTGCACTCATGCTCGGGAACAACGATTTATCGATAAATTCTTTATCGATCGACTGTGCTACACTCAGGCCCAGGCTACACGAGCGGTTCTACCGCCGCGGCCGCTCTCGTAGTAAATTGTGTCTGCTAAAGTTTCCCGCGGCGGTAGAATCGCTGTGGACTAAGCCTTAGGACTATTTGGATATTCTCGTCTGGAGTATGATATAGGTCAGATAACAAAATAATATTTTTTTTTATTAGTACCCTTTATTAACATAAAAAATAATACAAAACGTAGACATCTTAAATAAATAATTGGTAAATAAAACATCATTCATTAATGCTAAATGATTATTTTTGATAATCTTGACTAGGAATCAGTTTATATTATGAATACAATATTATTTCAATATTTTTAATTAAAGCTTTTCCCATCGTTTCGCTTGAGTGAAAAATAAAATAAAATTGCTGATTTCTTCATCAAAAATTTAAGTTTGAACTAGAAAAAAAACAATTTTTCATTAGAAATGTATGAAAGCATTTAAGAAATGACTCTGTTTAAAGTTTATCTATAACAGTTTCCATTGATTAACTTTTTTTCTTTCTCAAGCAATTATTAACAAAATAAATAAATAAAGTAAATCCAACGTTTCTTGACTCTGTTGGCCAAGAGAATTTTATGCCTATTACCTATGTTTAAGACATATTAAAGTATATACATTTTTGGCTTGAATATTTCTCTTAAAAAAACATAAGCGTAATTGTTAATCCCCATTTGGAATGATTGTTTTTTAAAAAGTTCAACCCCACCGGGGTTTTTGTGACTAACGAAACCCAACGCCATCTACTGGTTGGTTACATAACCTAGATAATCACGGGTGGTGTAAATAAATTAACTCACACCGCCATCTGTTGGAAACTTATTGAACTTACAAATAATTACAAAGTATTGTCCTATAACAAATATTTAAATCGCTTTAATAAATATTTATGTCTATAATCGAGTTAAAAAACTATCCCACTTTTTAAGTTGGACCAAATTAGACACTCTAAGCCAAATTTCATCAAAATAAGATTAGTGGTTGTGTCAATAAATTAACTCAGACCGCCATCTGTCAGAAATTTATGGAACTTAAATAAATTGTGAACATTTTCAAGATACACAATTTTACATTTTCATGTACTACCCCACCATCATATTTACAGGTCTGACAGAAGTCAACATACCAGCTCTAAATCTAGAGGCGGTGGCGTCATGATAGCTGTCAACAAGGATCATCCTTCAAAACTTCTGAAAACCAAAAATTGTAATGTGGAGCAAGTTTTTATTTTACTAAACGGTAAAAATCAAAAAAATATCATAGGCAGTGTTTATATTCCGCCATCATCAGATATAAGTGTATACAAAAGTCATTTTGAGGATATTGAACAACTATCGTACAAATTTCCAAACAGTAAAATCACTATCATCGGTGACTACAATTTACCAAAAATCAATTGGGGCACCCGCGACAATTATACAGTATCACAAAACTCTAACTTATCTGAAACAGAAAAAGAAATAATTGAATTATGTGATTTCCTTAACCTAGTTCAATTAAACAATGTAAAAAATGACATTAATAGATTACTTGATCTTGTTCTTTGTACCCACATGGCAACTGCGATTGAAAAGTCACTCGATTCAGTTCTTGCCCCTGATTCTCATCATCCACCTTTAGACATTACAATATTATGTAACCCTATAAAATACCAAATTAAAAACCAGACGCAATTTCCCAACTTTAATAAAGCCAATTATGTTGCAATACGTGATTATCTATATAATACTGACTGGTCTATACTAGAAGGAGGTAATCTCGATGATAATATTAAAGCCTTTTATGATCATCTATATAAAGCCATAGAAAACTTTGTTCCAATTAGTTATAAATTATCTTCAAATTTCCCTAGCTGGTTTAGCAAGGACCTCATTAACATTGTAATCGAGAAGAAAAAAGCTTATAAAATTTACAAAGAAACAAAAAATCTTTCTGATTTCACAGTTTTCAGCAAGTTGCGAAAAGATTGTAGTAAATTTTCAAAGATATGTTATAATAATTATATTAAGAATGTTGAATTTTCAATCGCTAACAATGTAAAACACTTTTTCAACTATTGTAAATCCCAAAATAACAACAACCTTGGCATACCTGAAACTATGCACTACAAAGTGAAAACTTCTAGTAAAATCAAAGGAATAGTCAATTTGTTTGCAGACTTTTTTAAGGATGTGTATGAAACAGATATCCCTGATAAAGACATTCCAAACTTCGAGTCAGATATTAACTTACAACTATCTCAGATACATATTGACATTAAGGAAATTGCAGTTTGTATTAAACTACTGGAACCTAAATCTTGCTCAGGGCCAGATAAAATTCCCCCCGTATTTCTTAAAAACTGTGGGGGTAGTGTCTCTTACCCACTGTACCTACTATTTAATCAATCACTTTTAACAGGCAAGTTCCCGCAAATATGGAAAAATAGCTTTCTCACTCCAATATTTAAGAGTGGAGACAAGTCTTTCGTTGAAAATTACAGACCAATATGCATACAATCGTCGATTCCGAAAATTTTTGAAAAGTTAATTCTTCAAAAAATATGTTCTTGTATTAAATTTAATATCTCATCATTTCAACATGGTTTTATCTCTGGACGAAATACCTTAACTAACCTTACACTGTACGAACATTTTATCTCAGGTGCCTTAGCTAATAGAGAACAAGTTGACTCGATTTATACGGATTTCAGTAAAGCTTTTGATAAGGTTTGCATTAAAATTCTTCTAAATAAATTGTCTAAACTAGGAATTAGTGGTAAATTATTATGCTGGATTAAGAATTATTTATCAAAACGTGTATTAACTGTATCTATTAAAGGACACTTGTCTTACGAATTTGAAGCCACTAGTGGCGTGCCTCAGGGTTCGCACCTTGGTCCAATACTGTTTTTATTATTTATAAATGATGTCACTTTCATATTCTCCGATGTTAACATATTATTATTTGCTGATGACATGAAAATATTTAAAATCATCACAAATATATACAATATAATGCTTGTCCCTACAGTCCAACTTTATAAAATTCGCAGAATGGTGTACCATCAACAAACTTACACTTAACATTAAAAAATGTCAAATCATGAGTTTCTTCAGAATAAAAAACCCTATCAAATATTGTTACTCACTTAACAACCACAGTTTATTGTCAGTACCTGTAATAAGGGACCTCGGAATAACCTTCGATACTAAACTCCTATTTACTAATCACATTGATATCATTACTAATAAAGCAATGAAAATGCTGGGCTTCATTATAAGAATATGTAAAGATTTCAAAAATATCCAAACATTTAAAATACTATATACAACTTTAGTTAGAAGTCATTTGGAATATAATTCCCCCATATGGAACCCTGTCTACAAAAGCCATGCAAATTCCATTGAAAGAATCCAACACAAATTTCTCAGATCAATTAATTTCAAATTAGGAATTCCCGCGGATGACATAAACTATGATTCTCTATTACAAAAAATGCGACTCTTATCGTTAAAAGATAGAAGAATACTTAATGATCTAATTTTTTTATTTAAAATAAATAACAACTGGTTTGACTCCCCTGAATTGGTTTCACTGGTGAATTATCACGTGCCTTTTAGACCTACTCGACTCCAAACACCTTTTCATTGTAATACCTCTGGGACCACCGCAGAACAAAATGCAACAATAAATCGCTTACATACTTTTGGCAATAAATATGCTAATATCGATCACGCCGGTAATCTGGCCTCATACAAAAGATGCATTAAACAAAATTTGTCTTCTAGTACCATGTAAACATAATAATCATGTAAACATAATATGCTTACCAGAACTTGCAAAACATTAATTCATTAGAAATCATAGGTACTTGTAAAATTCATCATATCGGTTAATATTTGTAATCTATAATATCTACCTATTAAATATTTTATTTTTATTTTTCTTTGCTCCTGTGAGGACTTCTTACTTTTTATATTTTATATTTAAATCTTTGTTCCTTTTAAAGATATCTTATATTTCTACATTTAACTTTTTTTATTATTAAAATTTTATTCTCACTTTTAACTTTTAACTTTTTTATCTTTGCTTAATAATTTAAAGCTTGTACTTTATACTTATACTTTGTACCATATTTTTCACTTTACATTTATATTTTACCCTTTTCCTACTACTTATTACCTTACTACTTACTTTTTACATTTTCTTTCCTTATATTTAACTTACATTTATACTGTTAGTTATTCTTCATGTTGTTGTACTATTTATATGTTATGTCAATTATGTTAATGGCACATGTTGTGCCGTATATGTGTAAATAAATAAATAAATAAATAATACATAATTTAATTATCCGAGTTTAGTCGCTGGGCACAAACTCGTATGGGTCATATGTCTTGGACCCCGAGCTTCTGGGTGTAGTAGACTTCTGCAATCAAAACAATACATTTATTAGTGTAATGTAACATAGTAAATCATATTAAAAAATTTAGAATTAAGGGCGGAATATAAATATTTATGTCGACATTTATATATGATTAGTAAGTTCTCGGTATGCGTTGCAATGCCACTTAAAGAAAGAAAAAATACGAATGTGCTTTAGACCACACGACTGAAGTAAATACTTCTTTAGTAATCTAATTTTCTTTCTGGCATCGAATAAAACCATTCCAATCATTAGTGTATAAGAATCTATATTGAAGATTCGTTTGGATTGTTACCAATCATCGTGACAAATCAGTCGTTTCAATGCACTGAGTTCGCACACTCTAAACGAAAATTTGATTAATTTTATTATTGGATTGTTGATTTAATTCTTAAAAAGTTGAAAATAAATGCCAGCATTCTTTCCAAACGTCATTACTATGGATTTGAGCACTGTTGTTACGATTAGATTGTGAGGAATGAATTTATTATCGTTCGCCCGATTTCCGTAACGCATTCGCCAGTTTACCCCTCAAATTTTTTTCTAGTCTGTTGTTTGGATAATTGAATTTTTTTTTTGCGTTCAAATATATAATTAGGGTACATTTTGTAATCTATTTATGTAAAACCAAGTCGGGTTAGTTACACCATTTAGAACTCACGAACGGCTGTACCTATTTTTTTGATTTATTAGATTTGTCTCTGTCCCGAATAGCAGAATAACGAGCTCTGGCGTTAGAAAAAATTGCCTTAAAAATTTTAAATGGGCTAAACGCGTTGTTTGAAAAATGGCTGTATTCCAGTGAGTTTAGCGTAGGGAAAAATTGTGGGAGGGGGAGGAGAATCGGGGAGGAGCGGATGCGAATTAAGGAGGGGGTATGGCGGAAAAGGTTGAAGGTGAATGGGGGGGTCGCGTGAAGGGGGACAGCGGGAGAGAAGGGGAGAGGTGAAAGTGGAACGCGGGAGGGTAAGGAGACGCGGACGGGGATGAGGAGTCGGAAAGGGAAAGGGGACGAATGGGAAAGGACACGCAGGGAGAAACAGTTTCTCTATTTAAGTTGCATTGCAACGCAAGCCGGGTCAGCTAGTTTATAATAATAACAAAAAAATAATGTATTTACAGTAATTTCAGGCTCGGACAGGTGAAGAACGGGCGCGTACTAGAAATAAAAAGGACATATTAAAATAAGTCGTTACAGAAATTATTAATTTATTATGTGTTTATGATTTTACCAATTACTCACCAAAGAGCACCAATCGCTGCGCAACTTAGAAACCGGATTCTATAAAGAAAAAATAAATTATATAATAATTGATACAAAATATAACAGATCACCTGAGAATTCGAAAAAAATCACTTATACAGAAATGGGCGATCTGTTTGATGGATTGCCCTAAAAAAACGGATTCCAAGAACAATCCTAAATTTTAAATTTTTGACCATAAGAACGCGTTTAAAAACATATATAATAAATATATTTATTTTTTATTTTATATTTCATTATGGTTTGTTGGACAAGATTGTTTTTTTTAATAATTATCATTAACTAGCAAAAATAGTCAGTGTCGCCTTATGAATGAAAATTTAATTATTTAATGGCGTTTTTTAATAATTTAAAACAGAAAAAATAAAATAACACATATCCGTACTAATTTACTAAATCTTTTGGTTTAAAAAAATCAGTCAAGGAATTTGACATTAAATCCAAAAACTCTTAAAGAGACAATTAACAAAATACCACATAAAATCACATCGGTGCTGGCGCTCAGGAAAATGATTTCGCCGAGATCATCCTGAGTCGAGTTAACCTATTTTAAAAATCTTTAAAGTATTATCTTATTTGTAATAAGGATACAATATAATAAAGATAAAATTAGAGATCCTATAAAAATACAAATATATCAAAACGAGGCTGAGAGCGAGAAAGCTTCCTTATTTGAGATAAGTTGCTTAGCTTTTTGATGAAAAAAATAAAGTGAAAAAATAATTAATTTGTTACCCTTCCTGTCCAGTTCGGTGTCCTGTGAATAACCGTGGCTCTAGTACACTCCCCCATCGTCTGAAACAAAAACAAATAATTTATCAATGATTTAGGATAATAATAAAATCTTTATAGGATTATAAATGTTGTGTCAAAGGGTAAAACTACTCACGATGCTTGCCGAGACCTGCACCGGAAGAACCTGAAATTATTTAAAAAAATTATATTAGTTAAGTTCCAGTAATTACACTGCCAGAATTTCGTACGGACGGATTTAACTAAACTTTGACGAAATTTCAGATTCAACAGCCTTTTGAATTGAGGCTAGTTTTTTGTGATTATCATTCAAGTTCTGTATTGATTCAATGTTATTTTTTAAATATCATATGATTACTTGAGGAGGTGGCCTAGTCAAATCCGCTGGTTCAGGTTGAGTTGTGGATTCCAGGTCTCGAAGGAGCTGAAAATAAAAAAAAGGTAGTTATTTATTTAACCATATATCTTATCGGTTGAAAAATGTACATGTTAAAATCAAATAAGAGGTTTAAATAGTATTGTAGGCAACTACTCGTTAGGCGAGAGTGAAAAGGTTCCAAGTGGTGTTTTTATGAAAATTGAGTTTTTGTTATCAGGGAATTTAATTTCGATAAAACTATTCTGAAAAAAAAAATTCATCACTATCTGATGTCTATAAACCGATTTTTAAAAGTAATTAGGTTCTAACTGCGCCAAAATTTAGATTACGTTTGGGTTGAAAAGGGTTCAACCACAGTTTGAACCTTTATTTCATACATTTCAAATTACCAAAAGAATAGTTCGAAAAGGTTCCATCTATCGTCTTGTAAACTTTAATTTTGGATTTAAATCCATAATTTGCAACCAAAATTAAATTATTTTTTTATATCAAAAGAACGTGTTATTTTCTATTATGCCTTGCAAGCTAATTTGCATATATTTGTTTTAATTATAAAATGTAGGCCAATTTATAATTCGATGAATCGAAATTTTTGAGGCAATGGTGCCTATAATTGCAAAATCATGGTAATTATTATTAAAAAAAAATCGTTGATTTTGTCCACACTTGTTATGGAAATATATAATAAAATAAAAAGTATTAAAAGATGATTTTAATGGGCTTAAATTTTAATTATAAACGACCGATTTACATTGAAACACAAAAAACGTCACGTTTTTTTTTTTATTTCGACCCAAAGGAACGCTTTTTATGGTTTTTTTTTTATTTTAATTATTTATTCATTTTATAATTCATAATATTGACAAAGAAAGTTGGGTAAGATTATTTGAGAATTAATTAGCATTTTTATTATCCATGTTTTATTAGTTACAAACCAATACAGTTTTTATTTCGTAATTTTGATAGTTTATCAATAAATCAGTTTAATAACCTAAATAATATATTGTTCTGTGATTGAGCAGTAATTAGAAAGTACTAAAATATTTATCTAAAATAACCCATAATTACAAAACGGTTATAAACAAAGAAAAAAATACATGGAACCTTTTCGAACTGACTACATTCTAAAGTTTCGCAGTAAAAAGGTTCCATCGGCTATTTTAGGTACAGCTAATATACTGTTATCTACAATAAATTATATGTTTTAGTTGCATAATAAATACATAAATAAGTTACTAAATATATGCAATAGCAAACTTTACTGACGGTTTGTTAAATTTTAAAATAAATGCATTCAAAAGTTTGGGCACTTTGGTTGAAGCGGATGGAACCTTTTCACTCTCACCTAACGTACTGTCAACACAATGAAAAAGTTTTGTTATTTTATTTACAATAAAGCATTTTCACCATGACTTGAACTTTTTGAATTCTACTAAGAAAAACACCGGCTCGGTTCCCCCGTATTTCTGAAGGCTCTGCTTGTCCCGCTTCCGAATTAGAAAGAAGGAAGATGGATGGTTAATTGTATGTATAAAGGTAGATTCAGACTGGACGACGTACTTACGCATCGCTACGCCAAACAATGCTTAGCAACCCGTACATTTTCTATGAAAATGGCCACAGACATCGCACGTCGCGATGCGTGTGGCCAATGTGATTCTGAAACATACATTTTCATTGAAAATCTATGGTTGCTAAGTAGCCCAGATATTGTTAGGCGTAGCGATGCATACGTACGTCGACCCAGTCTGAATCTACCATAAATCTTATTGTATGTACAATAAAACGGGTTTAAAAAACTAATACCACAACAAACCAACTGACAGTATATTTATAAATAATAACACTCTTCATAACTAACTTTTTATCATATAGCAAGTAATTGACAGAAATGAGTAGGGTGTAGTCAAACTTCGAACCTAATGCCTTTGAGTTTTTACCCTGCAGAGGGCAATGGTAGTTATTTCTGTGTTAACAAAAAAGTTAAATGGATTTTATATGTTGATTTTTGGTTCAATTTGATTGTAGATTAGCCAATTTTTCAATATTTCAAAACTGACCTATAAACTTCGAACACGATTTACTCAAAAAACTTAAATAAAAATAAGTTTTACTCCAAAATGGACTTCACGTGTGGTGTAGATTCTTCGGTTGCCGGCTTATACCAAGAGTTTCCGGACACCACGTATAATTTGACACGAAGAAAAAAAGATTAGGTACACTTACCTTTATGGAATCCTGAGGAAGTGTGGCAGACTGAAAAAATAAACTAATTTTAATCGTTTGACATTTTTTTAACGGATCTTTTTACTTTGAATTCAAGTGGAATAATAACGATATATTACTGGAACAATATGTAATCATATTTAAAGAATATTATACTAAATAGAAATAGAGACATAGAGAAATACTTTAATCTAAAAAATTTAAGCTATAATTAAAAAAAAAATTTGATAAGGAACATCTAAGGTGTTTGAATAATAATAATTATTCTGAATTTGCCAACCACATTTTATAAACAAATCATTCTTTTGATATAAATAAAGGGTTAAAATTTTTACACACAAACACAACAGATTTACAATTAGCAAACTTAGAAATTTTAGAAATTAGAAAAAGTGTTAATAGTAAATTAAATATTATTAAAAACCAAATATTTTTTTTATTTTATATTAATATTTATATTTAAAATAGTTTATTTTTGTTGATTAAACCTATTTATTATGTTTTGATAGTTTATATAATGAAATTTTTCATATTCTAAAATAATTTTTATATTTAATTTTAAATAATAGTTTTTACGATATTTTTTAATTAATTAATCACTTATCTCTATAATATTTTTTTCCATAGTTCTTTTTAGTCTGTTCTTTTTAGTCTATACTTGTTTGTTTCTTGTTATTTAATTTCATTACTACCCTGACGAAGAAACAATTGGTTTCGAAACATGTAGGTAATTGTGATTATATAATAGTGGTTGATACAAAGTTATTTATTTAATTTAAATAATTAAACAGACTTTTATTAATTCTATTATCCCAGTTAGCAAAAGAATAATAAGATATCATTGAAGAAAATAATACTAATAAGTCTAAATGAAATATGAAACAGGACAAGACACAGAAACATAAAAAGGTAACAACTGGGTCACAACTGGGAATCAAACCCAGGATCTCTTGTCTTACCAACTCGGCCATTGGGAATTATTTGTATTACGTCATTTTTATCAACCTTATAACTCAAATTCAGAATTAAGTATATTAAGTTCAACTAATTTTTACCATATTTTTCAGAAGCTATCTTTATTGTAAGTTCTTAGCCAATTTATTCGTTACTCAGATAGTTCCGCGGATAAAAATCATTTTTAAAATTTTATTTTTTTCGGATAGGGACCTCTTGAATTTGGCGGCAAATTAAAAATACATTCAAAATAAAAATAAAAATGTTATCACTATCGTAATTATTTCATAAAAATTGTCTACTATAAGAAAAAAAAAACGGTGAAATCACAATAAATGAAGGAATAATAATATTTTTAAAAGTTGTGGATTTAATGTTAATAATAATAATATAAATAGCTCGACATTTTTGAATGTGAAAAGTGACAATTTGATTACAGTTAGAAATTAATGTAATACTATTTTATTACTCACCGAGACATCCATCTCGTATGGCAGAAGGACTGTTTTGGGCGCCATCGCCTGAAAACATTCACAATACTAGTTACAGTTACGTTAACTACACAAGGTGGCAAACATGAAACTAATTTCACTCAGGTCCTTTGTCATCTTTGGGATTGCTGTGTAGAAGGTCTATTTGAAAAGAAAAAAGGGGTAATTTGGGTCTTGAAGAGACACAAAAAACATTGGACGAAGTGTTTCGGTCGCTTCAAAGTAAAATTATATTTTAATTAATGAAGATAACTAACTAACCATCACGCCGTTTCTCCGCAGGGGTAGGCAGAGAGGACGGACTGCCAAACACTTCGGTCTTGGCACGCACTCTTTGCCACATTCATACATCGTCTCATACATACTCTTCTATTTTTCTGACTCTTGACATGGCCCGACTCAAGTATCTGATTGACTTGATGTCTGACTCAAGTATCTGATTCACATGTCTTTCTCGGACGTCCCCTACTTTTTATACCATTCACATTTGCATCATATATTCTCCTTACGCTCCTTTCCTTTCCTATTATCGAATCTCTATCGAAAATCTGAAACAGAAAAATCAGTAAAAGACATGGTCACATCTGGGACTCGAACCCAGGAACTTCGGCTTTCCGGGCCGCTCGATTGAGTTTCACTAATATTATTTTCATTAATTTATAATTTGAGGTTTCTCATTAAGTTAAAATTATAATATTTTAATTAATGAAGCTTATATTGAATTTATTTATTATATTATACAAAATAAAATTATATTGCTGTGAAATTTCTTTTCAAGTTCTGTTATTATTTCATTATGGGCCAGTTGATTCACAGTAAGTAAATATTTGGATAATAAAAGAACTTGGAAATAATAACAATAACAAAATATTAATAAGAATGACTGATATTTCATTTACATTTTGTACTTCAAATAATGTGATAGGAGGAACGGCTGCGCACAAAACAAAATTTTTGATTTGAGGCCGAAATACTTAACCAAACTTAATTTTTTTTTTTATTAAAAAAAGTACAGCAAATATCTAGTACGGATTCAATGAAATTTGATTAAAATACTATAATTTACGAAGTGAGCAATATGTTATTATCATTTGAAGACAACCTGTTATGGATAGAATAAATTGTGTCTTCTTCATTGCATATATTGTACTTGCATAGTATGGGGTAATTCAACCTAATCATAAAGTCCTTTTTAAAACCCTAGAAACCTTATCTACGCCTCCGAGACGCACACGAAATCGAAAATTCTCTACCTTTTTCTAACGGCTAAAGTTAGCGCCTCCAGGTCTGTGCAAGAGCGTAATGGTAGATTCAGACTGGGTCGACGTACGTATGCATCGCTACGCCTAACAATATCTGGGCTACTTAGCAACCATAGATTTTCAATGAAAATTTATGTTTTAGAATCACATTGGCCACACGCATCGCGACGTGCGATGTCTGTGGCCATTTTCATAGAAAATGCATGGTTGCTAAGCATTGTTTGGCGTAGCGATGCATACGTACGTCGACTCAGTCTGAATCTACCTTAAGTCCTGTCATTTTTGACTTATTGGGGTACACCACTCCAAGACGTATGTTTAGGCTTAACTAAGAGAATGTGATTTTATTTTTGTTAATTTTTCGTACATTTGATGTCTATTTTGGCATTGTTTAGGATACCAATATGTCACGGTTTATTATATTGATCATTGACAATATTTTGGCAATCTTAGATGAAGAAGATAATCCCTGAACCATTGAAGAACTCGAGATATCGACATGTTGGCAGTTGTGCGTTTTGTTTTAATGGCTCTCTGAGACTTGTATCGTAAAAGTAAAAATCAGCAAAAATGGTTATCCTGTTGTGATGAAAATACCGTAATTAAGAATTCAAGTGCCAAACCAGAAATGATTCATTTCTACAACCAAACAAAGAAGGAGTAGAATAATTTAATAAAATGTGCTCCTCAATCATAGATTGTTTTAAAAATGTTTAACTATTCTTCAGTTGTTTTCTAAGAAATTGAGTTTTTTGTTTGAATGTTAGCATTATAATTTTTTTTATTGTAATAAATTACTGTGATTGTCGTTTTACTTGTTAAACTGTGTTTTTATATTAGTTCATATCCCAACCTTAAATCTTTAGAACTCCGCGTATTTTTGGTATTATCTGCACGAGGAAAGTAGCGCCAAAGTTGTTTTTATTTTTTATGAATAATTTTACAAGAACGAAAAAAGTTAGTCAATCAACCGAGTCAAAAATAATCTTAGCCATAAAGGGGGTATTTAAAAAAAAAGTTTCTTATGTAACTTCATATTTATCTAATGAAAAACAAATTATTTTTTTAAACATTATATTTTTGTAATTAATGATTTTGTTTTAATTTTATTAAATTGAAAGGGTAGAAAAAACTTCAATGTATCCATAACATATTTTTCATATTCATAATGTAAACCGATTCGTACAAAAGATAAATCTAAATAGTAATTTGGCGTATAGCTTCATCTTAAAGCGACACTAGCATAAGACAAAATAGGAAATCCCTTCGCACGTGCGATCTGGAACTCGATCGTAACGGGCGGCGCCGGCGTCGTGTATCCATTGACGCAGCGTTCCGCGTTTGAACTACACTCGGAGCGGGTACAATATTGTATTGTCTTCTGTATTGTCCTCGTGTAAACTAGGCATTCAAGTTTTTCCTACTTCTTCTAAGAATATTAAAATAATATTTACCTTAACTCTGGGCAGAAGTGGATAGTAGTACGGCTTCTAAAAATTAATATACAGGTAATCTTTTGAATATTATATATTTTTTCTTTAGTTCATGGCTATCAAAAGAGGGTTCTTAAAAAATAATTTTGAAATTTTTTGAAGTAAAACTTATTTACGCACGCTTGACTTGGAGAGTAAGCTGGTGAATGTGTTACGAGAGCGTTACGAAAAGTGTGATCGGGCGAGGCGAACGGAAGTTGAGAGGGAGATATAAGTTAGTGAAGACAGAAAGAAAGAGAGTTACGTTTCATATATTAGATACTGTTGGGGCAAGAGAGAGAGGTGCGAGCACACATTTTCTTTATCTCTTTCTCTCGTAGCCAGTTATGTTTCGTATATCTAAGACACAGTGCAGGCCTATTGTCTGTATCACACTGTAGGAGCAAGAGAGAGCTGTGTGCGCTCACAAGTTTCATTTCAGTCGTGTGGTCTAAACCACACTAGTTAATTTTTTATATTTGAATACCACACAAGAGTCCCAACTGCTCCCGTCTGGAGTGAGACTGTGGCATCCCCAATTGGGTGTGTTAGAGACTGAAGGTAACAGGGATGGGAAGAAGACGGGAAATAGGAAGGTGGGGAAGCATCTGGCTAATCAGATCTGGTTACCAAAGATGGCTAAAGCGATTTAAAACAACGATTCGACGATCTTACACCAGGGCTATATTGAGAGTATCTTCCACTCTGGAATGTGCCGAAAATGTACCCTATATTATTTGAATTAATTAATTTTGAAATAACACAAATTAATCAAATAAATTTATTTGCGCACGCCGGGTTTGAACCCGTGACCTTTGGATTGGGAGTCGAGAGCCTTACCCCTCGACCGCGCCGTCGGTCAATATAGCGCTTTCGCGAATCTATCTTTGACGACCGGCGTAATACAGAGGACTTCCATTGGAAGGACGCGGGTTCGAACCCGGCGTGCACAAATAAATTTTATTTGATTATTTGTGTTATTTCAGAATTAATTAATTAAAAAATAATATATACTCTATATTTTTGAAATTAGCCATCACTTTGTGGTTATCCATTTTATAATTAAATGAAACAATATATCTTAGTTACAACCACTGATTTATTTAGTTACACGCCGACCGGTTTCGGAACAACCGTTCCTTCTTCAAAAATCTCCTAAATTATATGGCTTTCTCAAAGTCCACAAGGAAAATTCACCCATTAGAGCAGTGGTTTCATCATGTAATTCCCCAACTTTTAAATTATCGTCATTAATAACCAATTTAGTTAATAAAAGTAATGTGTTTGCCCCAAAATATGTAATTAAGAACTCTTTTGAACTGATTGATTCCTTGAAAAATATTGTACTTCCCAGTAATGCTAAACTTGTGTCCTTTGATGTTGTTAATTTGTTCCCTAATGTGCCTATTACTGAAAGTAAAGTAATTGTTTCCAAATTATTGAAGGATTCCAAATTACCCACGGATCTTGCTAGTGATCTCACACGTTTATTTAACTTAGTTTTAAATCAAAATTATTTTCAGTACAATAATGTTATATACCAACAAAGAGAAGGACTTCCGATGGGGGCCCCGACCAGTCCTCTAATTGCTGATATATTTATGAATGATTTGGAAACAACTCACTTTAATTCAAAATCCCCCCTTTTAAGCAATGTTTTACTATGGAGACGGTATGTGGATGACGTCTGCTGCATTTGGACAGGATCGGAACGTCAACTCAATAACTTTCTTAACCTTTTAAATTCCTTTCATAATAAAATAAAATTTACGATAGAAATAGGAAATAATACTTTAAACTTTTTGGATTTAACTTTATCTATTGTAAATAATAAAATCGATTTTAGTATATATCGCAAACCCACATACACCGACATAGTAATTCATAAGACCTCCAACCACCCTGTCTCACAAAAACACTCCGCCTTCCACTCCATGATCCACCGCCTAGTAAATGTCCCATTATCTAATAATAATTTCCTAAATGAACTTTCTATAATAAAACAAATTGCTGTAAATAACGGATACGAACCAAATTTAATTGATAACATCTTAAATAAAAAACTTAACAAAATTTCAAGAAATAAATATCTATACAATTCTAATAATAATAACGATAAAGAATGGCGAAAAATTTTATATATCAACAATTTTTCAGTTCAATGTTGCAAAAATCTCCCTTCTAATATTAAACCAGCTTTTTATACAAGAAATAATATCGGTAACTTTTTGAGGAACGCTAAAGATAAAGACCATAAATGAACTAATTCCGGAATATATAAACTCAAATGTAATGACTGTTCCTCATTTTATATCGGGAAAACAACGCGTAATTTCGAAATTAGAATCAAAGAACACTTAAGGTGTCTTAATAATAATAATTTTTCCGATTTCGCTAACCATATAATTGAAAATAACCATAGTTTTGAAAAAAATACAGGGATAAATATTCTTCACATTAATAATAAAGGAAAACGCTTAGATAACTTAGAAGCTCTAGAAATAAAAAAATCCCTTAAAAATAATGAGTCGATTATCAATAAACAAAAAATATTAACCTATAGCCCAATATTAAATCTCTTCCCATTCGGTGTCCATTCTGTCCCCACTTACTCTTCATCAATTCCTAGCCACGCCCCCACCCCTACCACAACACCTACTGATAAATTGTACCCACACAATATTTTGTAAATTGTCATCATTATATGTTTGCCCTGAAGAAGGAACGGTTGTTCCGAAACCGGTCGGCGTGTAACTAAATAAATCAGTGGTTGTAACTAAGATATATTGTTTCATTTAATTATAATATATACTCTATTTGCGGCGCGTTCCAGAGTGGAAGATACAGTATCGCCCTGGTGTAAGACCACCATTCAGAATTGAAACGTAGCTTGAAATGGCGTTAGCCGAGTTTAGTGACCAGATCTGAATAGCCAGGTACATCCTCATCTTTCTCTTCCCCATCTACTTCCGTTCCCTGCTTACCTCCAGCCTCACAATATACATACCTCATTTGGGGATGCCATAGTCTCACTGGCTCCAGACGGTAGAAGTTGGGACTCTTGTGAGGTGTTCACCATAAAAATAAATAATAAAACCACAATTTTGTACAACTGTCATCTGAACAAAGGTTCAAATATTTTGTACAAATAGCGAGTTATTTTTAAATAATTTTTATAAAGGTACTCTTTATTAAACAATTGTAAATGTTTTACCTTTTTTTTGATCGCCTTATCCTCGTTCGTCTTGTTTGGCGGTGTCTGGTTTGGCTGTGTTGTGGAGCATGATGGAGGATGTTGTTCAGTTATCTGAAAAATTCACAAATCTATTTATATTATGATCACAGCAACCTAACTGCACATAATCAATTTATTTATACTAAATTATCCACTTCATAGTCTTTTTTTTTGGCAATAACCATTATAACCAAATAATTGTCGTAATAATAAAATAATAATGTAAAGTATTTGTAAAGTTTAATTTGAATTTTGAAATATCTATATCAGGTTCATAGTTTAACTTTATTGCTATATATATATATATAATATTGTGTATACAGCCGAGTGACCAAGCAACCCCTTACTGATAAAACCTACTGATTTTTTTAGGTTTTTAGATGAAAAAAAAAACTTCAAAAACGTCAGCGATAACGAAAATTTCATAAACATTTTTTACTCCAAATAATGTCGGGAATCACTGGTTAATTACGTCTCAAGAAGCTATTTCTAACTATACAGCTGCCACAAATCACAAAGAGCAGATCAAGTTCATAATAAGGAAGTTGAGTGAAAAATATGTTCATGTAGATTACATGCAAATATAAATACTGGTATTTTTTAATGTTCGTTTTCATAATTAAATTAGTTCTACAAGTTTGAATTTTATCAAACTCGCCAAAACGCCCGGTAAGAGGCGGAAGAGTGTGTGATGTCATCTGTATGTTTGTTTGTATGAAAAATAATGATAATTATTTACAAAACCGGGACACGCTTTATATGGACTAAAAAAATAGTTTAAAAAATTGTAGTAGTTAGATATTAACTAGTACTAATCAATTCAGTTACCTGAATTTGGAAAAAAGTGCATTTTAATGGTTATTTTTTAAATTTAAAAACACGAAATGTTATTTTCACCGACCGCTATGTTAGGAAAAATTGCAAGTTTTTAAGTTTGCATTTGAACATTGATAAAAAAAAATGGAATCAACATCTTTATTATGAATTCATAAAAAACAAATATATAATAAATAAATATTTTTTTAATAATCAATATATATTATAAAAAATATGTGCGTGTGCGTGCCGCTAAAACTCAGAAAGGAGTCCCGGTACAATCAAGGGAGTTATATGGTGTGGTAGCCCTCTATCCCCCGTCCATGAACAAGGTTTCCGTTTTTATCCTAAGGGCGTGCTTTTGAAGATATAAGGGCTGCAAGTTTCACCCTTCAGAAATTTCTAGAACAATCCAGAACATTCTAGGGCTTTCCACAAGATTCCAGAACATCTCGAAACATTCTGGAATGTTGTGGAATGTTCAAAGCCTTTTTGGATGTGTGGGGGACGGAGGGCTACCACACAATCTCATATCAACTCCCTGAGCGAAGCTTGGTACCCCAGCTAGTAATTTAAACATTATAGATTAATATATGGTTTACCTGATTTCTGATGTTGTATTTGCCATCATATTTCGGAAATGCTGGACAGTTTAGGGCAAAGTCCCAACTTTTTTCTGGCAACTTAGAAACCTATTTAAAAATCCAAATTACGGTTATGGTACCAAAATAAATATGTAAAAAGCAAAAAGAGTAATGAAAATTATTTAGATGAAAACATAAAAGGAGCTATAGAAAGTAAAATAACAATATTATTGAAGAAGAAGATAATATTATAAATGTAGACGAAAATATGAAAACGAACAAGATCAGACAAATAAAATAGTAGGTATCAGTCGCAAGGTCGTGAGATTCGAACCCAGGACCTCTTGTCTTACCGGTACAAACGCCTTAACCAACTCGGCCAATGGAACAATTTATATTGTACCAATTATTTTTCAAATTCAAAATTAACAATATTAGTTGTGATATATTACATTCCTTTATATTAAAAACAAAAATCCAATAAAAATTAAAATAACAACATAATATGTTGTTATATTAACTATATTATAGTAGCTAGTAGTTAGATGGTTCTAGGCTCGATCTAATTTTTGTCTCTTAATAAAACTTTATTAAGAGACCTAAAATAAAACGTAAAAACTGCGAGGAGATATTTATTTGGAGATATTTTTAAAACGTTTTCAAAGTTGCGTTATGCATTAATCAGGCGTAAAATTTAGGTGACAACTTTGAGGACATCATTTAGACTTTAGTCCAACCGAAGGAAGTAATGTCCTAATTTAAAAAAATACGAGTGTGCTTTAGATCACACGACTGAAGTAAATAGTTTTTTTTTATTTAAACGCCCATAGGGCTTTTACATACATAAAGCAATACATTTTTTGATTAATTACAGTGAAGAGTTAGAAGTGATTTTTTTTTTTAAAGGTAAGTAACAGAAAATAGTCACATAATATAGGTTAGATAAAATATGAGTTGACAAAATGTAGGTAATACAGAATATAAATAAAGTAAAAATAGATAGCCTGCCAATATCCTCCAACTCAACAATAATAGGTATTAATAAAAATGTATAAAATTGGTATTTACAATAGTTTATGAATTAAGTAGACATAGTTCGCACATACGGCGTTTAAAGTTTGTCAAATTCAAAATATTGTCAAATACATTAATATTTTTTAAGTATTGGTTACCAAGACTATGTAATCGTCCCTATCAGGTCCCTCCGACGTTGGCGATAACTCTGGTTAATATGTCTGAATTGCTTCTCCATACTTATAATACCGGTCCACTCTCGTACATTTTGCAGCCAAGATATTTGTCCTACCAGGCCCTCGGCGACCCTCTATCTTCCATTTTAATGTTAATTGAAGCAAGTGATATTTCTCCCTTCGAAGTATGTGATCCAGTATGAAATTTTCTTCTTCAGTAATTAGGTACAATTATTATATTACTTTTTCATTTATCGAGGCAGTAATGCGTTTGTTAAACGAAGATAGGTAATTGGGTTAGCAAGAGAAGACTGAGGACGCCTGTGGACTCCTTTTAGAAGCTTCGATGGGTTCCGGCCCCGGCTAATAAAAATATAATGGTACGGCCTCATACGTGCCGAGCGCGCTCGTGGCACGACTCGGCAAGCTATGGCACGCAAATATTCGTGACCACACTCGTGCATAAGCTTGCGAGTTCTACATTGCGTTCGGAGCGCCATGGCGGACATCGAGGCAACTACATCGGCTGTCACATTTGCCCTAACTTATTTGTACTAAATTTTAAAAAAAAACGAAGAGTTCGCCGAAAGAGATGGTGGATGATTCAAATTTTCAGAAACCGTACCAGATAATTTATTTTATATTCTAGTATTTTGTTCATTTGTGTGTTATCTCTTCGTAGAATTTTATTTTATTTTATAATAAATCTAAACAAAAATATGAAAAAGAACAACACACAAAAAAATTAAAAGGTAACGGCGCACCCTTTTTTTACATTATGTCCACACAGGAGGCCCTGAGGAAAATAATTTCCCTATGTCATCTTTGGGGATGCTATGTGGAGGGTATTTTTATGGAAAATAAGTTCTGGGAAGGAATAAGGAATGACGGTTGGGTACGAATCTGGGGTTCAGTGTGTCTATATCATCCACCGCCAAGACCTAGACAAACCTTACCCCATGAACATGTACACCACTGCTAAGTCACCAAACGTAGTAAACTACTTGGGGTGACCCATGGCAGAGGTGTTTGTTATCCAATAGATGGTTCCCGGGGCTGCGGTACCCATTCCCGCCTTCCAAATTAAGACTGGGACTCGAACCCAGGATCACTCGTCTTATTAATTACTTTAAACTTACATAGGGAATAACCTTAAAAAAGTTATTATTTATTATAAATAAGAGATATTCAATAATTAAAAAAAAATTCTTGTAATAAATAATAAATCTTTTAAAAAAATATTATTTAGGGCTATTGTGTAGATCCAGTCGTAATAAATTTTACTAGTGCATTAAAAATCTGTAACATAAAAATAATATATTTTACATTTTATCGCAATTTACGATAAACCGCACGGAGCAAAAACGGCGACCGCACCGGGCCAGTTCATAAGTTATACTGAAGCTTTCCGAGCTTGTCGCTTGGTGGCCGAAATATCCACCGGGTCGCGGGTCAACGGCAAGCTATGGCACGCTCTGGCAGGCGTCGGCACGCGGTCTGACCACACACGTGGGACTTGTCAAGGGTTGTCGTGGCTCGCCACGAGTCTGGTCAGGGCATAAGAAAATAATGATGATTGCTTTGACTTACCGGTACATCCTGCTGTTCCTTAGGCGCTTCTACCGGTGGGCACTTAAAACATAGAGAAACGCAATTGCTTCATAATCTTATCTATTTATTTATATAAAAATGAATCCATGTTTCCCTAGGACACGCCATAACTTCAGAACGACTTTACCTATTTCATTTATCCTTTTTGTTTAAGTTTTCTAATACTTTGTAAAAGGTTTTTACGGAAAGAAAAATTAAGAAAATTGTGGAGAAAGTTGGATATTTCAAGAAAACTTAACGACTATTTTAACTTCATACGTTTGACAGTTAGCGCGTTTGATTTATTTGGAGATATTTATTTATTTATTTACGCAATCGGATGAATATCCGATTGCGATAAAAATTTGGTGATTTGTTGTGGACATGCCCGTGAAGGTTTCTATATAGCAATAAGCACAATAATTAATTATAAGCAGAATCTAAAACAATGGATTTTGATTTAGATTCTGCTTTATAATTTTATTTTTTGCTTTTGTGTGAATTGTTTGTAATGCTGATTTAGATGTACTTTGTTAATAAAAAAAAAATTAACATGTAAAAGCCACAGCGGAGCGTGAAATATAAAATAAATAAATTTCTATATTAGTGATTTCTGGAGTTATGAAATTTGCAAAAAAAAATGCAGTAGGGAACACGCGGGTTATTTGAAAAACGAGTGTGTTTTATGGAGTTTACCGGCAGGGAAAAAAGGCGGGAGGGGGAGGGGAATCCTGGAGGGGTGGAGGGCAGTGAAGGAGGGATGTTTCGTGGGAGGGAGGACGAGGAAGGGGGGAAGGCGGAGAAGGTGGAAGGGGAATTCGAGAAGGGGTTCGCGAGAAGGGGGAGAGCGGGAGAGGGGAGCGAGAACGCGGGGAAGGTGAAATGGAAACGTAGGAGGGGTAGGAGATGAGGGTGGGGAAGAGGTGGCAGAAAAGGAACGGGGACGAACGGGAAAGGACACGCAGGGAAAAACAATTTCTCGGGTATCAGCTAGTATATAATAATTAATGTTTGTTTGTTTGTTCGTATTTGGGGCTTTGACCTGCTCGTGCCCGCGGTGGTTATAGGATAGTGAGCTCGACTTTTAAAAAAAAAATTAAATCGCATTTTTTTGTAATTTTTTCAAGCTAGGCCGTGCTTTGCCCGTGAAATTATTTCCTATACTATTCATCCGATTGCGATGAAAATTTAATACGTCGTTGTGAACATGCCCGCGAAGGTTTCTATGTAGCGATATTTCTATATTGTTGAGTGATGGCGTTATGAAATTTGCACAAAAAAATACATTAGGTCACACGCGAGTTGTTTGAAAAATAAGTGTATTTTATGGAGTTTATTGAAAGGAAAAAGGAGGAGGAGGGAAATCTGGGAGGGGTAGAGGTCAATTGAGGAGGAGGGAAGGGTTCAAGGGAGGGGGGAAGGCGAAAAAGGTGGAAGGAAGGAATGCGGGAGGGGAAGCACGCAGTATTTTTATCAGAAAAAAATACTGCGTTGTCTTTGACAATCTTTAGAAAAATAATATTTTTTTGTTGCATATCACTACATTTTTTTTTCAATAGTTTTATCAACAATGTACGTTTTAATTGAATTTAATTTATTTGCTACCGGTACAGTGCCATTCACTAGAAAAATTTAAAACTAACCTAAAAATTGTACCAGTGCAGACATGATTAGATATTATTAGGTGAGGGTAGTAGAAGTGGTGAATGGCAGAGGATGGTGGGAGGAATCAACATATTGAGGAAGCATTGTCAATAAAGGTGATATGCAAGGTGTTATTATTTTGTTTACTAGTTCAGTGAACCGACACGGATGTGTCGAAACCGATAGCAAAAAAATTAAATTGAAATATAATAATTTACCAGTGCAAAACATCCCGTGGGTCTTGTTTTATTTTTATTTTAGTTTATTAGGGAAACAAACAGTTATTGTTATTACTAAAGTAATTAAATTACATTGTTACATGGTTGCAAGAACCAGCGAAGTTCCCGCATAAAATTCACATCATCAAAAGAAAAACTAAGAATATTCAAGAAAACATACAATGGTATAAAGAAAAGTTTAAAAACACAATAAGATGATGTTCAAGGATAAAGGTGATTAAATAAAAATAATAATAAATAAAATTTAATAAAACAATTATTTTTTAGGAATTTTAATCAATTAACTAATTATTAGAAAAAAAGTTGTTCAAAATTCAAATAATTACAAAATACCCCACGTAGGAGTGTGATCTACGCCGATTTACAATTCCCCCGCCTCAGATAGGCCAATAAAAGGGGTGATTTTGATTTTTTTTATTTTTGTTCAATTTTACTGCAAGTGAGGAAAAATTGAGGGCACGCGAACACCCCCATAACACTCTTCTAACCCGAATAAAATATAACGCACGGTGTAACATACCGATGCCGAAGCGAAGAAGAGGTCTTTAAGTTCTAGGTAATCCAGATCAATCTGAAAAATAGAAGAGTTAAAGAGTTAATCTTCAATTAGGCGGGAGGGGTCTACGCGACCCCAAGTGATCTTCAATTGGAGTTTTTTTTTTTGTTACTTACGCTAGCAAGCCAAACTTTCTGCTAGATTCATAGCTCGTTAGCTCGCTTCCGGCTCAGTGACACCCGCGAAGCGAAAGTTGTCAGACTTGGGGTCGCTGCGACCCCGGGCGACAACTAGTGTACTTCAAATTTAGTTTGGTATATTCCTCAGTGTGACCCTTCAATATATTTTCCTCAGTGGTGGCCCTTCAACATTTTGGTATATTCATCAGTATGGCTCTTCAACAATTAGCAGTGGCTTACAAACAAGGAAACGAGGAAGATGCCACATCTGCCCACGAATTAGAGACAGAAAACGTAAAGTGCCATAAATGTGCAAAATTTATCTGTGGTGATCACACGAAGAAAATTTGTGATAATTGTTAACTAATTTCGTACTTGTATAAAGGGGAGACTTACAATGGGCTGGTCGACTGGTGTGAGTACCTCAGCGCCTGCTGAGGGCGGCCATACCACGGGGTCATCCTGTTCGTTGTCCAAATTCATGACCGTAGAAGGATTGTCCATCTGAAACATTAAATTTCAATAGAGACGCTCGAATCTTGTTAGATTATATAAGATTTGTGATAATTGTTAACTAATTTTGTACTTACGAAAAACATTGTTTTTTTATTGTTTCCAAAATATCTTTAACGTTTAATTGCTATTTTCTAAAAAAATTATTGGTAGTAAGTAAATAAAGAATAATTAAACTTGATTATTAATTAAAATATTTTGTTTTCCACGTTTTACCAGGATAATCTTTATTTAAAAAATCAACCTATTTCAAGAACGATGTTCTTTTCATCAGCATATTAAATGTACTAAAAACTAAATTATCAAGTATAGAAAGATAGGCGTGGGTAGAAATGGAAGTATTGGGGGGAGAGAGGTGGAAAAGGAAAGTGTTTAGAAGATCAACAGGGGGGGGGGGGGAGAGGTGAAAAATGGAGATGCTTAGAAGATAAAAGACAAAAAATTAAAATGGAAATATGTTAAAGATAGGGATATTCACAAAATTAATTTGATTGTTAATAATATTAAAATTTCTATTGACATTTTTCATAATTTCTAATATTTCTAAAAGATCTAAGTGAAAACCATTAACGTTAGTGTGTAGAATTTTATAACCAGTATTTTATTTATCAAATGAATGGTTAAATTCAATTAGATGGTTAGCAAATTCCGAAAAATTATTGCTATTTAGACATCTCAAATGCCTCAAATGCCTCTTAAGCCTCGTTTCAAAATTTCTGCAAGTTTTACCTATGTAAAAATGGTTGCAACATTACAATTCAATTGGTAAACTCCGGATTTTTTAATTTTTTTTTGTCTTTGTCCTTGTTATTTAAAATATAAATTTTCAATTTATTATTTGTATAAAAAGCTGGCTGTATTGTATTAGGATAATATAATTGCATCTAATGATGGATATAACTCCAAATTAATAGACGACATATTAAATCAAAAAATATAAGAAAAAAATTCAATTGTCCTACATTTACCTATTGCTTAGTGATAATATTAAAAAAATAATGGAGAAAAATATTGTTTGTAAATCATCAAACACCAATTTAATCATGAAAAAATTCCTAATACAATACAGCCAGCTTTTTATTCAAATAATAAATTGAAAATTTATATTTTAAATAACAAGGACAAAGACCAAAAAATGAAAAAATCCGGAGTTTACCAATTGAATTGTAATGACTGCAACCATTTTTACGTAGCGACCCTTTGGAATAACAAGGTTCCATCTGTTGCCGTAGCATCGGGCGATAATGAACTCTAAAGTATCTAACTATAGATCACAGTATCGCATGACGCTGCCACAACAGATGGAACCCTGTTATTCCAAAGGGTCGATAGGTAAAGCTAAATGGAAAAACTTATGGAACATTTGAGATGTCTAAATAGTAATAATTGTTCGGAATTTGCTAACCATCTAATTAAAGTTAACCATTCATTTGATATAAATACTGGTTTTAAAATTCTACACACTAACATTGGTTTTCACTTAGATCTTTTAGAAATATTAGAAATTAGGAAAAATGTCAATAGAAATTTAAATATTGTTAATAATCAAATTAATTTTGTGAATAACCCTATCTTAAACATATTTCCATTGTAATTTTTTGTATTTTATCTTCTAAGCACCTCCCCATTCCACCTCCCCCCCCCTGTTGATCTTCTAAGCACCTTCCCTTTCCACCTCTCTCCCCCCACTACTTCCATTTCTACCCACGCCTGTCTTTCTATACTTGATAATTTAGTTTTTAGTACATTTAATGTCCTGATGAAGAGAACATCGTTCTCAAAATATGTTGTTTTTTTAAATAAAGATTATCGTGGTAAAAACAAAGTGTTTTTAATTATTTTATTAAATATTTTGTATTTAACGTCCTTCGTTTTGGGTAATTGCCGACCCCAAGATTGATGAAATTTAGCATACTTGACAAGAAGGAGGTCACTGTTTAAGTCTGATTTTGAAAAAACTTGTTTAAAGCCTGGGCAACGCTGGGAACAGGAGCTGTAGATATATTTGGGTTGAATATTATATATAAAGAGGGACTTACAATGGGCTGGTAGACTGGTGTGAGTACCTCAGCGCCTGCTGAGGGCGGCCATACCGTGAGGTCACACTGTTCGTTGTCCCAATTCACGACTGTAGAAGGATTGTCCATCTGAAACATTAAATTTATACATGCAGGGTCTTTCAATAGACTCGCGCGAACTTTGTTATTTTAGGTTAGGTTAGGTTAGGTTAGGTTTATACATACAGTGTGTTTCAATTGGGACGCTCGAACTTGGTTAGGTTATATAAGACTTGTGATAATTGTTAACTAATTTTGTACTTACGAAAAACATTGTTTTTTTAACTGTCGTCAAAATATCTTTAACATTTAATTGCTATTTTCTAAAATTTGATTGATGAAATTTAGCATAATTGATAAGAAGAAGGTTACTGTTTAAGTCTGATTTTGAAAACAATTGTTTAAAGCCTGGGCAACGCCGGGAACTGGAGCTGTAGATATATTTGGGTTGAATATTGGTTGGTAGACTGGTGTAATTACCTCAGCGCCTGCTGAGGGCGGCCATACCATGAGGTCATCCTGTTCGTTGTCCAAATTCACGACTGTAGAAGGATTGTCCATCTGAAACATTAAATTTATACATACAGGATCTTTCAATAGACTCGCGCAAACTTTGTTATTTTAGGTTAGGTTAGGTTAGGTTTATACATGCAGTGTCTTTCAATTGGGACGCTCGAACTTGGTTAGGTTATATAAGACTTGTGATAATTGTTAACTAATTTTGTACTTACGAAAAACATTGTTTTTTTAATTGTCGTCAAAATATCTTTAACATTTAATTGCTATTTTCTAAAATTTGATTGACGAAATTTAGCATAATTGACAAGAAGAAGGTCACTGTTTAAGTCTGATTTTTAAAACAATTGTTTAAAGCCTGGGCAACGCCGGGAACTGGAGCTGTAGATATATTTGGGTTGAATATTATATATAAAGGGGGGGACTTACAATGGGCTGGTAGACTGGTGTAAGTACCTCAGCGCCTGCTGAGGGCGGCCATACCATGAGGTCATCCTGTTCGTTGTCCAAATTCACGACCGTCGAAGGATTGTCCATCTGAAACATTAAGTTTATACATATAGGGTGTTTCAAAAGGGACGCTTGAACTTTGTTAGGTTATAGCAGCCATATGGTTAAAGTGACATTTGTTGTATTTTATTAGTGTACGGCAAATTACCACGGAAGGTTACAGCATTGAACAACGTGTGCAACTGATCAAAGTTTATTATCAAAGTCATTGCTCCGTTCGAGAAACGTTCCGAGCAATACGTGATTTTTATCCTCTTTTCAACCGTCCTTCTGAGTCGACTAATCGAGATTTGGTGGCCAAATTCGAGTCCACCGGTTCTGATTCTGATATTAAACTATGTACTTAAATAAAATATTAGTCTCCAATGACTTTGAGTTTTTTATTTTGAAGTTTTTTGGGTACAGCCAAGCCGGCTCACGTGATACGTACTCCGTCTCGTTACAGTAGCACGGCAGCATACGGTATAGCGCATATATCACGTGATAATGACTGGAAGGATAGTGCAATTCCAGTGTGCCGTATTACATAACAACTATAACACAGAGTAAATTAAATCCTAAAAGAAAAAATAAATAAAATTAGATTACAGGTACCTAATTAAAACATTAAATAAAAACAAAGAAAAATATAAATAAATAAGCATAAAATCAAATTACAAATATTTAAAAATTAAAAATATTATAGGATCGTTCGTCATGGAGAACATAATCATATATAAAACGACATCTACATTTTTTACTCCAAATATGCTCAGGAATCTCTGCTTAAAATCCTTGGGGTACTTGCTGTTATGTCCCGTATGCAGTATATATACAATATATAGTATATATTATACTTTATCATAATAATACCTCCACGAAACATAAAATTGAAGAAAAGTGAAGAAAACACACACACATCAGACCTCACCTAACTTAACCTTACATTTGCTTAGTACGTAGGTAATAGAATATTATCACAGTTTTTGAATTATAGATAAAATGTAAACAAAATACAGCTGAACAAAATATACAGAAATAAAAAATAAATCTATTATTTTATCACGTTACGTTATGTTTTGTCACTGTTATGTATTATCCGGTGATCAATAATATTAAAAAGTTGGCCACGCGCTTTGTTGCTCACAGTTTTTTGTTTTTTATTTTTTGAGAAAGCGGGCATTTTGAAAACATTGTTTTGGCAAAAGTGAAATCACTGTGATTGTGTCAAGCGATGTCGAAAGTTTTATATGGGGTTAAATTCATTACGAACAGAATTCACAATTCGTTCCAGAGCGGGGAATATGAATTCTCGGTATCGACTTGGTAAAAGTGTGTCAACGCATTTCTTGAAAAGGCTTTGACTATCAGTAGTTTTGAATATTTTAAAAGATCTACTGGAGATGCCATGTTTCACTCGCATTGAGGTGTTGGGACACTATAATATTAGGTTTCACAGTCAAAAAGAAGCCCGAACTTTTGTTTACCCGATCTGGGAATTGTAGTTAAGATTTTCACACAGTCAGCAATTTGCACGGAATTGTAAAACGAATAGTAAGTCGTAAGCAGATTAAAAGATATTAATTGCCTGTACGCTTCAGATTCATTAATTGGCAAATCACAGAAAGGGAAAAGGAAAGTTTTTTTCCTTTTTCCCTGATGTTGGATTTTTACGTTCAGAGTAAAAATAAAAGGGCTAACCACTCGGGTCTAACGCCTTTATGTATGTTTTGGGCCTTACGACTGTCAGATTGATAAAATTTTTAACCTTTTCCTTCTGCAATTAAATATTTCTGAATGTAGCCGAATACTAAAAATTGTTTTTGAAAGGTGTTGAAATACGCTTATAAATAGTGTTATTATAAATCAATATAATTTTTTTTAAATATAGAATGATAACATTAAAAAAATGTAAAAATGATTCACCTGTCTAGTTTTTATGTCAAAACGATACTAATATCACAAATAACGTAGAAAACACTTATGTTATCATACAAATGTATAATAAACAATTTTATCACCTCATTTCATACTAAAATATTTAATAAAAAATTAACTAATTATAACAAAATTTGGATATATGCTAACGATTTTAACAAAATAAGTATTTTTTATCCATTTTTATGGGCATCTTTGAATATAAATGTGAAGCTTGGTTTATTGTAGATATTTTCCTTTTGTTTTGGGGTTGTCACTATAACACAAACGGATTTATAAGGATTTCTGTGAGAAAACATGCGTTAGCTCGAAAACAAACTTATGGGACTTGACTGCTCTGTTGTTATATTATCATGAAAATAAGCTTAGAGGTCTGAGTGGTATATACTGTACATTATCGGTAGGAAACTCCATTACCATTAACGCTTGTAACAGCCTTTTGACGTAATCTTCCGAGGATTCCATTTCTTCTGAAAGTTCCTCCATCGAAATCTGTGCCGAAAGATCCAGCGTTTCTTCTTCCGGCTCTTCGATTGGAGTGGATGTGTGCTGGAATAAAGAAATTAGGCATTTTATAGAAATGGAAAAACTTCCAAGAAAATATGAGATTAGTTCTTTTTGTGGTTAATAAAAACAACAAAAGTAATTATTAACATGTAAAAATTTTAAAAATTTCGTAATTTCGTAAAAGGGTATGTCTTTGAAAATAAAATTAAAACAGGGGGATCAAGTCACCTTTCTGAGTGCGGCGACAATGGTATATCATTTTGTTATAAGCTTATTAAAGCGATAAGCTGAACCCAAAAAAGTTGGAAAACAAAAGCGAGTTCAAATATCTAAACTAAAACTAACTAACTAACCATCTGATCTGATCTGAATTGCCAGGTACTTCCCCACCTTCCTCTTTCCCATCTCCTTCCCCTCCCCCCTACCTTTAGCCTCACAACATACCCCAATTGGGAATGCCTTAGACTTACTGGCCTCCAGACGGGAGCAGTTGGGACTGTGCGGTTTTCATATATATATATATATATTTTTTTTTTTTTTTAACCCTGGAAAGTTATGTGCGTATTACAAATATTTTTCTCTCGTTCTAATTAGTGCGATTCCGTCGCTGTCCTTTTCAGGCATCTCACCCACAGCCAGTGGCGGTTCGTGGTCTTTTTAACGGGGGTTCAGAAATTCAAGAGAAGATATATTGTCTAATCAAAATTTACTCTTATCACACAAATTAAATAAAGTTAGTGGAGGGGTACCTAAATAGGTACTATTGTTTTTAAATAACTTGATACTCCTCGACACAATTATTAAAAAACCAAAATGGTTTTAGAGGATTTCAATTGTTTAATGATTTTTACAACACTCAATGTATGTTGCTAATTTTTTTTTTTTTTCAATAAGAAAAATTGCATAGAATGTAGAATATAATATAATTGATATTTTAAAACCTAAAAAAAAACAAGAAACACAAATAAAGGTGGCCACGAAATAAAATTAGCTTTTTTCACTTACACAAAAAATCCACTATACACGTATACAAAAAATAATTATATTTAATTTTCAAACTTTTTTCATAAGCATTAGCGTTATTTTTTGTATACAACACTGTTTTCCGTCATTAGGACGGAATATTCGCGACAACCGATAAACGCAACCACTGAAAGCAGAAACAATACTAGGAAAGCTCAACACAAAATTGCATAACTAGCGACGTTGTTTGCCGAAACTTTAGTAAATGTACTCTTAACTAAGGGATATAACGAATAATCTATAAAAAAAGTCAAAATCGGTCCACTTCAATAGTAGATTTACAAACACCGGTTGGAGAAATGCAGAAACAAGAAAATAAAAAATATACAAAAATGACTACAAAGTTAAATACCATAATATATAACATTTAACTTGCATCCGTCGGTGCAAAAGTCGACAGTCAGCCTGTCATCCTGCGACAATCTCGGGCTTCGTTTCGGCGAGACTCGTCAAAGTTTGGAGGTTACGTGACATCTTGACTCGTGAGCAGCGCACCAAGCTGCGTAGTTTTGTCCATTCTACCATCATAGCGATTCGTATCGGCTATGATTTTTTCGTATGGACAAATATGTGCGGATCGCAACGCGCACAAAATGGGAACAGATACCTACCGTATTTTTCGGTGGCGCGAGTTTTAAAGACGGAATTTTAATGTCGAGCTATCATCTGTGATGCGCTTATATTACTATACAACAAAATTGTTTTATTTTATCATCTTTTTAATGGGGGTTCACCGCACAACCGCACTTTAGAGAAAACCGCCATTGCCCACAGCTTAGACTATCAGTGAGGCGCATGCATCGTTGAGGTAAGCGTCACCAGTTTTGAAATATAACGACCATAATTTTCGAGAGTGTAATATTTATATGTGCCAAAGCTGTATCAGAATGATTTTTTATGTAACTATATGTTCATATTATTTACAATATATCTAATTATTTAGTATGGCAAAATAGCTGATTATTAGTAAAAAATATGTGATTTGAGATAACAGAAAAATTATTCCTAAGTTTTGTTGATTATTGAAGAAGTTTCAATTTTTGTTTTTTTATATAACAAATAAATATAAACACATAAATTGTTGTATTTAATTTCATATGTTTGTAAAAATATAATACCGTTTGGTTTTTTCAAATCAATGAACAAAATATAACAATACAGCTAGTTAAAAACATGCACCAATTTTACTCGAGATTATCTTTACCGTATATTAAAATATTATTATTTTTCTAAAATAAGAATTTCAGACTGAATATGTAATGAATACTATGAGAAATGATTGTATAGTTTACCCTTGAAGAGGCTTCGTTCCTCCCGCCCTCTCCGACAGTTTCATCGATGCGAGGATTTTGATTAGTAGCCTCCAAAGAATCAACGGTTGACTGAAAAACAAGGAAGCCATTTATTACAGATTAGTTTCTAAACAATTTTTTTCATCAAAAATTAATATTTCTAAGTTATGCCTTTTAGCAAACGAGTAATATTCAACGTTAGTAACATTTTGTTCTTGATAAATTAATTAAATAGAATAATACTGTAGCAGAAAGATTTACGTATTCAGCTTGCGCTTTGAAAATATTAAACTTTAGAATTTATTAAAATATTCCGTAAATACCAATATATATAAATATACGCGCTTTAGAAATTTCAGTGCCAAGATAAGTCATTTGTAGTGTATCCGATTTTAGACGTACTTTTAGTACTAAACTGCCATGCGTCGCTTAAGGTCGTGTGCTATCTCTAAGCAAATCAAAAGTCAAAATGCCCTCATTTTGTTTAAACAAACACACATTATGTTTTTTCAAATCATCTAAAATATTTATTCCAACACCATTCTTAAACTGTATTCACACTCCAAACTGTATGCACATTATTCCTGTATTTTTGTTAAACCATCTTATTTCAGAGAAATGCGTGTGTGTGCGCAAGTGTGTGAATACCGGTTGATATAATGCATTGACAACGAGTCTATTTGCCGAATTTCAGCTCAGTCGAAAGTCGGGAAATGGGTAATTTCAACTTGCATACAAGATTTGCATTCATTTATTAAGAAAACGAGTGGAAATACATGTGGACTAGTTCAAATAGATGTATTTAAAAATGAACCTATCTTTATATTAGACTACGTAAATCTTTTAAAGAATAATATAAAAAAAAATTTAAAAATTCTTATCTCTTAATATCAGTTGGTTACCTGGGATCGGAGAACCTCAAGGCACAAGTCATAGTCGGACCAATCCATTTCCACCTTCGTCGTGGCGCGGTAGGACCAGCTCACCTTACTCGATAAAGGAAGGCTGGACTTCCCGTTCTTCCTCCTTCCCCTTCCGCTTCCCCTTCCCCTTCCCCTTCCCAAGGGCGCGGGCGAGAAGTTGATGCTGTGGCTCGGGTCAATCGGCAAAAACGAGCTGTTGCAAATCTCCTTCTTTGCCTGTTCCTGTTATAAATTTTGATTACTTGAGATATTTTAAACTTCACACTGACTACAAGGAAAAGTAAAACGTGTTAAGATCTTCCAAAGATTTTCAAAATTTAAGAACTTTTAAAATTTTATATTCAACCTATGTCAGAAGTCAGGGAGAATTCAACTCACCCATTTGGAATCCCAAACATCGCCTATTTGGCGACCAGCATGCGAAAATTTGCATTTAAAGTGGCGACCACCGACATTCGGTCGCCACTTTATTTTGATAGAAAATATGAAAAAGAACAAGAGACAGAAAAATAAAAGGAGGTAACTATCGCAACTGGGACTTGAACCAGGGATTTCTCGTATAACTGGGACAAACGTTTCAACCAATTCAGCCATAGACATCTCTTTTTTTAACAAATTTTCATTTTTTGTCAATCTCAAATTTCAAATTCAGAATGTATAACATTAACTAACTAACCATCATGCCGCGCGCCGTTTCTCCGCAGGTGTAGGCAGAGAGGACGGACCGCTAAACAACTCGGTCTTGGCTGACACTCCTAGCCTCATTCACATTCATACATCTTCTTATACATGCTCTACTATTATTCCGACTCCTGACATGGCCCGACTCAAGTATCTGGTTCACTTGATCGTGCCATGTCTTCCTCGGGCGTCCACAGTTTCTCCTTTCATTCACTTTTGCGTCATATATCCCCCTTACACTCCTTTCTTCGTTCATTCACTCTACATGCCCAAACCATCTGAGGGTCCCTTTCTTAATCTTACTCATTACGCTTACATCAGCCTTGCATTCTTTGCGGATATCCACATTTCTCACACGATCATACATGGTTTTATCACACATACGCCACAGGGATCTCATCTCTACAGCATTCAGTCTACTTTCATCCTTCCTCTGCCAGTTCCATGCTTCACTACTATACATCCTGGTAGGTACATCAATACCATACATCATTCACTACCATAACTCCATTGTGGACTGCTAGCTTCGCTGCTTTGGACAGATATAACAATATCTTCGAATAAATATTTTTCTCATTTTTGGCAGAAACCTTTTTAAATGATCACAATGTTCAAAGAAATGGTTTGTAACCTAGACATTGTCTCGGATAAACATATCCAATTTAATTTATAAGCAACACCTATTGACTTTTATCTAAAAGTTTAAATGAATCAATATATATTGTAAAAGTAAGTGTATATAGTGCGTCCCGAAAAAACGAGTCCCGGTACGAACAAAGGAGTTATATGATGTGGTAGCCCTCTATCCCCCATCCATGAAGAAGGTTCTCGTTTTTACCCGAAGGACGTGCTTTTGAAAATATAAAGGTTGGAAGTTAAGCCCTCTTGAAATTTCTAGAACAGTTTCGGGATGTTCTGGAATGTCGTGGAATGTTCGGGAACATTCCAGATAATTGTGGAACATCCCAGAACACTCTCGAATGTTGTGGAATGTTTTGGATTGTGGACCATTCGATGCCTTTGTATAAGTGGTCTACAGGGGGCTACCACACAATCTGAGCGCTAGGCTAGTATTTTAATGAAAATTCAATAATATTGACACGACCCCCCTCGCGGCAAGTCGGGTCACAGAGCGGGAGAACGGAATTGTAGAGGCCGGGCTGTTGTCGGCTTGTCAAAAAGAAATGTCCCTAGTCCCTAGCAGACCTAACAGCCTCGGAGGTTCGTTTCAATTTAATTTAGGATTTCATTTTTTATATTATAGAAACAAACAGTACATTGGTTATAGTGATAAAACAAATTTACAGATATTATGTAATATTTCATGGTGGGTACCTATGATATGTTTCTTTGTAATAGGTAATAATTTATTTGAGAAATGTATACTAAGTCATTACCGGGCAAAGTGCGTAGTGTGTAGGACTGTAGGTGTGAGTATGTTTGTAGGTGTGAGAAGTGGTGATTGTGAAGCGATAGTTAATATCAATGACAGGATGTTCCTTTTAAATTTGGGCAGTGAATCCGAGAAAATGTCGATATTAGACTTCAGGCAAACATTATTGAATTAATGAAGAGTACGGTTAATTGGCGAATTTGTTGCTGCATTTGTTACGTAATTAAGCGCGTAGAATAGTGCCGTATGGCTTCTACGTCTTAAAGTATTTAATTAACTATTATACTCAATCAAACTAAATATTTTATTTTAAACCAAAAGGAATAGAAAATAATATCTAGTACGGATATGAGCCATTTTATTTTAAACCAAAAGGAATAGAAAATAATATCTAGTACGGATATGAGCTATTTTATTTTAAACCAAAAGGAATAGAAAATAATATCTAGTACGGATATGAGCTATTTTATTTTAAACCAAAAGGAATAGAAAATAATATCTAGTACGGATCTGAGCTATTTTATTATTATTCGTGTTTTATATTTTAAAGAATTTGTTTTTCGTGATTTTAGTGGCGATTTTTGTATTTGTTTCTGAGTTAATTACAATTATTTAAAAAACACTATATATAATGAAAAAGTTTAAAAGGTTTGAAAAATATTTTTGACGTGTTTTAATATAAATTAAATTTGTTGAAGTAAAGAAATTAATATTTGATCCCAAAAAACGCTTTTTTACAATGTTTTATTTTTTTAAATTTCATATCAATACAAAATAAGATAACACTATTAATCTAAATGAAAATATGATAATGACACAGAAAAATAAAAGATAACGTGAATAAACAATATATCAACATAAATAATTTATAAACATATTTCATTATGTTTATGACAGTAGGTTGGACAAGTTGAGTGTCGTAAGAATTACCAATAAAATACAAAAAAAACCAAAGTAGCCTCAAAAATCGTTAAAAATCAATTTAAAAAAAAATTGGGGTTTAAATTTTATTAATGAAAATTACTCATATACGCACTATATAATATATGCTATCCCTTATGATTTAAAAAAAATATTATTCAGTTTTATCAAGAATTCTGAGCAAAATGACAAAGGTCGCTGGTGAATAGCCGGTGAAAATCCTTTAGTTACTTGCTGATATTTGTTTTTTCTCAATTTAAGTTAACACTACTTATAATGTTAAATGTTTCGAACTCAACTAAGACAGTCACAAAAGAGCTCCGACAATATTCCCGTTGTTTGAGCTTAAGCAAAAGCTCTATTCGCTATTCAAACTCAAATACTGTCTTATGGGAGCCAGATTCCGTGGCACAGTTTCATTCAAAAGATTTCGTGCTCCGTGTGTCTGGATCAGAACACTCGCCCACCCCCTGCCCCCGCCAATCGCTTCACGCCACCCACCACCCACCCACCACCCCGCTCGGCAGCCGCCTGTTGTCGGTTTCGGCACGAGACAAAGGAAATCGGTTTGAGCTGTGGAATATTTCTAAACCCGAAGTTAAATCAATATATATATTATAAAACTCAGAAATGAATCCCGGTACTATCAAGGGATTATTATGGTTTGGTAGCTCTCTATTCCCCATCTATGAAGAAGGTTCCCATTTTAAACTGAAGGGCGTGCTTTTGAAGATATAAGGGCTGGAAGTTTCACCCTCTAGAAATTTCTAGAACAGTCCAGAACATTCAAGAGTATTCGAAAGTATTCCACAACATTCCAGATCATGTACATTCTGGAATGTTGTGGAATATTCGGAAATAGTCTGGAACGTTCGGGAACATCCCGAAACATCCCAGATCATTGTGGAACATTCGAAGCCTTTTTGGTATGGGTGAGTGAATGAGGACTACCACACAATCTCATATCATCTCCTTGAGTGAAACCGGATTCCCCAACTAGTTATAAATAAAATAAGAGTGTAAGATTTGGTTGGGTCCGACTTAATGATTGGTTAAAAATTCAAAAGGACCTGATTTATTGCGACAAGAATTTTAAAGCGTCTTCATTCAAAATATCAATAAGTTGTATGAAATCGCTAGGCTTGACATATACTATTTGTTAGTGCCTCCGCTGACGAGGCAATTGAAAAAAAAAAACAGTTTGCAACTAAACTCGCTATCCCTTGTATGTCAATGTGATATACAGTTTCTCAAAAACCCGTTATCAATGGTAACGCAAGCAGTGACTCACGACTCGCACTGCTAGTTGCTACGATGACAGCTGATTGTTATTCGTCTATGGTTAAACAAGCTGACATAGTTTTTGAAATCCTAAAATTGAGTAAGAAGTTTGGTTGGATACCACAGCAACCAGCAAGTTTTAGTTTGGTTTCAGTTTCTTCAGTGAGAGGATCGCTTTAAAACTAATAACCAACTACCATCGCCCTCCGTGTCGGTGGAATACAAACTTTGAAGACGTTGATTCAGTTTTTAAATTTTTTATAAACTAATCACTGTATGATCAAGCAGATTTCTCCATTTCCGAGCCTAGAATGATTGAAAACTAGAATGGCATTTGGTATGACTCCTGTGTATTTAGTTTTCATTAGTGAGTTTTTTTTACTTTGTTTATAAATGCAATAGGATTCATTAAATTCCTAACTTTTTCTAATCCTTTTGGGATCTGGGATCCTTTCGGTCTTCAGCTAGGTAGAAATTAAAAAGTGCAAAGTCATATAAAATGGGATTTGTAATAAAACCAGGATACTTATTTTGACTGGAGTGTTTAATGATTGTGAAATTTTTTTTTAACAAAATTATTATTACCAAATGGTACCAGTGCTGCAGAAACGGCTCGAAGGATTAATGATGTGTATGACGACGGTGCCGCAAAAGAAAACACGAGCCGTTTCTGCAGCACCGGTGCCACGGTGGAACTCGTACTCGTAAATAACGCGATATTTCAAGTTTTCCATTTTGTAAACTAAGTGACGCAAAGAAAAAAAACAATTTAGGAAAAACCAATTAATTATAATTTTCGAAACACAAATACACGAGTAAATAGCTGTATAAATTTGAATTTGGAATTCCTAACCAAAGAGAAGATATTTGAGATCAAAGTTACTAGTACGGCAAAACGCCAATTTCATATGTAAGGACCTAATATTAGTTGGACACATTTTAGAAATTTGTAGCTCCCGGTGTCGACATTACTTGAAGTTTTACCATGTAAAATTAATTCAAAAGTGTGATTTCCGGAGTAGAGTGGGATGGCAAACTAATGCACACCTGTGAGGCACATCCGAAATGGTGATCCGAACATCCTGTGTTTTCCATACTATTTTTTTAAATTTTTTTAGAAGTAAAAATTCTTTAGGCGCATTACGACGAGTAACTCAGATCTTTTTTGGACGGAAGTAACATTTTAATCGGAAATGACGTACCTGTTATGTTGGTACTTGTCAAAACGCATCTGTCACAAGCTGACAGTTGATAGTCCGTTTGCGGGACCTGATGCATAACCTTGAACGTGTTAACGTGTCAACAGTGTCAATAAACGCACACTATATTTTATTATTTACAACCCACAGACATATAAATTGCCGACGACGATAATCAGAATATATTTTAAATCATTTACATAAAAATATAATTGCTGCGGTCTTGCGGCATATTATCAAAACATTCGTTTTAATTTCAACAAATAGATGTCTCTAATATCAACTCAAAGAAAATAAAATTCATTTATTGATTTATTTTGTTTAACGACCAACGTAGAACTTTTTCATATGTTTTTCTCACCTTTATAATAACCGATTTAACTTCCAATGCGATAATCATGAAGGATAATCAATGCGGTAGTACACGTGTGCCCCTCTAATGGGAATGACAGCCCTCAATTGCCGAACAGCTTTGAATGTTATGTTCACGTAACAGGCCAATTAAAATTGGCAGCGGTGGGAACTCCTCGATTGCATGTTTAATCGAATGGTGAGTGAATAGTCCGAACGCTTGATTGGGTTCACCCGCACCCCCCCGTACCCCCGCACCCCCGCACCCCGGTACCTGCACCACAGTCGGTTCAACTCAAGTAACATAATACCATCAGACCTATAATAATCAACCGCAATTAGCCAATTGCCCCTACTTACACTTGCATTTGGATGCAGATCTGTATAAAGCCTGCATTGTTAAAATATATTATAGGTGGCGTAAAAGTCATCACGATATTGGAAGATGCCTTTTGCAAATGGCGGCAAATGTCAGTTCTGTTTTTACATTTGTAAAGTATATACAAAATACAAAATACACGTCAATAAGACGTGAATCGCTACACCCCTCAAAGAACGCGGAAAAAATGTCTCTTTGATTGACATCGGCCAGTGCAAATCATCAAAACTTTCATTTGGTGAGTTGCACTCTTGAAGCCCTCAAAGAGAATATCCGTCAAGAATGCGAGAACCTATCGCTGGAAGGGTGATGGAAAATGCCATAAATCGGGCCCGTACTGTCACAATCCTGGCGGCGGCCACTTTGCCGATATCATTTTTCAACTTAATGAAAAAAATCATATAAACACAATCCAAAAGCAAAAATAAAATTTTTCATTTATAAAAAAAAAATTACAGTTAAAGAACATCAGGTGACAACTTTTGCGCCAACATATTAAATGAAAAAAAAACTCTTTGTATAACACCACTTTTTATTTATATATTTTACAGCCAACCGGGTTTTGCTTAGCTCAAACTTCATCAGGGCTTATTATATTAACTTCATAGTTTGTGAAAATATCCCATTAATGAAAATAACAAACTTTGTTTCCACCACCATCTAATAAAAATTAACAATATGTTTCAATTGTGTAAATAATATTTTATAATTTATTTAATACTAGTGTGTTCCCGGCATGTGTTGCAACGCCACTTGAATAAAGACATTGTTTCTATCTGCGTGTCCTTTCCCGTTCCCCTTTCCATCATGCGTTCCCCTACCACCATCCCGTCTTCCCCCTACCCCTCTATATACCCCCCTATACACCCCCCTACATGAAATTCACACCTCTTTAAAACTACTATTTTTTAAAAATGTATACAAATTTCAAACCGTCAGCGCTCTCTATTATCTATAGAAATATTCCCGGGTGTGTGCATATCAACATACCAAAATTTCATCACAATCGGATGAATGGTATAGGAAATAATTTCATAACCCTAGAGCTTACTTGCACTATATGTATTCTAGATTAAGGAATATTAACCCATGGTTACGCAAGGATTACTTATATCTATAAAGAAAAATGAAAAACTCTTCATCCAAACAAAAAAAAACCCTAACAATAGTTATATCAAAAAAGAATACAAAATATTCCGGAACAAACTCATTAAAATTATAAAAAACGCTAAAGAAAAATATTACAGGGAGAAAATATTCCTTACAGAGGTAAACACTAATCTATGGAATCCTATAAAAAATAATGAATAAATATAAGTTAATAATAAATGTTTAAATGTTATAAACAATAATGGAACTACACCAAATGCTAACCGATAACCAAAAATGTGTGCAAATATTTTTAACAGTTTTTTCGTAACCGTAGGACAAAAACTTGCAAATAAAATTAAACGAAATTAAGAAAATTTCACGGGCATGCACAGCACATGACCAAAGTTTCATCGCAATCGGATGAATGGTTTAGGTACCGCCCAAGGGACAAATAAAGAAACATTCATTTTTATATATTAAGATCATAAAGGGTGCTATTTAATCACTGTTCTTTATTCTGTTTGTTTATTACCTTAGACTATTCTCGTACGAAATGTGTCAATCCATTTTCCACTCAATAATTCAACGGCGGGACGGTTTTGTTCCGCTGTTCATCGTTATTCATGAATAAGTTATTATTCACAAAATAGGGTAGTAGGTTTTTTACTTGGAAATATAATCATTATTTAGTTATGAAAATCGATACAAAAATTCACTCGTCTGACCTAAAGATTGCATGATTTAAAAATTAATGTGTATTTAACACTTATCTAGTAAACGGAAATTACAATAATTATCATTATAAATCTAAAAATAGTTTTTCCTTGTGGAAATGGATTATTTGAAGACAATTTTGAATATAAAATTAACATTTGAGAGACTTTTTTTTTTATACAAATTATTTTGTGATCTTTAATCTCTTTTACCCATCCCTATTAGGAACCTCCGTCTCGCTTCCAACTGTTGATGTTCTCTCTCCCTGTTCTACTATTCATTTAAATACTTTGTATTTTAATAAATATATTTCTTTATTGTCCATATTATGGTTATTAATGTATTCAAGTACACTATACTTGCAAGTTTTCTGTTGAACCTATATATTGCAACCTTTGCGGCGAAAATTACCTACCTACATAGTAAAAAAAATTGTAAGAATTTTTCATTTAAATAAAAATGTTTATTAAAATTTTAAAGGTCATACATTTACAATATATATGTTTTTAGAAAATGACTACGATGACAATAAATACCTCCTCAAAGAGTTATTTCTGAAACAATGTATTAAAGTTTTAGTATCATTTTAACGTTTCTATTTAATTTGACCTTTTGTGGTTTGGGCGATTATTACTAGGTACACACGCACCTCCAAATGATGATATTCAATAAATTATTCATCCATTTATTTCAGCAGAACTTGTTGTACGCCATCGAGGTACTTCTAATAAGAAAATAAAAATAAGTTATCGATAGATTTCCATCACTCACTTGCAGTAGCGGCTCGTGACTTTTGGTGAGGTAGAATGCTAATATTAGATCCTTACATATGAAATTGGCGTTTTGCCGTACTGGCAAATTTGATCTCAAATATCTTCTCTTTGGTTAGGAATTTCAAATTCAAATTTATACAGCTATTTACTCATATATTTGTGTTTCGAAAATTATAATTAATTTGTTTTTTCCTTAATTGTTTTTTTTTTCTTTGCGTCAATTAGTTTACAAAATGGAAAACTTGAAATATCGCGTTATTTACGAGTACGAGTTCTACCGTGGCACCAGTGCTGCAGAAACGGCTCGAAGAATTAATGATGTATTAATATCATCATGGACAACCTATTTTACAACCTAATAGGACAGTTTTGGTTAGCAGAAAAGTTAGTTTGTTTGTTTGGTACGTTCAATAAGAAAGTACTCGGCAAGTGCTGTGCAGGACAGTTTATCGAGAAGCCTTTCATTCGATAACTTACACCTCTGCCATGACTCGCAATCGCATGGTGGCAATCTAAAAAGAAGAAGAAGGAGAGATACGACAATACGAATGTTGGAGGGAGCGCGCTAATATTAAAAACACGAATTTTAAAGCGAAAATTATGAAAATGTTTAATATAACACGACTCGTTTAAAAAAGCAAAAATCTCGTAAGTGTTGTGTTGAGTAGAATTTAAAGAAACATTGTGTTTATTCATTTAATTCGTAAAATAACAGAAATAAATGTGAAAAAAATAATTTGATTTGAAGAGTTTTAATTTTCAATGTACTATCGTTACTTAAATTTTAATTTTTATGCTAACTTTATGTTTTAAGTTTGCTAGTGAATGCTAGTGTTTATGCTACTTTTATGTTTTAAGTTTGCTAGTGAAGGACACGGATGTATCGAAACCGGTAGCATAAAAATTAAAATTTAAGTAACGATAGTACATTGAAAATTAAAACTCTTCAAAACAAAATGTCTAGAAATTGTTACATAGTTAATGCCCAAGAAATACAAAAAATTGTGAAAAAAATAATTTTCAGAAATTTCATATAATTACTGTTTCGGCGTGGGTAATGTAGGTAATACATAGATACTACATTTATTTTTAAGAACTTAAAAACTTCAAACGCTGAAAATATGTAAGAAATCGGTAGAAATTCGGGATCTATTTATAACTTATTTCTCTTTTAACACTTTCAGTTTTGAAGTGTTTATAACGTAATTCTCTTCTAATTTCAGTTTTAAATTCGCTCAAAAATGATTAAAAACCCATTTGGTTTAGTTATTTAACATGTTACAGCTATGAAAAAAATCATGGTGTATCTTTATCCAACTAAAGTATTTGTCGAGAGATTTTTGCTCAATTTTAAAGATCTTCGCATTTTTCGATTGAATATTGTCGTTTTTATTATTAGCCCGCTCAAATTAATTTTTTTATCAGTATTTTATTTAAGTTTTATATTTCATATGTCGTAATTAAAAAAAAAAAACATCACTAACGCCATTAACATCATGGAAAAAATAATTCCTATGTTTTATCATTTTTAACTCAAAAAGCTCATATATTTGCTGTAACATTACATTTAAAAAGATCATTTGAGTATTTTGGCCTCAAATCCAAACTTCGGTTATATAAAAAAGGCGCAGCCGTTCTAAATCGAGTGGGTAATAAACTCCTTCGGTAACTAAGTTAATTAGCTCAACCGTATGTTTTTTTATGTAATGGTGGTAGTTGTGTTTTATATATATATTTTTAATTAAATTACAATTTCGAATAAAATTAGATTTTGCGCTGGGCTGCCTCACCCTCCACTTATTTATTATACTGAATAATAATTATTCGCGGACATGTTGTGACGTCACCAGCTCTATCCGTGCCGGGAATTTGACATTAACTGATTTTAATTAGTGGCCACAAACCCGGGGCGAGACGTTCACATATTTAAATCCAGCGTTATTTGAAATACCTTATTGACGTGTATTTTTGCGTTGTCTTATCATCAAAAATAATAATTTCGGTTGTCTGTCGGTCCTGCGTAATTTGATTGAATGAACTCAAATTTCTTTTGAATTAAAGTGTCTCAAAATTTGAACTCACAAAACTGAATTCAAAAAGCCATAAAGTATTTACATATGATTTAACATAATAATGTTGGTTGTCTGTTATGTGCGTTGGTCTGCGTAAGGCGCTCCGCCCACTGAGGCAACTGAAAACCAACTAAAACCGTCTGTTTCTCTGTCTTGATTGGTCAAAAAGCTTGGTTAACCATAGAAGAAGAACAATCAGCTGACAGTTGGCAACTATCAATGGCCGCCCAGGGCAACCAGTAGAGCAAGTCGCAAGTCACCGCTTGCGTTACCATTGACAACGGGGTTTTGTGTGATAGTGTATGTGCGGGCCATCACATTGTCATACAAAGACAGTTGGCAGTTGAGAGTTTTCAGTTGCCTCAGTGGGCGGAGGCGCTAACTCCGGTTCAATGAGCTCAAATTTCGAATATCTAAATTGGAACAGATAAAACTGAAATCCGACAGACGATAAAGTACTTAACCATGATCAAATATTATAATTACAATTATCGTTAATCCTGGGTGAAAACCGGTTCAAAGTAATCAAATTTGCTATGAAATTAATGGTTTTTTAAATTATAAAATGAACTGATTTATGTGAAGAATTTAGACAAGTGATAAACTTCCTACCTATAATACAATATTTGAATCCAAATTATTTTTATTGTCATTTTAAAAATTGGAATTATATTAACTTTTATAATTTAAGTGCCTCCGCTGACAGGGCAATTGACAAAGAACCAGTTTGTAACTAAACTCGCTATCCTGTGTATGTCAATGTGACAATTTCTCATAAGCCCGTTGTCAATGGCAACGCATGCAGTGACTCGAAACTCGCCATGCTAGTTGGCGTGGCCATCCGTTGCCAGTTTGCTCGGTTGCCATGGTTGCGCCAGTTTTGTTGTCAGTTTTCTAGTTTTTTTGTTTGTTTTTTCAATTTGACAGCGACGGATGACTGCGATGACAGCTGATTGTTCTTCGTCTATGGTTAAACAAGCTGAGAGAATTAGGCGATCCGCTCACTGAGGCAACTGAAAACTGCCAACTGTCTTTGTATGACAATGTGATGGCTCGCACACTTCACAATCACACAAAAAGCCCTTGTCAATGGTAACGCAAGCGGTGACTCGCGACTCGCACTGCTGATTGCCGTGACCGGCTGTTGCTAGTCGCCAGCTGTCAGCTGATTGTTCTTCGTCTATGGTTAAACAAGCTTTTTGACCAATCAAGACATAGAAACCAGCTGGTTTTAGTTTGTTTTCAGTTGCCTCGTCAGCGAAGCGCCTTACAGAAATCGTAAAATTGAGAAGCGCCATGATCAAAGTTTGGTTGGAAAACATAGCAACCAGCCAGTTTAAGTTTGGTTTGGTTTCAGTTACCTCGTCAGCGAAGGCACTAATTCGTAACTTATTAAAAATTGAGTGGGTGAAAATAACCAGGTTGCAATAGCTCAAATGGGAGCGTGTTGTCCTGATAAGACAAATGATCTAAGTTCAATAACTAAATACTCACCTATTCTATTCTGACCATGGCCTCACCCTTGACCACGGACCACCTACCTCTCTCTGGACCAGACCCGGCTACATTAAAGCATATCAGACCAGCGCGGCGGCAATAGAGACAACGTTCTGCTTTCATGGTGAAAGGAGCGACATCTTGCGCCTCCAACCGAACCGAACGGAACCTCCAACCTATTTTCAGTACTCGTGTGGCACAAGCGGTATGGGGCATTTCACCCGGGAGTACTCTACTGAACACGTATTCTCATTCCGTCCCAATTACACTCATAAATACATTCTGCGCCTAGCACGTCCCACTCGCACTTGGGTACGAACCCTTATCTCCCTCTCCTTGTAATACGCAGTCACTGAATAAATAAACTTAGAAATTTGCTAGTTCGTTGCGGGCGTGAAGTTAGCTCACTTTTAACTGGCTACGGGTGAAAATGATTTAAAATGTTCAAACATTGGTATCGTTTCGTGAACCCATAATCAATAGCATTGGCCTGTCTGGGGATTATTATGGTTAGGAGATAGGACTAGGACAATGTTTCAATGAGCGCTTTACACATTAGCATGGTAATGGCTTGCGTCATCTCATACGAGTGAGGAAGAAGCAAAAAAGTAATCATTTTCTGGCCTCTCCCTCACTCGCAATAACGAAAAGAGTATTGGCGCGAGACAAAACCACCGTGCTGTTTCCACGACGTCACCGTAATAATAAAAGCACTAATTGCCTGCTTTTATAATTTCAACGGTAACGGCACGGCTACGGCAACAGCACACGGCGTTTCATTGGGAGCTATTCGTACTTTTAATAATAATAATTGGATAATTTGTAGAGTGCCGTTTTTGTGAAAAATTATCTAAAGGGCAGTATTTACAGAGCATCGGACCATCCCAAATAATTGGATAATTTGTAGAGTGCCGTTTTTGTGAAAAATTATCTAAAGGGCAGTATTCACATTTTTTTGCGTTTTGTGCGATATTAACATTTTTTAATTGCTATATATTTCCTCCTGATATAGCGATGCAACGCTATTATTGTCGCTAAATGTTTAAATATATCTAGTGGCTCAAGGTTTGTGGTGCAAGTGACATATATTGTAAAAATAGACCATTGCCCGTTACTTGTTAGTGTGCTTGCGTTGTCGAGTGGGGAGCGCCACCAAATAAACAGTCATAACTTCGCAACGAAATACATGAATTACTCTGCGTTGTCCTGTAGATCTTGAGGTGATCTAAAAGGTAAGCCAAAAATAAAAACATGAATATTGCCCCGTGATGGACGAAGACAATATGGCTCACCCCATTTTTTAAAGATTTAAAAAAGTAAATGACACTACTAGGGATTTTTTGTTCAGCGCGGAGTAGGTGAGAATTGTAGATGTAGGTACTTTTATAAAAGCATTTTCCCAGAGGAAACTATCTGCGTCCATTTAAAACCACTCGACGTATTAATGAGTTGTGATATTTTTAGAATGAAATAGAACTTCGTCGTAGTGAGAACTGAGTATAACAAACCTGTCCCAAGTTAAATAAAGCAACATTTTTGTATTGACATGATATTTTCAATTTTTGGGTTACTGTGTCGCGGTTCCTCCTTATTAGCCAAGTTTCGGACACTGCAACAGAGTCCATAATCAAGGCAAATGTGTAGATTGTGATGGATATGCCATGTTTTATTGTAGTTTTCTGCGTTTAGTTTTGGTATGATAATTAACATCAAAGTACCTAATATTTATTCTCGTGGGTACCTACTATATAAGTTAACTATCATATTTTGCCTTAAGATTGCTGGTCTAAAAAATTATTATGTATGATCACATGTTTTGTAAATGCCCGTATCAGCAAATATTAATAGAAATAAGCAAATAAATCGTGAGCAATTAGGGATTTGTCCGGATGGCCGATTTTGTACGATCGATAATTTTCCATTTAATTATTGTTTGTTCACGCAGAGTGTTTAATTATTACATTACTGATGTGCACAGATGTTAATACTCCAATTAAAAATGTTCACAGCATGCGTAATCAAGTTTTAGTTGTTACTAGGTGAGGATTCTAGTAGTGAAAAAAACATAAATAAGCTAATAATTTAAGCCCTTGCGAGACTGCGAGCTCTGAGAGCTCTGGAAAACGGAATGACTTGCTTCAAGGCGTTCGGCCAACTTTGGGACTCACGATCCCAACACCATGTGACCCGAGCGTAGAAAAGACAATAGACAATGATGATGGAATCCTATAATAACAATATTCCGATAAATTACAATAATAATAATCTATACAAACAACAAGTTACAAGTTCTGACGCTGTTAAAAGTTCTGGCGCTGTTAAAAAATATGTTTAACTCATTATATTGTGTCAATTGTCTCTCTTTGCATGCCTCTCGTGATTCTTATGTCTCTTCTATGTCTTTTTTACGCACCAGATTTTCAGGTCCGGGTTTAGTTTTTCCCATAGGAAAAACTAAACCCTTTCATACACCTTTCCATATAAATGATCATCTAGTAAATCCTCGTTATGCAAGTGTATTATATAAATATAATTAATACAAAGCAATACAAGAACAACACGTTAATCTACCAAACTATTAAATGGGAAAATAATTCACCGACTCCAGATATTTTCATATCAGAGGGTTCGGCTCGGTGGAATTCCTAATTTGACCGATAAATCCTACAGATCCCTCAATATAAATATTTAAAAAATCTTTCGTAGTCCTACGTGTATTTAAAATGACTGATTTTTGCATTTTTATGTACAAATTCTTTGACAAATCTAATATGCCTCAATTTTTAACGAGAGAGCTAGGTATAATGCGAGTATTTTTAATGAGAGAGCTAGGTATAATGCCAGTAATATTAATTGTAATAGTTTTTTTTGTGATGTTTTTGTTTTTTTAAGTGTAGGTATCCGTATTTAATTGTATATATCTGTATTTAATTGAATGTAATTGTAGAATTTTTGTAGTTGTATGTATTTATTTGTACAATAACTGATTTTTTATAACTGGATTGTTCTCACGTAAGTGAGAACATCTGTAAAAACCCAGTATAAATAAATAAATAATGCTTTAAACGATATTGACATCTTCCACTGTACCCTTAAATCATTTAAAGTCAAGTTAACCTAACAATGTATTTAAAACAAAACTATTATTTTTGTATCCTTTATTATTTTCTTCTTAATATTTGTTTTTGTTCACAGTATATACTATTGTAACTTTTAACTAACTACCTACATACTTCAGTAATATTGTTATGATTACGAATCAGTAAACATAACAAAATATTAGATTGAAATCTTCTACTGTACCCATAAATCATTTAAAGTCAAGTTAAAATTAAATAAAAATAAAAATAAATAATGAAAATGAAATATAAAACATAGTAAGTGTAAATTACCTACAGAGAAAGATTAGAAAGAAAGAAATAAATTCCGAGATCCTTTTGGAGATAGTCCGTTCCGTCTTTTTGTGATCGTATAGAATTTACAGATCCAACGTTAAATGGGCATTATTGCCAGTGGTAGGTGTGTATTTTTGAGTGCCGACCTTTAACCTGCTTACATTCAGTGCTACCACAAACCATTTGCTACGAAAATCATTCGTACTGAAACCAGTAAAAGTGTATTGTTATTCGCAAACAGCGAGAAAGCGGCGCTACTAACAATATACCATACGCTCTCAGCTCTCAGCTCTCAGCTCGCAGTTGAGAGTTAATAATAATAATAATAATAATAATTGGATGACTTGTATAGCGCCGTTTTTGTGAAAAATCACCTCAAGGGCGCTAACTATTTATTGGGCATTGATTCAGCCATCATTTCTGTCAAACGCTGTGTGTCGCACAAACTTTAAACTTAAAACAACTGAAAATATTCAAATTGTGTTCAAGTTTATTTTTTTATGTGAGTTCCAACTGCTCCCGTTTGTAGCCAGTGAGACTATGGCATCCTCAACTGTGACCAGTGAGACTGTGGCTGAAGGTAAGCGGGGAGAGGAAGGAGATTTGGAGATGGGAAGTGTAAATGGCTATTCAGATCTAGTCATTAAACATGACTTTAGCAATTTTTAATCAACGTTTCAATTCGGAAAGGTGGTCTTACCCTAGGGTGATACTGAAAGTATCTTCCACTCTGGAACGTGCCGCAAATATACTATACATTATTTTGAATGAGTTAATTGTGAAATAACACAAATATAAAACTTATTTGCGTACGCCGGGTTCGAACTCGCGACTTTCGGAATGGGAGTCCAAAGCCTTACCCCTGGACTACGCCGGCAGTCAAGTGCTATTATATTACTAAATCAAGTTGATATTTGTTCCTAGCTAGGAGAAGATTGCCTGTACGAAGGATTTTCCAACTTGTTTCGGAAAAATAATAAATATATTTTAAAGAAGGAGAGAACCCTTTAAAAATAAAAACAAAAACAGATGGCAGTACCTAATTGTACCGATATAGGAACGTCATTTCCGTTTGAAAACGTTGTTTCCACCCGAAAAACTAACTAAAAAAAGGCCGTAAACTATATATTTTAGAGCAGTTTAAAATTAACAAAAAATCTAATAATCCATGCTATTTTGATAAATGAACAAAACAATAAAATTCGTTCTCCACTGTTAGATATGTTCAAGCCAAATGCAAATATGAGTGCATAAAAATACTCAATTATAAAAGAACCCCCCCAGTCATCATTTAGGAATAACTAACATAACGATTAGTCGTTGCTGTTAAACTAAACAATGTAGTAATTGAGGAAACTTTAAAAGGTATAAAAAATGAGTGTGCTTTAGACCACACGACTGAAGTAAAACTACTTTATCTCCATCATATGTATATGTTTATATGTATAAAATATGATAAAAATGAATAAATGTATATAAATATATTAATTTTCTACAAATATTTATTTAAATTTATCATCGTTCGCCTCGCCCGACCAACCCGTGCGCATCGACGTCCACTGGTATTTCAAAATACTGACTGAAATGTTTCTGCACTGGCTATGAGAGGAACAAAGAAAGAAAATGTGCACGCGCACTGCTCGCACTCGCACTTCGTAACGTTCTAACGTAACTACTCTTTTCGTAACGCATTCCCCAGCTTATCCCCCAAGTCAAGCGTGCGTAAAGAAGTTTTACTTCAAAAAGTAAAACTACACAGACTCACAGTGTTTACGTCTGAATACATCACATTTGACAAGAAGTGCCTTCGAAGTGAACACAAAATGTCATTAAAATATATTATCATAAAAAGAGAATTTCTCACAACCTTTTCGTGCCGATGCATTTTCCTTGCTCAAAAATACCTGGTCGTTCACATGACAAGGGGACTAAAGGCAACAAGTCCCGCCCTCAGTGGCGTCACGTCACCTCCCACTGCATTGGTTATGCGGCGGAGGGGGCGGTGGGTGGGAGGGAGGCGATACCAAACAAAGCCTCACCATGGACAACTTTCAACTGCTTTTTGGTCACATGAATAATTTGTTATAGCAACAAAATTACCTAATGGAACTGGCAAGAGGAACGATTATAGTGACCTTTGATCCGAGAGCTCCGGGCCAAAAAGGCTCCTTTCTCTTTCATCGTGACTTTATATTAGTTAGTTGTTTAACGTTGAAAGTAGACTCAACACATTACTGATGAATTTATTATTCGGCGTGTATGTGGATATAATTTGTCTTATTTCACAGTATATGCATTTAAAATAATATATGGTTTATACTTTCAGTACAGCTCTGGTGAAAAACCACAATGCAGAATAAAAACATTGCTTGAAATGCCTTTAAAAATATTATAGTGATTTATTTTTGGGTTCTTATATCGTGTTGTGTTACATCCTTCTTTAACCAACGTTTCCGACAGAGTTATGGTGTCACTGTCTAAAACATTGACTAAAGGAGGAGCAAACTAATATAACATAAATACTATTGGCCGTAAAAATCTAAAATCATATCTGTCTTTAACCATGTTTGTTGGCCAGATATGAATAGCTAGGTTCTTCTTTATTTTACTCTCCTCCATCGGAAGACTCCACAAGAAGAAGAAAAAGAAGATATAAACTAAATACAAACACTATAAAAATAATTTTTAAAACTCCGCAATTAGTGACACCGCAATAAGACACTGTAGATACTGGTAGGTACAGCATTTAGTTCGGGTTGAGTCTTGCAATCATACATTAAGATAGCATCCAATAAAAATATGCGTTAAGAAAATGATAAAGGGTCACCGAGGGCCTGGTAGGAGACAAATGTCTTGGCTACGAAATGTACGAGAGTGCCCCGGTATTAGAAGTGTGGAGCAGCTATTCCGGGCAGCGCAAGATAGATACATATTTACCAGAGTGATCGCAAACGTCGGGGGGACTGAAAGGGGTCACGAAGGAGAAGAAGAAAATTAAGATAATATTGATAGTTCTTAGTCGAAGTATAATACAGTGAAATGTGACCGAATTGGAAAGGTAACATTAGCTCAGTTGGTAGAGCACCACCCCGCCAAGGCTAAGTTCCTCGGCTCGATTCCGCCCTAATTTTATATTATAAACTCGCTATTGTTCATTTCAAAATTCGTTTTCACTACCCGAACTTTAAGCGCCTATTTGAATCCTTTAATTGTTAACATGAAAATAACAAGTAGATATTGTAATCTAGAAACTAGATAATATTCTAAATACAAACATTTAGTTTAATCCGCTATCGAAACTCTGTGGCGATTATATTTTCTGCTTTGAATTTCGAGAACAACGATAATATATCTTCCGCTCTAAATGTCGTTTTTATTCCGAACAACAAGCATGATTATTTGGTGTTTCGTCCAGACATTTCATACACCCGCAGTTGGACGGATGGATTTATAGTCATTCCTTACAGACTGATCCCCAGATTCCTACTCACCCCTCATACCTTTTTCCTTCTCAGAACTTCCTTTATTCCCTTTCCTTAAAAATACCTTCCACACAGCATCCCCTAAGATGACATTGGAAAATTATTTTCCTCAAGGCCTCCTGCGAGGAGCTTATGTAAAAAAGAAAAAAAAATTTAAAACCACCTGCATTTTTTTAATCTTTATATATAAATATGTCGCATCACAATGTTCGTCCAAGATAAACTACGAAACTACTTAACCGATTTTAATTAAATTTGGCTTATTGTACGTAATTTGGTCCAACTTTAAAGATAAGATAGTTTTTATCTCTATTATTTACCTCGATACTTATAAAGGCGAGTTAAATGTTTGTTATAGGAAAATGTATTTATTTGTAAGTTCCATAAGTTTCTGACAGATGGCGGTGTGAGTTAATTTATTGACACAACACTTGGTTATCTAGGTTAGATAACCATCCACTAGATGGTGTTGAATTTCGTTAGCCACAACAACGCGTGGGCGGGTCAGCTGGTGTGAAATAAAATTATGTAGATAATATTAAATAATTTATTTTTTTTAATTTAAAATATTCGTCTAAAAGTTTTTTAGGACCTTCCTATCAATGTTCAAGTTTTACTAGTTTCTAGCGGCTCATGTACGACGCTTATTCAAAATAACAGCAAGAACTAACTAACTAACTAACCATCACGCCGTTTCCCCGCAGGGGTAGGCAGAGAGGACGGACCGCCAAACAACTCGGTCTTGGCACACACTCCTAGCCTCATTCACATTCATACTCTCATTCATCATCTTCTCATACAGACTCTTCTATTATTCTGACTCTCGACATGGCCCGACTTAAGTATCTGTTTTACTTGATCGTGATAACAGCTTGATAACAGCAAGAAATGATCAATAAACCTTTTCTAAAATACTTACTTTGTTAATCTACAAATTCAAAACTTTTCCAATTGGTAGAAATTTACACGTGGTATTTAAAAATTATTGATTTTATGTTATTTTGTGTTCGTTATAGAAAGCATATTTCAGAGAATCCAGATACCTATTTATTAATAGTTTTATATGTCTGACAATAGAACAACTCACAAGGATGTTGCTTCGAGTGACAGGAATTGCTTTTCAGTTGTAGACTTTCATGTTAAGCATCTAAAACATACATATGGTATGGTGTTGTACCCTCTATGACGTGTATCCTCAGACAATATATCAATGATATATCATATTATATGATACAATTTTACTGCCAAAAAAATGTAGTACAAAATTTATTTTTAGGGTTTTACGCCGTGTTAACGCTACTAGCAAAGTTTTGTGAAAGCATTACAGTGGCCATCATCGGGGCAGTGTGGGCTTGTGTAGATGCGAAACTGTGCTGCCATTGAGCTAAATATCTGCTGCTTCTCCCCAAACTGGTATTCCATACGTTAGAATATTTGGGGTTATAATAATTATTTTCTCCTATCACTTCATTATTCGTCCATCCAAAATTCGTCTCTGTTATACCTATCTCTCGGGGAACAAAGCTTTTAAATTCAAGTGTCAGATACATTTCAATGACAGAAAGTAACATCTCACCCGAAGTTATCTCATGAATTGCTTTATTATTGCTAGCTTTAAGTCCGTTATAATTCTGTAGTTTAAAGTTGGTCTGGCTCCCGGCGTTGCCAGGAGATTGGGTAGGAGGTGAGTTGGGGTAGATAGCAAACTTCGCCGGAAAGCCGAACAAACGACTCCGTGATATATTAGTGGGGGAAAACCCTGATGCAGCAAACTGGAACGGACCAAAAACCGGTGTATCGGCACACTCGTTAATTAGCACTTATGTGTTTAAAGACGTGATTGGTCTCACAGTCAGAGTCACCAGGCTGCCCGGTGAGAGAGCTATTAAAAGATAGGGAAGTCGAACTTATATTAAAACTTCCATTTGAGTCTAGTCAGCTTAAGAGAGCCTACTCGACACCCCAGACAACATCACCGTTCACAAACAAATTATAAGCAAATTCACCAATTAATTCCTCGACAACATAGTAAATTGTATTTTTTTAAAGTAAATACTTCTTTACGCACCCTTGACTTGAGGGGTAAACTGGCGAATGCGTTACGGAAATTACAGCGTTACGGAGGCGAACGATAAATATATTAAATTAATTTTGAGTTTCATTCCTCACAATCTAATCGTAACAACAGTGTTCAAATCCATAGTAATGACAATGACGTTTGGAATGAGTGCTGGCATTTATGATGACAATAGTTGTGTTGTTGTTTCTCACATTCTAACGTTAAAATCTAACTAATAACTACCTAGCACTTTTTCGATTGGATTTTTTTGAATTTCCTGCTGCAAATGTGAATAAACGTCGCTCTCTAACTAGAATCCGCATCAAAAAGTTTTATTTTAAACTTTTTAATAATATTTTCAACAATCCCATTCTAAGCGTAATTCCCATTGAGTGTGGCGAACTCAGTGCGAGTAAATTAGGGTTATTGAGGTTATTGAATTTTTTTACATATTCTAAGAATGAATCCTATTATCTTTTTTATCAAATTGTAAACCATTGTATTTATTGTAAGTAACACTTATTGTTTATTAATACGTAAAACTTTATTATATTAAATTGTAACCATTTCATGTCCCTAATCTAAAATAAATAAAATAAAACAGTATCGAAATAACTGTTGGTAGAAACCCGCGTGAGCGTAATTCTTTTAATTTCCAGGAAAGCAGAAAATCTAGTTATTTTTTTCATCCTGTCAAACCGCTTCCTACCGAAAATGATATTTTTCCTAAATCCAGCGAAAAGCAGTTATTTTATGTTATTCGTAAAAAACAACATAGCATAAAAACAATTGTTTTTCAGCGTGTAATTTGTTTTAAATTTAAAATATGGGAGCCAGGTACTTTCGTTTGAAAAAAAATAATTGAATTAGTGGAAATTAATTTCGCAAATTACGTTTCTGGATGTCACTCAGACCACGCAAAACAAATGTGTTTTCTTTTGTAATTTTAACTAAATGGTGGCATGATTTTTACGTTTTTCTAAAATGAAATATGATAGTTATCATTTATTATATTTACGCCTCGAAGGCTTTTACATGTAACATTGGTAAGTTGTACAGGAGCATCATAACATGTACATGTAATAAACTGAGCATGAAAGACATAAGCAGGCAGAGCACAAGTAGATAGAAGTATTTAATAAGTAAGTTGTACAAAGCAGTTCAACAAGCATATTCGTATTTGGGCTCAGGCTTCAGTATACGATTCAGCAATTATTGTCACAATACAACTCAATGATGTCAGTGCAGCTCAAGTGGCATAGTTCATTTTCTGCAATTGTAAATGTATATTAAAGTTTTCTTTCTGCTTATTGTTTGTATCATACTTAGTTTGGTGGGCGTGCTTTCGGAGTGTCAGGACCTAAAGCCTGGAATGAACTGCCACATGAGTTAATAATGATCACAGACTCGGAGGAATTTAGAGCAAAAGTTAAAACTCATCTTTTCAGACAATTGTATCCATAAAGTGCAAACCCTTTCACATTTGCTGCCCGCGACTTTGTAAATAACTAAGTGTGTAAAAATATGAGCTAATTCTTAATTGTACTTTTGCAAAGGTCACTTCTAAAGAATTCTAAAATTCTAAAAGTCTTTCAAAATAAATATCAACTCTACTTTGGCATCAATCTTTTTAAAAATGAATACCAATAGTGGTGGGGAAGCAAATGTAAAATCATGCAATGTCCAGTGTCTTCAATATTATGTCCTCCGCGTGCAAAGTCGTATCTTATCCAAGCATAAACTTTCTAATTAAAGTGTGTTTATCGGAAGTGACCGGCCAGGTAAGTATATTTGTGTAACTATTTGTAAATTATAAACTTAGATAGAGCCTAAGAATTCACAATAAATTGCACAAATTATCCAATTATTATTTTATTTTTATTTTATTAAAACATATAACATCTTAGGGACTATTTGTTCAGTGTGCAAATCCATTTTATACCCCCGATCCAACACAGAGCTTATTATTGAGAATCATAAACTTCCGGAATAATATGCTCGGAAGGCTACGCAAATGATTTTGAAGGGTTTTTAATAAAAGTGTTGTGGTGAGTTCGGAGACTCAAAGTCGGGGGAAAATTAATATTCAGAATGAAGTGTACGAAAAGCCTGGACGAGCGTCATAAGTGCGAGGCTCTACGGCGCGAATATCACTTTCCCCGCCTTCCCCCTCTCCCGCCCTTTAGCCGGGTATTTATGGTGGTTGTCAAAGAAATTATTTCAATTACGCATTCCCTTATCTAGATACTGAAGGCTTGTTGCAAATCGTAGTTTTAAAATTATAACACGTTCATAAACGACATAAAAATTGCTTCGACGATTTTATCGTACAATCCTGTTGATTGTGACCGTATAGATATTTTATATCCTATAGCAAACAATCTCGCATACTTTAAAAACCAAATCGACAATCTTCTACCATGATGTCATATAGAACAAGAGAACAGTTATATAATTGCTTTATTTTTAAATATATTCTTTGTTTTTTTTCTCTCTTCTCTTTCTCTGTTATGTTTTGTATCTCATATTTTGTATTTCATTTTGATTTTTATTATTTCTGTGTTTTTTCACTAATACTAGAATCTCCGCCTAGTAACAAATAAAACTTTTTGTTTTACATTAGCTCCACACAGGCCCTGAGGGAAAAAAAGGCCTATGTCATCTTTGAAGATGCTGTGTGGAGGGTTTTTTAAGGGAAAGGAAGAAGAGAAAGTCCTGGAAAGGAAAATGGTTTGATGGGTGGGTAGGAATCTGGGGATGAATATGTCCAGGAGTTATGGACGTATGAAGCCATCCCTCCAACTGCGGTGCAAGGCGATGGATTGAGAGAGTCTGGCTGGAGAGATCAAAAGGTCTCCCTCAACCATTCTCTCCCGATCCGGCCTGCCACGCAGATGGTCGGCAGACGCATCCGCCCCCGAGTCCCGGAAAAACCTAACCCCGTGAACTCGGGCACCATTACGCATGCTGTGAACATTTTTAATTGGAGTGTTAACATCTGTAGACATTCCAAAAGCAATATCAGTAATGTAATAATTGTTAACGCACTATAAATGTTTGAAACAATAAAAAAAAAAAATTATTTAAAAAAATGTATAGGTCTCTTTGCTACTGTAACATCAAGCTAAACAAAAAATAGCTATAAATAAAACTGTTATACGTGTGTCTAGTTAGAAGCCAAATTCAATACAACTCAGTCGTTTGGTCTCCCGCTTACAAAATTCGCATTAATAACATTGAGCGAATACAAAAAAAAAATCGTTTTATAAATTTTAAATTAAATATCCCGTTAGAATATCTACATAATTATCCTTTTTTATTAAATACTCTAAAAATGTCTATTAAGACAGACGTAAAATAAATGTTTTTTATTTATTTTTATTGTATTTATAAAACGCATTATCTATAATTAGGACATTTACATATATATGATACATTATATCACCATACTAGGCGACTGTCTGTTTCATGGTGACCAATGGAATATAATTTATAATATAAATGAAGAAAAAAAAAAAAAAAAATAAAAATAAAACTTCACACATATTATGTGAAGTCTAGTATAAACATAATGATTAAATATATAAACTTGCTGAAAATTCACTGTCAAACATGTACGATGTATCAAAAAATATTATTTAAGGAAAAAGTGCTGCTAACTCAACTCTCATAAAGAATTATAAAATTATAAAAAACTACCGACGTAGCTTCTCCTTTCTAAAAAATATATATTTTTTAAAATTTCAATTTCGTGAAATTTTCGGTGTAGAAAAGTGTATTCTCCATAAACCCTTTTTCGAGCGATTTCTGTAGGTAAATTTGAGCGTTGTCTCATTCGCACATTTCACAATCGCATGTATTGTACGTGTGCGTGAGCTTATTGTGAGCGGGACAGAATGACAGACGCGGGTATTCCGCGTGTCGTTTAAAGTCTAGCCTCTTAAGTAAAATTAAGAATGGGACATATGGTTTCGACATGTAGTGCAAATGAACAAAAAAATAAGGAGAATAAATTACGCAAAAGAGAGTGTTAGAAGAAATCAGAGACGTTCGCGGAAAACATGACACGATCAAGTGAATCAGATACTGCAGTAGGTCATATCAAGAGTCATAATAATAGAAAAGTGTGTATAGTAGCAATAATAATAATATAGTAGAATAGGGTGTGTGCCAAGTCCGAGTTGTTCGCGGGCCGTTATCTCTACTGTCCTACTGTTTAGAGGAAATTATAAGAAAAAATATGATATTGTGCTTACCTAATTGACTGTGCTATCTCATATACATTTGATAATAATTGATAAGCAGTAGGTACATATTTACCAGAAAATTGGATTGCAAAATATTTTTTCACGTATTTCAACAAGAAAGCATTATCAGAAATATGTATTCACCAGTCACAAAGGAGACATACAATATTAAATATTTAAAAGGTTTCCTCAGACGAATGAGGTACATTTTTCAAAATCAATTTCATTTCTTTAGCCTCATTCCAAGAAAAAATTGTGTATTTTTTATCCAACAGTCGGCGTATTTTCTTTAGTTCTCGTGATTTTATTAGTTAAATTTTTATTTTCGGATTTTACAGGATCAGTAAACATCAGAAATGCTGGTTAAATGTACGTACTTCAGTTGTTTTTATGTGAATACCGCTCCCGTCTGGAGCCAGTGAGACTATGGCATCCTCAATTTGGGTATGTTGTGAGGCTGAAGGTAGTGGGAAGGGGGACGAGATGGGAAGATCAAGTGGGGATCAAGGTGGGGAAGTACCTGGCTATTTTCAGATCTGGCCACCAAAAACCGACAAGGTCAATTTCCATAAACGTTTTTTCAATTATTTTTTTTATTATTTAAACTATATAGAGTATAATTACATGTGATTGACTTTTTCAAAGCCTGTCCCAATAGGATATACTTGTGTCGCGACAGACGTATAGGTCCATAAATGTGTACACACATGGTTACTTGATTATAAAGGTTAATTACAATAAAAATAAGGTAATTGGAAGTGTGAATTAGTCCTGTAAAGAGTGTGATCTTCCAAATCACAGGAATAGTACTATCCACCAAAATAAAATGGAATAAATGGATAGAAATATATATTAAAATGATAATTATGTAAGTATATTTGTCGGGATTCTATTATTTTATTTTATTTTATTTGGGTTAGGTCGTATGTGAATTGGTATCCTTGCCAGTGCAAATTGTTTTACATATGCTTGCAATAATGAGACGTCCTGTATTTGCAAGCCAATATAAGTTTGTCCAAATGGCTTAACTTTTTTTCTGATATTTAAAATGTGTTTTTCAAGATACTAATTTTATTTTTTCCCTTGTTTCAGGTATGTCCATCATTTTACCTTCAAAACTACAAATAGCAGAATTCCACAGTACGTAGAGTATAACTATGAATTTTATCTACCACAATGATGCATGTACATTTGTATATCGTATGTGGTACCTTCATTCGCATTGGATGCTGAATAAGCGCCTAGCGTATATCACGAAATTTCGTGGGTGCTGACTGCTAAATAAGTTTGTTTATCTAAAAATAGGCCGAGTACCAGTAAACGAACCAATTTGTTACAATCAAAAAAATTTGAAAAAAAATTATAGCACAATCTAATATATAAAAATTATTGTTTGTTTGTTCGTATGTTATGCATAACCATTGATGAAACGTTGAGATTATGATTCCTCATACCCAGGATAGTTATATAGAATAGTGAACTCTGGCGTTATCAAATTATTTCCAATACTTTTCGTCCGATTGCGATGAAAATTTGATGGGTTGTTGTGAACATGCCGCGAAGGTTTCTATCTTACTAATATTATAAACGCGAAAGTTTGTTTTTTACTCTTTCACGCAAAAACTACTGAATGGATTTTAATGAAACTTTGCAATAATATAATATAGTTCATACATCAGAATAACATACAGGCTGTAAGGTATAGAGCTAGCTATATTCTATATATTATGCTATATTCCATATATTAAAAATAATAATTATCCACTGTTTAATATAAAATGTCAAAATTTGAGAAGGACATTTGGCAAAACAATGATTGTTAAATCAAAAGTCTATTTTAGAAAATATTTAAATTAGTGAATTCATTTGAAGTACTCGCCTAATACTTTGAATCGAATCGAGAATTATAGATATTTTAAATAAATAGGTTAAGAATTTTGTTATATTCATAGATGGGTCCTAGGAAAAGAAAATAGGCTACTCGAAGTACTAATCCTGCGCAGACGAAGTCGCGGGTAGACGCTAGTTATATCTAATATATAAGAATCTCGTATCACAGTGTTTGTGGTCGCACTCCTCCGAAACGGCTAAACCTATTTTAATGATTTAAAAAAATATATATATTTGGTAGTTATGAGAACAGGTCGTAAAGTATATTTCATACCGCGAGCTCTGGCTCGATGACCAGTATATATATACACACAGGGTGTAACAGGACGTATTCGAGAATTTTTTTAACCAACGATTCCTGAGGTTATTTGGTGTAAGAAATATACATGTCATTTTGTTCTCCGATGATACTTTTTTCTATTAAAAACAATATAAAATGTTTTTCAATCTCACGCCGCCATTGGCAATTATGATTGACGTAGTCGCGAGACAATGCACGTGCACGTAGCGTGTAAACAGGAGAAAGGGAGCGAACGCGCGGTAAGGAGAGCAAGGGAGCACGTTGCTAATCTGCGGGGGGTTGGCTGGCGGATAGTGGGGAGGGGTCAGCGGGGTTTATACGCGATCACCGACAGGGTGTGGAAAAACATTATAAAAATGTTTTTAATTGTAAAAAAAATGTCACCGCACAGCAAAATGAAATACAGATGTTTTACTCCAAATAAGCTTAGGAATCGCTGGGTAAAATCCCTCGGGTACGTCCTGTTACACCCTGTATATATATATATATATATATATATATATATATATACTGGTGGGCTCTGGCGTTATGAAATTTGCATAAAAAATGTAATAAGTCACACGCTAGTTTTTTGAAAAATGGGTGTATTTTATGGAGTTTAGTGGAAGGGAAACAAGGCGCGAGGGGGAAGAGGAATGCGGAAGGGGCGTTCTGTCTTTTTTTGCACAAAAAAAAACAGGCGACTGGTGTTAGGTATGCGGGAATTTAAACCTAACCTCCATCCTTCGTCAAGTCTGGGTGACTTCACCTGATTCCAATTGCATCGCCTTAACCTGTCGTCTGCGGCTCGGATTTATTAACCCTTATGTATAAAGAAACTGTATAAGGACAAGGTCAGAAACGCTTGCGCCAATATCATTTGGGACATTGATTTCAATTTCAGTAATGTAGCATCCCGAAGTTAATTTTCTACGGAGAAAGGCCATCATGTGGTCAAATGTCATCCCACATTCAAGAGGTTAAATACATATAGCGATTCTTGTAGTTGTCACGACACTAATAAACACTACGAGGAAATTAAAAGAGAGTAGTAAAAATAGTTAACCTAAAAACCAGCAATATTTACATCATGGGAAAGGCGTATTGAAAATTGTGTTGATTTATTCTCTGTCGGTGAAGTTAAAAATACATTCTGTCGAGCAGGGGTCGAACAGGGCCGGCCCAAGCACGAATAGAGGGATTCTGCTTTATGCCGATGACATCAAACTATCGATAAAAATATTCAATATAAACGACCGCCTAATCTTACAGTCAAACATCGACAAGCTACACAATTGGTGTATCGCCAACAACTTATTCCCAATATCGATAAATGTAACACACTAACATTTTGTCGAACTAAGATTCCGCTATTTATTTATGCTGGGTTTTTACAGATGTTCCCACTTACGTGAGAACAATCCAGTTAAAAAAACTCAGTTATTGTACACAGTACACATACAATTATAAAAAATCTACAATTACTTACATTTAAATACAGATTAGATTAGAAAAACCGAAACATCAGAAATAAAAATTATTAACAACCTCACTCATGTAACACATATTACAATGAGAGGCAAGAGACATAAGAAACACGAGAGGCATGCATAGAAAGACGATTGACACAATGTAATTAGTTAAACACATTTTTTAATAGCGCCAAAACTTTTTTTCTGAATCTGTACAAATTATCGGCGAAAATATCTACTACACTCTATCTTGTTATATAGTCGACATATCTGGTTCAGAGGGCTAAAGTAGAGGATATTATTTTTAAATGTATTCAGGTGAATGTTATGGCGTCTTAAACAATGGGAATTGGGGACATTTATGTCATTGCAGATCGCTAATGAGTAAATGACAGTTCACAACGACTAAGTGTCCTTAATGAGGCGCTAAAATGCTGGATACTTTTGGAAGAAAAGTGTTGAGGAGAATATGTGGTCCCGTGTAAGACGGGGAACAGTGGCGCATCTGGCACAACAAAGAGGAAAGGTGGAAAGAGAAAAGTGGGAAGACCCAGAGTGAGGTGGGAAGACGAGGGAAGAGGGGATGAAGCACAGCTTCTCCAGGTAACAAACTGGAAGTCAGCCGCTTAGGACAGGAGGAGTTGGAGGCGAATGTTGCGGGAGGCCAAAGCTGATATGGGCTGAAAGATATTGCGTATTTCTCTCGAGCTCTCTATATAAAAACATAAATATACTTATGTATATTTATGTTTTTTTCTGTGCGTAAATTTGTGAGAAATAGTTTGGATGCAGGTGAGTTCTCTAGTTTTATGTATATTCTTGTCAATTGACATCTGTATTTGTATTTTCTCCTAAATAAAATAATAATAAAAAAAATCACAACTCTTAACATCCCCCCTCCGGTTTTGCCCATCCAGCAAACCCCTCCATCCTTCCTCCCCCTTCTGCCCTTCCCGGATTCCCCGCCCCCTCCCACCTTACCTCACTGTCGCTAAACTACATGAAACACACACATTTTTCAAAGTGCTGTTGTAAAATATTAATACAAATTTTGTAATGCCCAGAGCTCACTAATAAAAATACATAATAAGTTTTATCGCAATCGGATGATTGGTTTAGGAAATAATCTGTATAATCCCAAGGGCGAAGCGTAAGGTGTTGTCTTACCAGCGCCGGCGCTTTGACGCGTTGGCAATAGTTAATTAAAAAAATTACGATTGTTATGGCATTTTTATTTTATTTTTATGTTGACGAATAAATTTTCTGCAGCGAGTCTAAGTTTCCCATTTTTGAAATACCGGAAAAACGATATTTTAGGGCAGGGCTTTCGTGTGACGTCATGAGACCTTCACGGACCTTTTTAGTTTTTTCGGTTTTTGATCGTTTTTAAAGTTAATAAATTTGAATGAAAATATAAAAAACAAACATTTTGAGTTGGATGATTAAAATCAGAGAAATGATAATTTTAAACAGAATCCCACGTTAGGGTCGGCCCTGTGGACGAGTAAGGCGGCGGTGATTGGGGGGGATGGGGAGGGGCGGTAGAAAGGGAAAGAAGAGCAGAAGCAGTGCAGTGGTTCGACTCCACATTTTGCAATTTGCAATCAGCGTCCCGCTCAGTTCAGAGGATAAAAAGCATTCCCGGTGCCCAATTCGCTCCACTTCCGTTGCAACATGGCTATAAACAACCGAACCACTTTGGTGGATACACACAGTTATTCGTTACAACATGGTTATAACCCTTATTTAAATCTAAATACTATTGAATATGACCATATATAGATATCTTCGCAAACAATCTCGCATACTTTAAAAATCAAATTAACAATCTTCTACAATGATATTTTTTTTATTGTTTTTGGGTTTAATTCGTCGAATTCCATTTAATATTAAAACATTTAATTTAAATTAAATTTAATAATGTTTATGATTACGCTCTGCAAACGTTTCAGTTTGAAAATGGCCTTGTAAGCCGAAACAGCTGTCACAATAATAAAATTAAAATTCTTGCAGAACTTAATATGTTTTAAATTTAATTTAAATTATTATTTTTTAAATTCTACTAAGATGTCATGGAGAACAGTTATATAATTATTTTATTATTAAGTTTTTCTTTCTATCTATCCTATCTTTCACTGTAGGTAATGTTTTTTATTTATTTTTTTTATATATTTTTTTAATTTAATAAATTTTTAAGTAGTTTTTATACTAGGCTAATGCCCTTAGTGTTCTGGTAGTTATACTTAATACATTTAAGAACCGAAAAATATTATTTTATAGAAACAGATAATAAAAACTATGGCAATAACTAATAAAAAATAAGAAAGCAGAAAAGAAAAAAAAACATATTTAAGAATAAATAAAACTAAAAAAAAACAAATATAAAAATAATAGTCAACTGCAAAATAAATGTACACTTAGTATGTTTTATATCTCATGTTCCATATTTTATTTTGAATTTTTTAATTCGGGTTTTCACTACTAGAATCTAATGACAACTAAAACTTGATTATGCATGCTGTGAACATTTAAACCGGCGCGGCGTGATAGTTAGTTACTTAGATAGTTTTAATGGCCGTATCTAAATATCCAGGTGCTTCGCAACCTTCCTAAAAGAAAAGAAAAGATATGAGTTTTTTTTCTTTTATTTATTAAAGAAAGACAAACATTTCCAAGTACGAAAAATACGAAAAAAATGAAAATTTCCTACTCCCAACACCATGATATCAAAAAGAAAACGTTGCTTGTGTCGTGATGGAGGACTTACTAAGCCGAAGAATTAAACTGTATTATTAAGTAAGACCGGCTTACGTGATACAGAAATCGTCGCAATAAGCGAGTTTAAGGTAAAACAAGTGGCATGCCTCCCCGTCCACGCCTTTCTCTATGGCACGTATATTTTTACGCATATTTCTCTTTCGTAAAGTCAGTACCTGCGCGAGAAAAGATTGAAGCAAGTTCAGGCTAGTCTAAATGTTTGGCGGTACTGTACCAGACGCGATGCCAACTCTGCCATTGACCGGAATCAGAAAACAATAACCAAATACTTCAGGTCAGTCATTTTCAATATTGGAATAAGCGATAAGGTTATAAATAATATTTTATTTTTTTACTGAAAAATTATTTTAATTCTATATTTGCATTTTTCACAATGCTGCGCTAAGATGTTTGACGGCCGGTATCTACCTACCTACTCTCAGTATCACCCTAGTGTAAGAACACCATTCAAAGTTGAAACGTTGCTTGCAATGACTTTAGCCATTTTTGGTGACCAGATCTGAATAGCCAGGTAGGTATTTCCTCACTTCCCACCACTCACCACTACCTCCAACCTCACACACACCCCAATTGGGGATGCCATAGTCTCACTGGCTCCAGACAGTTGAAATGGTTTTCTGAAAACCCTGAAAACAATGGACAAGGCTTATAAATGATAAATATTCCTAAGTAGTTATTTTGGTTGAATTATAATGGGACTAAAGCCTTGGTTTTATAATAATGCCCTGACCTTGTAAATGTAATTCTGATGTTTGGGACGGATCGTAAAGGAATTTTCGCTGCCGGCATTAACTGTCTCTGTGGGGGCGGGAGGCTTTGATATTAAAACGGGAGAGCTGTAAGTGCCTCCGGCGTATTCCGGATAGTCCCTCCCAGTCCCTTTTTGCTCCTTGCCTCCTGGGCTGCGATTCTCCAATAACGATCAAGAGTTATTCGTTACGCGTCTTCTAAAAACGAAAAATTACTTGTCGTCTTTGTCGAACTTTGTCGAATGTCTCATTTTTACGTATTCTTCAATGTCGAACAGTGGAAGAGATGATTATATTGGCAGCCCTATGAATATTGTTTATGTTTCCGATGTTTTGACGTTTATGTAGGGTGAATTTAAGATTACGACCGTACCTTCTTCGAAATGGTTAACGGGTTCATTACTCAAAACCAAAATCAGTAGGTAACCACCGCGGAAAAGGAATTTAATGCGGCACGCAAAATTACATTGCAACAGATTAATTAGGAAGTTAATTTTCCTTTGAAAACTTTAAACAACTTTTAAACTTGGCTTATTATCACTGCGTGTGCATGGTTAAAATGGCTTTAAACCAGGTTTAAGGCCAACTTTACAAAACCAAGTATGACTCGGAGGATACCGCTTTTATGAGTAAGGGGGAATAACTGTAAACAATTTGTAAAATTTTCATGTTAAAGCCCACTAGGGTGTTACCAATAATACATGATTATAATGCATGTCATTTATTGTTTTTGTGTTTAATTCGTAGAACATCATTAAATTTTTTTTTAAATTTAATTTTAATTAAATTTAATAATGTTATTATTAAGTTCTGTAAGTATTAAGTATTGAAATAAAAAATAAAACCAAAATACTTGCACAACTTTATAATAAAAGTATTATATTTAATTAAAATTAAATAATAAAAAAAATTATTAAAAAAAATTGAAATAATGCTTGTCCTTCGAAGAGCGCGAAACATTATTAGGTTAGGATACGATGTACTAGATTTTGACAGCTTGACCGGTGTGGAGTGGTTCGAACCACTCGTTGTTCGAGTGGAATGACTTTTGACGTTTGGCGTCATGTACTTTCGACGAGACGCGATAATAACCAAGTCGACCTTTATATGTACTTTCGACGGAGATTGCGAACGGCTTCGACTGGAAAATCGAACCCCTAGTCGCTACCCTTTACTCGAGATGTTATTCCTCGCGCGTTTCATTTATGTTTCATCTGAATGAGGACTGTGTCGAGGGTACACTGGCCTGGCGAGGGTCAAGCTGACAAATTAAAATTCCCTCGTTTTAAAACATCATACCAACATTTTTTTGAATTGCTTTATACGACTGTGCTTTCTACAATATTTATTTGAGCTGAATTGTTAAGGATGTTGATAAAGAGCAAGGCGATTGTCTATTTATATAAAGGAGAGTCTCTGTGCCCTGTGGCGAACGCGCGGCTGCGTGGAATCCAGCAGCAAGCGGGTGGCGTTCTTTTGACTTATATTCAAAATGTACAATTTTACTCAGATATTGATGAAATTTTGCACACTTGTCCTACAAAAATAGAGGAAGGTCGCAGTCTACATTTGATTTCAAAAGACTCTGTCCAAATTCTAGGGGAGCCTCAAACAGTGATGTTTGAAAGCGGTGAGGTGAAGAGCACCGAACGTTGCTGTACCTAAACGATTTAAAAAAAGCTATTTATGAATACCGCACAAAAGTCTCAACTGCTCCCGTCTGGAGCCAATGAGACTATGATATCCCCAATTGGGGTATGTTGTCAGGCTGAAGGCAGTGGGAAGGGGAAGGATATGGGGTAGATGTAGGTGGGGAGGTAACCGTCCATTCAGACCTGGTCACCAAATATGACTAAAGCAATTTCAAGCAACTTTTCAATTTTGAATGGCGGTTTTACATCAGGGCGATACTGAGAGTACCTTCCACTCTGGAACGTGCCGCAAATAAACTATATATTATTTTTAATTAATTAATTGTGAAGTAACACAAATCAATCGAATAAAATTCCCGCAACCTTCGGATTTTTAATCGATATTATACCAATAATCTCAGAATGTTGAGTCAGAACTTCGAACATAATCGATAAAACCTTATATCAATATGATATTGACTGAATCCGTCATGTGTGGTTATCGATTATCAATATATTAGAGAGCATGGTCGGTTTTTGTTCGATTGTTAACAGATATTTCAACCGATGATTGATACATTTGAGCGCAACCTCCATATTATAAGAAGAGTTTCGGTTAACTATCAATATACACATATTATTAATTATGTCGTTCGTTATGCAAAATAACTGGCTTATTTAATAAACGTATTGAACTAATGAAGCTCTTACAAATGAAAGAAGTCGTATACGCGATCCAAGGACTTAAATAGTGCATCTAAGATGCTATCAATTTATTCCGTTCGATCTTTGAGAAACGAAAATGGTTGAAATATAAATAAAGACCTCATTATATAATTAACTCCCGTTTAGTGTCTTTAGTTGATTAGATCTTTATTCATATTTAACTGGAGTGCTAATGCATTTTTAGGTTAGTATTCAATTCAACATTGCCAGTTTATTAATATTTTACGTAATTGCTTGGTGTTTAATAATTGGTAATGCCAATTCATAGAATATATCTTTAGAGTTTCCGGAGTAAATCGATTTCATATTTATTCCCTGTCAATATCGGTTCGGCTGTCAACAGTGGAACCGTGCTAGGAAGATTGATGTAAATTCATCAGTAACTACGCCTACCGATCCGATATTGTAAAGTTATGAATTTCACTATGCTAGGACTCCAGTAATTATTTGAGAGTGTCGAAGGCAAACTCGTGCAGAATATTAAACAATTGCTACTAAAATAAACAGAACGTAATCATTACAGATTTAAGAAGCCATAACATAATAAGATTAGAAACTGTGTTCGCTTTGGAGCACGTTCCGATCGTTATAACCTCAGCTAAGTAAGTATCCAGTAAACATATATTTTTTTATGTGAATAAAGTATATCTTGCAAATATGCAAAACTCTCGGCTGATAATATTCCCATCACATAAAATGCTGACAATTACGCCTAGGCAGATACTATTTCAATTTCTTTGAATACAGAAATGTTCGACTCAGCATAGGTACCGATTAATAATCATACAATATTCTCACCATCATCACAAAAGATTTTATCTATTTTTTAGATATAAGTAGCTCTGTCGCAAATTTTTACTAATTTTATTATTACGTTTTTTCTTTCTTTCTTTATTTCTTTCTCTCTTATTTTTCTCTGTAGTTAATGTACACTTACTATGTTTTATATCTCAGGTTCTATATTTAATGTTGATTCAATTATTTCATTTTTTCACTACTAGAATCTAATAACAACTAAAACTTAATTACGCATGCTGTGACCATTTTAATTGTATTATCAGTGCATATTCCAACGGAAATATCATTAATGTAATAATTGCACTCCGTAAATGTTGCAAATAATAAATAAATAGATTTAATTAATTGTAATGTAACCTACACCTCTGCCATAGGTTACCTCAAGTGGTAAAGTTAGCAGGGGAGATAGGTTCATGGAGTTAGGTTTGTCTATGTCTTGGCGCAGATGCGTTTACCCACCTGATGACAGGCCCAGAAGGAAAGGTAAAAAATTCTATTCCAAGATGAGAAAAAAACATCGGTGACCGGACTAACAAAACAACGACAAATCATGAAACTTTTCAAATATAATTTTTAAGTCCTTTAATTTTTTATGAGAATAACTTGAAAGAGTTCCAACTGCGCCTGAAGTGAAAATGGCATCCCCATTTTTGCCATGCTGTGGGGCTAAGGGAGTGGGGAGGGGAAGTAGGTGTAGAGGAAGAAGGTAGGGAAGAACCTGGCTTTTCTGATCTGGTCCCCAACAAGGCTAAATACATTTCAAGCAACGTTTTATGTCTTAATGGTAGTCTTATAATAGGAGGATCCTGAGAGTAACTTCCACTCTGGAACATGCCGAAAAAATACTAGGTATTATAAATCAAATCGATCTTTTTTTAAGGTGAATTTTTTTTTTACATTAACTCCACACGTTTGGCTCTGAGGTAAAAATTCCCTCAGGGCCTATGTCATCTTTGAAGATGCTGTGTAGAGGGTTTTTTAAGGGAAAGGAAGAAGAGGAAGTCCTGGGAAAGAAAAAGGTTTGAGGGGTGGGTAGGAATCTAGGGATAAATATGTCCAGGAGTGATGAACGTGTGAAGCCATCCCTTCCACTGCGGTGCAAGGCTATGGACCGAGAGGGTCCGGCTGGAGAGTTCAAAGGGCCTCCCTCAACCAGTTGCCACGCAGATAGTCGGCAGACGCATTCGTCCCCAAGTCCCTGACAAACCTAAACTGAACCCGGGCACCCCTGCTAAGTCACCAAACGTAGCGAACCACTTGGGGTGACCTGTGGCAGAGGTGTCGGTCGTCCAATAAATGGTTCCCGGGGCGGCGGTACCCATACCCACCACCTACAAGCGAATGTGTAAAATTGTCGGTGACGCCACAATAAGATATGGTAAACAAGTTTTGGTAACTATATTGACGTTTAGGTAATTTGATTATATTCTTTATACATTTTAATCAACACTTTTACTATTTTCTTTACACGTTTTAACTAATACTATTTTTGCTTTTGCATTTTAATTGTCACTTCTACTATTTTCTTTCTATACCATTTAAACTGTAACTTATTTTTCATTTAAACTATCACTTCCAATATTTTCTTCAACTTATTTTTAAAAAGAAATAGGAGAAAATGCAGCAATGTAAGAAAGGTATCGCAAATTAATCACCAGTTAAATAATAAGCATCACTTTTTGGGGATTAATTTTTGCTTTTGACACAAATATAATTATGTACAAGCAAAAGAAAATGCTTTTTGCATTTTTCCACCATCACTTACCTAAATCACAACACCATTGCACCGACACAAAACTGGACACAATATAAATGAGTTCACTTTTTAAAATCATTCCGACAAAATAAAAACTATGGAGCTCTAAATGAAACACGAGCTGCAACTAGTAAGCGCATACATAAAATGTTATTTAAATATCAATCCGAATTTATTGCGCACTTTGAACTTGTGATTTTATTTTGCAAGATGGTCACTCCGCATCCTAAAGATTTGCTTACAGTTACATTTAATTCTTAATAGATATTTTGCGTGTTTTGTAAAGAGTATGATAATACTATTATATAATATTTCTGTTGTTTACTCGGTGGGAGAAAATGGTTTCATATTTCTCTCCAGGTATGACAAAGAAAATTAAGGATTGTATAAGACATTAAGAGCGATTGACCAGCAGCTGAGAATAAAAGTTTAAAAATGATTGCAACTGTACAGGGAGGTTCCAATGAGAAAGATCGATTATTCCCCGTATCAAATTTTTGAAATTAAAAATTTAATATCGATTTATTTCTATCAAAGCTTGCTTTAATATATATCTACGTTTAAGTAAGCAATAGAAAGGCTCAAAATGATGATAAATTATTAAATATCGTGTACTTATTGTAAGTATTTTTTTGATCATAACTATTTATAATTTTTCAATAATGTCATATGTCATAAACAGAATAATTGTGTACAAAAATTTTTTGTTCGTACGACCTTCAAGAAATAGAAAAACTGATGTATTTTTGTCACAAAACACGTTCCCGGATTTATTTTTTAATGTTTTTAATTTAGCTAAAATATAAATTTTTAAAACTGTGTTGACTAGATTATGTATTGATTTATTTGTTTGTATGATTATATGATTTGAAATTTGTCTTGTTTAATAGAATATATCGTTTGAAAATTGAACAAATCTGCCAACGACAAACGGTATAACCTCAGTATATTAAAAATACACTTAGTTTTTCAAAATTTAAAAAATGCATATACCAGATAAAATAACAATCTTTCAAAATCAATTTAAGTTTTTTTGGTAAAAAAGAGTCAATACGTCTGGAATTTGATTTAAAAAGGACTAATTTCTGGTATTCTCTGGTAATACCCTCTTAACAGTGTTTGTAATTGTACTTAGACAAGAATACCAATTTACATACGAACTAATCCAAACAACAGAATCTCGCCAAATATACTTACGTAGTTATCATTTTAAAATGTATTACTATCTATTTATTCCATTTCCATTTAATTTTAATATAAAATCATTTTAATTCATAATATTTATATCCTGTGATTTGGAAGATCACATTCTTTATAGAATTAATTCACACTTCCAATAACCTTCCTTTTATTGTGATTAACCTTTATAATCAAGTAACTATGTTTGTCTACAATTTATTTACCTTTACGTCTCACTCGACAGAGGAATATTTTTTATGTCCGGGGGTAAAGTGCATTAACTTCGGGTGGTAATTCTACAGGATAGTGTAAGTAAAAAAAAATACTTTATACCGCACGACTGAAGTATCCTTCTTCTTCGATGGCGCTACAGCCCATATCGAGCTTTGGCCTCCCGCAACATTCGCCTCCAACTCCTCCTGTCCTCAGCAGCTGACTTCCAGTTTGTTTGTCTGGAGAAGCTGTGCTGCATCCCCTCTTACTTCGTCTTTCCACCTCAGTCTGGGTCTTACCACTTTTCTCTTTCCACCTGGGTGTCCAGCCATAATTCTTTTTGGGACGCGTGTGTCCGGCATTCTCTGTAAATGTCCAGCCCATCTCAACCTGAGGAGTCTCATATGGGCTGAGATATTGGGGGCCTGATATATATCATACAGTTCTTTGTTGTGCCGGATACGCCACTGTTCCCCCTCTTTCACGGTTCCACATATCCTTCTTAACACTTTTCTTTCAAAAGTATCCAGCATTTCAGCCATCTTTGCCGTCAGTGTCAGCGCCTCACATCCATATGCCAATACAGTTCTGACAATGGTCTTATATATGGTTACTTTCGTTTTCCTGTGGACGCTACGTGACTTAAACACTGGCAGCAAAGAGAAGTATGTTTTGTTGGCTGCTGTGATTCTCCTTCTGATTTCTGCTGGATCCTCATTGTTCTCCGTCAGACCAGAGCCCAGGTAGGTGAATTGATCGACCACTTCGTATGAGTAGTTGTCTTTAAATTGTGCACTACCTCTTCTTCTATGTGAAGGGTTTCTGCTCTGTATCATAATTTTCGTTTTGTCAATATTAATCCGCAGTCCTACTTCCCGCGCCGCTATTTATAACTAAAGGGTCGAAGACCTCCTTAATAGCTGAAATTGATCTTCCGACAATGTTAATATCATCCGCATATCCGACAACTTGACTTCTCTTGAAATAAATATTGGAACCAGTGTCTATTAGCGTTTTTCTTATTACATGTTCGAGCACAATGTTAAAGAGAGTGGGAGCCAGGCCGTCTCCCGTTTTAATTTGAAGTATATACTTCTTTAATAATCTAATCTAATTTTCTTCCTGGCATCGAATAAAACAATTCCAATCATCATTGTATAAGAATCTATATTGAAGATTCGTTTGGAATGTTACCAACCATCGTGACAAATCAGTCGTTTCGATGCACTGAGTTCGTACACTTTAAACGAAAATTTTATTAATTTTATTACGGGAATTACGCTTAGAATGGGATTGTTGATTTAATTTTTACAAAGTTTATAATAAAACTTTTTTGATGCGGATTCTAGTTAGAGAGCGACGTTTATTCGCATTTGCAGCAGGTAATTCAAAAAATACTAATCGAAAAATTGTTAGTTATTATATAGATTTTAACGTTTAGAATGTGAGAAACAACAACACAACTATTGTCAGCATAAATGCCTAATCCATTCCAAACGTCATTACTATTTGAGCACTGTTGTTACGATTAGATTGTGAGAAATGAACCTCAAAATTAATTTTAATTTATAACGTTCGCTTCCGTAAAGTTCGTAACGCCCGGTACCACGCCTCTTGTAAGGCTGTCATTTCCGTAACGCTTTCGCCAGTTAACCCCTCAAGTCAAGCGTGCGTAAAGACGTATTTTACTTCAATAATAAAAAAAAATAGTTTACAATCTTTCTAAATTTAAAGTGTAAGTGAGATACTGACAATAATTTTATCATTATGGTCGCAAGATGTAGAACAGTTTTATATTATTGTGACTTCAGATCATTCTATTTACCCCCACCCAATTTAAACTTTATGGTGCCTAAAATATGTTATTATTTACAATTATTCTTAAAATATTAATAACGAAGGATATAAGATATTAAGGGAGTATTCGAACTCTAAAAAAAACTAAGAATAGTATTCTGTTTAAGTAGTCTTTTTTCTATGATTTGTTTATTTATATTTTAAGAATACATATAAAATTTTACAAAAATTCTAAATTTAAAAGTAATCGGCTGGTAAAGTCGGGGACCAAAAAAAATGGATGTCCTGGCGTGCACGATTGCAACCCTTCTGATCATCTGAAAAAAAATCGAACGGATTCTTAATCAGGAAAAATTTTGCTATCTCCGAAACCTTGCAGGAGTAAAAAACTTTTTTTTTCACTAAATGGTAGCCGTTTGAAAAAAATATTTTTTTTTTCGATTTTTTTTAACGGTTGAATTTTTTTTTAAATAGTAAAAAAAAAAATCTCTGATTCTGCTTGGCGCCATAAAGTAATGTGTATAGAAGGTTCATAACCAAATTTCAAAAAAATCGGTTAAGTAGAACTCTAGATATCATGCACGCCAGCTTGAAAAAAGTAGTTTCGAAACACGCGTTTAAAGTTTTGAATAAAGTTTTTTAGCAGTTTTATTCATATACGGTACACTTACGCTACGTAACTACAACCTACAGTTAAAAATACATTATATGTGCATTGTATATACATTATGTAGGTATAGAATTTAGGAAAGGTTTTCATAGGATAATTCGTCTGCAGGTAGTCGGGCAACGTCTACCTTCTATTATTCAATTTGATCCGGCCAGACCGGTTTAGTTGGCGTGCCAAAAAATACCTATAACTTGGAAAATAATTCGAATTTCGAAAAATCGGACATATTTTTAAAGATCTAAACTTTGAAAATATGTAAAAAAAAAGGAATACCCCCGTGTTATTATTTGATTGGTGCAAGATATAAAATTATTATTTGATGAACGGTATAAGATTTTAACGAAGATTATTAACAAGGATGTAACACACAAAGCTATTATTTGATGAACCTATTAATTGATGTATTTGATGGGTGTAAGATATAATTTTATCAGTAGTATAAGTATAAGGAAATATAATTCTATAAAAAAGTTCTGATTCAATAAAAGAATGAGCTTTAAGCCATCAAACTTGTCTTTACTGTTGTTAAATTTTCTTTTATGTGTCCCAAATGTATTTATTTATTAATCTTAAGATAGCTCACATTTTCGTGTGTGCCAATAGTTTTATAAACATATAAATATTTAAATTGTTTGGCAAATATAATATTTCTTTAAATATTAGCATACACAGTCACAAACAAATAAAAACATTAATATTTGAGGTAGACATACTTTCATTTTTAAACTTATTCATATTATCCATCTCAGAAATTTCATTCGGGATTTTGTTACAAAGTTGGACGGCCTGGGGTGCTAGCATGGTCATGACCGATTGTCGGTAACTTCTCATCGTTCCCTAGGACAACTGCAGATCGCCAATATATAACCGACAGTTGATATCGAATATATTAAGGACACTTAGTCATTATGAACTGTCACCTATTCGTTTGCGATTTGCGGTTGTCCCAGGGAACGATGAGAAGTTACCGACAGTCAGTCGGTAACTTTATATCGATCGACCATGCTAGCACCCCTGGTGCATCAGAGATTTCTGGGTGCTTAATTTTTTTCTTGTTGGCAATCTAATTTGCTTTGAATTTCTCGTCCCGTATCCGTGTATCTCGTTATAGTAATTTATTTTTCTTTTCAGTTCCTTAGTCATCATCCCCCTGTTAATTGTATGTATAAAAATAAGTACATTCAAATACACAGTTTGCTTCACCATTCGCATTGCTTTATTTGGCAGCATTTGCATTTTTTTCGTTTTATCTTCATTAAGTACAGTGAAAAAAATATTTGAACAATAATTAAAGTGTGGTGATATAATTGTATTGTATATTATCTGTCTTGTTTCTTTATTTACTTTGTTTCTGATTCTACCAAGAAATGATTTTCTTTTTTTGCAATTTTTCTAATTGTATAGTCTGCATTTTTTGAGAAGTTTTTTTTTACAGTCAACACCTCACAAGAGTCAAAACTGTTCCTGTCTGGAGCCAGTGAGACTATGGCATCCCCAATTGGGGTATGTTGTGAGGCTGACGGTAAGCGGTGAATGGAATGAGATGGGGATGAGGAAGGTGAGGAAGTACTACCTGGCTATTCAGATCTAGTCACCAAACACGGCTAAAGCCGTTTCAGGCAACGTTTTAATTCTGAATCATGGTCTTACACTAGGTCGATACTGAAATTACATATCTTCCACTCTGGAACGTGCCGCAACTATAGTGTATATAATTTTGAATTAATTAATTGTGAAATAACACAAATTAATCATATAAAATTTATTTGCTCTTGCCGGGTTCGAACCCGCGACCTTCGGAATGGGAGTCCAAAGCCTTGTCAATGGATTGAATGAATTGAATAGATTTGTGGATCAAACAATGAATACTGCTTCAATCCAGCCCTTGCCAGGGTAAGTGCATTGTGTCCTTGGATCACGTGGTTGGACTATGAGTCAGAATGGGTCACCTGCTCTATGTCGTCCTGTCCATACTGCCAATACCAATTCCAATGGGCCTTTTAGGAAAGACGGGAATAGCCGTTGTCTCTCGCCAGTCGAGAGCATTATTGTTGTACTGCGAGGCCAATCAATTGCTAAACCTGCTTTTGAGTCTGTGATAGTCCCATTGAATATGTGATACCAAAGCGCTGTTTGCAAATTGGGTACGAACTTCGTGAGGTTATTGAGGATGGAATATAGATAGAATATAGCCAATGGAGCGATTTAGGTCCAAATTTGGACCGTTTTTATTTTTCTGCGATTGAAATCGGACCAAAATTAGAACATATATTCCTACCATTTGTTGAGCATTTATTGTAATTATTTTTAACATTTTCATGGCCAGCAATACTAAGAGTATCTTCCACTCTGAAACGTGCCGCAAAAATACTATAAATTATTATTAATGAATTAATTGTGATATATGGTATTTGAAAAAATCACAAGACAGATAGGATTTCCGCCGAATAACAAAAGTATAAAACATAGTGTCATTCAAATGCATCAAGAATAAAACTACTTGTTTATACACTATAACCAGCCTATAACCATATAACCTATAACCAAACAACGACTGTAAAAAAAATTGTTTTATATCCTTAGAAAAATTATTAAGAAATTTTTGTAGTCGATTTTGGGTTAGAAATTGGTATAAATTATAATTTTATAATATTTATAGTTTGGAGGGGGAGGGCACCAAATTAACTATTTGGCTTATTCCTCATTTTCATGGTATTAATGAAAAATACATCATTTTCTAAATTTATAAATTAGGAATTAAACCAAACACACACTTACCATTTTTTCTGCTGGTCCTGAGCTTTTGCTCAGCAATGTCTCGATACAAATAAGTCAACAAACGTTGAAATCAAATTGATCACATCAATCATCAATAATCACAGTTAAACACTGATCACATTTAAAATACTAATAACAATTAAAATACACTAATCTCATTTAAAATACATTAATCTCATTTTAAATTTTAAAAAGTAAACAAACGTTGAAATCGAACTAATCACATCAATCAATAAACACAGTTAATCACATTTAAAATACACAATTCACAAATAATTTTTTCAAAAATGTAACTCCCAAAGACCCTAAAGATTCACTTTCTATGTTTGGTTGTTGTAAATAAATGGACCTCTCGCTTCAATGCCAACATAATACTGATTTAAAAACTGACTTATTGTTTATGTATTACCTATGTACTTAGCTAATAATGACCTAATACATCATCTCTATGCATTTAAAAATCTTGCATGCATTTTTAATTTATTTTTTTATGTATTTAGCTCCACACAGGAGTAGGGACACGAAAAAAGTATCGATACTTTGTGGTATTGAGTACTTTTCCTTTCGATACCGATACTTTTGTACTCGATACTTTGTATTCGATACTTTTACTCAATGAGTACTTTTTGACAAGTATCGATACCTTGGAAGGAATAAGAAATTTAATTATGTGTGCTTTACGTGTTGAGATGGAGTCGCGCATGCTTCACAATTCACAATAACTTTGGTTTAAGTTAACAAAAGTGAATATTATGTTTTTTCTTTTAGTTTTATAATGATTATAATTCAAGAAAAGTGAGTTTATTTGGTTATCTAAACAATTAGTTACTGAAAAACACAATTAGGTGAAAAAAAACTAGAAATTGACACACTTGTAAGTTGTTTCAGATTTATATCTTTATGATTAAAATTTTGATTATAATATTACATTTTTTCATTGTCATAAATCTATTAGGTTTTAAAATTAATATTATGTTTTGTTCCAAAAAAATCGTGTCAACTCAGAAGCCCCTGAGACTCCACATCTAGAATAGTGATAAGAAAAAATAATGTCCATAACTGGTAAAGTAATAAATAAATCATTTAACACTCTAAAATGTCTCGACTGTCCTGCCAAAGCACAAAGTAGAGAAAAATATGTATTGCTTTTTTCTTTTCTAACTAAATTATAAAAATTCGAAAATTCTGATTCAGGGGAGAGGGGGGGGGGGGGGACGCAGTTAGGTGGTACCGGTCAGAGCTGTAAATCAGTTATTATCAATTATTTTTCGATTATTTCAGAATAACCCGAAAAAATAATAGAAAACAATATGTAAGGGGCTCATTAGTCATAACTCTAAGGTATTATGTTTGAACGAGAAACATTATAAAGTAATCACTCATTGTTTTGCAGTTTTCCAACAATTTCGTGCTTCAAGCGAAGCTGCGAGAAATACAGATTAAGATAGAAAGCTAAATGAGATTATTTTCAAGGACCCATTATTTTAATGTATTTTGAAGTAAGACTTCTTTAGGGGCATTACGACGGGTAACTCAAATCGTTTTGGACGGAAGTTACATTTTAAAACGGAAATGACGTTCGATTTATATTTCATCATATTAACGTCGTAGGTATGGCAACCAAACGTCAGATGTCACCCGTTTATTTTTGTTTACTAATGTATAAGATAAGTTCAACAGGTTTTTGTTAAGGTTTGTTGATTATTATATGATTTAATTAAAGATTTTAGTTGAATTATTTTTTACGGTGAATATTAATCCTTTTTCTCGCTGAAGTAAAAAGTGGCAGCAGTTTGACAATAAAAATAGTTTCTTTTAGAATTCAAATGGCTGAATCGCAGGAATTTTACCCCTTCGTCTATAAATAATTATAAACGAAAAAATCAACAACCTAAACATGTTCCGCCGCCTAAAAAAATTTAAGTTTTTATTTAGTTTTTTGTTAAAGAAGTTTAACTTTAACCGTGCGTAAAGGATTCATTTTTTTCCTCGATAGCGGTGCCGTAAAAGTTCTTCGTGTTTTTAAGTAAACATACACATATTTGGCCATTGTTTGCGTGTTTGCATTCGTAGTATCATTAATAAAAGACTGAGCATTGTTTTCGATGATAAAATGACATTCATAGTTCTACCCTATATCTAGTAACTAGCTGACCCGGCAAACTTCGTACCGCCTCAGAATCAATAAATGTTGTGTATAATTTATTAGCTGAAATAAATTAAGTTTTTATTAAGTTCAAATAAATAGGTACCTACTCTAAGTTCAAAAAATGAAATTGAGCTGTTGACTAAGCACGAAATGTTCGGCACACTACACCATTGACAGTTCGAATTGATTCAAATTATGTCGACCAACGCACATTATTTGAAAAGCCCTTCCATACAAAATATATGAAACAAATAATTTTCTTCATAATTATTTTTCCCGTGATTTTTTCCGATGTTTTAATAGTTATTCTGTTAATCGGGACGGAGACAAATCCAACAAATCAAATATCACAAAAATCGGTTCAGCCGTTCTTGAGTTATAAATGGTTACTAACCCGACTTTGTTTTATATGTTAAGATTACAAATAGAAAATGTCTCGGTTTTGATCAAGACCGTCCCAAACTCTAATGTTTTAAAAAAAAATAAAAATAAATACTTCTTAACGCACGTTTGACTTGGGGTTTAAGCTGGCGAATGTGTAACGGAAATTGAAATGCGTTGAAAAGAGAGAGCAGTGCGCGCGCACATTTCTTTCTCTCTTCCTCTCATAGCCAGTGCATGAAATATTTCAGTCAGTATTTTGAAATACGAAATACCAGTGACGCGCCAATCGCGAATGGGAGCAGACATCGGTTTGATCAGGCGAGGCAAATAATAATAAATTTTAAAAAATATTTGTAGAAAATTGATATATTTATATATTATATACATATAAACATGTATAAAGATGGAGCTAAAGAAGTATTTACGTCAGTCGTGTGGTCAAAAGCGCATTCGTATTTTTCTTTAATTGAACATTTTTGTGACAATGGAACATATAAATTCAGGGTAATAACACGAATATCTGCAGTTACCCATGCGTTTTTCTATCTCCGTGTATTGTAATGGATACAATAATCATGTTAATGGTAAAATTATGGAAATGCCTTCAGGGCAGAACGTTGATAATTATTATATACTTTTAAAAATAATTAAAAATTCGAAGGTAGATAAAAAAACGGACATATTGGCCTAGAATGGCGATTTAGAGATCCTGATAAACAATACTATATAGACCATACTAAATTTTATGGAGTAAAGGTGCTAAGAAATTTATTAATTTTGTATTTTACGCCCAGCTGGACTTTTACATGATATTTTATTATTATTATTATTAACGGGGTACATCTTAATTAGCATAACCAAACAAAATCAAAAACAAAATCAGAAATCAAAAAAAAAAAAATCGAAGTCAAAAATATACCTATTAAACAAAAAAAAAGAAAACTTTCCGATTTGAATCTATTCTTTTAAACATAAACTCCACATATAAGACCCGAAGGAATGTAACTTCCCTCAGAATCTACATCATCTGAGGAGATGCTGTGTGAGGGATATTTTTAAGTAATAATAGGGGAGAAATCTGGGATGGAATAAATACGAGTGTGCTTTACACCACACGACTGAAGTAAAACTTCTTTAGCTTCATCTATATGTATATATAAAATTTATTTAATTTCATGCCGGCAACCCGGGAGTTCATTGAGATAAAGTAATATTTTATAAGCTAGTAAGTTACCCACCTCACTAGATGATGTCTGTGAGGTGGGTAACTTACTACGGTAATAATTCAAACATTAAAAAGGTGTACATGAAAATATAAATTGTATGAGTGACAAAAAAGACGAGAGTGAAAAAAAAAGAACTACTGTGTACAATTTATCCCTGTTATAAATATATATGTATAAATATATATAATAAATTCGTACATACACATGTACACACATACACACACATGTATACATACATACGAGTATGTGAAACACGTGATTGTATTAATTAAACATATATGAAATGTAAACTCTTCTTCCATCCACAAGCAAATGCTTTTAATGGAAGACCAGTATGAATTAACATGTACCATTCTTAAGTTAATAATTAAAAAAAAAAAAAAAAATATATATATAAATATATATATATATATATATATATATATATATATATATGTGTGTACATGCACATATGTTTATGTGTATAAAATATATACATGTGTATATTGTATATATACATATATTAATTTTCTACAAATATTTATTTTAATTAATTATTATTTGCCTCGCCCGATCATGCCATGCGCATCGACGTCCGCTCTCCCCCGCGTTTGGCGCGTCACTGGTATTTCAAAATACTGACTGGGATATTTCATGCGCTGGCTATGAGAGGAAGAGAGAAAGAAAATGTGCGCGCGCACTGCTCTCTCTTGCTTTTCCCATTGTGATACAGCCCGTTTGCCTCGCCCGTAACGCATTACACTTTTCGTAACGCATTCGCCAGCTTACTCCCCAAAGTATGAGATTTTGGGGACAGTGATCTATATCTACGGTATCTAAAGGATCCATTAGGAGAGATCAAAGGGTCTCAGACGCGTCTGCGGCCAAGACCTGAATAAACCTCATGTACCCGGGAACCTTGCTAAAATTCACCAAACATAGCGAACCACTTGTGGTGACGCCTTCCAAATTAGAAATTGGCGTATGCAAATGGGTATGAACCGATTAACATTGATCGAGATGTGATCGAATGAATTGGCCCAGATTGTCGTCCCATCATAATGTGCCGTGCAATTCACCGCGTAAGTTAACAACATATTATTTTGTTTGTGGTTACATCGGTTTCATTGAAGTCAAGTAGCTTCATTCAAAGGCCTGGGGGATGGGGAGTGAAAGGAGAGACAACACCGAACGCTGCAAACAGACCGCTCCGCGATTACATTCACGGAACAGTTACCACCCGTTACCCATTACCATCCGTTACCCGTTACCCGTTACCCGTTACCCGTCACCCATTACCCGTCACCCGTTACCCGCTACCCGTCTATAAACAGGGAACTCTCAGCCGCGCCAACCAATAACTAGCCGTTCTCCCTTTGAATCGAGTATCACCTGACACACAAAGAGAACTCTCTTAAAATTTTTATTTTATGCATATAAAAGACTTTATTATCTTTTAACGATCTGCGCTATTAATTTATGGAGTAGGTAGTGTTTAATCAAAGACAATTCGTAATTAATTGATGGGAAAAGTTATAAGAAGAGAGTTATTCGAATAAAAATTGAATATTCATTTAGACTTTTACAAAAAGGTTTGAGAAACTAACTAGGTTACAAACCAGTTCATAGCACATTTGTTTTCAATGAAAAAGGTAGCAAAGGTAGCAGCAAGATAATATTATATATCATTGAATAAGAAGATAACAATAATAATAATCTTTTATTATTTTTCTGTGTCTTGTTCATTTTCATATTAAAAAAAATTAGATTATTATTGTTATATTCTTCTTCAATGATATATTACATTGATGGGAATAACATTCAAAAGTTAAAAATAGTGTTTTTCTTATAAAAATATGAAGATAATATTGTCAATTCTGATTTTTTAAAAATGAGATTGCCAAATATGACATTTAAATTTAGAGGTGGCAGTTGCCTAATTGGTATGGTGTTTGTCCTGGTAAGACGAGAGGTTCTGAATTCCAATCCTTTATTTATCTTTTATTTTTCTGTGTCCTGTTCTTTTTCATATTTTCGTTTAGATTATTAGTGTTATCTTCTTCTTCAGTGATATATTACATTAATGGGAATAACAAAAGAAAAATAATTATTAGAATAAGTTACTATTAAATTTAAAATTCTCTTGTTATAATTTTTTTAGTTGTTTCGTAAAATTTTTTTGAGCATCGCTTCTGTGGTGACTTTTAGATTATATTGTAAAAATAAAATTACATACATAAATTTAATTCGTTGCGCTTATTTACTAGAATTATTGCGATTCTTGTATTTATAATTTTACACTCGAAAGAGATTAAAATACTAAATAATAACGGTACAGACTGTTATTATGCTCTATTTTTTATGGCATTTATTCAGTTACTCTTTTTTACCTATATTTATATTTGATTCTTAAATCTTCACTTTAACCATAAAATTATAATAAAATCAATATTGAGAGGGTATTACCAGAGAATACCGAAAATTAGTCATTTTTTAATCAAATTCTAGAGTTTTTACTCTTTTTTACAAAAAAACGTAAATTGATTTTGAAATATTGTTATTTTATCTGGTAAATGCATTTTTTTAATTTTGAAAAAAATAGTTTATTTTTAATATACTACTAAGGTTTATACCGTTGGTCGTTGGCAGATTTGTTCAATTTTCAAACGAAATATACAGCACAAATTTCAAATAATCAAACAGCAAAATAAATCAATACGTAATCTGGTAAAGACATTTTACAGAATTTTAATTTTAGGTCAATTAAAAATTTAAGGTCTTACAAATTAAAATACTACAGATTTTTTTAACACGCTGATTTTGTTTAGACATTATTGAAAAACCATAAATACTTACGATCAAAAATACTTACAGGAAGTACACGATATTTAATAATTTATCATTGTGTTTTTTTGAGCATTTTTATTGCTTATTTGAATGTAGGTATATACTAAAGCAAGTTTTGAATGAAATAATTCGGTATTAAATTTTTAATAAAAAAAAATTGATAGGTGGAATAATTTATCTTTCTCATTGGAACCTCCCTGTACAGTTGCAAGCATTTTTAAACTTTTATTCTCAACCGCTGGTCAATCGCTCTTAAACCCACCCTCAGGCGTATTTGCCTCTTTGGGATTTTTTTATTCATGCATACTTAATTTTTTAATAAAATATTATGATTTATTTGAAGTAACCCTTAATAATACCATTAAACGATTCTGAAAAACATTTCAATGATTTTCGAAAGGGAGAGAAATAAGATGATTATAAACCAGAAGAAAAAAGCAATTAGTCTTACCCGGCGGAAGTTTGGAGGTCACGCTGAGGCCATGACCTGACTTGACTGGGATATCCTGTCATTGTCAGGCAGGATCTAGTCCTGTGAGCCTTGGCATGGCGGGAGTCACCTCATCCCAAGGATTAGGGGATTTATTTCCCAGCTCACGGGAATGACAAACATTGTGTTCGGCTAGCCTGAAAATTGTACAAATAGATGATTAGTATATGGATGATTTGAGGCCCTGAGGTAAATAGTTTTTCTCAGGGTCTGTGTCATATTTGGGGATGTTATGTCTAGATTGTTTTTGAGGAGACGAAGGAGTAAACGTGGGTCCTTAAGTGGCCCATTTTGTAGAAGGGAGGAAATACAGGGGCTGAAAATTTGTTTAATTTTTTTCATTACATTAGCTTCCCATTGGAGTTTTAAATAATTATCCTCGGGGCCTGTGTCATCTTTGAGGATATTATGTGGAGGGTCTTTTTAGAAAAGGAAGGAGAGGAAGATCTTAGCAGGAAATGAGTATAAGGGGACACGGGTTCGAGTCCCGTCGGCGTCATGTATCTTTTCTCGGGAGATTTTTTCAATGTGGATGAGTGTTTCAGGTTAATAATTATTGCTCATAATAATTGGAAAAGGGTATGACGGGTAGGTAGGATTCTGGTCAGTGTGTCCAGGAGTGACGGACACTTGGCTCTATCCCTACAACTGTGGTGTATGAGGTGATGTTACGAGAGAGTTCTGCTGAAGAAATGGTCTCTTTCACTCAGTCTCTCTCAATCCGGCCAGCCACGCAGTAAATGGGAAAACGCATGCACCGTTAACACCTAGACAAAAACCTTATGAATCCATGCACTCCTGCTAAATCACCAAACGTAGCGAACCACTTGGAGTGACCTATGCCAAGGATGTTGGTTATTCAATTAATGGTTCCAGTGATACCCATATCCGCCTCCCAAATTTAGATTAATAAGACCTGTAAACATTCCAATGGCAATATCAGTAATGAAATAATTGTTAGCACTCTGTAAGTGTTTCCAACAATAAATATATAAATATGTTGTAACAAATGGTGGAGTGGAGTGGTGATGGTGGAGTATGTAAGTCAAGCCATAATAAATAAAATGTAAAGTTTGTTAAGTTGTTATTCGCATCACCTCGCCACACCGCCAGCCTTCGACTTCGTTATGAAGTTGGCTGCGGTAAGTATAATTTCTGTTGAAAGATTTGAGATTTTCAATTGAGGCCAAGTATTATCCTGATTTATTTTTTGGTTTCTATGCCGTGTTAATTCTGTTTTTAGACAATGTATCAGACACTGTAATATTATCGTAACGTTGGCTAAGGAAGGAGGTAAATTAATAACACAGTATGATAATCCAAACATAAAAGAGGTTTATTTCTTGGTTCTACCTTATAATGAAAAGTGAAAAAACCGCGGCGTTCCGAATTCCTACCTTTTTATAACATATTTTTATTGAATACTTTTTTTTTTTAAGTTTCTAAAAAATATGTGTTATTTGAAGATAATATCTATACTTACATTTGCCATGCAGAAACGGTAATTATGTGAAATTCCCTCGATGGAATTTTTTTTTTTTTAAATAGAAAAATTCATATAAACAGGTGTTTTTCTGTTATTTAAGTAGAGTAGAAAAAAATTCGCGGTGATTCTATAGATTATGCTATTTAAAATATTTTCAACGAGATTTTAATTCTATTTTAAACGAGTCGTGTTTTATTAAACACAACTTTTTCTAAAATATTATCGTTTTTAATATTAACGCGCTCCCTATAATATTCGTATTTATATACTTCCCCTTCTTCTTCTTTTTGAGTGCTTACTACCGGGCCTTAAGGGCTTTTGTGTGATAGACAAAATATTAATATAAATTTTAATACAAGCAGTTTTCGGTATATATCCGCCATATGTATCACCCCGATTATTACACTTATCTTTACACAAAGAATGGGGTGATGAAATGTGTGCTGACATATAATTGAAATATAACCATGTTGCAAATGTTAATTACTGTAATAAACCTATGATGTATTCCATCAGCGAGCCTGTAAAGAAATAAATAACAAATGTGTAAAAAATAGTACGTAAACGATTGGTTAAAGAGAAATTAACAAGTTTGAGAAACGCTGAGATGATTACAATATCGCGAAGTGCACGGGATGAGTTATATATCTGCACTGCTCCAACACGTGATTTGACGTTATGTCTGTAATCTATCTCGCTTATGTCGGATTTTAATAAAAGTCCCAAATGCTGTCCGGAGCCAGTGAGATTACGACATTCCCAATTGGGGTATGTGGGGAGCCAGAAGGTACTGGGGAGGGGAAGAAGGTGAGATTAATTAGTTGGGAAAGTATCTGGCAATTCAGATCTGGTCAGCAATGTTTCGATTCTGAATGGTTGTTTTTCTCCAGGGCGTTACTGAAACTCAACCACTCTGGTAGAAGAAGTCGGTAACGCCCGAGGAACAATCGAGTGAATCAACAATTGGGTTGGGTTATGTGAAGAGTCTGGTGCCTATTTCAGATCATGCTATATGTGGTATATACTTTTCAGGCGTACCTATTTCGAAATATCGATATAAGTCAAATATGCTGAAATAGGTCAAACCCAAAAACGCTTACTACGATATAGCGTATTCTGACAGTAGGTACAATACGCCCAAAACTTTAATGTCGAGCTGAAGTTAATAAGATCCATTTCCGCTCAGGCACAGTCACTTTACTGACTTTATAATGTCCGTAAGATGCTTTAAAAACATATGGCTGACAGAGAAAGACGAGGGCGGGGAAGCATGCCACTTTTCGGTCCTTAAACTCGCGTATTCCGACAATTTCTGTTTGAAAGTCAGGTCGGTATTAAAGTTTTGCATATACTATACTTTGATTAACAGAACAGCGAAGCGTGTGCCAAGACAGAGTTGTGTGGCGATAAACCGCCCTGCTTTCCCCTCTAGGAAACGGCGGGATGGATTGTTAGTTAATAATATGATACGAGCGGTTAGCTTTAAAGTAGAAGCTATCGCCAAAATAAATTAACTAATAAAATCACCATGTTGTGTAGGTTATACAGGATGGCGCATAACTTGTCACCTGATGTTCTTTGTCTGTAATTTTTTTTGTGAATGCAAATTTTTGGTTCTGCTTTTGGATTGTGTTTATTTGATGTCTTCATTTTATTCATTAACTCGTAAAAATGATATCGGCCTAGTAGCCGCCGCCAGAATTGATAAGTATTAATATCATTTTCCATAATTCTCTCCAGAACTTCCGGTGATAGGTTCTCGCATTCTTGACGGATATTCTCTTTTAGGGCTACAATAGTCTTGCCGGCTAGTGAAAATCTTCAGGAGTATAGCGATTCATATCTTGCTGACGTGTGTTTTGTATCTGTTTACTTCACAAATGTCAAAGCAAAACTGACATTTGCCGCCATTTGCAAAAATTATGGCATCTTCCAATAGGGTGATGACTTTTGCGCCACCTTGTAGATTAGAATTTGATACTGTTTACTGTGTACCGCGTCATATATCTTTGTACAGAATTCAAGTCACAGCTGTTGTAAGACGATAAACTTCATTTAAAACACGTGTCTGTATATTATTTCAAATCTTTTGATCATAAACGACCTCCGACCTCCGTGGTCTAGGGTAAAGCTCTCTAAAGTCTCGTGTTCAAACCCCGGAATGCGCAAGTAAATTTAATTTGTGTTATTTCACAATTTATTAATTTGAAATAATATATAGTATATTTGAGTCACGCTCCAGAGTGGAACATGCTCTCAGTATCACCCTGGTGTAAGAACAATATCTAGAATTGAATTGTTGCTTAAAGTGGTTTTAGTCGTTTTTGGTTACCAGATATAAATAGCCAGGTACTTCGCATCTTATATAATATCATATATAATAAAAGCAAATCTTCAAAATCGCAGACTATCTCTTGGTGAATAATCACGTTGCACTTAACAAAAAACCGTTGTATATAGAAAGAAAGAATCTTACATTAAATTTAATAGAATATTGAAAATGACTCTAATTTAACACTAATTATTAAAGTAAGGAAAATAATTTAGTCCCCTCTTCTTAGTATATTTACAAAACCTAAACAATATAATGCATCGAAATAAGTCATAGCAGTAACGTCATAATTAAAGAATTAAGAACACATTAACTTTTAGTTCTAGGAAAACAGAGTACCTACCTTGCTAGACAGACTCTCAACATCCGTGATGCCACATTCCTACTGTCCTAGCAGTTGGCAATCTTGTGCGGTGTTCACATTAATTAAGTTTTTTTTTAAATGTACTAAGGGACATTTTTTTCATAGTTAGCCAGCGTAACTCAGGGAAACTAGAAAGTTTTTCAAACTAAATGAGAATTGTCTAAGGCCTTAGGACGTTTCCGAAAAAAAGTTATTCAATTGTTTGGACATATTGTTTGTAACTTTGTGTTCACCCAGATAAACTTTTTCGCAAAAAAAAAATATTTACGATGTAACTGACAACGAAAAACATTTTCAAATCGCTTATAATGCTGAACCATGAATATACTACACATACACATACACATTAGATCACATTCTCATAACACAGAGTGGAAGATACGTTACGTAAAATTGAAACGTTGCTTAAAATGACTTTAAGCGTGTTTGGAGACCAGATCGGAATAGCCAGATTCTCCTCAAACCTTATCCTCTTCTCATATCTTTCTTCAAATTGTATGGTATTCATTTATTTTTTATACTCATAGATACGTATACGTATTTATACCCTGTTATCCCCCTACCGCTACTAAGTCTCCTTTGCAATCCTTCCTTCTTTCCCCGCCCCTCCGTCAACCGCTCTTCCCCTTCGTCTCCCGTGAACCCTTCCCCCCTCCCGCGTCCACTTGCACTCTAAAAGGAATATAAACGCCAGAAATATTTGACTTCTTACCCCTTTAAAACTCTTATTAAAACGCTTATTTTTTGTGTTATTTGCACGAGGAAAGGAGCGTCAAAATAGTTTTTTTTTTTTTTTTGTGAAAAATTTTACAAGAATGAAAAAAAGTTGGTCAATATATCGAGTCAAAAGTAATCTTAGCCGTAAAGGGTTTTTTTTTTAAAGTTGTTTCTTATATAACTTCATATTTATTTAACGAAAAAACAAAATTATTTAGTACTTTGCGCTTATATATTTTGTAACGTAATTAATAATTTTATTTTAATTCCATTAAAATGAAAAGGTAGGAAAAGCTTCAATGTATATTACATATTTTTTTAAATTCGTAATGTAATCCGATTCGTGTAAAGATAAATCTAAATAGTGATTTGGCATATAGCTTCATCTTAACTGCCTTTCCCCGTCCGCTTCGTCCCCCTCCACCCTTCTGGATTCCCCTTCCCATTCCCCTGCCGCTTAACTATATCAAACACAAAGGTTAAACAACTCGGGCGCTACATATGAAAAAAATTTCATACAAATTTCATAGCGCTAGAGCATATCATAAGCATTATTATACATTTAAAACTTCGCAGGCGTGCGCACAACAAATCACCAAAGTTTCAACGCAATAGAATAAATGGCTTAAGGGGATACCCGGCGGGGATTTTTCCATACAAACGTATTCCCTATTTATCTCTCTGGATTTTAAGCCTAGAGAAAATATAGTTTCTACATAAAACCGATATCAACTACTAGCGTGTCGGTACTTTTTGTTTAAGTTATGACCTTCCAAAAATCAATAAAATTGACCGGTTTAAACGCCGCCAAAAGACGTTCATTATACAAAATAGACAATGTTTTTTTTTTTTTTTTAAAAACGTACAGACATAGAATAGTTTTTTCTTATGTAGTTGGTAAAAAAAAATTGAAAATCAGTCCACTTTTGTAGGAGAAAAGTGGGGAATACAAAACCTCGATGTTAGTTAGGTATTAGCTCAATCTTTCGCTCAATATCCGGTGGAGTAAGAGCAATAGTGATAGCAACAATTTAGTAAAATCTATTTTTCAAATTTCTCCACCACCGGGATTCATCTTAAGAGGAAATAGTTTCATAAAAATGTATTTCTTATCTTGTAAATAATAAAAAATGGCAAAAGTACGCTTAATAAATTAACATAATTCTACAAAGTAGAAAACGTCAAGATTTGCCTATTTTTTATAATTATTTTAAATATTAATATTCAAAACTAAAAGAGTCTTTCATCTGCTTTCAGAAACAGTATTTATTTTTGTAATACGATCTAAAACAATGATTTTATTAGAAATTGAATTGTGGGGTAAATACACTTTTTAGAAAGTTTAATGGAATGAACAGTTTGTATTATTGTAACAGACTTCATAATCGTAAACAGAATACTTAAACAAAATATACACAATTCTATGGCCTTTGTGATCAGTGAGCATTTCTCGGTATGAAATATCGTTCAGCGGTTTCACCATAATGTTAAAAGGTCCAACTAGCTGACATAACTCTTATAAAATCGATTAAAATAGTTGACCCTTTTCATGAACAGGTTAACATACAATTGCGGCAGTTTTCACAATGCCTGAAATGCGCAAACCTGTTGATGGAAAATGGTTTTCTATTGAATTATTTATTGTTCCCGCGCCGCTCTAACTCCGGACTCCTTCTACGGACAATCTGTCATGAATAATTCGCTTCAGAAAATGTATTTTATATTTCTCAAACATGTGCTTTGATTTTGTAGTGAAAATATTTCGGGTTTATTCAGCGCTTGGATAATAATATATTGTAAACAAGATTTTTAAGGACCGGCATTCCGATTTTCTACCGATTTATAACAACGTCCCTTGAACACTTCTAAGTTCAACTAACAAATTTGTATAATTATACTCTACTAGCTTCTGGCCGCGACTTCGTCTGCGCAGGATTAGTACTTCGAGTAGCCTATTTTCTTTTCCTAGGTCCCATAGTCCCATCTATGTTTATACCAAAACTCATCAAAAGTGATGATAACTGTCTATCCAATTAAAATAATAATAGAAAATATCAAATTTTGAAAATGACATTTTGCAAAAAAATTATTGTTAGATAAATCAAAATTCTATTTTAGAAAATATTTAAATTAGTGAATTTATTTGCAGTACTCGCCTAATACTTTGAATCGAATGAAGAACTGTAGATATTTTAATAGTATCTAGTATATAGCATTTCACAACATGTTTACATGTTTTAGGTCAGTGGTTCAGTGGGCATCGCGTTTGGGTCCCAACCAGGCGTTCCGTGTTCGATTCCTCGGCTGGCTAAGTCCTCCATCACAACACAAGCAACATCTTCCGCTTAGTGTGGTGGTAGTAGGAGATTTTCAAATGTTGTTGGGTTATTCGTAACCTGGGAATGTTTGTCTTAATTTAAAAAAAAAAAAATTTACTTGATACTCTATGTATTATATGAAAAATTGGCAAGTAGGTACGCTGAGTAACTGAGATGAAAACGATTCCTTAAACTTGACTGAAGAATGTATGAGTAGTAATTATAAAAGTGTGTGGAGATACAAAGAGAAATAATGAATTTAAATTAAATTAAATAGTTTTTAAATAATTTATAACAAGATAAGAAATATAATAAATTAGTTTTTAATGTTATCCTGGGTATCACGGGTATAAACAGTAAGCTGGAGGAACGACAATTGGATGGTATGCGCACATAAGACGAAGACCACCAGACTTCACAGTGAAGCAGGCAATGTCTATGGAGTTACATCGACAGTCATCCAGAGGAAGACCAAATAACTCCTCGATGACTCAATGCTCCACAGTACTACAAAGAAACGGCCTGGATGAAAGCGATACCGAAGAAGTTATAACCTGAATACAAGAAGAGCCGACCCCAACAATCTAGGCAATTAGTTGGGACAATGCAAGAACGAAGAAGAAGTGTTATATGTTATCAAGAAATCATGAAGTATAATTATTTTTCATAGTGGGGGTAAGCTCTGATTGCGCGAGTAACGGGTGAGTTATTTGCTGCGTTAGTGTTGTTGGTTTTTCTACGAAAAAGCCAAGTGTGCCTGGTAAGCCTGATTGGAACATTTAAACCAATAACGGATAGCAATTAGGGACTAACTACTTTATTATTTAGCAGATTATGTAGAAAAAACACATTTGACAATGTGCGTCTTTTTTGTAACGTTTTTTGAGTAAATGTTTGAAAATTTATTCTGTATACTTTCCACTAAATCTATATATATCTTATATCAATGGACTTCTGACCAATTAAAAAGTCAACATTTCTAAAGTCTTCATTTCTTAGTCTTATCACTGTTGAAAACTTTACATGTTCTTAATAGGAAATCTTGCGTTTTGTAGGATTTTAATATAATCTGTTCGATGTTCTTATCAAAAATTAATTTTCTGTCTAGTTAAACACAAAGATCTTTGCATGTAAAAAAAAATGTTCAAGTTGTAAGGGTTACAGTTCTAGTAAGCTCAATCTAGAGACACTTACGCCGTTGTTCAGAACTTTTCGATTGATCAATCCGCTAAGTTATTTGTTTAAAAACGTTCAATTGGCCTGTCGGTCAGAGCATTGCGTTGGAGAGAGCGTATTTATGCAGGAGTGAGTGTGTCAAAAACAACGACAGAACAATAGCCGTTAGATATGCTTAAGAGCAATAAGTTTGATTCACGTACGCGCACAAATGATCAAGATCGCATCGCAAGAAAGTACGTAGGTCTGGCAGATTAATTTGCTGGCTCGAGAGCTGTTTAATTCAACCAAAATACGTCCGTCCATCGGATATTTTTGGAAGTGATTAATAATTCGATAATTCGCCAGCCCGCAGTATCGGTGTGCTTTATTTAAGCATTTAAGGGATGCTTCCGGCGGTGGCTCGGAACTCGGACACCAGAAAGGATTTTCCACCCTTTGACCTCCATCCCCCCTTCCTCAACCACGCGCTTGGTAAATTAACACACCTCCCAACTTCCCACAGCTTTGTAAAAAATATTATTTATGATGAAAATTGCGCAAATTACTTAAAAAATTCTCTGACCGAATAACGCCAGCAGGAATTTGTAATTAAAATCCAATACGCCCCCTGCTGTTTGGAGGTCGTTGAACCACCGAACTAATCAATATATTCTATTCATTCAGGTTTCACCAAAGGATTTTGTAGGCGTTTGAAGTGAATTAGACCTGAAATATTTTAAATTGTCCTCGTGACATTTTAAAGTATGTGACTAGTAAGAGAGCAGTTCCCCCTAGTTCTTGAATATTGCCTGATGTTAGCATATCTCCGATAGGAGAAGATGCCAAAATAATATTTTTCACTAGCACCTCCGAATGACAAGATTTTACAAAACAGGTATTTTGATTTTTTTTAATGTTTTTTTCGCATTTTTCTTAAAGCAGAATCACAGCCCTAATTAAACAAACTGCCTAGCCCTTTTTTATATGTATACCACACAAATGTCCCAACTGCTCCCGTCTGGAGCAGTGAGATATATCCCCAATTGGGGCATGTTGTGAGGCTAAAAGTAGTGAGGAGGGAAAGGAGATGGGGTGGAGGAAGGTCGGGAAGTACCTAGCTATTCAGAACTGGTCACCAAACACGGCTAAATACATTTTACGTTACGTTTCAATTCTGAATGGTGGTCTTGCACCAGGGTGGTTCTGGAAGGTGCCGCAAATATACTATACATTATTTTTAATCAATCGAACCTGCGACCTTCGGGTTAGGAGTCGAGAGCCTTGCCCCTCTCAATTTCCTTTTATTTCATTTATATATTTTACCATTCTCAGTGTACTGTTTTTCTATATTGCACGGTGGAGTATTTAGTTTTTGTGATGTTATACGCATTTAGATTTTATTTATGTAAAAAAATAATAAACCCATAAAAGCCCAGCTGGGAGTGAAATTCAAAATAAATAAATATTAGAAAATTTCCAGGAAATATTACGGTTGTTTTTCCTGGCATTACTATGAATTTTTAATTCGTTTCTCTGCGACGGATTTTTAATTACATTGTCATTTTTCTTTTGTAGAAAGGACTCTGTTCCATTTTCAAACAATTATTATTTTTAATCAAATACGAACTTGTTTCTCTACGATACAGCGACTCTGTGCTCTGCCAAGTGTGCTTACATTTAGCGTGGTAGCTATTTCGCCTTCTATAACAGTTAATAATGTACATGCAAATTGTACTCATCCTGAGGAAGGAAGGGTTCTTCCGAAACCGGTAAATTTTATTAAAATTTAAAGTGATCTAAAACAAATTTATATATTTTTATTGTGTACTCATTTCTTAGTTTTTTTGTAAATCCGCAGAAGAGATGATAGAAATTTAACAAGAGAACAATAGCACCTCGTTTACGAAATAGTTGAATGAATAAAATGACACGGGATTAAAAAAAGTATTTAATTTACTTATTCATTAAAAAAATATTACATAAAAAACATAGGCTGCACGTCTCACTAGGGCATTCCTGTGCAGAGATGTTCAGCTTTACAATTATGGAATTTAAAAAATACATATAAACTTAATAACACATCGCTGCCCTAGTGCTTGTATGTTAATAGACTATTTGCAAATTTTACAGGGGACGTTTGTTTTTGTTTTTTACATGCAAATTCTAAATAATTTTCGACTTTAGTCATTTCGTTTTATACATGTCTATTGAATACGGTATAAAACGAAATGACTAAAGTCGAGAATTATTTAGAATTTGCCTGTAAAAAAACAAAAACAAACGTCCCCTGTAAAATTTGCAAATGGTCTATTGAACATACAAGCACTAGGGCAGCGACATGTAATCATAAAAATAAACCTACAAAAGAAGCAGTAAATACACTTATTCAAACATTAATTACAGTTGGGCGGTACGTTTATAGTTGACAATAATAATGACCATACCGACTGTGACAAGAGGAATGGTATGAATAATAAATTATTAATAAATGTGGCACCAATTTATTTTTATTATGGTTACTTTATTATTTATTTTATTTTATATTTGTAAGTTTTTTTTACAATAAATACACAATTTTTACATGTTATACAATGTTAAAATGAAAGATAAGAATCGCTTTTCCTCACCATAAAGAGACGAGACTCTTGTGTTTGGTGAGGAAATTTTAGTTCAATTATATAATTTCATGTAAGAAAGTAAATAATACACTTTGATTATATGCAAGATTTATCAATAACGGATTTCAATGTTTGAAAGAAATAATAATAATAGTGAGATATGGACTCTTATAGAAGTTTTAGGTTTTTTTTTATTTGTGCTGAAAGTCCTGAATATTATAGATAACTTTAAGATATAATGGTAGTTTGTTATAATATGTTATACCTAGATAGAGATAAGTATTTTGTGTGTGCTTTGTACTAAATTTAGGAATTTCGATAGTATTCTGCTATCTTGCTGATTAAAGGAATTGAAAGTTATTTAACTGTATTTCTTTGTAAATTTGTAGTAGGTATTGAATATTTTTATATATTTTGTCTATTGTAGGTACATTGAATATTAAAAAGAGAATTTCAGTAGAATATTTGGATGGTTTTTTTCATTATTACTTTAATTATCAATCTTTAAATAATTTTGAGTGGATTTAAAATAGTATTATAAGTTCGTCCCGAACCTATAATACCATATTGCAATATAGATTTAACAATTACATAGTACACTCTTTTTAAGTTTTCTGGTCTAAGAATATTTCTTAGTCTTATAAATACATTTTCTAATTCTTTTGACAAGTTTACAAATTTGTTTTTTCCATTTAAAATGTTTAACACATGTATCAAGATATTTAATTTCAGAGGTTGGATTAAGTATTGAACATGCTTAATTGCAGATATGATTTTAGATTTTCACGGCCAAAATTATTTTTGTTATTTATTTGTGGGGTATTATTCTTTAGCTAAAGAATGAGATAGCGTAACACGGCATAGCACGTGTTATTACGGCTAAAGAAGGAGATAGCGTAACACGGCATAATACCCCACAAATAAATAACCAAAATACTTTTGGTCGTGAAAATCTAAAATCAAATCTGCAATCAAGCATGTTCAATACTTAATCCAACCTCTCGTTACGTTACGTTACCCCAAAAATAAATAACAAAAATGCTTGCTTGCAATTTGTTCTGTTACATTAAGTTGATGTATTATAATTTTTAATTCTGGTTTATATTTATTTATATTCTGGATAAATTTAATTTTGTCAGTATTTAATGAGATTTAAATAAGTGCGATTGTAAATTATACATATTTAAATAAATGCCTCAAAGATTGTTTTTATTTATTTTTTGAATTTTTTTGGGCATTAACTAATAACAATTTCTAGATATTTTGTTTTTGAAGACCTTTATTTCACAAGTGCATACGTTAAATAATTTTTATTTAGTTGCGTTGTTGTTATTGTGTTTCATTCATCTATATATTTATAATACTGTGTACGTGTACAAATCTAGTGGGTACATACCCAAAGGCTTGGCAAATAGCAGTAAGTCTATTTTGGATGTTAAATAATTCAAAATGAGTGTTTTTTCTGCCTGTGGTGATGATTTTTTCATGTTTTTGAAAAATCTGAGAGATTCGTGATTCAAAATTCTTCCTTCACAACATAACAAATTCGACGAAATTCGCCACTTTTTCGGCCTGTCCTTTTTACAATATACATGTTGCCTATACTACTGCAGGAAGGAATTTCTTTCAGTCGGTTGTGTTTGGGCAATTCTATACCATATTTTTTTAGGTGAGAATGCCGCTTACATAATTAGTTAATTCTAACATTTCTTAGGATATAGAGCCCGCTTTTTAACGGCTATTTATACGTTCCATTATGTATCTACCCTTAAGAATTCATATATTAACTTTTGATCACCATTCGATTCTAAGGACTTTTTCTGGTTATTGGCGTTTTGCTTGGTACCTTTTATCATATCGATCGATAAATGAAAAATACGCAATTATTTTCGTACTGACGATTTCATACACGGTATTGCCATTAGAAAGGAAATAATATTTTTGAATTGCACTAAAGTCGTCAAAAATGGCAACACCTTTAATATAACTATATATCGCATGGCAACATCCATTATTTGTCTTTGCCCACGTCAAGAAATCATCCAAAATGCATGCGAAATTTACAATACCGAACAGTAACACACTTTGACAATCAGTAATAAACATTTTCACATTGATACCGTAGGATTAGGCGGGAACAATTTTACATAATTTTAATGATGAATAAATTTATAGATTATTAACATTGAAATATTAACATAATCAGCAAAGTGAAATCAACAAGCAATGCATCTGCGATGATTGGGTTTTTGGATCAAAATTTAAAATAAGGTATTTTAAATACATACCTAAGTATATTTTAAGTTTAAAAACATCCTGATTCTGAAACCTTCTGGCATTAATGGATTGCTTTGATAATAAGTGGGGGGTGATACCGTGATGAGTCGTGCAAAGCTGTAGTGTGCGACTTTCGAACGAGAATCTTACATCATGAGAATGGAAGATTGCAGATGATGGGCTCCTAGCCAAAAGGATCTCCCAGAAACAGGATGTCATCAGATGGCTCTCATCAGCTCAGTCAGTCCTCTAGTCAATCTCCAAGATGGCGAGGGTCCCTTCCAAATTGTACGATTACAATCTTCACGATTTAAAAATTGATTCGTCGAAAGTCAGTCCGGGGGATCGCCCAATGCTCTGGGCTGCCAAACAAAGAATGATGGTAGGGACAGACACGAAGCTTACATCAAAAGATCCTGTGTTATAAAGTATTTTTTCTGCCAACATTCTACGTTATAAAAGATTTCTTCCTACGGCAGGAAAAGGGGTCAGTTGAATTCGGAAGTGGTCGGGGAATATCATTTCTTTGTACTGGATATGTCAATTTACCGGAGTTATTTTTAGGTCTGGGGGGTCTGTATGGTATTGTATGGCGAGCTCTATTGTGTTATAAGTATATTTTTGATGTGAGCTGCATGTCTGTTGCTACCTTTAATCAGTTTCAAATGAATTCTGCCGATTTGAATCCTGCCTGCCAGTTTGACAACAGCTTATTAACTCCCAAAATATTCCGGGCTGCAATCGGATCAGTCACAATTATCACTGTGCAAGTACCGGAGGTGCCACACACCATCATGAATATGGTGTGTATAAAAGAGTGCACACACATTTTTACTAATACCTTTGTGTAACAACATCATACAGTTACCTAAAACAATGACAGACGACAGATGTCGAATAATGTCCGCCTCCTTAAACTGTACGAAAATCGACACCAAAATAGAAGAAGTCACTTATTCATGACAAATCCATATGAAAATCCTTTGAATTCTAGGAACACATAAAACACAATAACACATTATCGAGGTAATTCTGTAACACGGAAGAGCCCACAACACAATAGTGATCCTGTGCATAGAGAAACTAAAACCTTTGTGAATATTTGATCTTCCTGCCGCTATGCTGTGCTAGTGACAGGGGTGCCAGTCGCACGTCACATTAGCCTCCGCGCCGCGCCGCTCAGGAAGGATTGGTATTGGCTTTCTGAGCTATTGTCACAAACAAATACACATACCAAATAACCTACTTTACCAGTTGTGGCGATATGCGATCGACTGGTAGATAATAAACGAATATGTAACCTGGCATATGGTGAATACCTTTATTCATCACATTAATTATATATATTCCACATAGTTAAACTATTGGTAAGTTCTGTGAACAGTAAAATATCAACTACTTTACAAGCTGTTGCAATCTGGTAGATAAAATGATCAATATATTTTTTTAAAGTAAGGATACAATGTGCGTGTCGCTGAAATTCAGAAATGAGTCCCGATACGATCAAGGATTTATATGGTGTGGTAGCCCTCTATCCCCCATTCATGAAGAAGGTTCCGTTTTTACCTGAAGGGCGTACTTTTGAAGATATAAGGGCTGGAAGTTTCGCCCCATTTCTAGAACATTCCAGAACATCCCGGAACATTCTGGAATGTTTGGGAATAGTCTGGAACGTTCGGGAACATTCCAGAACATACCTCAACATTCGATCCAATCGAAGCTTTTTTTGTATGAGTGGGGGATATAGGGCTTAAAAAATAATGTAACATTCTTGGTTTATCATACATTGATTTACAATGTATGTAATTATATTATACATTCATCGTTTGATTCCTAAACAAAATTAAACAAAAACGTAAATTACTTAGAAAATAGAAGAACTTTAATTATATAAATGAACACATCACATAAGATAATTAAACCAAGACAATATTAGCGAAACTCTATCGAAAATCTCAAAACAGTAAAATCAGAAAAAGATCTAGGAATCGAACCAAGGACCTTAGCTTTGCCAGGGCGGAACTCTGCCAATTGAGGTAATGTGTCCCTATCCGATTCTGTCATATTAAACTTTATCATACTTCGACTACCAACATTATCTTCATTTTATTAATGCATATGTTTATTGGCTGCTACATTTAGGTATGATTGCAAGATTCAAACACGAACTAAATGCTATCTAGATAGTTTCTTACATAAATTGTATTAATTTTTTAATTTATAATACACGACATTTATTGACTTTTCGCCAAGGCCTGGGTTCGAGTCCTAGATGAGACCGTATCTTTTTCGTTTCGCTCATATTGTCTTCATTTAATTAAAGTATTACAATTTGACGTTTTACTCATTACGTTATAAATAAAAATAAAAACATCATATAAGTATTTGAAGTAAACGAGGTTGTTCCGATCCCATTCTAACAAATAGCCAACGTATTACTTTATCCCCGAAGCGCTTAACTCCACGCTGTACAGCGGCGCACATACTTGAATACAATTTAAAGAGACTGCCTTATTCAATAAAAGGATAGCATGAGAAGAAAGAAGATAAAGCGATGAGTCGGGGATTTGAAATGCTGGGGACAAGCGTTTGTACGGACGAAGTATGAATTAAAGATGGATTCGCAAGTAACTTTCAGTAATACCCTAAAGCTGTGAGCTCGCAATCTTTTAACGTTATAACCCGATCGATTTCCCCGACTCCTAAAGAGAGAACTACGCACAAATAATAGGAACATTTATTACTAAAATGGTGCTGATTTTATCAAGAAACTTTATTTTGCCCTGAGGAAAAATCCCTTTGACACTAAGTCATCTTGTAGGATTTTATTTTTTTTATTTTTTATTTATTAATAAGAAAAAGATTTTACATACAGGTGATTATATATTGACAAGTTATACAATTATACATAATTATTCTACTACTCCATAAGTTGAGCTCAAAGAGCTCGTGTTTATGGGAGGAGTATTTACAGCAAAAAATAACGTTCTAATTAAATTTGTAATCAATAATCAAAAACTTATAAGATAAATACAAACATTATTACATAGGTTTACAATTTAGAAAGAATTTTTTATTGAAAGACAACATTACATATATATTTTTTTTACATTGAATAGTGCAGATTAAACTAAGCGTAAACTAAGTGTAAATTTTGTGTGAAGGGTGTTTTTAGGGAAAGGAAGGAGAGGATGTTCTGGGAAAGAAAAATGTGTGAGAGGTGGGTAGGAATCTGAGGGTCGATGGGTCCGCAAATGAGTGAAATTATGTTGAACAAACACACCGACACACAAATTTCTATGAAATTGGCCTTGAAAATAGATTTTTTGTAGTAAAAAAATTAGTGCGTCTAACCTTTACGCGCGGTTGAAGCAAAACTTTTTTGACTGTTGTGGCAGGTATTACTATTCTAGCGAAGACGAGAACCCTTTAAAAATAAAAACAAACACAGATGGCAGTAATGTTATTAGCCGATATCCGAACCGAGTGTTATTTCTGTCCGAAAAAGATTTGAATTTATTAGATACGTAAAGAGGCTATACTTCAAAAAACTTTGTTTTTATATTTTAAATTTGGAAAAAAAAATTAGTCGAGGATAATATTATTAATTCTGAAATTTGAAATATGAAGTTGACAAATACGACAGTCTCATAATAGGGTGCAATAGCAAAATTGGTTAATGCGTTTGTCCCGATTAGACGTGAGGTTCTGGGTTCGAGTCCCAGTTGCAGCCATTATATTTTATTATTTTTCTGTGTCTTGTTTATTTTCATATTTAAAAAAAAATATATTATTATATTTATCTTCTTCTTCAATGATATATTACATTGGTGGGAATAACCTTAATATATTTTATACATATAAACATATATATGGACATACATATAGATGGAGCTAAAGAAGTATTTACTTCAGTCGTGTGGTCTAAAGCACACTCGTATTTTTTTCCACTACATATCAAATGTCAGACTATACCTTATTTTGTAAGATAGTTTTCACAAAGAAGCGAATCCAGAAGTCCAAAATAGAGTGCTGGTACCTACCCTGATGTATGGCAGTGAGGAATGGAGGAAGTATGAAAGTAGACTGAATACTTTTTCGTTGTTTGTTTTTGGGGTGTTATGCCGTGTTGTGCTACCACAACACGGCATAACACCCCAAAAACAAACAACGAAAATGCTTTTGGCCGTGAAAATCTAAAAACGTATCAGACTGAATACTGTTGGAATGAGATGAGAAATGGGTAAAACCATGTATTGTCGTATGAGAAATGTGGGAATGCGCAAAGAATACAAGGCTGTAATGAGTAAAATTAAGAAAGAGGCCCACAGATGGTTTGGGCTTGTACAGCGAATGAACGAAGAAAGGAGTGCATGGAGAATGATAGAAGGCGTAATGTGCGTGCGCAGGGCCCGCAGATACTTTAATAGTACACAACTACTGCTAACCCTGTACAAATCGCAAGTGCGCCACACGGTTGGATTTGGCAGCCACCTCTGATCTGGGGCCCCAAAGTACCTGAAAAACACCATAGAATCTGTACAGAAACGGGCTGTCCGTTTGATAGATTCTCCCGTCTTAACAAACGGATTGCAATCTTTAGAGCACAGGCGTCGCGTCGGGTGGGAATGCTCTCCTTGTTCTACCGGTATTTCAATGGAAGATATTCCGAGGAACTGGCGTCATTGATCCCCTCGGCACCGGTGCATAGTCGGGAAACGCCAAACGTGCCCGCAACATATGTACATGGTTGACATTTGTCACATGAGAACGGGTCGCTTTTACGACTCGTTCTTGAGTTGAACAACTCGGCTGTGGAACGATTTGCTGACCTCTGTGTTTCCTCCCTCCTACAGCATGGGTATCTTCAAGGCCCATATTCACTCCTTACTCTCTTCATATATGACACAGGCTCTGATGGAAATTATTTTCCTCAGGGCCTCCTGTGTGGAGTTAATGTAAAAAAATAAGAAGAAGTCGGGGGCGCCCGAGGAAGACATGGCACGATTAAGTGAATCAGATACTTGAATCGGGACATGCCAAGAATCCGAATAATAGAAGAGCATGTATGAGACGATGTATGAATGTGAATGCGGCTAAGAGTTTGTGCCAAGACCGAGATGTTTGGCGGTCCGTCCTCTCTGCCTACTGCGCGATGTTTAGCTGTTTAGTCAGTTTTTACAGCAAATCATTATTTATTCACATTAAAGTTTGATAAAACGGGTATAAAATATATAACGGGTACAAATCCCTTGGCCACAGAGCAAATGTTAATTTGTTTTCTTAAGCTTTTCAAAGCTCTTTGTGGATTTAAAGATACGTTAGTACAAGAGATTTATATTCACTGAAAAGTTCAGTTCGTAATACCGGGAAAGATTAAGTCGAATTTTGCTAAATTGCCAACTGCATCCGTGTTATTTGTTTACAAAGCGATTTTTAAAGTAGCAACATTATAACAGTAGTGTTAATCTTAATGATATACATGTAAAAATATAATGTTTCTTTATTTGTCCCTAATGCGTTCCTAAACCATTCATCTCGAAGATTTCGATATACTGGGGAACTCTGGCGTTATGAAATTTGCATAAAAAATTACAATAGGTGGCGCGCGAGTTGTTTGAAAAAAGTGTGTATTTCACATAGTTTGGCTGCAGGGAGGGGGACGGGAAAGCGGGAGGTAGGGGAACGAAACGAGGAGGGTTCCCCGGCGGGAGGAAGGTGGAAGAGGAAGGCAGAAAGGAAACTAGGGGGGTGAGGGGTTTGTTAGACGGGTTTGGTTTTAGGGATATAAATCCGAACACCTCAGTATGTATAGACAGACAAGAATGGCTTTGAAGTTAAGATGACCTGATTATTGGGAGGGGAGGGGCGGAGAGGGGTAAGAGGAGGCATTTCAGTGAGCACTTCAATAATTAGTTGAGCAGCTAATTATTAGATTAGGCTGTAATTGACTGAGCGCATCGAAACGCTTGATTGGGGGGGGGGGGTAAACTGGCGAGAGCGTTACGAAAGGTGAAATCGGGCGTTACGACCTTTACGGAGGCGAACGATAATAAATTTAAATTAATTTTGAGGTTCATTTCTCACAATCTAATCGTAGCAACAGTGCTCAAATCCATACTAATGACGTTTGGAATGGTGCTGGCATTTATGCTGACAATAGTTGTGTTGTTGTTTCTCCCATTCTAAACGTTAAAATCTAACTAATAACCACCTAGCATTTTTTTATTGGAATTTTTTGAATTTTCTGCTGCAAATGTTAATAAACGTCGCTCTCTAGTTTTATTTTAAATTTTGTAAAAATTAAATCAACAAACCTATTCTATGCGTAATTCCCATAATAAAATTAATCAATTTTTCATTTAGACTACAATATAGATTCTTATACACTGATGATTGGAATGGTTTTATTCGATGCCAGAAAGAAAATAGATTAGATTAAGTACTAATGAAGTGTTTACTTCAGTCGTCTGGTCTAATGCACAGTCGTATTTTATTTTTTTTAATTAACAAATTATCTTTTATAAGATAATGTGTCCTCACAGGTGGTCTTACACCAGGGCGATACTGAGAGTATCTTCCACTCGGGATCGTGCGGCAAATATAGTATATATTAGTTTTAATAAAATAATTGTGAAATAACACAAATTGATAAAATAAATTTACTTGCGCACGCCGGTTTCAAACCCGCGACCTTCGGATTGAATGATTGGGCGTCAGGATTCTTGCCTATCGAGCACACCGGCCGTCAAACTCCCCCTACTGGAGAAACAGAATGACTGTTAGTTAGTATTATTTGAACATCTCATACAATATATAGGTAGGTACTACATTTCACAGAAAAGGGAAATAAAACACACCCAGCGATGAGATCTTAATTAAAGTTGAGAGAAAAATAATTGGTCGTCTTTACGAACGTTGCTTTTTATGTTCGTTCATAATACCATCAGCCTATCTAAGACATCTGAACTAATTGCTCACGGGTGGTGGCTGAGGAAATACAAATCTACTAGTTTTTTTGAGAGCCATTTTTAGGCCTTTTTTAAGTATGTTGTATAATAATAATAAGGAAGATTAAACCCGGACACAAAAGTCAGAAGTATAAAAAAAAATAATAATAATAATAACAGTTTTGGTATGTAACTAAAACTTAACTATAATAAACTCATGTGGTAGACCATTAAACGATTTTTAAAATTAAATTCTGTGCCAATCAATTTTTTTTTCTATTTTTCTGTCATAAAAAAAGTAAATGTCTCACTAGCAGCTAGTTAATAAAACATTTACTTTTAGCTAGTGACTAGCTCATTGTCAATTTGAATATAATTCCATCATTTGGTCACATCACCATAAAATTCATTTTAAAAATGTTAAAGGAGTTCAGCGAAAGTTCCTACCATTTATTCATTTAAACATTACATTAAAACAAATTAACATAATTTTTTTTTAATAAATACTTTCAAAATTCGTGCACTTGAGGGTCGGCAGATAAATAACCTGTGGTTATTTTTAAAAATTAAAATTGGGAGATGTTTCGAATTCTTGAGGCGTAGTCGGACCATTCAGAATTGAAACGTTGCTTCAAACTACTTTAGCCGTGTTTGGTGTCCAGATCTGAATAGCCAGGTACTTCTCACCTTCATTTTCCGCATCTCCTTCTCCCCCCCATTACCTTCAGCCTCACACCAAACCCCAATTGGGGATGTCATAGTCTCACTGGCTCCAGACGGGAGCGGTTGGGACTCTTATGAGGTGTTCATGAAAAATAAAATCAATTTAAGACTTCTTTAATTTTTCCGTGTCCAGTTTTTTTTAATAATTTTGTTAACATTTATTAGTATTGTCTTCTTCATTGATATAAATGAATCTCTCCTCAGTGACGCGATCTTCATTGCTGTCTATTTTATTGTTCTGAGCAAATACCTTAAATAATTGTAAATTAGGTAGTTACATTTTTATAAGCGTGTAAAAAATATTATTATCTACAGAGGCTTCGTCTTTCTACAGCCAATTTGTTTGGTGCTCCGCAATATAATGGGAGGCGAAATATTATCTGAAAAGCCTTGTCGTATAGTCTGAAAGATCTCCTTTTACAGTTCAACCGTTGCTCTGAGATGTGCACACTGTATAAGGGAATACAGAATGCTTTGAGTGGCCTTTTTTTTGTTCAAAGTGATGCCGAAATCTTCTTGCCAACATGTTGCTCAACGCTGAATGTGTTTCACCCGATGTTGTGCGAGTGTTACTCGTAGTGAGAGGGTCGTAAATACGGATTTCTTTGTATTATATCTAGAAGTTGCGTTCGTAGGCGTATTCTTCACACGAATTTAGCAATCTTCTCAGAGATTTGGCGTAGTAAGTACTAATGTTTTTTTATTGCGTGACACAACAATATAAATTTCTTTGTTACTTGACCCGGGAATATGTAACTTTTTTAGCTGATTACTTCTACTTAAATAGGTTGTCTGTGGGAAAATGATATGTTTGCTCTATGATGATTAAAAGTTCTTACTGTTTTTAACAACTCAAGTTTTTAGTCACTTTTCAACTACATAGTTAATACCTGTTGTAATGAGGAAGAGGAAGGTGGGTAAGTAGGTACATATCTATTCATATCTGGTCACGATACATGGAAAATGCAATTATCAAGTAAAATTATATATTTCTTCAATCTTTGCAAAATTACTTTGTGGCATGATTTTTATTAAATGAAACAAATCATATAATCCTGACGAAGAAACCATCGGTTTTGAAACATGTAGATATTATAACATGTGATTATAGTGGTTTACACAAAGTAATTGGTTTCGTTTAATTAAAATGATATGTACCTACTGTAATTGATTTGTGTACTACCATAGTGTTTCTCTAGGACAACCCAATTGTTCAAATGTTGTTCACACGCCGATTTTATATAGTAGGTATTGTTGTGAATTGATTGTATTATTTCATTAAATAATACAAGTATTACATGACTTACAATTAATGTTAATATTAATTATAATAATATTGTTTGGATGATTTCTATAGCGCTATTTTATTGAGAAAATCACCTCAAGGGCGCTTTACAAATCCATTTATAAAGTTAACAAATATATTATTATATATACAAGTGACTTATAACTAAAATTGAATAAACTTTTAACTAAAGTTACTTAAAATATACTATTTTTATGATAGAGCTCTGTATTTACACAATACTGCTTTACTATAATATGGGTGTTCCTCACCATCCTCCCATTAGCAGCCACTATTCATAGGTCCGAGTACCGGATTATAAACTCCAACTTAACCAAAAACCTGTATTATTTTGGAAATTAAAAAATATCTGCCCGAATTTTTAATTTATTTTATTTTTAATCATGGCTCGCCAACAGAATGCATCACATTTTCAAAATGGTTATAGCGATGATTGGTGAGTTCACCATTCTTTGTTCATTGATTGCAATTACGTAAAACAAAGAGGACCAAAATCAAATATTAGTAAATGTATATATGTATATAATGGGTGTCAAGGGACTTATTTTAACCAGTGATTCCTGACATTATTTGGAGTAAAAAATGTAAATGAAATATTTGTGTACGTAATTCCAGCTTCGTCACTTCACCTTCATTCAATAATAAGCCAGTTATTTTGCATAACGAACGATATTATTCAAAATTTTTTGTATATTGACAGCTTAACAGACACTCAATTTATCAATCGACGGTCGGAATTTGGTGTTATGGTGTTGACCGTGCTCTCAAATATTGATAACAGACCATAAATGACGGTTTTAGTCAATATCGTGTTGACATCGACCATCCGTGCTAGACATTTAGAGAAATTATATATGGTCGACACATTCCCACAAGAGGTTAGTGGAAGGTTAAGTTGGTTCTTTGGTAAGGAATATGGAATGTTTCAGGGTTTCTTAGTAGACTTGATTCATACTATTTTATCGATCATCCGTGCTAGACATCCAGAGAAATTATATTTGGTCGAGACGTTCCCACAAGACTTTAGTAGAAGGTTAAGTTGGTTCTTTGGTAAGGAATATAGAATATTTCGGGGTTTCTTAGTAGACCTGTTTCGTACTATTTTTCAGTGTGGCTAAGAGGGAAGATTCTAAAAGGTTATTTATAATTTTGAAAAGAAATTTGACACCATTTTGACACAACGTTCTTTTGAATTATTCTAGGCGTTTCTTATACCTAATCAATAAGCAAATCACTAAGACAAGAAAAAAATGTTATGTGAAGCAATTTTTCAACAAATTTTCTCATTTCCTAACTATACCCACTCCCAAAAATGTCTTTGACTGGAAATGCTGAAATTAATTCATTCAATTTTTATAAGAAAGGTACTGCATGACAGGTACAAGATAAATTCTCGCTTCTCTGCTGTTTTGTGAAAACCCCCAACATCCCGGCAGAAGTTAAATTCTTTTGGGAGCTTTATTGAACATCGACTAACCTGTACATTGTTAATGTACTAGTTTCATTGTTAGGCTAATATAGGTATCACACATGACATGTGCGTTGGTCATACTCATACAGAGCATATTTCAAACTTATTTTTCGATTTCGAAAGAATAATTCCTGTGTTAATGATAATTATTTTAGGTAACGTACACACCGTTGCATAATCATGCAAATTTTGGATATATTTTATCTGTTAAGGGTATGATAAATTTCTTTTATTTGTGTGGTTTACATGGTTTTATAAATAATACACCTTTTTAAATATTATTTTTTCGCACTCGGTCAGCTGTTCTATTTAAAACAACATTAAGTTTGTTTAGGTCCTCCTGCATTTTTTGACAGTCAGCGTTATAAAAAGGGTGCGTCTAACGCGGGTTGAAGTAAAACTTCTTTGACTGTTGTGGCAGGTATTACAATTCTATCGAAGGCGAGAACTATTTAAAAACACAGGCAAAAGCAATTGTACTGATATCCGAACGTCATTTCTATTTTAAAACGTTATTTCCGCCCGAAAAAGATCTGAATTACTACTCGTCATTTTGCGCCTAAAGAATTTTTACTGTTGTTCCTTTTATGGTAAAAACAATACATAGAAGAAAAGATAAAATACTATTTTTGATTATATAAACTATAGTGTTTATGATATAAATACGCACCAATACACACAACCCAAAGTGTGTTTTTGTCGCCTCAATATCTCTATCAACTGTTCTGTTTGAAATATATTTTCCATTTACGTGCGAAAAAGTAATCATTCTATATTCGGAGATCGACATTCATTAAACTAAAAATTATATGAATGAAGTTTTCAAGGCATTTGGTTCATTTATTTTTCAATCATATTTGACAACTCAATGGCATTCAATACCACTTTTCACAGAGCGCAAATATTTATTTGATAAACTACTCGTTGCTTCAGAGCGATTGGTTTTCCGGTGAATAGCCGCGCCTATTACTTTATATAATATATGGAGAGGAATAGAGATAACGGTATATATTTATGTATACACCGATTACAATTTTTATTAAAAAAAAAGAACTTATTAAATTTGTTAATTTAGTTTATGTTCGGTTAGGGTAAGATTCTTCTTCTTAAGTCAGTTCCTCATTACTGAGAATCGTGATTATACTTTAATTTCCATGGTGAACAAGGCTCCTCCACTCTTCGCGGTTCTGCGCCGGGTGGAGAGCCAAGGACACCGATATACCAGACGCCAGTGATACTTGGTCACGGTCACCCCAGGGCATTGGTGACTTTCATCTGCTTCTTTTGCCAAAGACTTTGCCAGTGAACATGAGTTTCTCCAAGTTGGAGTCTTGAGTTTGGTGGCAACGTGTCAAAAGTGTTTTCAAATAGTTGTTAGCTTGCGTTTTAATGCCCAGCTCTTCCAGAATTGTCACATTTATGCTTCGGTCATGTCTTTCCAGCACCACATTTCAAAGGCGTCTTTTCACTTTCTTTCGTTGGCTCAAAGTGTCATGTTTGTCACACTATGTTGTGTAGAAATACTCGTGAAAATCAACGCCCAGACAAGTCTCATCTTGGTGGTCTTCGTTATGCCTCTATCACTCCATATCTTTTGCATATTACTTATGCATTTTTTTTCTTTTCACTTCTATTTCACATTCTCCTTCATCACTTACAGACGAGTCTAGGTGTATGAAGTCGTTCACGGTTTCCAAGTCCATGAGAACTTTATTTTCTGTTGTAACTATAACTTTATAACTGTTCTTAGAGAGGCGTTTGCCCTGTCGACCAACATTAGCTTTGTTTTGGCCTTGATGGTCAGTGGACCCAAATTACGGCTTTCTCCCTCTATTTTAGAAAGGATTTGCATATCTTTTTCAGAAAAGTATCATCAAGAACCTTACGCACTATGTGCACACCATGTTTAAGTCACCGTTCTGTTTTATCATTGTTGTATTTTGTCACGGTTTGATTTGTTACATTCTGATTTGTGTCTGTTTTTGAAGTAAATACTTCTTTACGCACGCTTGACTTGGGGGGTGAGCTGGCGAATGTGTAACGGAAATTGAAATGCATTGCGAGGCGAACGGGCTCACTGTAGAAGCAAGAGTGAGCAGTGCCCGCTCACATCTTCTTTCTCTCTTCCTCTCATAGCCAGTGCATGAAATATTTCAGAATTTGAAATACCAGTGACGCGCCAAACGCGGAGGGGAGCGGACGTCGATGCGCACGGCTTTATCGGGCGAGGCAAATGATAATAAATATTTGTAGAAAATTATTGATATAAATAAAAAAAATGTTTAAGTATGTTTATATTTTATACATATAAACATATATATGCACATACATATAGATGGAGCTAAAGAAGTATTTACTCCAGTCGTGTGGTCTAAAGCACACTGGTTTTTTCACTATGCGGTTGTGTCAATGTTCTATTTTGCAAATGTTCTATTTTGACACCGCTGTTTCGTCACCGTTCAGGTAAGTACTTGGAAAAATTGATAATTTCCGTACAGCTGAACTAAAGGGAGACACGAGGGTCGTGTGGAGCGGAAAATAAACGACGATAATAAATCAAAGGAATATCAGAAAGAATTTTACACCATCCGTTGACAAATTTGCGAATATATTTCACCGTTGTTGCTGGTATTTTGATAAAGGATGATAATTTATTATTACATCACAAGTGACAATAGATGATCTTGATAAATGCATAATTATTTCGAAGTAGTAAAAATGGAGCTAAAAAAATCGATAGGCGAACCGAATATTATTCTCTTTTAAATTCATGTCTGGAATATAGAATTCCCTCCTTACCAATAAATGTATTTTAAATAAAACTGCTGATAGTCAACTAGTTATCCTGCATTAATGGTTATATATCAGTTGTGTAAATTTAAAACACAGTACGGCCGAAGGACACAAATCGCTTGCGAAATTTCATTGTAAATTTTATTATGTCGCTTTTGCCTCTTAAACATATTAATGTAAATCACATACGTGGTCTCTTTCACTTGTAGACCAAAATAAGCTTAGTAAGAGAAAAAAAAACGGTAAAAATGTGAATCTTATACATTGGTATTGGTTTACATTTAACCTACCACATGAGTTGTTTCCACGGCCAAATGGGTAAGCGGCTTGAATATTTTAATATCGTCATGAATAGAAATAATGAAATCAGATATGCGAGCTATAATAAGCGTAACTTTCCTAAGTTTACACATCAAGTTATCGACTGGAATCAGTTTCACATATTATCTACCTTAAATAAAACCCTGCAACAATATTTCAATCCCTTTGATCATATTGAAACCTGTTCAAACGCCATGTTTGTGTCAAAATGCGTTTGTAGGTACATAGGGATATTTGAGATGAATAGGTGTATCGGGTTTGATGAGCGTTTCTGATGTGAGTAGTCCATTATCTTTACCTACGCCCACGAGGTATTATTATTTATACATATTTGTATAAAATACATTCTGTGGAAAGCAGGGGCGAACTGGTTCAGTTAATTTCGTTGAAAATTCTATTGGAGCGAAACTTAGACAATTTTTATTTTAGTGTTGATCGATAAGATCCATTTATTTGGAGGCCCGAAAATACAAGAAGACTTTGTTCACTTTTATACTAAAATTGGTTACGGCCTCCGTGGTCAAGGGGTAAGACTCTCGACTCGCAATCCGAAGGTCGCGTGTTCTAACCTGGCGTGCGCAAGTAAAGTTTATTTGAAAATTGTTTTATTTTACAATTAATTTATTAAAAAGTATATTTAAGGTATATTTATGGCATGTTCCAGAGTGGAAGATTACAATAATAATAATAATAATTGGATGACTTGTATAGCGCCGTTTTTGTGAAAAATCACCTCAAGGGCGCTGATCTCAGTATAGCTCTGGTAAAGGACCACCTTTCAGAATTAAAACGTTTCTTGAAATGGATTTAGCCGTGTTTGGTGACCAGATCTGAATAGCCGGGTACTTCCCCACCTTCCTCTTTCCTTTCTCCTTCCCCTCCTCACTTCCTACAGCCACACAACATACCTCAATTGGGGATGCCATAGTCTCAATGGCTCCAGACGTTAGCAGTTTGGACTCTTAAAGGTTTATAACTGTCTTCTTTAAGCCAGGGACAGACACAGCGTTAAAAGCGCCGGCGTTATTTGGCTTGGCCTACTTCACCATATCGCTCGCCATACATTTGCGATTGGAATGCATGGCGAGGAATATGCTGAAATAGGCCAAGCCAAATAACGCTAGCGCTTATAACGCCGTGTGTGTCCCTGGCCTTAGGCGGAAAGAAATTAACCATATCTTGCTAATAATTTTAATTTTGAAAAAAAAAACATATCTTACCAATAAATTTAATTTTGAAAAATAAACCATATCCTACAAACAATTTTAATTTTGAAAAATAAACCATATTTTACTAATAAATTTAATTTTGAAAAATAAACCATATCCTACTAATAAATTTAATTTTGAAAAATAAACCATATCTTACTAATAAATTTAATTTTGAAAAATAAACCATATTTTACTAATAAATTTAATTTTGAAAAATAAACCATATCTTACTAATAAATTTAATTTTGAAAAATTAACCATATTTTACTAATAAATTTAATTTTGAAAAATAAACCATATCCTACTAATAAATTAATTTTGAAAAATAAACCATATCTTACTAGTAAATTTAATTTTGAAAAATAAACCATATTTTACTAATAAATTTAATTTTGAAAAATAAACCATGGCTACTAATAAATTTTATTTCGTTGTATTTGTGAAAAAAAAAATAAAACCAACTACATTTGTTGTATTATTTCAGAATACAAGCCGACCATGAACATTTTTGGTGATGGACACTGTACGCTATACGAAACGTTGGCTAAATAAGGGGGTAGCGACATAAAACCTAAAAATTAATCACTAGAATACTTGTAATCTATTCAGAAATATAAAATATATATATATACCAAATATAGACTGAAACCTAAACCACTCAACTAATCTAAAAAATGCTATCTAACTTATTTTATAATTATTTCGGATACTTCGTATTATTCGTATAATTAAATTTTAATATGTAAATGAAATCCTCAGCACGGGAGAACCCAATGAGGATATTATTACCTCTACTTAGAAACAAAGATAATTTGCTTTATGCAAATGAACCTGGATATGTTGTACGGATAAATAAATAAACAGTGTCTTTTAAATATCAAAATTAAAAATAAACTTCTGTTGAGCAAAAATAAACCATGATTATCCGTTTCATTACCGTAATTAGGTTGGTAATTATTTAGCCTTGTTTTGTGTTTTTAAATTTTTGTTTTTGTATGTATTTTATTTCAGTTTTTATTCGATTTTTATTACAATTTTACTTGAAAAGGAAAAGTTTCTTCAAAAAACAACATACTCGTGACGTGGTCTAGTTTTATTCTCATTGAAAACCTGCGTTTTTTATGAAAATCCTTATAATAAATTAGTTAGTTTAAAATGTAACAAAAATAAATTTGTAATATATAACAAAAATAATTTTAAAAGGAGAGAAAAATAAACAAATGACAGTGAAAAGACTTTGAAGTGGATTATGTCAGAAGTATTTATTTGTGATCTGTTCTTTTTGTATTTTTAGGTCTTCATTTCTCATTAGTATACTTAACCGGGAACAAGTTACCGCTACACATTTTCACCATAGCTGTTTAACGATAAATTAAAAAAAATATAAAGTGGAACTTTTGCTTCACTACTATGGAAACACCAAATTTCGAACAAAAAATTACAGTAGATTCAAAATGAAGATTATTAATTGGTTTTGTTCAATAGGATTATTGCATTACCACCCACATCACCATTAGCAATGAGTCCTGTAGGCCGGGAGATAAAACAATCTATGATGTCATTGACGGAGATAACCATCGGCAACTGTTACATATAAAATATGCAACTATGTAGTGGTACCTACATTCACAAGCAGTAAATTGTCTTTGTGTTTTTACACACTGATATCACCAGGTGATTCACCAGTGTGTAGTGTGTCTATGGAGATGTCAGTGAACAGGAAGAAAGATCCTCATTCTTTGACAAGACACGGAACAATTGAAGCTCTGGGCTGTGTGTTGTCGACGAATCACTTAGAAGTACGAGATGTGATTTTTATAAACGAGAGGAGAATATTGATCTGGAGTCATCGGAATGCCCGGCGAGGCAATTTTCTCCCAGATTATGGTGACAATCTCACAAACTCAACATATATATCCTATTTTGAATTCCTTTCAATCTCACCTGAAATCCAAATTGGATGGAAGATGTTTTGCTGCCTGGTGTGAATGCACCATACTTGGTGGAGAGTGGCAGGACTCGTCCTTACCACAAGTGTGTGATCGCTTGAATTATGGTTATTGACACTTTCTTCTAGAATCAATTGGAATCTCGATGGATCGAAAAGCCCCCTTGCTGACAATATAACCTTTTTATTTCTGATTGAAAACTTTGCTTTTGAATTGAATCATGAATTTGTAACACCTTCATTCCCAAATTGCCTGTATATAGGTAAGTACTCATTGTTTTTTTTGTTTCTGCTGAAATATGCAGGATGGCCCCCCAACAAATGACAATCAGTCCTATAAGTTTACGGTAACACAACTAAGATATTCTCTTCACGGTAGCTTAGTATTCATAACTTCGAGCTTTTAACCACTACAGTTTGAAGAAATATGTAGCAATGTGCAGATTTATTCACAGCAGTGTAATTTGTATATACCGCAAAAGATGCGTCACTTAGCACCGTATCGAGTCTAAAGGCTCCGTCGAACAGAAGGCGTACTTACCGCGCGTCAAGGCGTTAAAACGTCCCGGACGTATAACGCTACGTTGTGTTGTGCTGAACATGTCTAAACCGATCAAACAGAGCGAGCGTGTAGCAATACGCGAAGCTCTGTCGCCGCGGCAGAACGCCACGTTGTATTTTTGTTACAAAATTTCCTTTGACCTCGGGAGTTCTTGCTTGACTGTGGTAAAAATGGTTGCTGAAAAGTTAATTGAATGTGTCCGAAAACATCCTTGTTTGTATGACACGAGGAAGAGTGCATTTGTGGTGCATTTCCTTATTTGGTGTGAAGGGAATGCAATTCTTCGCAGCACTCACGTGACATACGTATTGAAAGAAGCGATCTTCATGTGATGAGAGCTCCCGGAATAAACGATGATATTCTCCAAATTATTTCCTTTTATTATTAATATCATGCACCCATATTCTATTACTACGGGAACGTGATAATGGACACAGCAGAAACAACTTATCTTCATCTGAATCGCTGGACATCGTGGTGAAGACCGACTGACAGTGATTGACGCCGAACGCTCTGGCTTGCGCGTCGAAGCCGTTCAAATAGAAAGTACGCGACGTTACGCTGACGCCTTGACGCGCGGTAAGTACGCCTTCTGTTTGACAGAGCCTTAAAAAGGGAATTACACAGTTAATTTAAAATTTATCCGGATTCACAAATGATTGCAACTTGAACGTATATACGAGTATACGAGTATTCTCGCTGAGCTTGAGAAGCAACTAAAACTGGGATCATAAATATTATCAATCCTCATTGATTGATTGGCAGTGCGGTCCTGGTTTTCGTGGAATTGCGATCATAAGGTAGTATCTATATTATGTAGTCTATAGTCTATGGATTGATACTTATAGTCAGCTGGAAGCAATTACTTGGCAGCGAGACAAGGCGAGGTTCCCGCAAGTGAATAATAAACTCATTTATATAACGATTCCGGTTAATGATGATGGTGTGATTTCAGGTTCTGTGCCACATTGTTGATTAACCTTAAAAACGGGCTATTTTTCATTAGTTCGTCCTATTGGATCGAGGGGTAAGGCTCTCGACTAGCGATCTGAAGGTTGCGGGTTAAAATGCCGGTGAACGCAAGTAAATATTTTTTGATTTATTTGTGTTATTTCTTAATCATTTAAATTCATATCTAAAATACATATATAAAAGTTAATCTTTGTTTGTGTGTTCGTATGTTATGCGCGGCCATACGGTTCATTAAACTTTGGGAATATGATGTGTGCATACCCGGGATGGTTGTAGGTGATAGTGAACTCTGGCGTTATGAAATTATTTCCTGTACTATTCATACGATTGCGATTAAAATTTCATCCGGTTGATATTAAGTTTTTTTGAATTGTTGTGAACATGCCCGTGCATACTTCTATATATATATATATATACTGGTGAGCTCTAGCCTTATGAAATTTGCATTAAAAAATCAAATAGGTCACGCGAGTTGTAGGAAAAATGGGTGTATTTTATGGAATTAAGCGGCAGAGAAAAAATACTGGGGGGTGGGGTATTCAGGAAGGTCGGATGGGGAATTAAGGAGGGGGGCTTCGCGGGAGGGGAGACGAGGGAGAGGGGAAGGCGGAGAAGGCGGAGAAGGAAACGCTGGAGGGGAAGGGGATGCAGGAGGGGAAGAGGAAAAGGAGACAAAAGGGGAACGGGGACAAATGGGAAATGACTATAAAATAAAATTAAATCAAATTTCTTAATCACTTAATCCTTTTAAAATAATATAAGGTTTTTTTGCGGCACGTTCCAATTCAAAAGTCAGATACTTCCCAGCCTCTCTCTTCCCTATCTCCTTCCCCAGTTGAGAGCAATTACCTTCAGCCCTTCGACCAAGTCTTTGGTCAATGCTTTAGCCTCACAACATACTCCAATTGGAGAAGCAATAGTCTCACTCGCTCCAGGCGGTTGAGACCAGGTAGAACTCTGCGGTATTCACGTAAAGCTCGTTAGGGCCAGACCTGTGGCGAAAAGGTCAAAGCTTTAATGGCAATTAGTGCCTCTTCCATTCTATTTTTATACCAACCTGAAACGTTCGCTTCACAGGACACACGATCGCCTTTGACATTGATGTTTGGACCGGCTAGGGCTGCATTCGCCCTACTGTCATAGTTTACAGTCCTCGGGGATTAGGTAGACGCCTATGTTTACATTTTATGCCGTCCTTTCATCGCCGCGCTTTGTTTCCTCGCAGGACATATTTTGTGATTGATAACATTTTAGATAATTTATTTTTAGATATTTGATTATTATTAACCTCTTAATGTGGGGTGACATTTGGCCACATTATGGCCGTACTTCATAGAAAATTTATTTCAAAGCATGCCGAGGAGGTGCAATACTGAAATTAAAAGCAACGTCTGGAATGATTTTGGCACAAGCGATTCTGACCTTGTCCTCGTACTGTTTTTTTTTTAATATATAAAGGTTAAAATCGCATTTTCCTATTTATTATTTTTAGGACTCATTAAGGTGAATGTCAAAAGAATTCATATTCTACGCATTCGTAGAACATGAGTTCGATTGGATTGAATTACCGCTGAAATGTTGTATTTGTTAGCCTTTCTTGAAAGATTAGAGTTTTTTAACAAAACTATTTGTTAATATCTATTTATATATTTTTTTTTTTTTTTTTTTATTAAAAAGAAAGACACACATTCCCGGGTTACGAATAACCCAACAACATTTGAAAATCTCCTACTACCACCACACTATGCGGAAGATGTTGCTTGTGTTGTGATGGAGGACTTAGCCAGCCGAGGAATCGAACACGAAACGCCTGGGTGGGACCCAAACGCGGTGCCCACTCATCCACTGACCGGTCAAATTGCTTGTCTACTTGCGCGAACAACAAATTTTTCTTAACATTTCAAAGCATAACTTGTAAAAAGCGTTTATAAGTAACAAATTCTATACGCGCTCCATCTACGAAAGCATAGAATATGAATTCTTTTGACATTCACTTTAAGTTGTTATTACACAGGAGATATTGTAATTTCCTTGAATGACACATAGTTCAGCTGATTTTAATAGATGCCGCTGGGCTTTGGAGCTTATGTCAAGTTCCGACATATGTCCAGTAGTAAAAGGGGTACACCCTTGGAGTATACCCAGGTCTACGATCGCCGACAAGCTCAGATTCAATTCCGAGACAGTTTTATGCCCGTTCTGAATGGGCGAGTAACTTTAGTCGAGCAGCGAGTATATTAGCAACTAACCGTGTCTGAACACCACAATTTTAGTAGAGTGGGCTAGTCAGCTCTTTAGTAGATTGAATCCATTTGGTTCTATTTTTTCGGCGAGTAGAGTCCCTCTCAACGCGCAGTTCATTCGTAGACGCAGACACGCGCGATATGTTGTCCCGTTGGAGCGAAAATGCTACTCTAAAATACTTTGTTTTTGCGGCTATTAATCTATTTTCGGGTCCATAGTTTATTTATTTTCATCTCATTAATGTATTCTTCCACCTCTTTCAATAAAAGCATTACAATCAGCTTAATTAGCGTCTTTACTTTATTGCGTTGGGACGCGCCGCTTACTAATGAACTCTACTTGACAGTACTGCGAATGCTTTTTGGTGAGTCAAGTAGCGAGTTACTGCTACTCGACTTACTACTTGTGAGGTGCGAACAAGGCATAATAGTCGGTTATGTGACCCAGAAGTATAATATATTGAAGCTACATTTAATATTTTGAAAGAATCTAGACCCTCAACTCTGTCCCTGCATACGGGGTAAGCAATTAGTACGCAAGTACCTAGATGATAATAAAAAAATATATATAAAAGTATATTAAAGCTGCAGCTGTTAGCAGATGTCTTCAGAAAAATGGTATATCAAGAGAAAGTAAAAGGATTAATAAATATCAGAAATGGTGATTTTTGAAAAAAAAAAATTTAAAAAATGTTTTAAATGATTGCAAGATCTACAATTTTTACCAGACCTATTTTTATGATAAAACTTACCGTTTGGCTAAAAAATCCTAAAAACCCATATTTGCGAACTTTGGCCAGGGATAAGTTTTTTTCTGATTTGGGATCGATGGGGACTTTTCAAATTTCATTTAAAATGGTGTTCCCAACATTCGTTTCAATTTTATGAAATGTCTATTATAACCGGACTACATTATTACTTGGGTGCCTTACCGGTGCTCAGGCCCCCATTTTACAATACAAAATTCAATAAGATATGAAGTAATAAATTTTAATAAAATGCATAAAGGCGCTAATAGACCACCTCGGAAGAGACTTTGTCCAGAGAGAAAACCATGTACATAAATCAAAATAAAGTAAACGCTCGGGTTGCCGGCACTGAAACTGAAAACTGGTAATGAAAAAAAATAATAAAAATCGGCAAATATAATATGATACGATTTTATAAAATGATACGTGTTTAATTTAATAATTTTAACAGTTGAAGATAATATCGTTAATTCTGAATTTGAAATAAAAAATAATTGGTAAAAAATATAGTACCTAATGGCCAAATTGATTAAGGCGCTTCCCGGCAAGACAAGGGGTTCGAGTCACAGTTGCGACCGGTACCTTTTTTTTAACTTTCTGTATCTTCTTCTGTTTCATCTTTCGTTTAGAATTACTCGTATTATCTTCTTCTTCAAAGCTGTGGATATAACCTTTAATTTCAATTAAAGTTAAAATATTTTAATAAACATTTTCCAGGTATTTGAGTTTTCTCAAAATTCTTTTATAAACTTAAACTGATCAGACAGTTTCAGAGAAAACATTCAAAGAGGAAAGTCGTTCATCGTTGTGCCATTTTTCTCTTGTTCTTTTACCAAGAAAAATTCATATTATTTTTGAGGTCTTTAATAATTAAATTTCACTTCCACCGTTCCTCTGTTCCTCTCTTTTTGTCTTCCCGCCATTGTCCGGCGCGCCCACTAAATGGGTGAAGCGGATTGTGGCGCGGCCAGTGTCGTAGAGAGGGGGTGGGGCGGCCCGCACCGGGTACCACCCATGCTAGCTACGCCATTGGGCGCGGCCTTACCTTTCCCATCTCCATTTTCATCCATTCATTTAATTTCCTGCCTAATTCCTCGCCACTTCCCTGCGAATGTATTTCGCGCCGAATAAAGCTCATAAAGCCGGGATGGAGTGACACGTGATTTGCATTCCTCCCCTTCCTTTGAGAGTCCTTTTAATGGCCTTCGATTATATGCTAATTTGCTAATGCTCCGGGTACAACATACATTTGTCAAAATCCACGCTAACCTCATTCAGGAATCTTATATTATATGAAATATCTCCTCCAGACATGGGGAATATTTCTTACCATCATGTGCACTGGGTATAAAGTTAGTCGGACGAGGAATATAATATTAAAATTGTTTCATGAAAGTTGATCCCCGAATGTTGGCTCCCCGCCCATATACAAGTTCGTAAGTGTCCGAATCTCCAGGCGTGGGGGATATTTCTTACCATCACGTACACTGGGTATACAGTTAGTCATGGATGAGGAATATAATATTAAAATTGTTTCATGAAAGTTGATCCCCGAATGTTGGCTCCCCGCCCATATACAAGTTCGTAAGTGTCCGAATCTCCAGGCGTGGGGGATATTTCTTACCATCACGTACACTGGGTATACAGTTAGTCATGGATGAGGAATATAATATTAAAATTGTTTCATGAAAGTTGATCCCCGAATGTTGGCTCCCCGCCCATATACAAGTTCGTAAGTGTCCGAATCTCCAGGCGTGGGGGATATTTCTTACCATCACGTACACTGGGTATACAGTTAGTCATGGATGAGGAATATAATATTAAAATTGTTTCATGAAAGTTGATCCCCGAATGTTGGCTCCCCGCCCATATACAAGTTCGTAAGTATCCCTACATTTGATCCCCCGCCAGTTAACTAGCCTCTAACATTTTTAAAAAATAAGTCAGAAAATATAAATACCTACTATAAAATTATAATATTTGTACTTTATTTATTATATACAGTGTAAGGAGTTTAGGTAACTTATAGGTTGTGAAAGTAGGTATTCCTTATTTTTCCTAACCGGTCCGTATATTGGATATAATTTTTCATTTTCATGGCCAAAAGTAGATATTATAGCGATTGATTTATTTATTTATTTACCCAGATTTTCCTACAGCTTTAAGGCTCCGTCAAACAGAAGGCGTACTTACGCGCGTCAAGGCGTTAAAACGTCCCGGACGTATAACGCTACGTTGTGTTGTACTGAACATGACTAAACCGGTCAAACAGAGCGAGCGTGTAGCAATACGCGAAGCTCTGCCGCCGCGGCAGAACGCCACGTTGTATTTTTGTTACAAAATTTCCTTTGACGCCGGGAGTTCTTGCTTGACTGTGGTAAAAAATGGTTGCTGAAAAGTTAATTGAATGTGTCCGAAAACATCCTTGTTTGTATGACACGAGGAACAGTGCATTTGCATATTTGGTGTTGCAGAAGGAAATGCAATTCTTCGAAGCACTCTCGTGACATACGTAAGTATCTATTGAAAGAAGCGATCGTCATGTGATGAAAGCTCCCGGAATAAACGATGATATTCTCCAAATTCTTTCCTCCTCTTATTAATATCATGCACCCATATTCTATTATCTATCTGTGGACACAGCAGTAACAATTTATCTTCATCTGAATCGCTGGACATCGTGGCGAAGACTGACTGACAGTGATTGACGCCGAACGCTCTGGCTTGCGCGTCGAAACCGTTCAAATAGAAAGTACGCGACGTTACGCTGACGCCTTGACGCGCGGTAAGTACGCCTTCTGTTTGACCGAGCCTTTACCCACTGGAGCTATTTGTGGCTTATTTATGCGCCTTTTTAAATGTCTAAGATTGCTTTACGGCTTTAAAAAGCCAATTATCTCTTGATTCGGCAAAAAAATATTTAAAAAATATTTGTTGCTTCCACGTTTGTTATTTTGGTCTTAAAACGAAGCTATTGAAATGCTTTATCTATTATAGCCGTAGATGTTGCAAATTCGAACTTTGTAGATTATTTTATAACGAAGTTAAAAATACTTTTTTTAAATATTTTTTTCCTGCAAAATTTATGATCAGCTGTTTACGGTTAAAATTAAGTCCCTTTTTCAAAGATTTGTACCTTTCATTATCAAGTATACCACAGAGAACATACAGAAATCGAAAATATTCTATATTGACTCGAATAAGTACCTCTGACGGCAGATTCAAAGTTTCAAACGCGCAGGAACCGCGCGGTTATAAACTTTACGATTTTTTTATATTTGTTTTATACATCCTACAAATATGAGATAAACGGAATAATACAGGTTAATTCATTGGCTATATAGCATTTTAATAAGTTTTTATGTCTTTATGTTAAAATTCGAAGATATGATTTTATTTAATGTTGGCGAAAAATTTTCAAAATGATCGTCCGGAAATCTCGAGCAATCGAGGCAAATTAATTTATTTCGCGTGGTCGCTCCAGTAATTATAGTGTTCATCACTTATCTGCCCTGATTATGGACCCTGTAATGTCCAAAACGTTGACTAAATAAGTAGGTAGTGCAAGACGGCACACTGACCCTAAAAATAAAGTCAAGGGGTTAACTGTTAATACTGTTTGGAATGAACTATCGGGGGATTAACTGTCAGGAAATCAACTGTCGGGAGATCAAGTATCAATTTTAAAAACCAACTGGATCAAATCACACAGCTTTTATCTGTAGCGTGAACGAAATGTATATTGTACAGTGCACACTTTGTTTACGTATTATGTAGTTAGCACTCTCCGTTATAAGATTTTTTTCATTTTGTCCTGGAGGTATTTCTAAAAGAGATTTCTATCTCTATGACCTTTTATAAAGGCACCATTTTAATTAAAAGAGCCAGTGTACTGTTAACGTCAGCTAAATCCTTTGTTTGTTTGGTGCAATTTATTTCAATTCAAACAATTTTAATTTTACTTATTTTTCTGGTGCTGTCTCCTTCCATCGGGTGGGCATCACCACCCCGTAAGACTCCTGCCGGAACAACTCGTACCAGTCACGTACGTTTCGGAATAATGAGGTGACTCATCTTCTTCCACCAAGTCCGCTATTCATCTATCTCTAGCTTTTAGATCGTGTCTTTTTCGTTTGATTTGATACTTGGGAGAAATTTTATATTCGATTGATAAGATAACTTTCGGTAACTTTTCACCTTTCCCTAGGATAACTACAAATCGCTAACGTACAAACAATAGAATATACTAAGGTCACTTAGTCATTGTGAAGTATTACTTCTTCGTTGGCGATCTGTAGTAATTCTAGGGAATATTGAGAAGTTACCGGAAGTTATCTTATCAATCCTTATCTATCGACTGTGCTAGCGGTGCATTATAGATTTCACCATGCACTTTAGAGCTACTTAAGAGAAACTTAATTTTTGTTTTGAGGCCAAAATACTTAACCAAATTCTATAACTCTTATTATTAAAGAATTTTGGTGCCAACTTTGCCAATTAGTTAATGATATTTATTCAAAACCGTTACAGGACAACTCAACAAGGTGGCATTTCCACACCCCTTTAAAAATTTCATTAAAGTTGTGAAAAAAAATTAATAATAGCACGTAACCTAACGTTTTTCTTCATCATCACTTTTAATAACTTTTCAGAAAAGGTGTTGAAGTTGCATGATTCTTAATTGTCCGGTCAGCCGCTGAAGAGATACATTATACTTGGTAAGAGGGGTGATGGATGAGCCATACTTTTGGTTAAATAGACTGTAGACGTGGAGTTACCATGTATATCCTCCAAGAAGGTAGATGCATAGCGTATCCCGCTCGCATTACACAAAGCAAGAACCAAACCCACGCCAAGGTATCGTACGAATACTCGGCTTGAACACTGAACAGTTAGAATCTTATGTATTTATTTATTGTTTGAAACTTTTACAGAGTGTTAACAGTTTTTACATTACTGATATTGCCATTGGAATGTGCTTTAAGTTGGACCAAATTACACACATTAAGCAAAATTTCATCTAAATCGGGGTTTATCTTCATCGTGACGCAAATTTTTTATATATAAAGATATAAAATAATGGTACATGAATCTCAGCTTAAATTTATACATTACCTCAAACTACGGCAACAATCCTGGGTGTTTTTTTTATTCATTTTTCCTTTTCTGTTTACCATCCGCAAACTTTGTATTTTCTTTATTTACTGATATTTATTACTATAATAAATTTTACACAACTGCTCAGGCTTCTCACCCTGGGGTTATAACAACAAACTAAACATTATTTTTAATTTATGATCGTACAATTTCGGTGAATTTCCCTTACTAAACAAAAAAAAAAATAATTTAAAGTAAAGAACAGTTATATACGTGTGTTTACTTTATACTACACTGACAAACATTGATTTTAAATTTATAAAGTTGGTAAAATAATTAATTTTGTTGGCATGTTTTATTTTATGTGAATACTGCACAAGTGTTCCAAATGATCCCCACTAATCAGAGCCAGTAGGACAAAGGCAACTCCATTTGTGGTATGTTGTGAGGCTGAAGGTAGTGGAGAGGTGAAGGAGAAGGTGGAGAGAAGGGTGTGGAAATATCTGTTTTTAAGATCTTGTCATCAGACAGGACTAAAGCCATTTGAAGTAACGTTTCGATTCTGAACGATAGTTGATGACGCAACTTTACGCATCTCCCTCTAACCCAACCTGCTTTCCAAATACCGGTTCTGTCCTGTCATTATCGGACACGGTGTAGCCAATATCTACTTGTGAATATTTGCAACAATAAATCATGGTATATACAGACAGTCAATGATGCCCTTGCAAAGAGTAACAAATTGATCTCACTATGAAACTTAATATCGACTCACTTAAGAAATCTGGACAGGGACCCTCTGGTGTATATAATTTCCAATCTCTTATGTGTGATTGTGCAGTGATTACCACCAGAATCCCTTAAGGCTATAAGAACGATTCTTATCAATAAGAATTACAGAAAATAAATGGTAAGTCAGTCCCAATTTCTGTTGTAATATTGTTACTATATCCCGATATTTACCAAATCTTTTAGTTGTGTCAACTTGAAATGTATTTAAAGTTATTGATTATAGTCCACAAATTGGTCGTAGATAATATTGCGCTACAGTAGTATTTCGCTAGGGCAAAACTGAGAGTAAGTATCTGGAACATATCTTAAAGGTATCTGTTCATTGAATTAAATCATACGAAAATCCACAGCAAGGGTGGGGGAGCCCTGCAGAACTGCGTTCCGCCGGGTCAACCGACCCGTGGTACTAGTATTGCATAATAACCAAAATTAAGCGTCATTGAAAGATAGCAGATTAGACTCGCATATTGAATTACAAGCATGAGAAGCTTGCATTAAATGTATAAAGCTAATATTCATTTCAGACGGTTCAAAACTATGCTTAGCCATGCGGTAATAACGAGAAACAACCATATTCTATGTAAATATGTGGAACTAACAACTTTGCACTGTTGGTAAGAACTAATTAGAACTGAGCTGAAATCAAATGTCAGTTGTACTGGAAATGAGAAATCCCAATGTTACTGGCGAAATGAGATATTTTTAGTATTTGTACACCGGAATACTGAGACTGCTGTGGGGGGGGGGGGGTTGACCACACGAACCCCTCCCCATCCATTATATGTGCCTCGAATCCTAGTTATCTACTTAGAAGGGCCTTAAGTTAATGTACACGGAGAAAATCATAGTCAATAAACATTGAAACACTGTTAATTTGTTCGTAAGAACTTCAGTCCCGTTTTTACGAATAAAATGATCGTATTTTAAAATAACATTTTTCTCCGTGTAAAATTTGGAGAAACAGAGGCACAACGAAGACCACAAAGATTACATTCGTCTGGAGGGTGGTTTTCCCCAAATTTCTGTACTGTACTGTGTGGAAAATGCTCAGGATTCCATGGCCAGCCAGGCGCACAAATGTATTCATCCCAGAATAGCTACGCATCAACAATATCTACACTTTCAACTATCTGCCTACAACGTATCTTTAAGACAATTTGGAATGTTGCTCGTCAAACTAAGGACTCCATCCTGGAGAAACTCATACTCACTGGCAAATTTGTTGGCAGAAGAAGCAGAGGAAGATCACCAATGCGCTGGGGTAATGAAGTATCACTAGCGTCTGGTAATAGGGTGTCCTTGGCTCTCTTTGAGAGGAGGAGCCTTATCTATCATGGAAATTGGAGTAAGCGTCTCGATCCTCAGGAATGCGAGTATTTGTTATTTTATACACATCGCCCAAAGCTGTATATACATGAATATGTTAATATATTATACATTGTGCGAACTAAAAGAAAAAAACATATTAGCCTGCCGAGGGAGCGTCACAAAATATTGGCAATTCACTCAACCGACGATTTATCTCCGTTGGTTTTCTTCCGACCTTTTCCCGGAAATTTGTGCCCCGATCTGTTTGACGTATTCTATCCGCAGCCGTTGGTTCGACGAATGAGTACTGCTGTTCCAAGATATAACGGTTCCCGGAGCTGCACTTAGAGGGGAAGTGTGTGCCCTAAGTTATACTCTGCCACGTTATCTGTCTGAATGAGCCGTGGGCTGTTGGTAAAACTTTGCCCCAACTTTAATATTACGAAACATGCTTTCAAATAACACTCGTCGGCACTCGTCCCGCCGAGGATTACAGCGGGAACTTTTCGCACAAATTCTCCGAAATACCGTTTTATTATAACCACATTTCTACGCAAGTGCCTCTCCGAATCGTGTAACTAAAAATATCTTTTTCGTTTTGGTACGTGAAAAGTATTTATTTTATTTTACGATTTATGAATTTTCCAATACAAATTATCTTTATTTTCAGTGAGCAAGAAGCGTAAGATTGAAAACAATATCATAATATTTGATGTTGTTAAAAATTTATATGTTAAAAACATCAATAATGTCGTATTTTTAGCTCAGTCAGGTGTAGGTACTATATGTATTTGTTTTAATGTTCAATACGAAGAGCAAAATGTCCGTTTAAGTTTTGTTAATATTGCAAGGGCTGGTTTTTTACAATATTTGGATAGTAACAGAACTTGAATAGAACTTTCACAGAACATGAAAATTAACATTAAAAAAATGATGAATTGTTTAAATGCTTTGCACACAGCCCATTCATAGTCAGTTTTAAATTGTGATCAGCAGAAGAGGAGGACAACTATCAACTTTTTGCAATTAGAAAGCTGAAACGCACGTAGAATCGGCGTTCAGTGGGAAACTTTCAAATGTAAAAAAAATAGCGCTAAATGACCATTTGATGACAATGTTACATTTGAATTTGATCAATAACGGCCCAACATTAATGTTGTATTTGCAACATCAAAGACAAAGACGTCCCGATGATAATCCCAAGTTTGACGGACACATTCAGTAATGCTTGGCGCGCTATTAACCACAGTAACTACAGGAACTAGTTTTCAAACTAGATACAACATCTCTAGTGGTCGGTGAGGAAACTTTGGATACTGTCTCAGCACTGAACATTGTTGTGGATTATTTTGGAAAATTAGTTATTTCTCAATACGAATAAAGACAAAAGGGTGCCAATGGGGTCAAAATGACGTGTTTAATATATTTTGAATTTCTAATGCGACTTCATTTGATTGACATCAAGATTTAGAGAATTTTCATTTTCAGGGGTTATTTCTATTGAAGGTATATAAAAGTTACCACGAATCCGATATTTTTTTGTCACCTCTACAGCAAATACAGCATATCAAGCATCCCAATTTTGATAAGTGGGGGCAGTTGGTGACATTTGGTGACAGTAGGAGGAGCACCAATTGCATTAAGCCCAAGCGTCTTATTCAACGGCTTCTGGTTCATAGTATTCCGATTGTAACGATGTTTTCAAACCTACTGTTGTTCTTCAAACTTCTCAAAAGTATAATGTGGTCAGTCTTGATTCTCCGCAGCATCTAACAGTTGTTATAGATATGCAGTGCAAGAGGTAATATTCCAGTTATACACTAGAACGTTTTTGGTCACATCTAATCTTTCAAGAAAGGCTAACAAATACTTTGAATTAATTGGATTGAATCATCGATGAAATATTGTATTTGTTAGCCTTTCTTGAAAGATTAGGTAATTGATAAAACTATTTTTTAATATTCATATTGTTGCCCGAACAATATTTTCTTCTTAATATTTCCAAGCATAACTTGTAAAAAGCGTTTGTATTTTATATTAAAAAATACTATACGCACCCCATCTACCAAAGAGTAGAACATGGATTCTTTTGACGATCACCTTAAAGCCCTACGTTCATGGAGCTACTTGCAAGCGACTAGATCGCCGCTATCCGCTACCCGCCATACTATTTTGCTGGTGCAGCGCGTGGCGGCGTTTACGAACACTAATAATTGTATGGGGGGGTACGGACGAGCGGCGATCGAGTCTCTTGAAAGTAGCTCCATAGACGAATAGCGTAATACTTTTCAAATAGGTATTACGTACGCCAATTTTAATCTAAATAATAAAAAAACCCATGCGTTTATAAATTTAATGGTAGTATTCTGCTTTATCACTTCCCATTTTGTCATGCGACTAACAGGTAGGCATTATTTTGATCAGTGGTATCAAGCGTCTCCGTTATAGGAGCAAATATGATGGAGCCTCCTGGGCGGAGTCGAGGAGAAGGAGCACTATTGATCCCGCAGTGGGTCATTTAAATCAGAATGTATACGTGTCCTACACACGCCACAAGCCACGTGCTCCACTTAGCGAGGTATCCTACTGAGTCCCTGACACTTGGCCTCGGGGCACCGGTTACGTGGTTCACGAGGCCAATCGACTTCTCAGAGCCAAACGCTGCGCCGAATGTTACCGTCTTGAATTGCAATGCCATAAAGCGTGGTAGACTTCTAAATCCACACACGACAGCAACATTATATATGGTGCAAACTTACTTGCATTGAATATACATATATCGCACATCCCGTAAAAAAAGGGTGGTAAGTAAAAAAGTTAATTTTACAGGAAAGTGATTTTACAAATGATGATTGATGAAACAAGCGGTCCCGTCGAATAGTCTCGTTTCGAAGACAGTGTGATCTAACTTAAATACGGATTTCGTGGGGATAGATAATCACAATCACTTTATTAATAAGAGTTTTTTTTTTTTTTCATAAAACAAAAAATTTTGATTTACGACCCTTTTCCACGAGATGTGAGATATTTAATATCATATACATTATACATATAACTATTAAGGAGATAATTTGTACATATTAATTTCTTTTTTCATTATTGATGGATATGCCAATTTTCATGTACACCTTTCATCTTTTTAATGTTTGAATTATTACCCGTCTCAGAACAGACATCGTCTAGTGATGCGGGTAGCTTACTTGTTTATAAAATATTATATTACCTTGATAAACGCCCGGGTTGCCGGCAATGAAATAAAAAAATATTTAAATGCGGATTTTTTTTTCAATAGTACTGTTTAACCTTTCGGGTAAAGGCAAAGATAATAAAATGTTATGAAATATTCCATTTGACTTAAAATTTCAAATAGATTTAGTATTTTTAAACCCTGAAACCAAAATAAACTAATTTTTAAGATCAGTTATAACTCAACTAAACTAACAATTTAATTTTAAAACAAAAATACTACACCAAATCCTAATGCCTCACTCAACTATCATACACCACTAAATACACTTAACCTAAAAATAAACACTAATACATCACTCAACTATCAATTTATCAAATTTAAAAAAATCAAAGGAGATATTCGATAAAACTTTTTTTTTACATTAGCTCCACACAGGAGGGACTGACGAAAATAATTTCCCTCAGAGATTATGTCATCTTTGGGAATGGTGTATAAGGAAGAAGAGGAAGTTCTGGGAAGGAAAAAGGTATGAGGGTTGTTTGGGAATCTGGGGTTCAGTTTGTCTAGATCATCCATCGCCAAGACCTAGACAAACCTCACCTCATGAACCCGGGCACCCCTGCTAAGTCACCAAACATAGCGAAACACTTGTGGTGACCTATGGCTCTAAATATAACTCTCTAGAAAATGATTTATATATCATTATCCATATATAATAAGATCCCCCGATGATCAATTACGTTCCACAATAGAATCAGCCGTTGTCCCGGTGGATTCAGCTAAGCAAAATGAATGAGTACCGATGAGGATGATGTATGACGTGTGATAATGAATATTATTGCAAATGACATGGGTGAATTCGATATTAAACAGGTGCTATTGGGCAGTGTATGAGGTGTGGTGTATTTCCATTTACAATTATTCACGTTGACGTCGATTATGACGTTAAAAGCACGTTGTCATTATTTCCCAACATACGAATTTAATGCGCCATAGACAACAGATAACTGGATGCGATGAACCTGTTAAGTGGCTATTAAACTTTATGAAAACTCGCTTACATCATTGAAACAACCCCCAGCAAATATACCAACTCGTTAAATCAAACAAAAGTTTTCAGTATAAATTAAATCACACAACTTCAATATCTACGAATTTACAAATTTTACATCAAAAACCACTGTTTTGACAAGAACCAACATGACAGATACATAACACAAACACAGATAGCAGTAATTGTACCGATGTTCGAAAGTCATTTCCGATTTGAAATGTTACTTCCGTCCAAAAAGATCTTAGTTACTCTTCGTAATGCGTCTAAAGAAGTTTTACTTAAAAAAATAATATATTCTGGGAAGGAATAAGTTATGAGGAGTGGGTTAAATGTGTCCAGGATGACCGAAGTTTGAATCCATACCTCCACTGCGGTGCAAGGTGATGGGTCAAGGGAGTCCGGCCGGAGAGGTCAAAAGGTCTCCATCGACCAATTCATCCTGCCTGCCACGCATTAGGTGGGCAAATACATCCGTCGCCAAGACCTCACACCTGAACCCGGGCACCGCTGCTATGTCACCAAAGGTAGCGCACCACTTAGGGAAGGAACTTTGGCAGAGGTGTTAATTATCCAATGAATGGTTCAAGTGGAGGCGGTGCCTGAACCCGCCTCCCAAATTGTATAGCAATTTTTGCTCATTAGTTATTTAATTGATAGTCACTTATCACTTATCAAGGCCGACTTAAAGCGGCAGAGAGCGAAAGAGCGGAATGTTGTGGCGGAAAACTTTATTCGGCGAGGATCAATTAATTACTAATATTATAGGCGATAAAAATGACAGGAGGAGGGTAGGTAAGAATAGTTCGTAGAAACGATCCGTCCTTATATTATGACAACTGTTAACCGTTTACATATATTGGGCGAGCGTTTAGCGTATTTTCCACTATCCATCGGTGCCGATAAGACCAATGACGCTAGTTCCTCAGAGGATCTTCTGACGCCTGTGCTCTAAAGATTGCAATCCGCTTGTTAAGATAGAACAACAAACGGACCCCCGTGCCTACACAGAATCAAGGATATTTATTTAGGTATTTTGGTATTTCAGTATTTTTATATATATTACATGTATATTTAGGTATTTCCAGACATGGGGAATTTCCTACAGTGGGGCCGCACTGTTGGTACAGGAAAGTCGGCGATATGGGTATCAAAATGCGCGTCTCAATCTACACAATCCGAAGAGCTTAGTGAACATTTTTTTTTTATACATTTACATTTGTAGGTAGCTACACACCATCTTCACGTAAAACATCTATCTTATTAACCAAAGTATCCTCTCAATTTTTGATATCAGAAATTTTCAAAGAAACTCCGCAGCCGCATCCAGCCTTATAATTAACTGTTTGGAAGAAGACGAGCCAAGCCACAGAGGAAGTAACTGGAGACTACATTTTATAATATATAATACATGTGGAATGGTAAATGGGTAGAGAAAAGGAAATGCGGTAAACCTCGCGCAGAATGAATATACAACTAAACTCGTTCGCAATTACCTATTACTTATCGCACCACTTAGCAGTAAATTAACTTTGCCAGAACATCGCCAAACTTATATTTTTCGTATTTTTCTTTATTTTTAGTACGATACTGTTAACCCTTCAAAAATTATGGTAAAAATATTTTGGCTCTACAATAAAATCCAAATAAATGCAATATTTCTGAATGTATCCGAAAACTAAAAACTATTTTTAAAAGATGATAAAACAAGCTTTCAAATTTTGTAAATTAAAATAAACACATCGCTTAGAAACTTAAAAATTTTGCATGCAAACATAAAAAATATAAAAAATTATTCATCTAATTTTTTTCTAACTAACGAAAAAAACATACACAATTTATTAGACAAATATATTACAAACGTTATTGTCACCTCACTTTTATGTAAAAGAAATTAATAAAATTTCCCAAAGTAATTAATAAATTTATTTTTTCAAATTGCCATCAGAAGCTTTGATTTCATAAAGGTCTGTACTAATTTGGTGGTTAACTTTTATATTTGAGTAAAAAGGGTGGTATTTTCTCTTTCTAAAACCTTTTATATTGCATTTGTAACTATGGTAGTAAGGGAAACAAAACGATTTGTATGAGACCAATAGGAGATATTCTGGAAAGTGAGCAAATGAGTTAACTCTGACTTAACTTTGGGTTAACTTTGCCAAAACATCGCCAAAGCATAAAAATGCGGCGGGAATTTTTATTACGAGACTTAAATATTATCAACGGGAACAGGATGGTTTTTTATCGCGCTAGAAGTTGTGACATTGTGAATACAGATTTATTTTGATTCTCATTTTTCAGTTTGCAAAGGCTTTAGCGTTGCGTGGTAAATTATTTATTAGACAATATAATAGAATGTAAGGAATTGTTTTCGTAGCAAACTTTAATACTTTTGTAGAAGTTATTAAATGTTTTATCAAAACGTTTTTAATCATTTTTTAGACATGTAAATTCGTTGCCTTTTTTTTATTATTATTTCAGTAGCTCCGTTGAAAATTACACGTACACGGACGGGTCAGAACGGTTTCCACACAGTGTGGCGTCAGAGATTTACTCGGATTTGGGTTCTTAAATTTGAACCATACGGGCATTGGGGTGCTAATAACGTCAGATTCAATAAACTCCCAAATTATTAATTCTCACACTACCAAATTGATATTCACGAACTCAGATCCACCGCAGTGTTGCCATCGTATGTCAATTACTTATTTATTTCATAACAATAGCGGTCTGTTTATCTTCGGTGCGGTCGAGCTCTGGATAAAATCATCGGTAGTTACGCCTATCAAACCGATATTGTAATGTTATCGATTTTAATGTGCCAGACACCATGGTATTTTTTTTTTTCTATGGTAATATAAAGCATACGGGTTAAATTTTTACATATTCGTATTTATTTTTAAAAATATTATATTTTAGGTTATCATTGGTCATGTATACCTTATCAGAAAAGAGGAGATCTTGTTCCTGATAAGGAAGCCACGTAAATGACGTAATGTCGTTAGTATTTTTCCCAACAATAAATAAAAGATGATACTAACTTTTAAGCATTCTCCATATCGCCTAGAAAATGTGCGCGAAAAAGAGTTTCACTGGTTTACGCTCCATTATCCAATATTGATTTCATCCAATCTTATTACTCCCTATATTATCAGCTTCTGTTACGAAACATTATTGTCATGTCACATTAACGTTTCAACTTTTCCTAGCCGGTAAGTGTAGCGAAATGGAAAACAATTGGTAATTTCCTCCTATAATATTTATACAAGAATCCACATCCCCACAATAAAAGGTTTCCTATGTTTTCATACTGAATATCTTGGTACATATGTATTTACAATGGAACATTACAGCTTGTATTCTGTTCCAATTTGTCCGAAGAATAAAGTTACCCACTTCTATGATTGTAAGTTACTGGGAAGTATTATATGGCGTGTTCGGTCATTTTATCCCCTAGAGCGGTCGCTTGAAATACTTTACAGTCGAGTCCAGCGCTTTCTTTATTGTTTCTTTCAGTTCATTGAAAGTGGACTTAATGATTTTCCTAATTTGTCCTCAAGTTTTGAAATAATATCATTCTCATAAAAATAAGTCGTGGATAATCTGAATGAGAACCTTTTCTTTTAAACGATACAAATTAAATTAAAGAAAGAGTAAAGAAAAATGTATGTAAGAGTGGAGAGAGATTCAAGAAACAGTAAAGGAAGAGCTCCGTCCCTTCGCCATTAAAAAAAGGAAAATTTTGTGTTCCAAGATACAACAATTTTAAACTATTCAATTTTATTTTTTTATCTTTGACCATTTTTGTAATTATTTACAATAATTATCATCACAATAGAAAGGAGTATAGGGGGAATATATGACGCAAATGTGAATGGTAGAAGAAGTCGTGGATGCCCGAGGAAGACATGGCACGATCGAGTGAATCATATACTTGAATCAGGCCATGCCAAGATTCAGAATAATCGAAGAGTATGTATGAGACGATTTATGAATTTGAATGAGGCAAGGAGTGTATGTGTCAAGACCGAGTTTTTTTTGGCATTTCGTCCCTTCTGCCTATCCCTGCGGGGAAACGGCGTGATGGTTAGTTAGGTGGATATTTACAATAATAAGAATGCAATGCTGATGTAAGCGTAATGAGTAAGATTAAGAAAGGGACCTCAGATGGTTTGGGCATGAAGAGCGAATGAGCAACGAAAGAAGGGTAAGGGAATATATTACGCCAATGTGAATGGTAGGAGAAGTCGGGGATGCCCGAGGAAGATATGGCACGATCAAATGAATCCGATCATGACAAGAGTCAGAATAATAGAAGAGTATGTATGAGACGAATTATGAATGTGAATGAGGCAAGGAGTGTGTGCCACACTGCCGGTCCGTCCTCTCTGCCTATCCCTGCGTTGAAACGGCGTGATGTTAGTTAGTTAGTTATTTACATAATATTTATCTTAATTTCCAACTGCGCCTCTAAAAGCATACAGAAATAAAAAAAGTAGTTCACATTCGACTAGATATTTACTCTATATTTGCCTGATTTAAAAAAAACGGCAGTGGAGTATTTTGGGTATTTTAGTTGGGTATGTCATTAAGGCACCCGTTTTAAGTCAGTAGCTAGCTATAAGGCTTAGTTGTAAGTCACTAGCTTTAGGTAAGTCTTAGATGTAAGTATTAGTTATATCGTATTATTATTATTATTATTAATTTTAGTTGCAAGACAGGAACATTAATTATATTATTTATTTATTCCATCTCTATCTGGCTCGCCACGCAATAGGTGGGCAAACTCATGTTCCGCCAAGACCTAGACAAACCTCACCCAATGAAACTGGGCACCCCTGCTAATTCACCAAACATATCGAACCACTTGGGGTAATCTATGGCGAGGGCGTTGGTTATCCAACAAATGGTATGTGAGAATATTTTTTTTTTGCTTTCATTCAATAATAAGAAGATTTATGTTAGGATGAAGAGTGTTCCTCTCATTATTCACGGTCTTAATGTAAGAATGTCTACTATTATATATCTACTATTAAATATAAGTATTCTGTAGTTTAATGTTAGTAGTTAGTTTTGCAAAAGGGTGATGCCTTATAAATAGTCACCAACACTTAAACTGGGCGAAGCAAAACTAAAAGCCACGGGTTTTTTACTGCTATCAATTATTACTGTTAGACTTTGTTTTCTTCACATTCTTAAACGTATTTTCATTGTTCTGTATTGGAATTGTTATGCTTTATCATACAACCGTTAATTACATGCAATATTAATAGAAAAGTAGTTCAATTCGAGAAAATGTAACATAGAAATGGAAATCTCTTGAAGAATGCAAGTACGGCATAATCACCGTTAATGATTACTTACTTAAACTTCACATTCCTAGAATAGTTTTAATAGCTAAAGTGTTTCTTCGGAGCCATTGTTCCATCCAGCGGCAATTGGCTATAAACCGTAACGTGCCAGCCAATGAAACGTCACAAGTGGTTAATAACCTTGTCCGGAGCTGCGATTGGTCGGAGGCTCATTTATAAGTGCCTGAACCAAGGGCAGTGCAAAGATACTAAGTTAATAATACCATTGTTTCCGAGAATAGCGCTTACCACTTAAAATCTTGACCGTAACCTTGGCTGGATTGTTTCGTTACACGATTAAGTAGCTACGTGCTGTTAGTAAGTTGGTATGTTATCCGAGAGTTAGACAATGCGAAGTAATGCAAAATCATATTTTGTTTTTTGTTTGAAATTTGGTCGCCTAGAAATATTATAGATGCTCGTCTAAAATACTGTGACTAAAACACGTCTTGGTATTTGTTTTTAAATCAAGCATTGTTTAGAAGTTTTTTTATACATAGATACATGTTCTACATATGTACCTACAATGGACTAAATGTATAAAATATATTAAATAATACAATTTTTTAAAGAAAAATAGTTAAATAACGTAAGAGGTTTACACATAGTAATTTGTTTTATTTAGTTAAAATGATGCCACAAAGTAATTTTGAAAATATTTAAGAAATAACTTACACGTTAACATAACAATAAAAAACAAAAAATTAACACCAAGCATATTCAAAATAACTACCTCATTTCATATCATTGTATTTTTTAAATCTTCTTGTTCTGGATAAATGTTTTCCTTATTTATTTTCTTATTTATATTATTTACTTTATTTTATTACTTACTTGTATGATTTTACTATTGGCTCTCAAATCCCTCACCAAACGCAAATTGTCTCATTAAATAGATGAAAAACTATTATAAAAAAATATATATATATTTTTTAAAAGATATAGAAAAATTTAAAAATTGGGCCTGTATGTTTTTTATAGAAACATGTTAATGTTTGATACTGAATTTCTCAAAATATGTAAAACAAAACACGCATTTTGCTGATATATGCTGCATAACCCAACGATTCCGAAGATGGTGTAGGAGAAGTAGATGGGAATGGGGGGATAGGGAAGTAACTGGCTTTTTAAATCTAGTCACAAAAGCAACCATTCCAAGCCTGAATTTGTTTCGGTTCTGCTCTCACGATGACGATATTGATGTCCAGTTCTTTGAAAAGTTCCCTAGATTTATAATCACACCCTGTATCTAGGTAGGTAATTTAAGGAGTATATTATATAATGTATTCCATCTTATATTGGCTACTTCAATCCACTGTCTCGATTTGAATGTGTCGCCCGTATAATGTGAATACACAGATATATATGCAAACAGTTAGTAATCTCTGACATGACGCGTCATGGAGAATAGTTTTATGTAGTTATATTTATTATTCTCTTTTTAAATCATATTTTAATATTTGTGTTTTATTTTTATTATCTATCTCTCTTTATGTATTGTTTATGTCTTGTCATTTCTAATAAATAATTGTTAACAACTCTACATAAAGAAAAAAAATCTCGAACTGTGCATTCTACGAACGTTTCCAAGTGGATGTTAATCTTATAACCCTTTTCATGTTAATACTCTGTAGATCAAGACAAAAAAATACGAGTGTGCTTTGGACCACACGACTGAAGTAAATACTTCTTTAGTAATCTAATCTAATTTTCTTTCTGGCATCGAATAAAACCATTCCAATCATTAATGTATAAGAATCTATATTGAAGGTTCGTTTGGATTGTTACCATTCATCGTGACAAATCAGTCGTTTCAATGCACTGAGTTCGCACACTCTAAACGAAAATTTTATTAATTTTTTTATGGGAATTACGCGTAGAATGGGATTGTTGATTTCATTTTTACAAAGTTTAAAATAAAACTTTTTTGATGCGGATTCTAGTTATTCACATTTGCAGGAAATTCAAAAAATTCCAATCGAAAAAATGCTAGGTGGTTATTAGTTAGATTTTAACGTTTAGAATGTGAGAAACAACAACACAACTATTGTCAGCATAAATGCCTAACCCATTCCAAACGTCATTACTATCGATTTGAGCACTGTTGCTACGATTAGATTGTGAGGAATGAACCTCAAAATTAATTTAAATTTATTATCGTTCGCCTCCATAACGTTCGTAACGCCCGATATTACGCCTCTCGAAACGCTGTAATTTCCGTAACGCATTCACCAGTTTACTCCTCAAGTCAAGCCTGCGTAAAGAAGTATTTACTTCAAAAAATAAAATCTAAAGAAAAAACAAAAAATCATCAAAACTTTAACACGTCTAAAATTAGTACATAAACATTGATAAGAACACACAATAGATGCTTAAAATGTATAACAACTATTGTTCGTGCATTGTAGTAGGAATTTTAGCGATATTTACTATTCCAATGGTCAGTGGTCATTCCATTCAACGATAAAAATAAGTAAATAGCGCATGTTCGTGCAATATAAAACAGGTTAATGATAAAACTATAAGCGGTGACTATGGTATTGCCTTATGATACAACATATCTATAACGTGACATTGATTTTTACCTGACCGACATTATCGCACGCAAACTTCATACTCCAAAATAAATCATTTATTTATTACTAAGCCACAAAAGAAAGAAATTGTTTTTTCTTGCGTGTCCTTTCCCATGCATCTTAGTCCCCGTTCCGCTTCCACGTCCCCTTTCCCTCCATCGTTCCCTCCTTGCCGCTAAACTATATGAAATATATACATTTTTCAAACAACTTTTTTAAAATTAATATTCAAATTTTATATGGCCAGGGCTCACTAGAAATCTTCGCTGTCATGCGCACAACAACGTGGGTAGTTAATCTAAAAAATGTTATGTTGTTATTAAACAACTCAAAATGAAATGTTTTATGACTCCATAAATAACGTCTATTAAAATAAAATACAGTAATAAATACGCTTGTTAATTTTATTATTAGTAAAAACTAGTAATATTTTTAATTAAAAAAATTGAACAACTTTGGTTTTATAAGGTTTTAATTATCTCGTAGTTAATTTTTATATTTGAATATTAAGATTGGTGTTTTCTCTTTCTAACAACGTTTAGATCTAATTTCTCACTGCGGCAGCAAGGGAGACACAATGATTTATTTGTATGAGACCAAAGTGAGTTTTTCCTAAAAGTGAACAGATTTTCCTGAGGGGCTAGGACGAAACAAAATACTGAATCCCCTGCGCAATCGTTAAACGTTTTATAATAAGAAGAGCAAATGGTTCTCAAGAGATATGACGTCACGGCGGGAAACGGATACCAGAGAGATAATATAATACTGTTCCAATCCGCGACTTGGCGCCACCCGTTTCAATCATCGCATAGTTTCCCGGTGAAGTATTAGATCGAGATGTCTCTGCTCTCGGCAGTTCGCACAAATATGTGGGTGTAAATATTAAATACGCCATAACTCTTCCAACATTCCTGCTTCTTCTCTTTTCCCGGCACCATGTCGTCTTTCTTTTGATTGAATTCCAACTGTTTATTTATTATATCTAACTAGCTGGGGTACGGCTTCGAACATTCCAGAGTATTCTGGAATGTTACACAATGATCTGGGATGTTCCCGAACATTCCAGAATGTTCCGGAATGTTCTAGAATATTGTGGAATGTTCTCGATTACTATTAAATGTTCTGGACAGTTCTAGAAATTTCTAGATGCTAAGTATTCAAATACGCCCTTCAGGTAAAACCGGGAACCTTCTTCATGCATGGGGGATAGAGATATATATATATATATAGAGAGAGATATATAGATAGATATATATCCCTTGATCGTACCGGGACTCGTTCATGAGTTTTAGCTAAACGCACATTGTAAACTTACTTTTATAATGAACATTGATTAATTGCCGCCGATTGACGCTTTTAAATATGAATTACAATAATATGAAACGTGGATGAAAAGTTCGTATGATAATAAAATTACAATGTAAGTATTGTAGTTACAACATAAAATTACAAAGGGTAAGCTTTTGTAAATACAGGTATGAATAAAAAAAGAAAAATTAATAGAAAAATATACTACGGGTATCAGACACAAATATTTTGAAATTTATCATGTAAAAAAATATTATTTATAAGATCTTTCACTCTGGAACTTATCGAAAATATACCATATACTATTTTAGGTGACTGGACAACTCAACAATGTGCAATTTCATCACTCCTATCAGGAGTCTTTAAAAGTGACGAAGAAAAATGGTTAAATGAATTACTTTATATTATGGTTTATTTAAAAAACTAAAATTGATGGCATTTCAAAGTAGTGTTGAAACGCCACTTTGTCGAGTTGTCATGAAACCATTATTTTTAAATGATTAAATTGTGAAATAACACAAATCAATCAAAAAAATTTACTTGATAACGCCGGGTTCTGAACCTTCCGGATCGCTAGTCGAGAGCCTCACCCATCGGCCACGGAGGCCGTTATTGCTGTTTTAGCTTTATACGTAGATATGTTTTTCCTCGAATTTTCTATTTTCATTCATGTTGTATTTACCCCTCGGTCTCTGTGTTTGGTGGGCATTACAGGAATGGCTTGCAGGTCTAGCGAGGAGCGTTGATTAATAGTGACCTTATCAGAAGCACAGCGACGTGCGTCAGCAAATTATTATGACGTCATGGTCAGCAGGTTGGAAACCTTCCGCTTTTAGCCCGCGAACAGCCTTACCACCCACATAACACGCACAAGGAAATACATATTTTCTGCGCTTTCCTTGCCACCAGAATCGCACATAGGAGGCCCCGGGGAAAATAATTTCCCTCACGGCCTGTGTCATCTTTAGAGATGCTGTATGGAGGGTCATTTCAATGAGAAGCGAACATCGGTCTTGAAGGTACAGCTCTAGAATGGATAAAGAGCTACCTTTTCAAACGCCCTCAAGTCGTAAAAATCAACGATGTACTTAGTCAACAAAAAACAACTCACTTCGGCATACCTCAAGGTACAGTCCTGGGACCATCACTGTTTATCATTTTTGTAAATGACATATTCATTCAAAGATTAAATGGAAAAATAATATCATATGCTGATGACACTGTCATAATAATTGAAGGTTCTGATTGGAATACTGTTAATAACTTCGCAAATACTGATATTAATATACTGAAAAATTGGTTCGATAAAAACCTCCTCTCATTAAATACTGAAAAAACTAAATTTATACCATTCTCTATCAATAAATTTAGATTAAAACCAGAACTGAAAATTATAATACATCAACTTAAATGTAACAGAACCAATTGCAATCAAGCATGTTCAATACTTAATCCAACTTCTGAAATATCTTGGTATATATATATATAGATCAACAGTTTAAATGGAAAAAACAAATTTGTGAACTTGTCAAAAGAATTACAAAATGTATTTATATATTTATAAGACTAAGACATATTCTATGATTAGAAAACTTAAAAAGAGTGTACTATGCAATTGTTCAATCTATATTGCAATATGGTATTATTGGTTGGGGAGGAACTTATAATACTATTTTAAATCCACTCAAAATTATTCAAAGATTGATAATTAAAGTAATAATATTGAAAAAAACCATCCAAATTTTCTACTGAAATTCTCTTTTCAATATTCAAAGTACCTACAATTGACAAATATATAAAAAATATTCAGTACTACAAATTTAGAAAGAAATACAGTTAAATAACTTACAATTCCATTCATCAGCAAGATATCAGAATACTATCAAAATCCCTAAATTTAGTACAAAGCACACACAAAATACTTATCTCTATCTAGGCATAACATATATTAAAAAATGTATAACATATAACAAACTACCATTATATCTAAGATAGAGGAATGTATCAAACAGACTGTCCGATTCTGCACAGAGTAAACGGTTTTTTTGAAGTAAAACTTCTTTACGCACGCTTGACTTGGGGAGTAAGCTGACGAATGCGTGACGACAGCGTTACGAAAAGTGTAATCGGGCAAGGCGTACTGAAGTTGAGAGGAAGATATAAGTTAGTGAAGATTTATTTATTGTTTTATGGAAAGAGAGAGAGTTATGTTTCGTATATTACTGTAGGGGCAAGAGAGAGAGAGAGAGGTGCGAGCACACATTTTCTTTCTCTCTTTCTCTCGTAGCCAATTAGTTTCATATATCTTAGACACAGTGCAGGCCTATTGTCTGTATCACACTGTAGGATCAAGAGAGAGAGCAGTGCGCGTGCACAAGTTTTACTTCAGTCGTGTGGTCTAAAGCACACTCGTTTTTTTAGGAATTTTGCTATGCTCTGAATTTTTAGGAATGCTAGTCCAGGACATTTAGTTATTTTTTAAATGTGATTTTAACCCTTATGTATAAAGAAATTGTACACGGACAAGGTCAGAACCGCTTGCGCCAATATCATTCCAAACGTTGCTTCTATTTTCAGTAATGTAGCTTCTCGGAATGCTTTGAAATTAATTTTCAACGAAGAATGGCTATCATGTGGCCATTAAAGTGTTATCAATCATAAAATATTTTAAAAGTTTAACAATACATTTTGTGGAAAAAGCCACTGTGGTGTGTATTTAACATTATCACTAATGAAAACAACTCTTCCTAGGTACATACAAACCACGAGCACGAGTCCACAAATTACGACCGTGGATTAAAAGTGCTCAAAGGACAAGATCGTACAGGTAACGTAAGCCACGGAAACCTCCCAGCCAGCAAGCCGAATAATAAACATGAATATTTTAATAATCCGTGTCTTTTTAACTGTACTAAACAAAGGAGTTTAAAACCTTTAATTCTTAATTAATGAATTGGTGGCTTAAAAGAGAACACCTTTATAATAAATGGCCTCTTTTTAACACGTTTCAAGCAAAAGCGACTGACAAATTAAATAATGCCCCGATACCATTACGGATTTATTGTTTGGGTGTGAAGCTTTCCGAGGACGTCGAAGATGAAATATTGAAGGATATTGTATTGTGACTAAGGACTAAGGACTTAGGTTTATATATATACGTCATAAATGGCGGAAAAGTACTATTATGGAGGGATATGACGAAATTACACAGGCGTGAATTTCACTTACCATTATTTTTTTTTTTTGTTTCACTTGAGAGGCTTTGGAGAAAAATTTCCCTTCAAGGCCTGTATCGTTTTTAGGGATGTGTGTGGAGGTTTTTTTAATAGAAGGAAGGAGAGGAAGATCTGGGAAGGACAAGCACAGGAATAACGGAAGTATGAATCTAACTCTCTCACTGTTCCGAAAGAGTCCTACTGAAGAGATCGCGCATTCTCCCTCAAAAAGTCTCTCCCGATACGGCAAAGTAATTACATCTATTTAAAATTACGCTGGAACTATATGCCTACTTAATAAAAACCTAACCCAGATTAATTTAATTTTGTCCCAATGTGAAATTTATGTAGCATGCACTAAGGTTTTAAATTTTAAACCTACTTGTTAAAAACAGTGTTTTTGACATATTTTATTCCATTATGAGGTTCTACGTATACATTTACTGTAACAGCAATAAAATTTTCAATTTTTCATGTAAATTAAACTCCGTATTTCCCAAACATTTTGAATTTTTCACAAATTGGCAATTTGGAAGCAGATCGCAAATACAGGTTGGCGCAAAAGTCATCACCCTATCAAAAAATGCCATATTTTTTGCTAATGGCGGCAAATGTCAATTCTGCTATGACATTTGTGAATTAAACAGATACAAAATACACATCAACAAGATATGAATCGCTATACTTCTCAAGAACGCGGACAAAAATATTTTTTGGAATGTCACTGGCCAGTGCATATCACCAAAGCTCTCGTTTGGTGAGTTGCACTAACCGGCAAGATCGCCCGATTTAACCGATCCATAGTTCTTTTTGTGAATGGAAAATGTCATAAATCGGGCCCGTATGGTTACAATTCTGGCGGCGCACGGTGTGTTCATCCCATACAAGCGATGGGATATCGTCAATTTTAACGATTTGTTGAAGTTTTTCACTTTTTATGACTGAAAATGGTTTTTGAGGATTTTCCGGATGAGTTACAATTTTTTTTATTTTTTTATTTCAACGAACTTGGACATAATTGTATACTTGACTCTATTCGAAGTAATAAAATCAAATTTGGTAAACTCGTTGTTTGATTTAGAAGACTCGTAACGTTGATATTATTTATTTTATTTATAGTACGATTTATGACTTTTATATGTTTTTCAACATTCCCATAAAAAAAAAATTATTAAACTAAATTAAATTATTTAACGAAATTAAATTATTAAACTAAATAAATTACTAAATTTAAAAAAATGTTAAACCAAACAACTTTTCAACTTCTCAGGATGTAGTATTAGTATGTACCTACCTAGAGATAATTTCGGTGATTTTTTCGTTTAAATACTACAAAATATAATTTAATAATAAATATTAATGTTTGCTTTTATTTTTCTTTTGCGTAAAGTGTATAAGTTTTTATGAAAAGAAACATTTTAATGAACAAATTATATAATAAAAGAGCTTTCAATGTTTCCGTTTTATTTCATTACCTACAACGTATTTGTACTCACCTATTGTTTACCTATATGTAAAAATATAATAAATAATATAGAACATAATGTGTAAAAAATATAAAATACATGTGAAAATAAAAATTATATTTATTTCTTCAAATTCGCAAAATCACTTTGTGGCGTCATTTTGAATTAAATTAAAACAAATAACTTTGTATTAAACCACTTTTATATAATCACAATTACCTACATGTTTCAAAACCGATGTTTTGAAAAATGATTTTCAAAAATTATACTACTAATTTACCGTTTTTCAGTGTTTCGGTATTTTTTTCAGTTTCTAAACATTAAATTTAAAAAAAAGTCTTGTTAATATAATAATCTTTAAAGTTAATTAAACATGATGAAATAACATAAACAATTAATAAAATAAATAAAATAGAACAAATCATTCAAAAATCACTATTTCCGTGTTTCAGGATTTTTTTCAGTAGCTTAACTTTAATTTCAGGATTCGAATTTTGTTTTCCTTAATGCTACATATGTTTAGAAGGTCCGTAAAAAAATTCATGAAAAAATACCCAACAATTTTCTCGAAAACAGACTATGTCCTCAAAAACACCTTTTCCCCACACCATGGGGCGACCACTTGGCCGACATCTTTTTTTCAACTAAATAATAAAAAAAATTAAGACATCAAATTAATGATATAGGCAAGACCATTAACCACTCAAAATATCTCCTCTTCGCTGATGATATTAAACTTTTCAGAGCTATTAAAAGTTACATCCATTCCGAATGATCTTGATTCTCTTGTCAAATGGTCGGAACAAATTAGCCTTCAGCATCCAGAAGTGCAATGTCGTTACATTGACAACTGATACATTCCTATTCCCCTACCAGATTAATAAAAATATATTAACACGCAAAAATGAGATTAGAGACCTTGGCGTGATTTTTGAAGCAAATCTCTCTTTCAAATTCCACATATTTGACATTGTCTCCCGCGCCAACAAAATGCTTGGATTTGTTCTTCGTAATGCAAGATCATTTACTAATGGAATTGCAATACGGAGAACATATGAAGCATTTATTTGTAGCATCCTGGAATATAGCTCTATTATTTGGGCCCCTTCTGAAGAAAACCATATCCTAGAAATATAAAAGTACAAAAAAGGTTTATGCGTTTCCTGTATATGAGAGAATATACGTACTATCCATTCCTGTATCAGCATCCTTGATCTTAACATGGATGCTCGATTTCAACACATTAGAAACCCGCAGAAAAATATTTTAGTAAACACTTTTTTAAGCTAATCTCTGGTAACATACTCAATCCGCCTATGTTAAAAGAGGGTAGTTTTTATGTCCTTAACAAGTATACTCGTGGGATATCCCATGCATATTTTTATGCTCCGAAAGCAAGGATTTCTCCTATCAGAAAGCTATAATTTTTTTTATTTATATAAAAAATTACAGCCAACAAACATCAAGTGACAACTTTTGCGCCACCTTGTACATTATATTATTTTGTATTTTATCGATATTTTGTGAACGCAGCAATAATAATTATTTAAAGAGCAATGTTGTATCCGGTGGACCATGTTTTTAATTCAATTAACTTCGTGGAATTTGCAATAACTAATATTCTGCAATATTGCGCTATTTCATCGAAACGGAATGGAATGTCAAAATAAATACCTACGTGAAACGGTTTCCTTTCCCTATTAGGCAATGATTAATATCCGTAACGATATCGGCACAAATATTTCAACTATTTCGTATTATTTGTTCGTCTACTGCAATAAACGATATTATACAGAAAGTATGCTCCCACTTGTGCTGAATATTTACTGCCATAATTAGAGAAACATCCCAACGGCGGTTAATTGCTTGAATTAATACAAACGTTCAACTAATTTATATTTTGAAGGGTAAATTATTTATATTAAGAAACACACCATAATTATAAATATAGCAATTTTAGTAATTTTATTTTAAAATAATTAGATAGTTGGACACTCAAGACCACTTAACAACAAATGTAATAAAATCCATAATTGAATAAAATCCCTGTAGACCACCCCCCCCCCCCCCCCCCCTCCTTCCCCCCTCCCTAATATGTTTTGTATAAAATCCCTAGGTTAAGAATATTTTTCACCAGTCTGAAGATGGCTTTGACAAGCTGAAACCGGTTACGGTCAAATAAATTAAAAGTGGAAAAAGTTTTAAATTTGTTTTATTATACTATTATAATGGAATTCCACCACGAATTATCAGTTTCAAAAATAGAAATATTATATAGTTAATGTTTCTATTTTGTTAAATTAAGGTATTAAAAGTTATTTTGTTAATTTAAGGTACATGTAGGTAATTATAAAATTTATTATTAAAATTATGAATGATGTTACATAGTAAATAGATATTTTTAATTCACATGAATCTATCTGAATTTATATAATTGAAAAGGTTTGTGATTACTGATATTTTATTTTGGTAATGTTGGGATATTCCCTCCTTGTTGTTTAGGGCTTTATTGACAAGCATAGTAGGATGAACCCGGGTCTTGGTAAAAATAAATAAGTGGAACAAAGTGCAAAAATTGTTTTATTTCAAATCTAATATTAAAATCGTAAATAAATTAAGCACGGCAGGAATGCCTTATACTATCTACACACCATGCTGCTTTTGGCAGCTGGCTAAAGATCGAAGGTTGGAGAATGTCTCCCGTCTCTTTTTTTCCCATGCGAACCCGTAACACTCTGTTTCACGTTGACTGCAAATTGGAAGAAACCGTCTGCCGTTAGTACCAACCGAGGAAATGAGATGGTGATATTGAATTTGTTATGTTAATAAAAGAGACAGAAGACAACGTGAAACAGAATGTTACGGGTTCGCACGAGGAAAAGGGAGACAGGAGACAATAACCAGCTGCTAACAGCCGGCTGTTCGCAGCACCGTGTGTAGAGCCCATTATTTCAGTGGAGATGTGTAGGGGGGGGGACATGGATGTACGTGTGTTAGTATTTTAGAATTTGAATGTAATGGTACTACTCTTCGATAAAGTAAATACCTACTACTACATAATGTATACTGAGTGACTGACTGGTCTGTTGTGTTGTTGTTGCAGTGCTAAGCTGAACGAAGTGGACCGGAACGCGCTGAAGCGCGATGGACTGACGCTGTTCGCGCGACTCATCCGCACCAAGGATGTGGAGGCCATGGGCCGCAAGGCACAGCGCGACGCTGAGACCGGCAAGAAGCCCAAACTCTCGGTAAGCACAGCTGTCTTTTATGTAAAAAAAAAAATTATCTCTTCGCCCAAGGGTTGTGGCTCCAGTTGGCATGTATTTTCTAAAAATATACCATTTTCCGTTGCTTGATGAGAGTCTCGAAATGAGGTCGCTCTGCGCGACTAAAATCAGTCATAACTCCGCAACGGTAAGGTTTGTATGAGGTAATTGTGCTTCGTCGTGTAGATCTTGAGGTGACAGAAAGTTGTGCAGAAAAACATAAATTAAGCCCCATGAAGAATGAAATACCTTTTCACGCTAAAATGTAACTGTAGGGTTGAGATACTAACCACCCCATTTTCATTATTTCGAAACCCAAAAAAATATTTATTATAATGTATTAGACATACATATAGATACAGCTAAAGAAGTCTTACTTCAGTAGTGTGGTCTAAAGCACACTCGCTTTTTTTAAGTAAAACTTCTTTACGCTTGAATTGGGGAGTGAACTGACGAAAAGTGTGATCGGACGAGGTGAACGATAATAAATTTAAATAAATATTTATAGAAAATTAATACATTTATACGTATATACATGTATATATTATACATAAAACATACATATACATATAAATTGAGCTAAAGAAGTTTTACTTCAGACGTTTAGTCGAAAGCACACTTGTTTTTATTTATTTATTGGGACACCTGTTTCGGAGTTCAATGTTGTCACCAAGCTCCGATAAGGCTACATTGAGAAGACTTATTTATATGATTTTATCTATCCATACTATTTTTTAATGCTTAGACGGATTAATTAATTTTTCTAAAATGGGAACCAAATAGACGACTTAAACTCTGCCTGACTTCTTACTAAAGAAGTGTTCAGTGTTTTCAAACATTTTAGTGACTTGAAGTCACTTGCATAAATTTGAAAATCGCCTTGGACGCCGAAACAGCTGTCAAAAAAATGAAAAAATCTTATAAGTTATTATTGATAAGTAATTAGTAAACTTGGATGTACAAATTACAAATTACTTGGATGTACAAATTATATTAAATCTTATAAGTTATTATTGATAAGTAATTAGTAAACTTGGATGTACAAATTACTAAGAGCCAACAAGCGATCTACCGAATCTCTGAATATATATAACAATTTTGTCTATTCAACATCGACGAATGTAACACTTCAATTCGATCGAATTCCTTTCCCTGTTATTAAAGAAAGGTTGTTCCTGTGAAGAAAAGTTTCTTTTTAAATTAAAGTAAATTTAATTAGGAGTACGAGTATATTATTAAGTTCTGCTGAAGTTTTGTATTTATTTTCTCTTCCTTAATGTGGCTCATATTTCCTTACAAATGTATAATTTATTTGTTCAGTCTTACTCTAACTACAGACTAGACAAAACATTACAAAAAACTTAAAGCTAAACATTGCATCCACCGGTTACTCGATCAGTGATACAAAACTATATTTACAATGCATTTGGCCAGTTAACGCGATGCTGCCCAACAATATACATGTATACTATTTTTTGTTGATACAGTTTGCACCCAGAGGACATAATTGGGGACATGTGTTATTGGAAAAGCCATTATTTAATTCTGATATATATAATATATGTTCTTCAATTAACGTGTTTGGGAGAGGAAAATTTAATGATGGGTCGTTCAGTAGTACAAGAATTTGATTAGAATAGTAAACTGTTTTACTGTATTAACTTTGTCCTTTTTTAGTAATCTGATTTCATTGTTCGTTATACCTGTGAATGTCTATGATTTAATAATAATAATAATAATTTCTTTGAAAAGTATTTTGGTAACAGATTGTTTATTATTTTATGTATATAGTGTTCTAGGTTAGCAGTTTCACCGTTGTCCTTTAACATTTTATTTATTTTCGAAAATCAATTTCACCTAAGTGTTATTCCCGTTGGTCTTTTTTGAAAAAAAATCGTTGAACAGTAATTAAAGTATGGAGCAATAATGGAGAGGTACATAGGGGTTGTCGTTTTTCTAAAAAATAGTTTGACGAATTCTTCCCAAAAAAAAAGATTTTCAGTCCAATTTTCTTTTGTGCATACTTAGCCTGCTTGTTAAAAGTTAGTTTGGAATCTGATATATCTCCTAAGAATTTCATATCATTAACATTTTCTTTCAATTTTGCTTTCACTGCATGTCTTCTTGTGTTGTGGGTGTGACATGTAGTGTACGTGATGCCTGATATATATTCCAAGGAATTTGGTTCGGAGTTTCACCATGTTGCAACGAGGGATGCTAAGAATTTCGTTTGACCCAATTCTTCTGTTGGGTACTCGTAATTCGATGCTTTGAAGGAATTCCGGACATTCTGCGGTGGACCACCAATTTTTTTAAATATTGTCACGTCTCTGCAGTTGAGTGGAGTGGTTATAGGACCTCTAGCTACAAATTTACATAACAGAACAGACCAGAGGTGGCTGCCAAATTCAACCGGGGCGCACTTGTGATTTGTACAGGGTTAGCAGTTGTGTACTATTAAAGTATCTGCGGGCTAACTTAATTCTGTCTTCGATGGAGCCCCCGTATAATAAACACACAACCTCTTACTCCGCCCCCAACTGTTTAACACCTACAATTTTTTTTATGTTTTTGTAGAGAAAAATAATAAAAAAACATCAAAAATGTCCCCGGAAGCCAAAATTTAATTTTTACTCCAAATAATGTCAGCAATCACTGGTTAAAGTAAGTCAAGTACGTACCTTAACACCCTGAATAGACTTTTAAATTCAATTGGTAACAGATATGATAACCGGTTAAATGAGGGGGTGTGATTTTAATTTTAATATCTTGAATGTGTTGTTTAAAAATAACCTGATCATCGATGTACGATAACCTCAGATATTTTTCCTGTATCTGGATTTGCAAATTGTTCTTTTCAATTTTTAAAATTCAAACTATTCAAACCCCACACAGCTATTTTGGAATAAATTGATAAAGATCAGAGTTTATTTTTAAAGGATATCAAAGTGCAAGTTTATCGTGTAAAAGCTATTTACATCATTAGTAACGCAGGTGCTATGGGATATCCTAACGATAAGGAAGGTTTCCTTCCATTAGAGCTATGCAGACATGCTCCAGTTTCGATTATCCGACGTGTGTGCGAAGCGGAGTAGGTGAGTTTCCCAGAATGTGATTAGCTGCGACAAGTTCAGTGAAGCGCCTACACTACTACTACTACAGTACTACGCACTACAGTGCTACAGTATTAGGGCGTTTTTCAAAAAAAGTGTACATAGATAAAAGTCAGTGTCCCATCACTTTGAGGACCAGTAACTTATGTTGTGTCGGTTTTAATGACCACCCCATATATTTTACCAATATAATAACAAATAAATACCTTTATTGACTAAAAATAATGAATAAATCTTTTAAATTTCGATATTATTTCAAAATAAGTAAGTCTACAGGTCACTGTTTCTGGTATGTCCTACACCTACCACTACCAGTTAGAGTTAAAAATTTAATGTTATTTTATGTTATCCCAGTATTTATTTCTAATTCTACTAATACTATATGATAGTATTTTCGATTTGCAACCGTAATATAGATTAAATTATCGTGCAAAATAATTTAAATTCCAGATATTGAGTTGTCCTACGAAATAACGTATGGTGGAATTTCCGACTACGCTACCACATTATTGACGTCTTCCAAAAAAAAAATTACCAAATCGATGAATATTTTCGAAAATAGCGACCCTATTTAGTCTATGAGGGGCGGCAATGCTTTGTTTTTGTCAGCCAATTTGCCAAGAAATCGTAACAAAAGTGGTCGTTCTCGGCTGTACTAAAAAAGTGTTCCACCAACGATACCGTGTTTCTCCAGGTAAGTTAACAGCATGTTTTAGACTCTACTTTGTATTAAATTGATTCATTTTTTGTTTTATGAAATGTTTAGTTAGAACAAACAGAAGTTTCATAATTTACTGATAAATACATTTTGAAAAAATATTGACGAGATTACGCTACTTCTCTTACGCTACGGTCGCGTGAATGGAACTTAAAAGTGACGTAATGGAATTCTAAAGGTCGGTTCACTCTGTCCTTCTTTTAGTGTATTTGAGTGCGTTACAATTTTCTAATTAAATTTATATTTTGCATGTATCTTCAAAATGTAACGTATTACCTGTAGATATGTGGGTTGAGTGATACATGAGACATTGAACAAAAAAGCACAACAAAAAAGAAAAAAATATTTTATTTCATATGTGAATAATTTTTTTTCTTTTTTTATTAATTAAGATTAATTCTGAAAGAGTCGAAATGGTGTTAAAGTACTAATATTGACGGCAATGTGAACAACTATTACTATAGAAGCAACTCTGACATTGAGTATAAAATCAGCAGGTTCATTCAATTTTGATTAAGTAAGTATAAAATGTAGCATGATTTATGTTCCTGTGTGTTTTAGTGGATCCTGTGATTAAAGTTGTGTATATTAACAAGTACTTTAATACCATTTCAACTTAGTTCCCCATTTCAGGCTATATACGGTATGCACGTGTAGCCCACTATTACCTATCTAATTATTTGTGCATTTTTCTAAATAATTTATTTTAATTTTATGTTCAAATACGCCGTTGAAAGTTGCAGAAAAATCAAAAAGGTACGGAGACAAAATTAAAAACTACCCTAAAAAATATGAAGCCTTTAAGAAAAAAGAGTTACAAAGACAAAAAAAACACCAAAATAAAATCAAAGAGCTAATCAAAGAAGAATAGAAAAAAAGAAAACGTTGGAGAGAACAGAAACGAAAATAAAAAGAAAAAAAAAAGAACAAGTGGAAGAAAAAGTACTTGCGCGGCAGGCCTTGCATGGTGGCGGTAGTACGTAAAATCGCCCTTTTTTTATAGAGAATACCTTACAAGAGTCTTAACTGCTCCCGTCTGGAGCCAGTGAGACGATGGCATCCCCAATTGGGGTATGTTGTGAGGCTGAAGTAAGTGGGGAAGGGAAGGAGATGGGGAAGAGGAAGGTGGGGAAGTACCTAGCTATTTAGATCTAGTCACTAAACACGGTTAAAGCCATTATTAAGCAACGTTTCAATTCTGAATGGTGGTCTTACACCAGGGCGATACTGAGAGTATCTTCCACTCTTCCCATACCAGTGCAGTGTAGCCAAAACGGGTGTATACATACGACTGATATTTCGCGCCCGCTGTCGCTACCGCGCAAGCCTCTCAGTCTGGCCGAGGCCTTAGAATTCCTAAACGTTACCAAATGTTTCTCTTTACGTCACTGTCCTGTTATTGCTGTGATTTATTTTCTAAGATAAATTATTATATCTAAGAAATTTGTTCTATTTTTTATCGATATAGTTCATGATTAATTTTAAATTTGTTATAATTAAACATTCGTAAAACAAAAACTTATATTCGTCTTTCTAGAACGAAAAATATACAGTACAAAGAATCCAAAAGTAGCGTAAATGAATATTTTTATTTAAAAACTTAATATTTATTTCAATAAGCTTGATTATTCATATTTTTTAGGAGACAGATTGTGTTTGCAATTCGTAAATAAATATCTGAAATAATGAAATTCTTTTAATTTTCTTTATAAACAATATGATAAAAGTGACGTAAAAGAATTTCTTCTCAATAGTATTAAACTTAAATTGCAATTATTTTCGAAGTTAATTGATATTTTCTATTTAAATACTTTTTGTCATGAAGTTCATACTTTCTTTAATAAATTTACGTATATTTTTAATCGAAATGCAGCATCTCACTTAAGTGGAATTCTTATTACGTCACCGACATCTTTTTTGGAAAACGCCCATTAATGCTAATCAATGGATAATTGCAATTGAGTTTTTTGTAAGGATCATCTCAAAGACGCTTTACTTTATTTCCATACTAATAAATGTGGTTTCAAATGATTCCCTATGTTTAGTTACTTAGCACAGGTACGCCCGGTTTCAAGGGGCGGTGTTTGTCCGGATCTTAGCGGCAGCGGCGGCGTCTGCCCACCAACTGCGTAACCGGCGTGGCGGATCGGAAGAGACTGGTTGAGGTTGACCTTTCCAGCCGGACTCTCTCAACCCATCGCCTAGCACCATATGTGGAGGAATGAATTCATTCTTCCATCTCTTGTATACCCACTGACCCTATGATTCCTATCTCTAAAAAGACCCTGCACACTGCATGCCCAAAGATGTTTTCCTCGGATCCTCCTGTGTGGAGCGAATGTGAAGAAACGTAGATCTCAAATTGGTTGAAATTGGAGAATCATTTGATGAAGCAATTTTATATAAAATAACTACCAGGATTCATTTAAAATTAAAAACGTCTAACTAAAAATTTCGGGGAGATTCACAGTTGGAGGTTCTATAAAATGCTTTATGTGAAAGCACGGCTAAACAGCTGAAGGTAAATAAATTTCATTTGAAGCAAGAGGCTCTCGCGCTCCTTACGGCATAAAGAATATTCAATGGTAATGGGTCGTAGCAAGGCTGTGTAAGGGTCTTCCCACTCCTGTTTTGAAACTCGCCGTAATGTAAGTAAGTACCTACATATTCAGGCTTCTTTAAGTGCCTTTTTCAATCAAGTTCCGCTTTCACTAGGTGGCTTCTTATCACCTGCTATTATTTTTGATTTTGACTGTTTCCGTAGCATTAAGGGACGTGTTTTTTTAATAGTTTACAAAGCATTAAGGATGGTGTTTTTTTTCGCTTTTTTGCATTAAGGATCGTGTTTTTTAAAAATTATTTTTACGATTTTTCATAACATTAAGGGTAGTTTTTTTTAAAGTTTTCATAGCATTTTCATATTTATTTTTTTTGTGGCATTCAGAATCGTGTTTTTATTTTCTATTTTGATGGAGTAAGTTTTTTTGTCATTTCGACGGTTTTCATAACAATGGATCTTCTGTTTTATGATTTTTACGATTTTCATAGCATTACATATGGCTTTAAAGGACGTGTTTTTTTTTTATTTTTTATAGTTTTCATAGCATTTTAAGGATTTTTTTATTTTGATGGTGTTCATAGTATTATGAGTCGGTTATTTATTTTTCAGTTTTTATAGCCCTTTAAAGATCGTTTTTTATTTATTTTGACAGTGTTCATAGCGTTAAGAGTCGTGCTTTTTTATTTTTTTTCAGTTTTCATAGCATTTTAAGGATTTTTATAGTTTTTTTTTTGTTTTACGGTTTTCGTAGCGTTAAGGATCGTGTTTTTTGTGTGATCGTGCTAGCTTTTTATAGCATTAACGAACGTATTTTTTAGGATGTTCCAACACAAATAACATTTTTTCCCGTATTTCTTATAAGAAACTCTGAAATCCTGATATAAGAGTTTTACTCAAATATTTACGAAGGTATATTAACATAAAACAACGACTGACTTTGAAATTGAGAAGCTTTTAAAATTATTTATTGGACACTTAATCTTAACTTGAGTAAACTCTGACGTAGTAGTTAATTTCATGAATATTAAAACTCCATCACTCATCAAATATTTATCCGGAGTCTTAGAGGCTTATTTTATTTAAATTGGCCTATGGTACCATTGGAAAAATAAGGTTCTATCTGCCTTTGATACGAAACTGAGATATCGAGTAACTATAAATTAAAATATTATATTTGGTTTTAACTCCTCGGGCTGATTTGTTTGCTTTTGGGACCAGCTCACATGCGTAGGTCTCATAGAAATTTTTGTACCACCCTCATTGTCAATTTTTTAAAACCAACGTTTCCGACCGCAATTCGTGAAAAAATGTTTATTTTTTTATAATAATAACGCTTGAAATCAAATTTTATCACATTTCAGAAACAGCTTTTAGTTTTCAGATACATTCAGAAATATTTAATTTTATTGGACATTTTTGCAAACTGGTCATTTTCGGACCTTCTGTAAAAAATTGTCTCATAAAATTATTAGCAGCCCAAACGTGAAAAGAATACTCTTTAATGCATTCTGCACGTCGCATTACACGTAGGAACTGTGGGTAAACTATACTGCATCGCAATGGCAAAAGCTAAAAGTCGCCTACAATAACTCTTATCACCAACTTTTCCGCCTACCGAGATACTGCAGTGCTACGGAAATGTTCCTTTTAAAGCACTTATCCGCCACCGCATGGGAAGCTTATGGCGCTGACTGCGCCAATTCAATAATAAGATCATCAGTACCATGATTGCCTGGATGGGGTCCCTCCTGATGACCCTCTGAAGAAGAGAGACGGTGAAATAACCTCCATAAACGGCTGCTTCCATTCATTTTTAGTGAGAATTTTTTTTTCAGTTTCATATATCGTATTTTTCATGCTTGTTTGTTTTTTTTTTTAATTTTAATCTTTTGTTTATGTTTTGTTATTTACTTTTTACCTAATCTTATTATTTGTGTATTTTCTGTTGTTATTTTTAATATGGAATGTATTGCATTGCACTACCCCTGCAAACATTCTGGAATATTTTTTATATACCCCAGACTTTGTGCCCGGGTTAAATTTTCCCCACAGGAAAAACCCCTTCACAAACTTTTCCACAAATGGTCATATAGTAAATCCACGCTATGGAAGTGTATTATATAAGTATAATTAATACAAACCAATACAAAAACAACATGTTAACCCACCAGAGTACCAAATGGGAAAATAATTCACCGACTCCAGATATTTTCTTATCAGAGGGTTCGGCACGGTGGAATTCCTAAATGGACCGATAAATTTTACTGATCCCTCAATATAAATATTTAAAAAATCTTTCATAATCCTACATGTATTTAAAAACACTAATTTTTGCATTTTTATATACAAATTCTTCGACAAATCTAATTTTTAATGAGAGAGCTGTGGTAACACTTTTATAGTCTGAGAATGCCAAATTCATTTAATCTCATTTCCTAAATGTGTATATTTTCTTATTTTTTTCAGAAACAGATTTTTCGTATTACAGGAATTTGGAATAGCTACCTACAGCAATGATATAAGTTATTTTTTTTAATTTTGTCATGTAAAACTATATCGGGTCACTTATGACTAATTGTTCTGTCTGTTAGTATAGTTTTATTATAATATTTTTTATAAAATCCATTTTCTAATAATGAATTTGGTTCGTATTCATGATATGGTATTATATTGTGGCAGTCAATCAAGTTATGTTTAATTACCAAACTTTGGTGAATTATTTTTAAAACCTGACTGGCCTAAATGTATACTCGGACGGCGCTAATGCAGAAACCCCCGATATAATATTTCTATAGTTTCCGGAAAAACCATACATTTTCTACATAAATTTGATTTGTATCTTTGTTTAAATTCTTCCTGCAATAATCAAAGTAATATCGTTATTATTATTATTAGAGGAAAATAAAGTTCTAGGAAACTTGGAGAAAAGTCAATTTTGGCCAAAATGTCGGATAGAATCATGTTGTTGCGAGGGCACATTACGTCGGTTGTGTGTATGTATGCCGTATTGTTTCAGAACATGTTGGACAAGATAACGGTATATAGCAAAACTCCACACTGTCTCAGACCGGGCTCTAGAAGTATGTTAATATATATGAGTATATGTGTGTGTGTATGCGTGTATGTGTATATGTGGGTATGTGTGTATGTGAGCATGTGTGTATGTGTGTATTTGTATATGTGCTTATGTTAATTTCCAGAGGAGCTTACGTAAATGTCCGAGAGTAAATAATATATCACGCTGAATAATTAGTCAGTACGGCTCCTGTTGCGGGGTGGGGAGGGCGGGGAAGGCGGGGAAGGCGGGGAAGGACGGGGAGGAGGATGAACGCTTGTTTCGTGGGCTCATGATTCGGGAACGGTTAATAAACTTGTTTATTAATAAACATCATCCGCACCAGAGCTTCCCAATCATTTCGACTAATATTATACCTTTGAAGAATTGTGTAACAAATCTAATAACAGATTGCCATCACCCTTGATGGTGTGTTATTTATCAATGTGCAATGAATATCTTAAAAAAATAAATCTTCAGGGCCTTTATAATCTTTGAGGATACTGTATGGGGGTATCTTTGAGGAAAGGAAGGAGTAAACACTGTTATGTTTCTCACTAGAAAAACACTGTAATCAAAACAATCCACTGCAATAATATTAGTCGGAGTTCAAACATGAATTCTTGTGTTAAAAAAATGCTGAAAATTAATATACCTACCAATATGACTTTACATGCACATAGAATATCATTATTATAATAATCCGTTCCTATTTGCTTACTATATAGTACCAATTTGGATTTTATATATTTTTAAATTACATGCTTTTTATATTCTTTCATTTACTATACTTTTTATTTTCATTAATGAAGACAATATTGGCAAAACTCAATCTAAAATCTGAAACAGAAAAAGCAGAAAACCAAGATAGGTCACATCTGGAACTCGAATCCAGGACCTTCAGCTTTCCGGCCCCAGCTCTACCGATTAAGTTAATGTATTCCTATCCGATTCGGTCATGTATAATTAATATTACAATTTGAGGTTTACCTCATAAAATGAAAAATTAATATTCATCCTAGGACTTGCAGAAAAGTCAATTCAGATTTTCGATTGAGTTTCGCTATTGTCTTAACTAATTAAAATTTAACAATTTGATTTTTAACTCGTACTTAAAATTAAATTATAAAAATGTACTTTTTATATTCTTTTATATCTATGTAAGTAATATACTCTTTTATATTATTTAATATTCATTTACATTCCTTTACACTTTTAAATTTTATGTCATTTTATATTCATTTATTGTTTTTTTTGTTTTTGTTTTACAATCTTTAATGTACGTTTATATATCATATGCAATGTATATAAAATCGACCACCACAACACGACCATGTGCCTAGCGTGGTGGTGGTGAAATCTACAAATTATGTAATTACAAACAAATGATTAAAGAAAAATGGAAAAAAAATGTATCCGTTATGTTGGTAGTTGCCAAAATGCCAGCCAAAGTTGGTAGGTTTGTCACATCACTCGACGCTTGGCATTGATCCTGCAACAAATCTGAATTTGAGTTTATTAGTAAATCGTCTTTCTTTTTATCAAGCAAGAGTCTTGAAGAGACCCATGTTCTAGAAGGGAGGAAACAAAGAAGAAACTACCTGTTCTCATGTAAACTAGCAGGTATTACCTAATAAAGGCTTCCACGGGAAAACTGTAATATGAAAACTTCAATAGTTCTATTTGAATATTGTTTTTTGTAAAAAAGTAATGTCATCATAATGTTTTTTGTGTGAAAGTGTATACATGGGAAGTGGTAAAACAAAAAGCAACAGAAGACATAAATATACTTAAACACTGGTTGGACTAAATCTGTTATCCCTAAATAGTGAAAAAAACTCATGTTATACCATTTGCAATAAAATCGAAAAATATTCTCCAAAATTTTGATATAATTATACATGACAATTTTAAAGATCACTACAAAAATAACTGTACAGTAAACTGTTCAACATTAAAAATTGCGAACAAAATTAAATACTTATGAATAACAATAGACAAAAACCTTAACAGGAAAGATCAAATCAACCTTACTGTTAACAAAATAACAAAACTAATTTATATATTTTTGAAAATCCGAAACTTTCTCTCATTGGAAAATTTAACAACAGTCTACCATGCTATAGTACAATCAAATCTCCAATACGCTGTAGTCAGCTGGGGAGATTATCCAACACACCTTATTTTTGAAGAATTTAAAGTATTAAAATTCAATAATCTAGTCCGAAAAAATATATTAATTCAATTAATAAAAGAAAAACAAAATCACAGCTTTTTAACTGAAAGTCGTACTCGTCAAAAACATATATTTCGAACAAAAATATAACACCTCATTTGCACAACATCATTACATATATACCTAGAAAAAAATTCTTCAACAGTTTACCGGAAAAGATAAGAAAAATTGAAAACGATAAATGTCTAATAAAAGCGATCAAAGAGCAATTCAATGTAAAAACAAATAAATTAAGAATTTATCTTCATAATTAACATATCTAACTGTCTATTTATCTACTTGTTTTTAAGTTCATAATTCCTTAAATCATATTTAATTATAAATACAAAATATTTTTCATTCTGACACTCGCTCCTCTTCTAAACACAAGCGTCCGCTTCTATAGAAGAGAAACATCAAAAATCAAAAAAATCTGTGAAAACTTATTTTGTAATTTATTGTTTATCAACATGGTTATACCTTGTAAACTTATAATTTAATAAATTTTGCCTCAACTTATATTATATAAGTGCTGCTTTATACCAAATGAATAATACACTACATGAAGTACTTATAGCTCTTCTTCAATTGAAATAGATGCTTCTCGATTCGAGGAAGTATTCAACGTCTAACCTGCTCTTCTGAGAGATATAATAGAATGGGGATGAAAGGGGTCGGATACAATATCAATAGCAGATAATGGGGCTTCGTGTCTCGCCTGAGGCGCGGATCGAGATATCGATTTTTTTTTTAAAACTAAATACTATTATCTCATTTTTCTATTATCTTCCAAGTAAAATATCAACAAGGATTGATTACTAATAACAAGCAGTGGCGGCTCGTGACTTTTGTTAAGCTAGAGTGCTAATTTTTTTGTATTTCTTGGGCATTACTATCGTTACTTAAATTTTAATTTTTCTGCTACCGGTTTCGACACGTCCGTGCCATTCAATAGCAAACTTAAAACTAAACTTTAAATTTAAACAAGTACAGAATTGAATTAGGTGTTTTTAGGTTGTGATAGTGGGAGGTGTGGTTTCGGGGGAGGACAAGAACAGTGGGCGGGGTCAATATCACATGGGGACATAGTCAAAAGGGGAGATTTGCAGGGTGCTATTATTTTGTTAACTAAATTAATTTTTATTTTTTTTTTTTTTTTTAATACTTATTCTATTTAATTAAAAAATATATGTATGTAACTTTAGATAAAGATAAGGTATACAATAAATGCCTAAGGAGTGTACGCCTATAGTTTGTATTTATTGTTTGAAACACACAGAGTGTTAAGAATACTAAGTGTAGATACGTTTTTAGATTTTCACGGCCAAAAGAATTCACATCGTCGGATCTGCCGGGTCTGCCCTGATGATGGACACTGCAACGCTGTCCGAAACGTCGGCTAAAGAAGGAGGTAGCGCAACATGGCATAACACCCCAAAAACAAACAACGAAAATACTAAGTGTACATTACCTTCAGAGAACGAGAAGAAAGAAAGAAAGAAAAAAACATAATAATATTAAGCTATGATACCATGGTAGAAGATTGTTAATTTGGTTTTTAAAATATGCGAGATGGTTTGCGAAGATATCTCTACGGTCACATTCAATAGTATTGTATAGTGAGTAAAGAGTGTATAAGCTTAAAGTTCTCAGGCGTTGCCCTGTGGACCTCATCAATCCCGCCGGGGAATGAATGGAACGGGCATTCGTTGACCACGTGTACGGTGGTCTGCACCGCACCGCATTCACACATCGCCGACTCTTTAAGGCCCCAATTATGCATCATATGGGCACAACGGCTGTGGGAGCACCTTATCCTTTTGATGGCGGACCAGAGTTTGCGAGGCAATGAGAACCCAGGCTGTCTACAATGGGGTCTTGTACTAGATGGGCATTTTCCACGTTGGCCGATTGCCACTCAAGTTTCCACCGTAATTTTGTGTACCTACAAGTAAAATACAGCTCTGAAGAGCATGAAAACAGCAAATAATAGAAAATAGACGTTGTTAAAAGAGAATATGTGTAGATGACAATGTAAACAATGTGATCCTGTAAATAATACAATATTGTAACTTATTTAACTTATTCATTATTAATAATACAATGAAAAAGTATATTTTTATAATGTACTAACGAGTTCCCGGCAGGTGTTGGGATTCCACTTAATTAAAGAAATTGTCTCTCCCTGCGTGTTTTTTTTCCATTCGTCCCCGTTACCCTCCCGCATATCCCTTCTACCTTCCCCTCATTCACCCCTCCTCCTCCACCCCTCCTCCACAAACCCTTGCCCCTCCTTCGTTCCCCATTCCCACCTCCCGGAGATTCCCTCCTCAACAAGTCACCAAAATTTCAATCGGATGCAACTTGCAATTGGGTGAATGGTATAGGGAATAATTTCATAATTCCAGAGCTCACTATTATTCACCGAATCAATTGCGGGCATGAACACTTCAAATCTTTGTTTACATCACTTTTATTTATACACAATCAACATGTTTCGTGAACGATGTTCACATCATCAGGATTAAATGTACACTAAAGTTAAAAATTAAATATAGATCACACATGGGAGGAAGGGGTAGAAGGAAGGGGATGGGGTAAGAGTGGGGGAAATTTGTGTTAAGTTGTTAGACTTTAATTATCGATTAGTCATTCGAGGGGTATGGTTGCCTATACCACCCAGGCGTCCCGAGTTCAATTCTCAATGCTGCTAGCTAAGCCCTCCATTGCCTAAGATATATTTATTATCTGCTAATACAGATGGTAGTTCTTTTTAAGAGTTAATCATTAATATTTAAATAACAACACACTTCATAGAAAAATATCCCTTTTTATCAGTTTCTCGGATATACATCTGTACCTACTGAAAAAATAGATTCCTATTTTTAGTTAATTACCGCACAAGAGTCCCAATTGCTCCTAACCATGAAACTATGGCTTATTCAATTCGGGTGTTTTGTGAGGCTGATGATAGTAGTGAGTGGAAGAAGATAGGAAAGAGGAATGTGGGTAATATTCAGATCTCTACTCGGATCTCGAACCAAACGCCGTTAAAGCCATTTCATGCAATGTTTCGATTATAAATTGTGGTCTAGCTCCAGAGTGAGACTCAAAGTATCCACCACTCTAAGAGCGTAACGCAAATATACATCTAATTAAAAAAAAAAAAAAAATTGAAATAACACATATTAATCTAATGAAATTTGGGACTTCCGGATTCGTAAGAATTTTCTAAAAAAAATGAGTGTATCTAACCTGCACGCGTGGTTCAAGTAAAACTTCTTTGCTGTCACTAAAAAGATTAATCATCATATTCCCTTTGAAACCCTTTGAAAAAAAAACAAACACAGATGGTAGTAGTTGTACCGATTTCCGAACGATATTTTCATCCGCCTAATATTTGATTTATTCGTCATATCGCGCCTAAAGAAGTTTTACTTCAAAAATATCACTTGAAATCCAGTTGAGAATAAACAAAGTTCTGAAAACAGTACTGTGAAAGTAAGTTTCAACAATTCCTTTGTTCCCGTCATTGTGCTGGTACTGTGTTTGTAGGGCAAGGTAAACGTTAAGAAGCGGTAAACCTTTTCACTCTGTAAATAAACAGTTGACCAAAAGAACGTGACATTCTTTATCTTGTGTCTCGATGTGATTCTGTTGGGTTTATTGTATATATTTTAATCTTTACTACCTCCTTGTTTCCTTTCAGCTAAAAATGGAGTTGATGACAATAGTGTCGTCTGTACAATACTATTGAATGTGACCAAATAGGTATCTTCTAAAACAATCTCGTATATTTAAAAAACTCAATTAACAATCTTCTACCATGATGTCATGGAGAAGAGTTGCTTTATTTTTCTTTCTTCTCTTTCTCTGTAGGTAATGTACACTTACCATGTTTTAAAACTCAAGATTTTTTATTTCATTTCTATTATAATTTTTTTTTTTTTTAACATCTTAAATTTGATTACGCATGCTGTGCACATTTTTAATTGGAGTATTTACATCTGTGCACTTTCCAATGGCAATATCATTAAAGTTAACACTCTGTAAATGTTTCAAACAATTAATAAATAAATGACGACATTTGACCCAAGAAGACGATTATACAATGTACTTAATTTCATCAGATCACAATCATTAAAAACACCTAGTTAAATATTGTAGTTTGTTTTCAGAAATCTCGTTTTCATTACGACTTTGCAAATTTTAAATCTACATGGTTAAAACACACGGCCCGGTTCCCCTGCATTTCTGTAGGAGCTGATTGGTTCGCTTGCTAATTAGAAAAGAGAAGGATCCAAAGTGTTTTGAAAGAACTAATACTAGTAAAAAGACACACATTTTTACTTTTTTATAGTGAATAAATACCTCACAAGAGTCCCAAATACTCCCGTCTGGAGCCAATGAGACTATGGAATCCGCAATTGGGAAGGTAAGTGAGGAAGGGAAAGAAATGTGGAAAAGGAAGGTGGGGAAGTATCAGGTCTAGGCATTTCGAGCAACGTTTCAATTGTCAATATGTCTGAAAATGTTTAAAACAAAAAAATATCATGTACTTGGCAACGAAGAAATCTGTTTGACCATATAGTGATTAGTTAACATAAATGAATATAGGTTTCAACTAAGTACCAAGCCCAAGGCTTTCAGAGTTTTTATTCCACAGAGGGCAATGATAGTTGTTTTTTACATTAGCTCCAAACAGGAGGCCCTGAAGTTAACAATTTCCCTCGGGGCCGGTGTCATCTTTGAGGATGCTACGTGGAAGGTCTTTTTAAGGAAAGGAAGGAGAGGAAGTTAAGGGTGGGTAGGAATCTGGGGATCAGTTCGTCCAGGCACCTGTATTGCAGATAATCCTCGACATACATTGTGCTTATCTTATTAGGTATAATTGTATATTATCCTTTCTGCATAAAATTGCCCCATAATGTCTACATTATGGGGCAATTTTATATAATTTGCTTGTATCAAATGTATTTAACAAAAATAAATAATGAAAAAATTTTCCTAATGGTACTAACGCACTTGGTCATTACAAGCCGGATTATGAGCATGCTCTTCAACTGTACACATTTGCTCATAAATGAACAGGCTTGGTTTGAGCTTTCTCATGAATGAGCATGCTCAAAGCCAACAATTGAACAAGTATGCTCTTTAATTAGCATGCTCATGTCAAATAATAAATGTCATCGTATGGAGTCAGTTCCGTTCGCCCCGAACATCTTATTGCTTGCAACGTAATTATTAATTATTTAAGAAAATTACAAAAGTTATAAAAGATTTTATTGTATTAAGAAAATAAAAAGATCGATTTGGGTTCGTAATTGGATCACTATAAGAGCAAACCTTGGAGCAAGTAATCAGTTGTTAGTAGAAATGCGAGAAGAAGATGTCAAAGGATATAAAAATAATTGACGAATGCTTCTGCAGAAATTTGACGAGCTACTCTCTAAAATGGCATACAAAAAGGAGATACTCAAATGCGGAATGCTGTTCCGAACTGATGTTGGATTGAAATTAGCGTACTCATAAGCCAGCCTGTTCACACGTGCTTAGAGGCTTCCCCTTCCATCCGATAATCCATTGCTAACGCGAAGAGTGAATTTCGAAGTTCTTATCTGATTCCTCTCCCCGCTCGATGACGTAAGCGCACTAAAAGCAAAGGTCTAATTTAAGAATTTACCCGTGACTTCGCGCCACAACCCTTGGGCCACGAGATATATTTAAATATTTGGTAACTCTGGCCAGTCCTTAGTTTTTATATTAAAACATGTCAGAAGGAACGGGAAAGGGAAGCGAAAGGTAAAAGGCAAGCTAGCTTTTAATGATTTTACAGGTTTTACACACTGTTATCAGCAACATGTGTGTAAGTGAGGGCCTTAAATCCGATCCTTCCCTCTGGCTGGTTAAACAAGCCTGATAGGAATCGGACATATCGACCCGTCCGCGTTCGGCTGAACCCCAATGGGTTTAAATCTAATTTATGGTCCGGCAGCTATTCGCCGGCTTGCCCCAGAATTCGTCCACCGGGTGAGTCTGCTTTAAATGGTAAAAGATAAAACTGTCGAACTGGGCGGGGGCAAACGAAACGCGACGAAGCCTTCGTTAAACAAATTAAAAGTTCCCACACACATATTAAAGAGATGCATTGAACAATTTATCCCTAAAAGTATTGCTTATGTTCATATATATACACATATATATAGATGGAGATAAAGAAGTTTTATTTCAGTCGTGTGGTCTAAAGCACTCTCGTATTTTTGTTATGTTTTGTTAATAATTAGATATATGATTTGACTATAGGTTTTAGTAGAAAATTTTGATTTGTATTATTTTTTACGATGAATATTAACCCTTTTTTCTCTCCGATTCTTGTGAATTCTAGCGATTGAAGTGAAAAATGGCAGTAGTGTGACAATAAAAATAGTTTTGTTTAAAATTCAAACGGCTGAATTGCAGAAAAATTTTACTCCATCGTCTATAAATAATTATGGAAGAAAAAATCAACAACCTAATCATATTTCCTAAAAAAAATTTGTTTTATTTAGTTTTTAGTCAAAGAAGTTTTTCTTTAACCGCGCGTAAAGGTTAGACCCACCCAATTTAAAAAAATATATTATATCAGTTTCAAGTGAATCAGATACTTGAGTCGGGCCATGTCAAGAGTCAGAATAATAGAAGAGTATGTATGAGAAGATGTATGAATGTAAATGGGGCAAGGAGTGTGTACCAAGACCGAGTTGTTTAGCGGTCCGTCCTCTATGCCTACGCCTGTGGGGAAACGGCGTGATGGTTAGTTAGTTAATTGGTTAAAGAAGTTTTACTTCAGTCGTGTAAAGCACTCTGCACATCTACCTTCGGTACATCTCGTAAACGAGACCATGTGACCCGAAGAGCCCATAGACAACTATAGTAATGTAAGAACTAATCATAGACTAATTATGATGCATTACAGAAGTGAACCTCTAGCATTAACCCCCAGATTTGTGACTTGTGATAACTTTCCTTTATTAATTAGATTTTTTTAATGTTTGAAATAATGTATAATTATTTATTTGACACGTAACCATCCTGCGGCAGAGAATTTATTCGCAAAAGTCTGCTTTGGCACACATCCCTTTTATCTTTTCATATAACGAACTAAGTAGGAATTCTATTAGTCTGACTCTTGGCAACGCTCGCTCGGGAGTGTGAATCATTAATATTGCTGTGTCTTTCTGGAACTTCACCAAATCGTGCCTTTATCCACTTTCACGTATTTAATTTGATCTCCTAAGACTATTCTTTCTTCTTTACGGAGCACGTATGCAAAGTATTTAGTACTTTTTTTACCTTAACCCCACACAGGAGGCTCTGAGAAGAAAGTTTGAAATAAATATTTATTACTGAGATGGAGACGTTTTCTGGACAAATTATATGATGTAAATTCGTTATTTGAAAGTTTGAAAAGTGTTACACGACATATATGGGTAATTATTATTATTTATTATATCTACACTTGTAAGGTTTACACATATCGCACCTCCCGTAGAAAGGATCGTTAGACAAAATATTTTTAAAATTTTATTTTTTGTCTCTGAAAGTAAAGTGATTGTAATTATCTATGCCCCATTGTAAAAATATCGAAAACTGTGTCTTTTTACGACGGGATCGCTTGTTCCATCAATCATCGTTTTTTTTTGCTCTCCTGTAAAATTTTCTTTTTTGACAGATATTTTCACTAGGGACATTCACAAGCAACATCTTCCGCTTAGTGTGGTGGTAGTAGGAGATTTTTAAATGTTGTTGGGTTATTCGTAACCCGGGAATGTTTGTCTTTATTTTTAAAAATTAAAGGATAAAGGATAACAATAATTGGTATCTTATTTTTCGATTTATAATTAAGTTTGTGGGTATTTAAGTACTTTCTAATTTTATAGAAAATTTTGGTTTTTATTAAATAAAAATGGAAAAATTATAAACATACTTTTTTAGATGCGCGGTCGAACTACTTTCATATGATCAAGTAATTCGTAACCTGGTAATGTTTGTTTTTCTTAAAATAAAAGTTTTTCGCGTTTTACGAAAATAACTTCCGTCTGAATATATTGTTTGACTTTTGAGTAGTATTATCGACCTAAATACTAATAGCCCGCTTGACCTTTAATATGCCGGGCTGATAATGGGCTGATGGGATACCGGATCACTGGGAGCCGGATCTCCATATTAATTACAAGACGGGCGTGGGGTGCGGGAGAACCCATGGGGCGGGTACTTTGCGCTTTGTTTACCGTGCGACGTCTGTGACATAATTTATTCAAAGATTTCTAAAATAAAATTTAACACTTTAATAACGTGACGACACTCAATAAAAAGAAGAAACATTTCAAAGTTAATTAGTTGAATAACCGAGAATTTTTAACATTTTCTATATGTTTTGTTTTGAAGAGTTTTATTTTACGTGTACATTTGCTACTTAATTTTATTATTTTGCTTCCGGTTTCGACACATCTGTGTCATTCACAAGCAGTCTTAAAGTGAGGGTAGAGAGTTGAGGGAAGGAGAATGGTGGGAGAAGTTAAAATTACAAGGAAACATGGGCAATAAAGGTGACGAAAAAAATAAAATTATATAGCAAAGTACATTGCGAATAAAAATTAAAAAATTAAATAAATAAAGAACCGTAAAATGTACAAGCACATTTTAATCTTCTATTTAAATAAATACTCATTAAGAGTAATTATGTCGCTCCATTTATTTTTCTATAATTGTTTTCAAGTTTAATTTGTAGAAATCCTCTTTAATTTTGATTTTATTTTTATAAATTCAATTATGTTATTATTCAATTTACAAATTCAGTTCATTAAAAAAAAGTTCTCCGGTTATAATTATGATTATGCGAGAGAGATTTTTTTTAAATCAGACCTGGTCACTAATAATTTTTCTCTTATTTAGAACGTCAAGTGTGCTAACTTTCGTTTTTAAGAAGTACTTAAGTGCCTTCGTAACAAAATTTATATTAAGAGATGGGAAGAGGGGATGTGAGTTGTTTTTTTTTTTTTAAATATATAGTGGTTCGTAATATTATTTAGACAGTGAAAGATCTCATGTTTTCAAGGTCATGTGTGCAAAATTTCATCAACCTCAGAAAAAAAATCTGTATAAAAACCACACCGTTGCCCCGTCTTTATATATCTACATTGTTTTTTTTTAACAAGTTTCTATGTTTTAACAAGTTTTTTTCTAAATAATGTACTAATATAGAATTTTATGTATTCATATAATAGTATTGAGTTCCTCAAAATATACCATAAAACAATTGAATAAGGACATATTATATAATTATTATCAATCCAGTGTAACAAGAAAATGGCTCACCGTGCTATGTAAATTGCCTATATTGCAGGCGCTAGGAAAATCGACATTCTAACATTACGCATTTCTAAAGCAATTCGCAAATAATTTATTATTTTAGAAAGGATTGTTATAGTGATTTATGTTTGGTCATATTGGGCTACCTTCTTCTTTAGCCAATGTTTCAGTTAGCATTACAGTGTCCATCATCAAGGCAGAAGCGTAATCGAAGATTTTGGTGAAGTGTGTGCCTATGTGAGTAGATGCGATACGAGCTGTTATTATGCATTAAAATGTGTAGCCGTCAATTGCTGGATACCAAAAACTATTACGGAATATACTTATAGAATTTACCTCGTCCCTATTAAAATTAAAGGAATTTTTGTGATTTTCAATTACCTCCGTAATTAGGGGTGCTCTGTACTCTGTGCGTTTTAAGTCTTCGCGGGACTTTGGGAACAATTCCAAAGTAATGACTGATTTCATTTAAATATCCGGCAATTGCCGATACTGATATCCTTTTCGAGATCGTCCGTTCTGTCTGGCCTACATAACATACTGGCCTCTTGTTACATCGGGAATAGTTTATAAACTCTAACTGTTTCCAGAAGAAACGTTGCAGCCCTCTTTACGTTTTATATTTAGTCATAGTTCCGAAGACAGTGTTGATGCTTTCTTTTTTCAGTATCCTGGCAATTCTGTCCATCATAATGTGAACATAATCAATTCTGTCTTTGTCAAACTACCCCAGAGTTTTGGCTATTAAAATTTGCCTTATCCATCTTGCGGCGATAACTTGAATTTATCAAAATTGTTTTGATTTGTCGCTGTTCTATTATTAAACTTTAACAAAAACTATTTTTACTGACAAAAACCAAGCAATTTGTCCAGATGATGGACTTGTCAAATTTAGTATTAAATATTACGAAAGCTAAACTTGCTCCGGAACTCCTATTTAACAATTTGTGAGCGGAAATTCTATCACCACAACATGAAGAGCCATTACACCCTTCACATTGTTTAACTCCCTTCCTCTCCCCCACCCACCCAACCGCCCACCCCCCTCCACACCCATGACATCCGAGACTTCGATTCTCCGGGCGGTTTTAATGACCCAACAGCTTTACGGAAAATCATATTAAATTCTTACACTGAAGAATTTAACCACTAGAAGTGCGTTGTAGGATCTAAGCTCAAATTTCCCTAATCAAATTTTCAATTTAAAAAAAATCTTTTTTTAACAAATACTTTTTTTTACTGTTTAGGGCCTAGGAGTTGAAATATCCTACGCAGAATGGTGACATGAGCTTAATAAACTTCGTTTTTTCTTGCGTTAGGTTAAATTGATAAACTTTTTCGAATGCCGAAATTCTTTTTTTGAAAGTTTAGTGTATGTGAATATGTAAGTAATTTCAATGTCTCTTAACAGATGTAATTAGTATAATAGGTTGATAGATGTTTTTTTAAGACGTCTCAAAAGATGTCAGTAATTGTATCATATTAGAGTAACAACAGAACTGTCGTCCGTTCGGGTCTAATTCCGAAACCATTACGAAGATAACCGATCATATATGATCTATAGGTAGGCACCTTTAGTGAGCATTTCTCTGCTCCATATTATCACAGCCCTTCAGATATTCATTGTAAATAAGACGACAATAATTACTTTTCACATTCTTTTATATTCATTCGTACTCTTGTATATTATTTTATATTCTTTAATATTTCGTTTTTTTGTATTATTTTTAGTTCTTTTATTTTTTTTTCATTTATTTATGTTATGTTAATACTCTGTTTATAGAAACGACCACTACTAACAGGCATAACGTAGTGGTCGAAAAATCCCCAAATTATGAAATTGACAATGCAATGAATATTAAATTTTAAAAAATTGCGTGCGTCTAACCACTACTGCCACTTTTTACTTCAATAGCAAGAATTCACAAATATCAGAGATAATCATGGGTTAATAATTATATCAAAAGGTTCAACTGAAATGTTTAGTTAAATCAAATAATAATTAACAAAACATCACAAAAAATCTATTGAACTTACCTTATACATTAGTATACAAAAATAAACGGGTGACATCTGAACGTTGAGTTTGCTTTGACATTTTGTTATTCGCTTGTAGGCTTTGCATTCGTGGTTGCCATAACTAAGACGATAATATGATGAAATAACGATCGAACGTCATTTCCGTTAATGTTACTTCTGTCCAAAAAATATTTTAGTTTCGCGTTGTAAAGATGCCCCTAAAGAAGTCAAACTTCGAAAAAAAAAAAATATATATATAACACAAAAATTGTGATCCAGAAACTAAAACTCCCAATCATCAGAATTGTATTGTTCACCGTAGGAAAATACAGCACACAGCAGAAAGATATAATGACTTTTATTAGGCTGTATGGGGCCTAAAAGTCAACAGATATTGGCAACTACAGATTTCTTTGAAATCGGTAAAGATCAACCTCTAGGAATTATCAACCTCTAGAATTCATAAATCAATGTTGATTTGTTAGCTGCAGTTTCGAAACGATAACTTAAGTTTAAGTCCTTGCGGGATAAAACTATTTTATTGCTTCCTTTACGAGATTTTAAAGGCTTTCCTGAACTGAGCGAGTCCCCCGGGGCTGCGCTTAACGATACTCGATGTCACCGTACAAAGTGTTCAACCTGCTTACCTACTCTTATTATGACACGAGTTGATATTTTAATGAGCTTATTGCGAGCTAAAGGGTTATTTAAAATAAATGTTTTATGTTAACATCTTAAATGTGTTGCCTTCGAGAAACAAAACGACTGTTACGTGAAATAATATATTATTGAAGAAGAAGTTATTAAAATTTTTATTGCATGAATGCCACACAAGAGTCCGAACTGCTCCCGTCTTGCGCCTATGAGACTATGGCATCCCCGAGTGGGGTATTTTGTGAGGCTACAGGCAGTGGGGAGGGAAAGAAGTTGGGGAAGAGGGAGGTTGGGTAGTACCTGGCTATTCAGATGTGGTCACCAAACACGGTTAAAGCCATTTCAAGCACCGTTTCAATTCTGAATCAGGGCGATACTGAAAGTATCTTCCACTCTGAAACGTGTCGCAAATATATTATATATTATTTTTAATTAATTAATTGTGAAATAACACAAATTAATCAAATAAAAAATATTTGTGCACACCAGGTTCAAACCCGTCTCCTTCGGATTTGGGAGTCAAGAGCCTTACCGTTCGATCACGCCGGCCGTCTAAATGAAAATAAAAAAGAACAACACACAGAAAACAAAAAGGTAACGGTCGCAACCGGTACTCGACCCCGGGAGCTCTTGTCTTACCGGGACAATTGCCTTAAGAGGAAACCCGGTCGCCGAGAAAATTGAAAAATATGTATTTTACCAACATTTTGCTGTCACTGTCGTTCTTCCTCCCCGAAAACTAAGCGATAGAGAACTGCACCTCGGGCAGATAATACCTAAATAAAATCATCAAGATCTAGGTTTTGTATTCCCCATTTTCTTCTCCAAAGTTGAACCGATTGTTAAAATTTTTTTACTAACCGTATTCAAAGAAAATATTTTATGTATTCATGTTTTGTTTTTTTTTTTAAATGCGTTAAAAACAGGCAATTTTAATGATTGTGGAGAGTCCTAACTCCTAGAAGAAGTAACTTTTCATAAAAGGTACCGAGACTCTATATCGGGAGTCGATATCTAGGTACATATATTATATTAAACAATATTTATTCTGGTTTGTAAATATGGTTATTCTTTGCTTAATTACCGCATAATTTAAATTGATGGCTGAAAGGATTCTAAATAAATGTAAATGGCATGATGGTGTTATGGTTATCGTTCTGTTAATCTGGCGCTACAAAAAAACATTCCATTCATAATACCAGCCCCAGTGAAGTATTCGCTCACCCCTACCCTTCCCCCATACCCCTAGCAAACCGTCGTACGCCCACGCCACCTGCCTTTCCTTTACAACGCCACCCCCGCATCCAGTGGGCGAGCACACCCACGGACTTACACAGCAATGCATAGATCTACCATACACACGTAATTCGAGAGTCAGTCAAAAAGTAATGCCTCCTATTTTTGAAGTAAAACTTCTTTACGCACGCTGGACTTGGGGGGTAAGCTGGCGAATGTGTTACGAAAAGTGTGATGCGTTACGGGCGAGGCGAACGGGCTGTATCACACTGTAGAAGCAAGAGAGAGCAGTGCGCGCGCACATTATCTTTCTCTCTTCCTCTCATGGCCAGTGCATGAAGATTATTCGTAATTTCATTTCGTTCTTGAACAATTTTATAAATACTGTAAGAGCAAGAGAGAACAGTGCGCGCGCACATTTTTTTTCTGTTTAGAAGTTTTACTTCAATCGTGTTGTCTAAAGCACACTGATTTTTTTTTCTCTCCTTTTAATTGTCAAGATATGAAAATGCAATTGTCAAGATATTAAAATGCAATTGTCAAGATATTAAAATGCAATTGTCAAGATATTAAAATGCAATTGTCAAGATATGAAAATGCAATTGTCAAGATATTAAAATGCAATTGTCAAGATATGAAAATGCAATTGTCAAGATATTAAAATGCAATTGTCAAGATATTAAAATGCAATTGTCAAGATATTAAAATGCAATTGCACAGGTTGAAAACCACACTATTGACGATTAATTTGTCACTTATCAATATAATCTCCATCCATTTCCACAGTTTTGATCCATCTTTAACAAGGATATGTATTCTAGTGTGGGAAAAAGTCCTGCTTCCTATATAAGCCACTGATGCGCGGACATTTTCCCGGCCTCCGTACTTTCAAAGTGAATTTCACGATGAGCTTCACATCACATTGCATTATCTATAGTTATCCGGCGACCACCACGAATGAAATGATCGATTCGCTGAATGTTGCGTGGAGTCACTGCAATCAACTGCCTATCACTCCGTTTCTTTTCCGCCAACGGCGTTTGTCTTTCAGCTTCATTACGGCGTCGAACCCACCATCTAACAGTGCTGACATCCACTCATTCATCACCGTACACATTTTTCAGTCTTTCAAGATTGCGAATTTGCGTTTCATCTTCTGCATTCAAGAATTTAAGTTTTTTTTTTGTTTTAAAGAAAGACAAACATTCCAGGGTTACGAATAACCCAGCATCATTTGAAAATCTCCTATTACCACCACACTGAGCGTAAGATGTTGCTTGTGTTGAGATGGAGAACTTAGCCAGCCGAGGAATCGAACACGGAACGCCTGATGCCCACTCAATCACAGACCGGTCACTGAACGCTGTCTAATACGAGCATCGATGTCGGCAGATTGTAGATTGTAGAAGAAGGTTGGAGGAATAGCGCCAAATTCAAAATTTTTACTTAACTAACTTTATTTAAGTAGAAATAAATAGGAGGCATTAGTTTTTGACTGACCCTCGTAGAAATGTGTGAAACAACACACATACGTATTTAGAATAACGTATGGAACCTCACACACAACCTATATTGATGTGCAGAACTACATACGCTATTATCCATGATTAGGGAATGTCTGACTCGAGTCGCCGTTGACAATACGGCAATTTATCACATACTAATTTGTCATCATTCATTCTTGTCACGCCTCCGGTCTCCGTTCGGCGGTGTGGCCAACCGAGACACCAAATATCAGCCGCTTTACATCTATATTGAACTTCTAACGTACATCTTTTATGCATGTTCTTCGAACGTATCGAGAGATACATGATTCAAATTCAGATCTGAAATCAATATAGCAAATTATTGATTACTTTACTTTACTGATTACTTTTGATTATAAGAAAGTATTTGTTTATTTGCAAAATCAGAAAGAAGAGAACCCAGGACCTTAGAAATGTCGGCGTTCTACTTTTACCAGTGAAAAATTCGACCCTATCCCCTTCGGTCATATTTAACTTTATCATACTTCGATTAAGAACCACCAACATTATCTGTATATATTCTTATCTTCTTAGTTTATTGACTGATTTATATCTTAATGTATGATTTCAAGATTCTTCCATCCACCATTGTTGTTGTAATGCGACATCTATTGATTTTTCTACAAATCTAGGATGATTTTTCATTTAAGTTAATGAGTACAACTTCTAATTATAATATTTAATCTTTGTAGACAATATCAAACGAAATAGAAAAGTCAATATATTTACAGTTATATATTCATATGTGTTTTCTCTTTAAAACATTAACATAATCGTATTACTTACTTACTTACTTATTTACTCAATGTTGATTTTTACTATTTCCTCTAGGCAGATGTGAATATTTTTTTCTCATCTTTGTATTTATCGTACTTACGAGAATTACATTGATTCATTTTGTTCCTATCTTATTATTTTTATGTATTAAATTGATTGTTAAAATGCCAAAGTGGTTGTATTGAATTGCATATCTAATTAAGTACCTGGAAATAATATTATCTCATTCAACTTATGTAATTTATTAGGACTTGTTTTATGTAAAAGCCCTAATGGCGTAAATAAATAAATGTTAAACAATCAAGGCAAGAAGAAAATACAATTCACGAGCGTGTAAGGGTGTTAGGCATAGAATGCATGCACCAACCAGTTATGGCTGTGTGGCTGTGTCAGACCAAGCTACAGACACTCTGGGTCAACGCACGCGATACACGCTATCTATGGTCTCTAGCTATTGCGTACGCGGCTCGCGTGTGCGTCAGATGATTTGAAATTTATTTTTAGATTATGTTTATGTGATTCACTTCTCGTCAGACGTTATTCATAGCTTTGTAATTTTTTGTGATTCGCAATACGAATTTGAGGATGACTTAAATAATTAATTTTAAATAATATCTTCGTAGAACGAAAAAAAAAGTGAGAAGAAGACTTATAATATACGACGTACGATATCTATCAGTTAGATAAACATAATCACATTTATATCGGAATAATCGCATATCGACCCTTCGGAATAACAAGTTTCCATATGTCGCAGTAACGTCTTGCGATATTGAACTCTAAAGTAGCTTAGTATTAATCCATTATCGCATGACATTACCGCGACAGATGGAATCTTGTTATTTTAAAGGGTCGATATAACCGAACCTAATAGATAATACCACGCACACATGTCAAATCAACTCGTTGGAGGCGTCACCCAACTTCTTCCACCTTCTATAGGTACGTCCCACGCCCGATTTGAACATGGGATTGCGATTCGTGCGACAAATATGATTCCGAAGCATTTATTTCCATGGAAAATATATGGATCGTGTGTAGTCCATTTCCCCTAGCACACTCGATCGATAAGATCGAGATTTGAACTACTGCTCAACTAATTTCTTCCTGTATAACGAACAAGAACAAAATAAGTTTTAAATTCTCCTAAATTCTCCAAAATCCAAAATTCTCCAAAATAGGGCAATGAGAATAATACTTCGCCGAAATAGAATTTCAAAAGTAAATAAAATGTTAAAGGAAAAAAATGGATATAGATAAAAAATCATAAAATAGTTAACAACCCATTACCAAAATACTTCTCAAATAAAATTATATACAACAAGGACATTCCCAGACATAACTTAAGGACGTGCAAGGAAATCAGGCTACAAAAAAAGGAAAAAACGCAGACTTTTTCTCTGTTTTTGTATTATGTTTTTATTTGATATGTATGTATTATTCTTTGTTTTAAATATTTCTTTAAATAAAAAAAAAAAATAAAAATAAAAAAGTCTGCTGTACAAAGGGATCAAGTATTATAACACGCTACCAGAAACTTTAAAGTCCGCACCGATTGGAATGTTTAAGATGTATTGTAGGAGCTAAATCAAACTGGAGAAAATATGCATGAATTCAATATGTAATATTATAATTAATTATTAATTTGTAAACTTAAATGTACAAATTACTAAAATAAAATTAATATATAAATAAATAAGGATTGATAGGAAAACATTCGGTAACTTTTCATCGTTCCCTGAGACAACCGCATATCAGTTGATGTCGAATATATTAAAAACAAATTGTCATTTTGAGCTGTCACTTATTGGTTGATGATCTGCAGTTATGCCAGGGAACGATGAGAAGTTACCGAATGTTATCCTATTAATCCTTATCGATCGAGTGTGCTAGGGGGGCAGATATTTTAATGTGTTGCGTACATATCGTACGTCGACCTAGTGTGTTTGACCTTTATACTTTCGTGGTTTGACCTATTTATTTATATCAGTTTGACGGCCTCCGTATTTGAGGGTTAAGGTCCTTGACTAGCAATTAATTTGTGTTATTTCACAATTAAGTAATTTATAATAATATTTTATATTTGCGGCACATTCCTAAGTTAAAAATATACTCTTAGTATCGCCCTGGTGTAAGACCACCGTTCAAAATTCAAAAGTTGCTTTAAATGGCTTTAGCCATGTTTAGCGACCAGACCGGGTACTTCCCCACCTTCCTCTTCTCCCATCTCCTTCCCCTCTCCAGTACCTTCAGCCTCACAACATACCTCAATTGGAGATGCCTTATTCTCACTGACTCCAGACGAGAGCAGTTGAGACTCTTGTGCATTATTCATTAAAAAAAAGTTTTCCCATTGGGAACGCTTGCTACATTATAGCGTAGTCTGAAAGTACCTTTACTAAGCCTGCGCGTGGCTCGACTAAGTCAACCATTAACTGCAGCTAAGATAGCTTTGGCGCTCTTCCGGAGCACAGGGTCGCTAGTCCTAAATAAATACCCACTCATTAAGCAGGGCAAACGTAAAGTTCACAACTAGAATCGCGAATACAACAACTAACAACTACGTTGTCTTAAATCTGTGCAATTTGGTTATATAGTACGGTAGGTTCTGTATCGTATATTTGTATATTCCACCCATTTATTTACCTATTTAGACCTTAAACGAGGTCACATTAATAGTACAAAACTGCTAACCGTGTACAAATCGCCATTAGTACTCACAGTTGAATTTGGTAGCCACGTCTAGTCGGGAGTCACAAAATACTTAATAAAAATGACTCTGTGCAGAAACGGGCGGTCCGTTTGATAGATTCTCCTATCTTCAAACGGTTTTTACACACACCATATCTATGGTCTCGGTATGTGGCACTTTTACTATTTGTGTATTGAAAATTGTACATTGGTCAGATTGCCAATGGATTTTTTTTGATCGGAACTGTTGCCAAACCTGCAGGCAGGACAAAACCGGAGGATTCAAACGGTAGCAATATTCATTATTATATGGCAATCAATAGTGATGGGCACCCTCTTGACTTACTTACGACGAATCACTCGCATAAATTGTCATCATTCATTCACTCGCCATTATTGGAATAGACTGAAGGTCATTCTTGGAGGATTTTGGAATCGGAAGCCATCGTCTTTTCTTGCATCGGGATGGGCTTTTTCTTCAGAGATTCTTTGTTATCTGGACGACAAGCTACACCATTCATCTCCAACTACGCTGCAAGTTCAAAACGTTATCACACCATCAATTTATTTTATAAGCAAGCTCTTTGTCAGAGAGCGACAGCTTGCGGGTGTGTTTTGTGTGCCAATATAAATTTTTGTAATTCAAGTACTTTTTTTAATTTATTTTGAATATTAAAACCGAATTCTTACTATTAGATTAAGAGGCTATGTCATAGCTCATTTTGGATTGACAGTTTTAAGTGCCATGCTAAATCATAGTATTTTTAAAATATAGGCATATTGTTTCCACCTAATCCTACGGTAATATTATAGTTCTTTTGTAAAAGCAAATGGAAGATTTGTTAATATTATCTTCATCGATGATTTCATATTAGGCTAGCTTTACACTTATTAGTTTTTTTTCCGTAAGTCAAACACGGTAGCGACTTCTGTCAAAATTACGAATGTAAAATCAAAAGTCATTTAGGTGCCTTAATTTATAGAAAGTTACAGAAGTTGTTCATGCGGAAGTTTTTTGAAAGGTCTAATCGTGTCCGCGCGAACTTCCAGCCTTCTTACAGCTTATACAATCAGTTTTATGCGTCGCGCGAAATGTCAAAAATGAAAAGACAGGTGTTTTCGTAGGAGTTTTTTCCTATAAAAACAGGCATTTATCATTTTAATTAAAATATAATTAGGTTAAGTGTATAATTACTCACCTTATTATCTACCGAAAACAATATAAAATAACACTAGATTAATAAATAAATAACATAAATAGGAAATTAATAATTACTTACCCACAAAAACTAATGGAAATCGAAAGAAACATTTCTGATTTCAAAAACCGAAGAAATATTATTTATTTTTCATGTGGAAAAAAGCTTTCTGTAAATGAGCAACCTTCTATTTAACTATCGGTCCAATCTTTTCTAACCTCAATGTTTCCAATTATAATTATGTATTTGAATTCAATGTCGGTTGCTGTCAAGTACCTAGCTCATTTGTATAAAATTAAATAACTCCATTAATTTTTGCGCTTAATGGAACAAAACAACGCGTGGAAAATTATTTATTTCAAGCCAGATTCTATTTCAATACTTTATTTGGGCCTTTTCGTCTTTATTGACAGAATCGGATACATTTTGTCGCTCTGGTTTGTTTTTGTCTAACAGACCATTTTCCGTGAACTTGAGTTAAGTATGCATTTGTTCTCAAAAAGCCTTTATTTATACGATAATTGTTCAAAAAAAAAATTATAAAAGATTATTTAAGGGGTAACGCACTTTGTCTTACGTCCTCCAAAATGTATGTGCTTTTATCTTTAAAAAACATTAAAGCGCCATTTCTCTCGATTTACGTTTTGGTCTGTTGGTTAAAAACGAACTGAAGCGACGATTTGACGGCAGCCATAGTTGACGGGAAGCTATCTTACCGCAAATGAGCTATGAGCACATTCATAAGTTGAGCTTCCGAACAACTTCTGGGAGTATTAATTTCCATAAGTCGGATGCGTATGTAAACGCTCCTGTGAGTAAGTTGTCAAAAACTTCTTTAAGCCGTAAATTTTACTTACAAGTGTAAAGCTAGTCTTTAACAGTGAGTATTATAAACTTCTATACGTTAATTCTTATAAATTGAAAAATATATCAGTAAAAACCTTTTTTGCGTAACACGAGTGCTAGTTCCATTCGGTGCGACCGGCCGTAAAATTACAGTCAGATAAAATCAGTTCGGGTCAACGGTCAATCAGGTCGTCAGCCGTCAGTCATCTTCAGTCCTCACATATCTATAAAGCAGATCGAAGAACCTGTGGAGGAGTGAGCCAACCTTCGCGCCTAACCGTTTTTAGAGCGAAATTGGGGCAAACCCTGCTCATTTATTCATTGATATCTCTTGCGACAGATGTAAAGCGCTTGTTTCGTACAGCCTCCGAAATATGCATTGTTCTCTGGGTTAAGTGCGTCATTTATAATAATATTGTTTGTTTTAATAAAAAAAAAAAAAAAATTACTTAGTTCAAAGAGTCTTACTCATACCGAGAAAAACTTTATCCCATGAATCCGGGTCCCCCTTTAAATCACCAAACGTAGTGAACTACTTGAAGCCACACGGTTCACAGTGGGAACCACGTCAAAGGCGCTCTTAACAACGTGTACACAGTTAACATAATAATATGTAACAGGGGAACGGGTTTCTAAACTGTTTCTACGACTCATTCTTCAGTACAATAGATCAACTGTGAAATAATTATATTTCCTCCCTCCTACAACACGGTTCACTACTTCCTCTCCTGAAAAAGACTTTCCACATAGAATCCCTGCCAGAAGAAGATGGGAATAAAACAAGATTATAATAAAAAGGCAAGAATAAATAAAAGCTATGAATTTGTTATTCATATAAATTGTTAAATAACAGAACAAGGCGTGTTTACGTATTTTTTTGTATACAACGTTTCCAATCGAAATACGTACAAAACTCTTTGCTCGAACATATCTGCAAATCTTCCAATACTCTAAGAAATATTGATATTTTCCACTATACCCTTGAAACATTGAAAATCAAATAAACCTCGCAATGTATCTATTAAAACTAGTATTTTATTAGTGTTTATTAATTCCTTGTATTATTTTTTTTACTTTTACTATGTAATATTATGGCTTGTAATATTAACTTGCATTCTTATCTGTAACCATATCTAAAATGAATACAAATTTTATTATATTATATTCACCATTAATGGTAGATTCAGACTGGGTCGACGTACGTATGCATCGCTATGCCTAACAATATCTGGGCTACTTAGCAACCATAGATTTTCAATGAAAATTTATGTTTTAGAATCGCATTAGCCACACGCATCGCGACGTGCGATGTCTGTAGCCATTTTCATAGAAAATGTATGGGTTGCTAAGCATTGTTTGGCGTAGCGATGCGTACGTACGTCGTCCAGTCTGAATCTACCTTAAATGTAACATGAATTTATATTATATATATATGAGACAATTTGTTGTCTTTAGATTTTTAATGACAAATTATACCCTTTTAAATAAAACACTCGTGTTTCTAAGTTTCTTAACAAACAAACGACATTTATGTTTATTCTTTCTATTTCCTTTTTTATGGTTTCTAACAAACCAACTGACAAGTTCATAAATAAAATAATGCATTGGTAAAAACAAATGAACATATACTTTTAAATTCTAATTGACAGTAGACAAATCAAAATTAAAGGGAACATTTCCTTTACATATATATATATAACTTTTAGTTTCGTAAATAAAGTTTAATAAGAAAGAGGATTGTAATGTATTGTGTGTTGTCTGTTTGTTTGTTTGCAGAAATGCCTGACGACCCTGGACCTGACTAGTCTGGGAGTGGGGTCCTGTGTGGGCACGGGCATGTACCTGGTGAGCGGGATGGTGGCGCGCAACGTGGCCGGCCCCGGAGTCGTCATCAGCTTCATCATCGCGGCCCTCGCCAGCGTCTTCTCCGGTAAATACAATTCTTACGAGTTTCACCAGATGGTGATGGTGGATGGCTGGGAAGGTAGAAGGGAAACGCCGGCTTAGTCGAGTGGTAAGACACTCGACTCCCAATCCGAAGGTCGCGGGTTCGAACCCGGCGTGCGCAAATATTTTTTATTTAATTGATTTGTGTTCTTAATCAAATCAAATTTAATTAAAAATATTATAAGCTATTTTTCCGGCACGTTCCAGAGTGGAAGATACTCTCGATCGCCCTGGTGTAAGACCACCATTCAGAATTGAAACGTTGCTTGAAATGCTTTAGCCGTCTTTGGTGACCAGATCTGAATAGCCAGGTACTTCCACCCCTTCCTATTCCCCATCTCCTTCCTCTCCCAACTATCTTTAGCCTCACATGCCCAATTGGGGCTGCCATAGTCTCACTGGCTCTAGACGGGAGAATTTGGGACTCTTTAACGGTATTCAAATTAAAAAAAAAAAATTAATTTAAATTTAAAAAAAATTATAATACTTAATTAAAAAAAAAAAAGACGCGGGAGGGAAATGGGAGCGGTAATGGTGGTGGGAACGGGAAGGGTGACACGCAGGCAAGTTGTCAGTTGCCCCTCTCTCGTAGGGGACGAGAGAGGGGCAACTGCCGGATGAGAAGAAAGGGGATTGCAAAGGAGACTTAGTAGCCGTAGGGGTTATAGGGGTGAAAAGGGAATACCGTAAATTAGTCCTTTTTAAATCAAATTCTAGACAAATTAACTTTTTTTTACAAAAAAACATAAATTGATTTTGAAAGATTGTTATTTTATCTGGTAAACGCACGTTTTAAATTTTGAAAAACTAAGTTTATTTTGAATATATACTAAGGTTGTACCGTTGGTCGTTGGCAGATTTGTTCAATTTTCAAACTACATATTGTATTGTACAACACAAATTTCAAATCATATAATCATGCAATAAAATAAATCAATACGTAATCTATTAAACACATTATTTATTTACAGAATTTTAATTTTATTTAAATTAAAATCATTAAAATATAAATCCGAGTTAATGTTTTGTGACGAAAATACCTCAATTTTATATTTATTTAAGGTCTTACAAACTAAAAAATTTCATATTTTTTAACACACTTATTTTGTTTAGACATTATCGAAAAATCAAAAATACTTGCAAGAAGTACACGATATTTAATAATTTATCATCGCGCGTTTTGAGCATTCTTATTGCTTACTTGAATGTAGGTATATTTATTTATTTATTTATTAAAAGAATTTTATACGTAGTGTACATATTGTGTTATTTCGCCCGCCATGCTAGGGATGTCCCTGTGTTATGGCGGGTGAAGTATGCAGATTATATGGGTAATGAAGTACGTTTACTGATAATATAATAATTATGATAATGAGGTTTACAGTTAATGCAGCAATGAATTTATGATAATGAAATTTACATATAATATGGTAATTGATGATACTGATGTTAATTATTAAAGCAAGTTTTGAATGAAATAAATCGATATTAAATTTTTAATTTCAAAAATTTGATACGGGGAATAATCGATCTTTCTCATCGGAACCTCCCTGTACAGTTGCAAGCATTTTTAAACTTTTATTCTCAGCCACTGGTCCATCGATTTGGAAATGCTTCTCACACAGATAGTTGTATGTAGTCTGCTCACTGATCAGAAAATCTTCTGCTTTATTCGTGAAAGCACTTCAGTAAGCAGAATGAATCATAAACACCTTCTTTGATTAATGATACCGGGTACTCGTAAGTAAAAACACAATAATAAAAATAATTTCAATTAATAAAACAATTGATAATAACGTGTGCCCATGAAAAACCACAAAAAAACAAATCTTCTCCTTTGTAAAAGACACATTCAAAAGATCCATTTAGTAGCGATGATGCCACTGCCACTGTACCAAACACTACCTCGAGCCCACAGCACTACAGGCAGCGCGACGGTGCCAAATGTCATTGTGGAAGCCGGGAAATTCCCTTCTACCGTAATGGGTAAAATAGGTGGCAAAGTGCAGACTACTATTATTGAATAATTAAAAAAGCCACAGTCAAACTGTTTCCCCCGGGTTGAGGTTGCCACAAATTATCAGCCGAACCACATTAACTCACCTCAATTATTATAATTTAATGAATTAAAAAGTTTTTAACTTAATGAGGTAAACCTCAAATTGAAATATTTTAATTAATGAAGACAATATCAGCGACACTTAAACGAAAATCGGAAACAGAAAAATCGGAAAAAAGAAAGAAAAATCGGATAAGGTTACATCTGGACACGAACCCAAGACCTTCATCTTTCCGGGCCGTGGCCCTAACAACTGAGATACTGTGACCCTATCTTATTCGGTCATATTTAACTGATCATACTTCGACTTCCCAGATTGTTCTTTCTCATTGGTCATCACATCACTCTCTAAACAAATATCCTCTCTTTTATCGAGTTTTATGTAAAATCGCCTTCTCTTCTTTCAACATCGCTTCTAACTGAGTCTGAACTGGTCTTTAATCGACATTAAATATAATTTTGCTCATTTAAATTAAATTAAAAACATATAATTTCACTTTCCCTCATTTACAAAATGGGACGCTTCGGGGTGAACACAACGCGAAGGTATTTTAGCTGTTTAAACCTCCTCTGGGCTAGTGATTGCATTTCAATTTATTATTGAAGTAAATACCTACTTCTTTAGGCACGCTAGACTTGAGGGGTAAATTGGCGAATACTTTACGGAAATTACAGCGTTACGAGAGGAGCAATATCAAGCGTTACGAACGTTTCGGAGGCGAACGATAATAAATTTAAATTAATTTTGAGGTTCATTCCTCACAATCTACTTGTAACAACAGTGCTCAAATCCATAGTAATGACGTTTGGACAATAGTAGTTATGTTGTTGTTTCTCACATTCCAAACGTTAAAATCTAACTAATAACTAGCCAATTTTCGATTAGAATCCAAACGAATCTTCAATATAGATATTCTTATACACTGATGATTGGAATGGTTTTATTCGATACCAGAAAGAAAATGAGATTAGATTACTAAAGTATTTACTTCAGTCGTGTGGTCTAGGTTTTTTCATTTCAAACAAAGAAATAAATTGATAAAAAGTACAGCGCGGTTCTTTTACGGTCAGGTACATTTGTTAAAAAGGGCGACGCGGTTCTTTTACGGTCAGGTACATTTGTCCTTTTTAAAGACATCTCATATGGGTCCCATAGAAATCGATGTGTCTCCCTTACTATCATTGTTAAAAATATGATCTAAGCGGTGTTAGAAACAAAAACATCATGCTTTATATTTAAATCTAAAAATTAACCGCAAAAAAATATAATGTACATTTTTATGAATCCAAAATATCTGACACAATTTGAAAAAAAAAAAAATCTTTTAGAAATTTTTATTTATTATTTTAACATCAAACCATAAAAAAGTGGAGTAACGATAACGTTTATAATATCTATGTCTAATAAAATATGTATGTGTTTTTTCATTATTAGTAATTTTAATTATAAGAAACGTAGAGTGAGCCACTTATAAAACTTTTTTATGTTGGCATGCAAAATGTTTATATTTCAAAAGTTTAATTTTCATATCTACTTCAAAAGTTGTATGTTTATTTCGAATTATAAAAATTTGAAAGCGTATTTCATCACCTTTCTTAAACAGTTTTTAATTTCGGATTTTTAAGAAATATTCCATTTATTTGGATTTTATTGCAAAACGGAAATATATCGACCCTCTGAAAAAATACTGTTGAGGACTGAGGGGTTAACGAGACTAGAATTATTGGAAAATTTGTAGATTACCGTTTTAATGCAAACCATTTAAACCAGGGGTACCTAACCCAAACCAAATCTTAAGAACTTATTAAAAATATTTTATTGCCTTAATGTGATATCGAGGGGGGGCATTAAAAATCCATTCGATCATCCGAGAAATTGATTGCGAAAATAAATTCAGGAGGTAGGATATAGGGTACATGATGGTAGTACATAGGGTACATGATGGTAGGATATAGGGAACATGATGGTAGAATATAGGGTACATGACGGTAGGATATAGGGTACATGATGGTAGGACATAGGGTACATGATGGTAGGACATAGGGTACATGATGGTAGGATATAGGGTACATGATGGTAGGATATAGGGTACATGATGGTAGGATATAGGGTACATGATGGTAGGATATAGGGTACGTGATGGTAGGATATAGGGTACGTGATGGTAGGATAAAAAAGATTAACAACTTATTACAACTTTTTTCCATACAAAAAGACGTACCCATAAAAAATCCTTAGTGCAAGGTACAAACTTACCCGATAAATTTGCCGTGAGCCTGCCGGGTGCAATAGTGGTGACGTTGGATGGTTGTGATTGGCCCGTATCGTAACAGCGGAAAATAATAGTTCTAGCCGCACACGCCATACTAATTTTATCTTTTTATCAAATAAGTTGGTACCTTTAAAAGTTGGAATTTCGAAAAAAATATTTGTTTTTTTTACTCACACTAACTATCATGTAGAATCGCTTAACCCCCGGTAGCGCAACACGGCATAACACCCCAAAAACAAACAACGAAAATGCTTTTGGCCGTGAAAATCTAAAAACGTATCTGACTTCCTCTTCCTGCTTTAATCTATTTCCCCTCCTCTCTACCTTCAGCCTCACAACATGCCTCAATTGGGAATGCCATAGTGTCGCTGCCTTCAGAGGGTTGGGAGTAGTTGGGACTCTTGTGGGTTTCACATTTAAAAAAAAATAAGAATGGAAGATACTCTTAGTATCTCCCTGGTGTATGACCACTATTCAGAATTGACGTGGCTTGAGACGGTATTAGCCGTGTTTGGTGACCAGATATGAAGCAGGAACTTCCCTACTTCCCCTTCTTCCTCTGCTCCATTTCATTCCCCTTCCCACCACATTCAGCCTATATACAATACAATACCCCAAATGGGGATGCCATAGTCTCTCTGACTGCAGATGGGATCAGTTGGGACTGTTGCATGGTATTCGCTAAAAAACTAGGAATAAGATTTATCACGGAGAATTACTAACACGGAAAACTCGAGATGGAATGTTCTATTGATAACAACATTATTTGTGGTTAATTGAGATTTTCAGTGATTTCTCGAGCACGTCAGCTTATTTAAACGTTTTAAAGGGGGATTTTATTAAATAGGAGTAGAGTCGTTTTGTTGATTACCGGTGATAGTATTGAATATTAAACTTATGAAGATACCGGTAATAGTACTATATTACGTATTATCTTTTAGATTTTTTGTAAGACTTCTTTTGGGGCATTACGACGGGTAACTCAAATATATTTCATCATATTAACGTCGTACATATGGCAACAATGAATCCGAAGCCTAAAACTAATAACAAAACGTCAGGCAAACTCAAACGTCAGACAGCACCCGTTTATTTTTATTTACTAATTTATAAGGTAAGTTCAACAGTTTTTTTGTTGATTGTTGATTATTATATGATTTAACTAAAGATTTTAGTTTAAACTTTTGATTTGTATTATTATTTTTTACGTTGAATATTATCCCTTTATTCTCTATGATTCTTGTAAATGCTAGCTATTGAAGTAAAGAGTGGCAGTAGTGTCACAGTAAAAATAGTTTGGTTTGGAATTCAAATGGCTGAATCGCAGGAAAATTTTACCCCTTCGTCCATAAATAATTATAAACGTAAAAATCAACAACCTAATGATCATGACATAAAAAATGTAAGTTTTAAATTAGTTTTTAGTCGCGCTGAATTTTTTTTTTTTACATTATTTGAGGATATTTTGTCCACCATGCTAGGCACATGCCCGTGTGTAGATGTTCGATAATAAATTTAGTTGTGTAATAAATTAAAAATCACTACCGACTGATGATGATGGACAGTATAACGCTGGCTATAAAAGATGAAAACGCACCACGGCGTAATATCTTAAAAATAAATCACGAGGTTAATTTATTCTGTAGAGCCGCAAGCTTGCGTTAATATATCATGGATAATTTGCCGAATGCTATTTCCGGCTTTGACAGAGTTCCAAAAACAGAAACGGTGAAACTTATGGGTTATTATAGTCTGGTATTGGAATGGTCTATTGAATTAAATTTACTTTAAAATAACAGCCTGAAGAAACCTTCCAGAAACCTACAGAGATCATTAATTATTTTCATTCGGTTCGAACCCTGTACGATCATATTTATTGTGCTCCGTCAATATTTATCAAATATCGTGATATTTATTGAACGTGTAGGCTAGCATATTGACGGATCCCAGTATTTATCGCAGATATCTAGATTCTGAATTCCGTATTGTAAACTTTTTTATCACAATCCACGATCCATAGCACGATCAATTTTGATGGATCGTGAGCCATCAATATAAATCGAAGTGCTAACCTACACGTTCAATATTTATCACGATCAGGAATTTCAAATTCAAATCAATCGATATTTGAATCCGAATTGATCCGTCAATACGCTAGCCTACACGTTCAATAAATATCACAATCTTAATATATAAAACAAAGTCGGGTTACTTACACCATTTATAACTCAAGAACGGCTAAACCGATTTTTATGATCTTTGATTTGTTGGATTTGTCTGCGTCCCGATTAACAGAATAAATATTAAAACATCGGAAAAAATCGGGAAAAATAATTATGAAGAAAATTAATTTTTTCATATATTTTGTATTTATTTTATTTTATTTATTTATTTATTGAATCTATATAATAAGGTTTACATTTTTTTTTTGGCCTTGCCTGTCTCACTAGGAACTCCTGTGTCGAGACAGACTAGTTTACAAATATTTTCTAATTATAATTATATTTAATTCTAATTATAGTATGGAACGGCTTTTCAAATAATGTGCGTTGGTCGACATAATTTGAATCAATTCGAACTGTCGATGGTGTAGTGTGCCGAAAATTTCGTGCTTAGTCAACAGCTCAATTTCATTTTTTGAGCTTAGAGTAGGTACCTATTTATTTTAAATTAATAAAAACTTAATTTATTTCAGCTAATAAATTAAACACAACATTTATTGATTCTGAGGCGGTACGAAGTTTGCCAGGTCATCTAGTATTTGATAAATACTGACGGATCACAATACATATTGAACGTGTAGGGTAGCACTCTGATCCATTTTGATGACGCACGATCGATCAATATGAATCGTGATATGGATCTTGATAAATATTTAACGTGTAGCTTACTCCTTAGAACAGGTAATAATCTGCCTAGCTGGGAACTAATATCGCCCTGACCCATACTTATTAGCATTTGTATGCAATTTATTAAAAAAAGAATATAAGGCATTGTCTGAGATATTGAAGATATGTTACTGAGAATCGATACATTAGAAAGATTTATATTATATTAAAACTAGTTTTCTATATAGCCTTACCGTCAAATGATCGACAATGTTAATAAAACCAATAAATCTGTCCTCGCATAATATCGATTATTCCGAATTGACAGCTCGTAACGCTAATGTATGTACTATCCAACACGGCTACCATCTTAACAGGATAGACCAGACTTGGAACACAGACAAATTTACAGACAGATGATATGTAAAGTTCTTGATTTTAAGTAAGACTTCACTACTCACAGCGAAAAACTTTATCGTGAATTTATGATTTATTTATGAGATATTTTGCCGTGTTGCGCTTCCTCCTCATTCAACCAACTTTTCTAAAGGTTGCGTTACCTTCTTCTTTGGTTAAATATAACGGGGGGTAACGCAACACGGTATAAAACCCTAAAAATAAATCACGATAACACTTTTGGTAGTGAAAAACTCAAATCATGATATATTTTGGTTTATTATGCCATGTTGCTCTACTTCCTTTATTATCCAACGTTTCGGAGAGCATTACAGTGTTCACCAACAGGGCAGATGTGCCAATAGTAATAATTGTCCCTCATCTGACCTGTTGATGGACATTGTAATGCTGTCCGAAACGGCGGCTAAAGAAGAACGGCATAATAACCCAAACATAAATAACGGTAATACTTGACCGTGAAAATCTCCAAACATATCTTATCAAAACCTTGTTCAGAAACTATTTTCCTTATATATTTTGGGCAATTTTTCATATTTGTGCTATACTTAGCTGTTGTTAGTTTGTAGGTACTAACTTACAACTCTTTTCTTTCCTTTCTGTTGTTACTGTTTTATGTTGTGTTTTTATTGGATAATAAAAATAATAATACATAAATAAATTAAATAAAACACTACATAATACCTTGATTAATGTAATGCTAGTTGTGCAAAATACCAAACTGATAAACTTTGATCAGCATTAAACGCCGTAGAAAGGTTCATCGCCGGAAAATCTAAATACTCGCAAATTTTAGAGCACCTTCGAAATCTCCATTGGCTTTAAGCTTAAGTGGTATGAAAGGATATAAGTAGTTCAAACTACATTGGGTGGTGTTTAAAGTCAACAAAAGGGCCCTTAAGTACCTGAGCTGTGCATTTTGGAAAACACTAGTTTAGGCGAATTCGATGTACAGCCAAAGTTTGGAAATGCTTTCTGAGTATTAGAAGTCAAGGAGTGGAATATCCTCCAGAATCGAAGTATATACAAGTAGTATATATCGATATATAGGTTCATATATGTATTTTGGAGTTTCAACATTACTCAATATTCTAACATATAATATATAGTATAACAATAATAAGCCTTTTATTCTGGACTTCTGTTAGGTACATGAATTTAAATTGTACCTTAGAGTGGTGACTATATTCGTGCATTAGACACGAACGATTACAGAAACCGCCTATGATACACGAAAAGTTGGGCTCCCTCAGAGTCAGGTTCTATGGCTTCATTTGTAAATGCAATTTTATACAAAATGTTACACGACTTCGGACATTTTTAATCAGTGATTATACATGCGAAATTGAACAAATTTTGTTCCTTGTCTTCTTATTTCGACGAAAAAAAATTCATGTTCTCTGTACATAACTCCAAACCCACAAAGTGTATTAAGGGATGATTTTTTTTAACCTCCAAAAATTTTGTACGAAGAAGTTTCTCAAAAGAGTGTATTTTCTGTTACACTCTGTATAATCAATCATACAATGTTAACATACTGTCAATCAGCCTGGTTCAGCATTCAGGAGATTGCGATATTTATTTTTAATAAACGTATAGCGTTAACCGCTGAAATTTTAAAAAACTTGAAATACTTAGTGAACTTGCAGAGAAAGGATGAAAGTAGACTGAATGGTGTATAAATGAGATTCCTGAGGCGTATGTGTGATGAAACTACGAGTGACACTGTTACAAACGTGGATATGTGCAAGAATGCAATCAGCGTAATAAGTAAATAGGTGATTTGGAAATGTACAACAAATGGTTTAAAAAAAGGTTTAAAATCAAAAACGCCACTCCCCAAAAATGACGAAATTAAGTTACAAATGCCAATCTATGTGCAATGTCCGTAGCTACAATATGGTTTTTGAGATTCCGAGAAAAATCATCCGCAAATCATGGAGAAATCGAAATGAAAGTAGGGTTCAGATGAAAATCACCACTCTCCACAAGCAAAATCACCACTCTCCACAAAAGCCAATCACATGCATGAATTCAAAATAATTTGAACATGTCCCATCAAAACATTATTATAAAAAAATTGTAATAATTCACTATGGAATATATTTTTTAAGTTATTACTAAAAAATCACTCGAAAAATGCGAAAACAGAACATTCGGAGAGTGGCGCTTTTGCTTTTATACTCCTCAAATAATCGAAGAAAGGAGTATAAGGAGAATGTATGACCCAGGTGTAAATGGTAGAAGATGTAGAGGACGCCCGACGGAAACATGACACGATCAAATTAACCAAATTCTTGAGTCTGGCCATGTCTGGAGTCAGAATAACGAAAGGTGTGTATGAGACGATGTATGAATTGAATTAAGAAAGTAGTGTGTGCCAAGACCGAGTTTTTTGGCAGTCCAGTCTCTCTGTTACCTCTGTACGGATACGACATGATGGTAAGTTAGTTGTTAATATTAGCCAAGAAAAATAACGTATTTAGCATTTCGTGACAAAACTTAAATCAAAATTAAAGTGTTTCCTGGCACGGTTTGGCTATTTTTAGTAACTAGGTCAGAATAAGTAGATATTTCATAGTTCTTAAACCTTAAATAAGTATTTGACTTCTCCAGTCCCATTCCTTTTGCCACACAACGTTTCCACAAAAGTAAAGTACCGTGAAGTAGTAAGGAAGTCGTAAATTGAAACGCCAACTTATTCATAAATAAAGTTCTCGTTTCTTACTTTACCAGCCCCTCTCATCTGACTACCTTATGTCATACGATCTTTTCCTCACGCGTTTAGCCTGGAACAACAAAACAAGGTTGAATAGATAGGCCGATTTGATTTAACATCTAATTAACCCTACCCACTTTAGCACTTTATGTCAAAGTTTTATAATTGTGCATTTTGATATAAAATGTTATATTTTTAAAACGTTTATATAGAGTATACATATCGCAAACACTCGCCGTAACACAGGGACGGCACGTAAAATATTTTTTTTTGTTTTATTTCACGACGGTGGGTGAAAAAATTCTCAATTTTTGTTATGAAATAAAATAATTAATTGTGAAAAAAAAGTATATTGTGTTTCAACTTAGAACTACGAACATTATCTTCATTTTCTTGTTTTTTATTATTGTCGGTGTGTACGAGTCTGTTTGCAAAATTCCATTCGAATCAAATTGCAGTTTAGATCGTGTTTTGGATAAATAATTCATATTTCATTAAATGAAAACAAATCACCTTGTATACTCCATGTATTTAATCAAAACTATGAACATTTCAAAACCAATGATTTCTTTGTCAAAATAAAAATTATAATGACTTACAAATATTGAAAAAGTAAATATAAGCTTTTTTATATTTTAGATAAGTGGTCAGAGCAATGCCTCAGCTAGGCAAAGGGTCTTGGGTTTAATTTCCGGATGAGACCGAATCTTTTTCGTTTGTAGATTGTTCGTTTGGGAGTGAATAATAATGTTTGTATTTATTTCACACTAATTATGGATCGTTGGTTATTGTATACTTTGTTTGTACCGTGTCATGGTAGATGAACCTCATATCCCATATTAACTTCATTTAGATGAACCTCATATCCCATATTAACTTCATATCCCATACATCCCATATTAAGCTTCATATCTCATATAAACACAATCAATGGATGAACATGCTTGGCTTCATTCTTCGAAATTCCAGAGGTTTCAGGAATATTTCAACATTAAAAATTTTGTGTATATCCCTAAGTGGTAGTGAAGTCGAATATAACTCCGCGATCTGGTCGCCCTATTATAAATTACATTTAGACTCAATCGAAAAAATTCTACATAAATTACTAAGACACATTAATTTCAAACTCGATATTCCCGTTATACATAAACTATAAATCTATTATATTAAATCTCAGATGGAAGAATTATATCCGACTTAATATTTATGTTCAAAATTGTAAATGGTAGTATCGACAGTCCCGATTTAAATAACATCATTGAATTTCATATACCTAGGAGAGCTACTCGTTCTAAAGTCCTGTTTAAATGCAACAACACCAGGACTGAGTATTCCAAAAAGGTTTGCATGCAGTTTATTATTATATATTTAACTGCTCGGAAAGTAGGTACAAGAGGGCTAGACTATCATATCTTTTCAATCAATATTAATTTAATCTAAGTTTACCTTATTTATATTATAGAATTTGTATATATTTGTATCTCTTGCTCATATCTCTATAATTTATAAAAAAATATATACAAATTCTATAATTTGTATATATTTTAAATAAAGAATAACAAATTAACTGTGGCATTTGATTGTGAAATGACATCAGAGATATGAGCAAGAGATACAAATATATACAAATTATAGAATTTGTATATATTTGTATCTCTTGCTCATATCTCTGATGTCATTTCACAATCAAATGCCACAGTTAATTTGTTATTCTTTATTTAAAATGATTGTTAAAATTTTCTTATGGTTCTAATTGTGTCATGTAACTATTGTTTATGGTATATTTTACCGTAAAAATTAAATAAATAATGTGTTGCTCGTATTGTTCGTTGTAGGAGCTTGCTACGCGGAGTTCGGGGTGCGTGTGCCGCACACTACGGGCTCGGCCTACATGTACTCCTATGTCACTGTGGGCGAGTTCATTGCCTTCGTCATCGGCTGGAACATGATCCTAGAGTACCTGGTAAGTCCTTTACACTCTAATACAATCCTCTTCTTCTTATGGCGGGACTTCGTGGCATTACTTTCTTTCTTCTTTCTTCTTTCTTCTTTCTTCTTTCTTCTTTCTTCTTTCTTCTTTCTTCTTTCTTCTTTCTTCTTTCTTCTTTCTTCTTTCTTCTTTCTTCTTTCTTCTTTCTTCTTTCTTCTTTCTTCTTTCTTCTTTCTTCTTTCTTCTTTCTTCTTTCTTCTTTCTTCTTTCTTCTTTCTTCTTTCTTCTTTCTTCTTTCTTCTTTCTTCTTTCTTCTTTCTTCTTTCTTCTTTCTTCTTTCTTCTTTCTTCTTTCTTCTTTCTTCTCTCTTCTTTATCTATCTTCTTCTTTATCTATCTTATCTATCCTAAACATCGTGGAAGAACTTCAATGGAGGCAAAGCAATGTTTAGATTCTATGTTCATAGATACCCTACCGAACCGTATTGAACCGATAATTGAACCAAATATTCTACCGAGTATTCAACCGCTTTTTAAACCGAATATAAAACAGAGTATTGAACCGAGTATCGGAGCCGTTTATTAAACCGACTACTGACCTGAACCTTACAAGGAACCAATTCGTATAATCACTTTCCGTGGCACTTCCTTTCAAGGAATCGCCGGCAACTAACATTCTAACAACACCGATAGAAATCCTGTATTTCTACTTTGAAAGTCATCCATAAAATTGTTCTAGTTCATGGTTTATTCAACGAACCAGATGTCCGCTGCCTTTTATATTTTGATGTCGAATTATACCATAACAACGTTTCTTGCAACAAAAATATTTCTATCAACTTGGTTGTTCCAAAGAGGGTTGCAACGAGGAACCATAAGAGAAATTCGGTTTTTTGTGTGAATACCACACACGATTCGGTTTTTTGTGTGAATACCACACACGATTCCCAATTCTTCCAACCGACTGTAGCCAATGAAACTATGGCATCCCTAAAGTATATTTAAAAGCCGAAAGTAGCGGGGAGGAAGGAGATGGGGAAGAGGAACTTGGAAAGTAAAAACTTGGTATTCAGTTTATTCAAGTTTTCATAAAGCTTTTTATTCTTTAAAATGTCATCCTACCATGTGTACAATATATTATAGCCACTTTAAATTTTAGTCCGAAATGTGACCATCACACTTTTATATCGTTAGCATTCACATATCATCAATACATCAATGTTTAATAAAACACTCTCAAGATGGACAAGTAATCATCAATCCCGATAGATTCTGCAAACAGCCAGAAGTCCAGTGTAGTTGATTAATGATCACTTAATTCGATTAGATGTCTCGAATTATCCCTCACTAATCAAATCCATCTCCAACCGTCCGATAAGCGATATCAACTTCCGAAGTCGAGTTATCGAAGCCAGGCTCGAACCGCACTCAGAAGTAATCTCAAGTAACAAATTGGAACTGACCAAGAAATGCCCAATGCGGTAGCTTCAAGACCAAGGCCAGTAGTTGTGTTAAAGGGTCAATGTCAATGCCACCACAGCCATTAACAGCCAACAGCCGATGCATCAACTGATTGTGTCGGCATCTTTCCGCATCGTACACAAAGTTCCGGGAAGAGCCAAGTTTCGCGTCAAAATTTTTGTTTTTGTTGGAAAATGTTCCAAACTTAGTTTTAAACCGCTTCCGAGAGAAAACCTTAAATTTTCCAGGAATATCTTCCCTTCCTGTGACGCCCGTCTCCGCTTCACAAGTATTACTCGAATTATATTACTTGGTTCTTGCCATGTTTTGCTTCCCTAATTTATCACATTCTCTGTCATCCTTCATTTTCCTTGAACATTTTATTCCGTTTTATTTATTTTTTAAACATATTTACAGAGTGTTAACAATTATTACAATAAAAATTGTTCAAAGTATGCGTAATCAAGTTTTTGTTGTTATTAGATTCTAGTAGTGAAAAAATAAAAATAATCATAATGAAATACAGAAATTGAGATATAAAACATAGTAAGTACATTACCTATAGAGAAAGATAAGAAATAAATATAGAAGAAAACATAATAATAAATAGATTAAATAACTGTTCTCTATGACATCGTGGTAGAAGATTGTTACTTTGTTTTTTAAAGTATGTGAATTGTTTGCGAAGATATCTCCACGGTCACATTGAATAAGTACAGACCACACATTCGAGACCTCACAGTTTTTTCTTAAATTGGGACAGTCGTATTATTGGATTGGGGGCATTCACGCTTTTACGAAAAGCCCATTTTATAAGTACAAATCTTACTTTAACTAGCATATTTGCTATGTATTGTAATTGTAACTAACTAACTAACTAACTAACCATCACGCCGTTTCCCCGCAGGGGTAGGCAGAGAGGACGGACCGCCAAACAACTCGGTCTTGGCACACGCTCCTTGCCTCATTCACATTCATACATCTTCTCATACATACTCTTCTATTATTCTGACTCTTGACATGGCCCGACTCAAGTATCTGATTTACTTGATCGTGCCACGTCTTCCTTGGGCGTCCTCGGCTTCTTATACCGTTCACATTCGCGTCATAAATTCTCTTTACACTCCTTTCTTCATTCATTCGCTCAACATGCCCAAACCATCTAAGCGTCCCTTTCTTAATCTTACTTACTACGCTCACATCAGCCTTGCATTCTTTTCGGATCTCCACATTCCTCACACGATCATACATGGTTTTACCACACATACGCCTCAGGGATCTCATTTCTACAGCATTCAGTCTACTTTCATCCTTTCTCTGCCATTTCCACGCTTCACTGCCATACATCAGGGTAGGTACCAGTACTCCATTGTGGACTGCTAGCTTCGCTTCTGTAGACAACTTTTTGTTGGCTCCAACGGCGTTCAATCCTCCATTAATGGAGTTACCTGCATTCACCCTTCTTTCGATATCCCTATCAGCCTTCCCATCTCTCGTAAACATACTTCCCAAATATACAAACTCATCCACCTGCTCCAAGTATTCATCATTCACAACTATATTGCACACCGTTTTCTGACTCTCTCTTTCAAACACCATGACTTTAGACTTACTTACATTCATCATTAATTCATTCTTCATACATACTTCGTTCATCCTAGACACGAGAGACTGCAGATCTTCTATACTGTTGGCAATCAGCACCGCATCATCAGCATACAACAGGCAACATACTATCAGATTATTCAATTTCGCGCCCAATCCCGCCTCTTTCAATTCTTGCATACAATTGTCCATGTATAGATTGAATAACCACGGTGACATTACGCAACCTTGCTTAACACCTTTTATGATGTCAAACCACCCCGTAAAACCACCGTTTACCCTTATGCAAGCAACGCTTCCCTCGTATAGAGACGCGATTGCCTGTACAAGATTTGTATTCACTCCATACTTGGACAATACCTTCCATAGCTTTTTCCTGTCGACGCGGTCGTATGCTTTTTGTAGATCTACAAAGGCACAGAAAAGTTTCTGGTTTTTTGCCAGAAACTTCTCAGTGAGCATACGCAAAGAGAAAATCTGATCCATGCACCCCCGTCCACTCATAAAAGCACCTTGCACATCCCATATTTTATCTTTTGTTTCCATTCTTACCCTTTCAATCAATATTCTACCATACAGCTTGCCGACTGAACTTAGCAAACTAATAGCCCTATGATTCCCACAATCCATGCGTGACCCTTTACCTTTGTATAACGGCATGATCACAGCCCTTCTCCAATCTAATGGCGTGTAACCCTCCTCTAAACATTGGTTAAAAAGTTTGCACAACCATGTGAGAATTATATGGCTATCACCTTTAAAGTATTCGGCAGCGATATTGTCGAACCCAACAGCCTTACCATTCTTCATACATTTAATTGATCTTTTTATTTCATCCATGCTGATTCTGGTAACATTCACTCCGTCGTCGCTCATCCCTGATTCGCCGCTGGAATCACTGTCATCCAGATTGCTTTCAAAGACTTCCTCAAAATATTTCATCCATCTATCTTTTATTTCTTCCTCATTCGTCAACATTTTCCCATCTTTTGATTTTATCACTTTCATACTTCCGTTATCTGTACCACTCCGGGATCTTTTGACCTCCTTCCAAAACAGTTTAATGTTTTCTTGGAAGTGGTTGGTCATTTTAATTCCCTCTTCCTCTTTCAGGCGTTTCTTTCGTTCTTTCACTCCGACACTTACTCTTTTCTTGCATTCCTTATATACTTCTTTCGCTCGATCTCTCTCTTCACTAGATGCACTGCCAGACGCTATCAGATATAACCATGCTTTCTTCTTCTCTGAGACCAGTGCCTTGATCTCGTCATCCCACCATGCATCACCTTTTTTCCTACCTTGCGTACTTAATCCACACACGTCTCTAGCAGATTCACAAAGACTTACTTTTATGTGGTTCCACGTTTCATCTATGCTAAGACCGTCCATTTCCTTCTCATTCAGTCTCATCTCTGCACACTTCTCATACTCACTTCTGATAATATCGTTTTGTAGTTTTTCTACTTTGACTCTTGTTGGAGTCGTTACCGTTTTCACTTTAGAGCGCCAGCCACGGAAGAGGTTTACTCTCGACACTACTAGAAAGTGGTCAGTTTCAACCTCAGCCCCTCTGAAAGCTCTTGTGTCCTCGGTAACGGTTCTCAACCTAGAGTCAATTACTACAAAGTCAATTATAGATCTATCATTTCCTCTTTCCCACGTATATTGGTGGATACCTTTATGATCGAAGAAAGTATTCGACACAAACAGGTTCCACTCTAAACATACTTCAAGTATTCTGTTCCCATTGTCATTCGTTCTTTTATCCCCAAACATACCTAAGGCTGAATCAAATCCGTCACGTCTGACTCCCACCCACCCATTCAAATCGCCCGCCATTATAATCCTTTCATTACTTTTTTTTTGTCTCATTACATCATTCACTCCAGTCCAAAAATTATCTTTCACTTCGTCGCTTTCAGAATTAACAGGGGCATAGCAAATAACTAGAAACACCCTTGTCAAACCAATTTTGTAATTGTAATTATTTTAATTACCTTTTCTTATAAAAGGAAAAGCTTTACCCCAATTCTAATTAACTTCCCCACTCTTACCCCTCCCTATTCCTTCTTCACTTCTCCTCACCATAGGTGATCTATATTTAATTTTTAACTTTCGAATACATTTAATCCTGATGATGTGAACATTGTTCACGAAACATGTACATTGTGTATCAATAAATAAAAGTATTTATATTTTTATTAAAAAAAATAACGCCATCGCAAAGAGAAAACCTTTCAAAGGAAGTTCTATGCGAAAAATTAAGGAAAATATTGTTTCCTTCTTGTGAGAACTTTTATAGTTTTCCGGTAATTGATAGAAGATTATATTTAATCACTGATGAGAAGACATAACTAATTTCCGCTTTAACGGTTCGAGTCGAGGACTCGTAAAAGCTACCGAGATAATTTGTGTAATGTTGATCATATAAGTCACTATAGTTAAACAGAAACTAAATGCGGGTTCAAAATCCAAACTGAGTACAGGTAAAGAAACACGAGAAGGTTTACGACTTAAAATTAATTTTATTTAACCAAATGTTTTTATTATCTTCGGGACTGAATTCAAGTCTTTCATTCAGTGTCTTCAAGTCTGAATTTAAAGATTGAATAAAAATGCGTAGGTGTTTAAATATACCTACAAGGTGTCCGGTAACTCATATTACATACATATTTCAGAATCAAGAAAATTCTTAGACAGGTTTATATGATGCTAATTAATAAAGCGGTAACCAATTTATGAGACATTTAAATTAAAATAATATTTGAATTTTATCTTGAATTTAATTTTATTTGACTTCACATATTTTCCTTTTTACAATACAATATACATGTTACATCGGTAAATTTTTATTTGTAATTTAAATAACGTTTTACAGTTCACGGAAAACGTAGATATACATATTTATTTAATTAACACGAAATTTATTCCATCTTATCATCCAATCATGCGCAAAATGAGAAGCTTCCGACGATACTCTTCGAATGTTCGACAGGTTGAGGCCGCAAGCCTCTGCTGCCAATAAATGTACTTGCTTGAAGTTCAATGTTTTGATGTATGCTGGATTGTCACGGATTTTTTTTAATAACTTGATAACATTATAAACTATCGCTTTTTCACCTGCCTTCAATTCGTATCGTTGATTTACATCCACCATTTTGAATATGTATTATCTACTAAAAGCACTGATATTAGATCATACAATATGAAATCACAAGCACACCGATTAAATAAATGGAGTCAAACTGACATTAATAAAGTAGATCAAATTGAAAATAAAGTGATGGACTGGTTTTTGATCTTATGAAGTCAATGCACTACTCATTACTAAATGTATAATCATTGATTGTTTGCTTATATAGAAGCACGATATAAATAACAATGGAATTTCCAAAGGATTTAGTCGCCTAATCGACGGGAATAACCGCCATTCGAATTTTTAAATTTTGTTTAGGAGTGTATAATTATTAGGTATCGTGTAATATATTTTTCTTAGGATCCAGCTAAATCTATTTCCGAAAATCTGAATTTTCGAGGTTCGAATAAATAATAAGAAATACAAGATTACGGTGGAGTGTCTTTCGAGTTTGGGTTTTTCTGAGTTTTTACTGTACGTTAATCCCCGTGTGAAATTTTGGCAGTGCACTTGGTATCTGTTTGACTATAGCTAAAGCTATTATATCTACCTACATGATTACAACATACAACAATACTCTTCGACAGTTTGAAGTATTTCCACAGATTAAAAAAAATCTATCATAATGTATTAAAACATTTAAAAACTTTTTTCTACTTATTTTTTTGTGACTAACTAGTTTCAAACTTTTAAGGCCATCTTCAGACTGGTATAATTGTTTCACTACAATTTATATACATATCAAAGTTAGGATCCACTTTTTGAAGTAAAAGTTCTTTACGCACGCTTTACTTGGGGAGTAAGCTGGTGAATGCATGACGAAATCGTTACGAAAAGTGTAATCGGGCGAGGCGAACTATAATAAATTTAAATAAATATATAGATAATTAATAATGACAGCGCCCTTGAGGTGATTTCTCACAAAAACGGCGCTCTACAAATTATCCAATTATTATTATTATATGTGTAAGTATATAAATGTATATTATACATACATACATTCAGACCGGTCAGTGGTTGAGTGGGCATAGCGTTTGGGTTCCGTGTTCGATTCCTCGGCTGGCAAAGTCCTCCATCACAACAAAAGCAACATCTTCCGCTTAGTGTGGTGGTAATAGGAGATTTTCAAATGTTGTTGGCTTATTTGTAACCCAGGAATGTTTGTCTTTCTTAAAAAAAAAATATATAGATATATTGATACAGTTGTTATTAGAAGTACATTGAGATATTGTTGAAAAGAAGTACAAAAGAAATATGTAATCGTGTTATATGATATATTACGTTAATATAAGACCGGACATAAAAGAAAGTGTGATTTATGTGTGATAAAAGCAAGTATTTAGGTTCATTATTTAAAGTGTGTTACATAAAAAAACGAATATGAAGTACTTAAGGTATAGAATGTACTGCTTAAGGCATAGAATTTTAAAATAATAAAAGAGACATTTTATTTAAACATAATTAAAATATGTAAAAGAGGTGACTTGTTAGCAAGTAGAATCGAGCAAAATGGTCAACATCAACATCGACATAAATATAAAAACTATATAAAAATAAATATATAAACACCTACACGACAACAATAAAATGGGTTAATAATTCATGTAAGGTATTCCTCACATAAATATTAAAGTAATCTATTAAACGTAATCATGCCTACTGGTGATAACCAAATAACTAGAAATTAAATCGTCAAAGACAAATACCAAAAAATATAGGGAAAACATGTAATTTGAATAATTCCTTCAACACTACTCCCGTCAACTCCCCTCCCCAATATGTTACGTATATAAACAGTAGCTTAAAAAACAATTGTGCCACTTTGAAGATGACCTTAATAGGCTGAAACCGATTACGGTCACAAATAAATTAAATGGAAAAAAGTTTTAAATCGTTTTAATATAATATTATGATAAATTTCCACGACGAATTGTCAGAATCAAAAATAGAAATATGCAATTAAAAGTTTTTTGGAATATCTTAATAGGTAAAACTCCAAATTGTAATATTTAATCATTGAAGACAATATTAGCAACTCTCAAACTAAAATTTAAAAGAGAAAAATCAGAACATAAATCGGTCGCATCGAGGAATTGAATTCTTCCTAAGTTTAATTCCCAGATGCGGCCGAATCTTTTTCTGATGTTTCTGTTACAAATTTTCGTTTGTAAAATTGTCTCTAGTGATTAAAAACAATACAGTAAGTAAGTACTAAAACGATGCCCAAAATTTATAAACGGTCCTAATTTTAATAAAACGAAAGTATAAAATCCACTGTTTTTAATGTCCCTGTGTCAACAGAGTAAAAATAAAATAATTTAAGTAAATCCGCATTGTTGAAGTCTGTCAAGCTCAGTACTTAATACCTAACCGCACCTTGATACTGCGAAGTTAAACCAGTGGTTCTAAATTAAAGTTTTTTTTTAATTATATTACGCTTTTGCAATGGATGTCCAACCGTTCATCGCCAACGCATATTTGCTGTGAACAAAATAACTATTGACCCTGGTAATAAATTTAAATTCACGAAGAATGAGAAATTATTTAAGTTCATGAAAAATGATATCTCGCAGCGTGTCGGCAGCTGGAACTTCCAGAACTGCGAATATACAATGAAATTTAAAGGAACTGGAACGAAATTACTTAGGTGACTATCTGGTAGCTTGTGGCTTGTAAGAATTTAGGGGTCAGCGTGTCCACGAATAATAATGGTGATGAATCCATCCCTTCCGCTACGGTGCAAGGGATGAATTACGATGGGTCGAGAGAGAACTGCTGGAAAGGTAAAAGGTCTCCCCACGCCGATCTCCCGATCTGGCCCGCCAAGCAGCTGGTGGGCAGGAGATCCGCTGCCAAAATCTAAAAACATTTGTAGCGAACCATCTAGAGTGACACATGTTGGTTAACCAATACCTGCCTCCCAAATTGAAAGTACAAAATACTTATTCTAACATTATTTATAAATATTTTGTTGCTTTTCTGTAAACCTTTATATATCTGACCTTTTTTATATATTACCACCCCGGCATCGCTTAGGGAGTTGATCGTACCGGGACTCGTTTCTGAGTTTTATTGTGTACTTACTTTTATAATATATTTTATAGACTGATTATAATCTTATATACTAGGTGGCGCAAAAGAAATCACCCTTGGCAAATGTCAGTTCTGCTTTGACATTTGTGAAGTCAACGGATACAAAATACACGTCAATAAGAAATGAATAGCTATACCCGTCAACAAAGGGAAAAAAATGTTTTTTTGATTGACACCGGCCAGTGCAAATCACCAAAACCTCTCGTTTGGTGAGTTGGGCTACTAGCCGGCAAGAGCGCCTGATTTAACCGTTCCATACATTTGTGAGCTTTCTAGAAATTAGGAGTCCATCTCAACTTCAGACTGTTGAAACCCTCAAAGAGAATATCTGTCAAGAATGCGAGAACCTACCGCCGGAAGAATGGAAAATGCTACAAATCGGGCCCGTATGGTCACAATTCTGGCGGCGGCCACTTGTCTGATACGAATTTTTCGACATAAAGGAAAAAAAATTAAACTCAATTCAAATGCAGAAATAAATTTTTCATTCATAAAAAAAATTACAGCCAAAGAACTTTAAGTGACAACTTTTACGCCACCCTGTACATTTTCATTTTAACTATTTTTTTACTCGTGTTTAAACTTATTATCATGTTAAAGGTGTACCTGCTTTATCTAAAAGCCTTCTGGGCGTACTAGAAATATATTCTAGGTATTAGAAGGTTTCTACAATGCATGACCAGACGGTTGAACCGTCAAAGAATGGTTTGGAAGCCTTTGAGAACTTATTGCTGGAACTTCATGCTTTGCAACAGCCTTTTTTATGCTGAAAATAAAAGCACTATCATGTTTCAAAGGGGTTGCTTTTTGGATTTTACGTAAAATAATATTAAAGACGAGAAAAGATTTCCACACTCCGCGTTTAGTCGCTGTTAAAACGAAGCTTACGAATTATCATTAACACATTTTTAAATGTATACCAGCGGATATAAGGCACATATTCACTAACATGCTGCTACTTTTCAGGGTGGATTTGTTTTAATGTTATATACACACAGGAGGTGCTGAGTAAATTAAATATATAATAATAAAAATAATCATGGTGATCCACTATTCCTTGAAAAATTATAAATCGGAATCCTCGCATCTTTTTGAGAGGGATTTAAAAATACTTGACATACTTTTTGGAAAGGTTGGAGAAGGTATTCGAGAGTTGTTTTTATGGGTTGATAAAAGACTCTAAAAAAATTAACTCTTCTCTTACTCTTTATTCATTACAATAACAAGGTTACAAAAACAATTTCACGGAACCAAGCGACGCAGAATCTAGGGACATCCGTCCGCCACCGTAATTGGGCATTAACTGATACAAAATACAGCTAATCTTTATTCCGAATGGCATAAGGTTTAATTCTCAATAAAAACAGCGCATTGCTTTGTTTTCTTTTATTTTGTGAAATTCTGGCACAAAATATTAAAATGCTTTCCGATCATTTTCTAAAGAACTTAATATTCCACATTATACAATAAAACTATATCCGAAAAAGGGGCTCATTAAAAGGAGATTTTACAGATGAAAAAAAAAATTATAGGCTTTATATTTTAATTTTTTTCCAGACTACAAAAAGACTTTAAAAAATACTGGATTATTTTGTGTTCTTCTCGCATGAACATTTTGTATTCTTCTCCTGTTCTACTTGCAGTATTTGATTGAAGCATCTATAATATTTCTAAACGATCAAATTTTCAAAACAACAACAAACGATTTTGCATGATTTTGCATTATTTCGCAGGCCTTTATTTTAAATTTTAAATAAAGTACAAAATAAGTATCATTGAAAAAGAAGATAACACTCATAATCTAAATTAAAATATGAAAATGAACAAGACACAGAAATAATAAAACATAATTTTTTTTTAAATTTTTCTGTGTATTGTTTATCTTCATATTTTAATTTTGATTATGAGTGTTATCTTCTTCTTCGTGATATATTACATTGATGGAAATAACCTTCAAAAGTTAAAAAGAGAGTTTTTCTTTTAAAAAAATGATTACAAATAATTAAGTTAATCTGGACAGTATCGATTCCACATTGATTTATGACATAAGGTCATAAGTGATAAAATAGGAAACCCAAAATCACCATTCTCAATTAGCATGGTGATTTTGACCATTTTCATGAATAAATTTAATGTACCCATAGTTTTTTTTAATATTTTCAATAAGCATATTATAAAGCAACGTAGCTTTACGATAAAAACTTCAATCTCTAAAGCAGAGGTGGGAAACCTGCGGCCCGCGAGCACTTTTGGTGCGGCCTGCTGGAACCACCACGAAGCGAGAACGGTTTTCTTTCACAGTGTTTCAGATACAGATACAATAGCATATCATAGCTTAGCTTAGTAGCTTAGCATAGCATACCAAGGTATGTGCTTACGTATGCACCTATGTTATTAGTAATCAGTTATGATACAATAAATACGTGATCCAAAATCCTTTTTAATTTTATCTTATTATTTATTATACGAAAGTGAAATTAATATTGAAAAAATATGTCAGTATTGATGACAACTCTATTCAGAAAGGACAAAAAATATGTATTGCTACACATCAACATAAAAAAGTAGTTTTAAAAAATCATTCCAGTTAAATTTTATTTATTTATTTGTTAGATACATTTTTTTTTACATACATGTAGTAAGGAAGCTTTGACTGTCCAACTAGGAGAGTTTCCCGTTTTAGGACAGTCAATTTGCCCGTTTAGTTCACAAGTGTACACGCTATTATTATGAATTACATTTATGTATATAGATATATAATAAAAATTTTGAAAAATAATAAAATAATAAAAAGCTACTGAGAGTACCAAGTTAATAAATAAATAAATGTGATGATAGTTAATCAGAAACAATATATAAAAAGTATTTATGTACTTGTAAAACAGAAAAATAAAAACTTTCTTAGTATTTGTACACCCGAATATTAGTCTCAGTGTTTATGAAAATACATGATTATGTTATCAAGGTACATGTAATATAATATGCATAATTAAGGAACAGTGTAATCGGTGTACATAACATATTGGAGAAATTCAATTTATAGTTACAACACAAGATATCGATTAGGTGGGTTTCTTCATTTTTCGCTGTTTCTAGGCTGTGCATTAATTTATGTAATCAAGGTACATTAAAAATAATATATTTGAGAAAACATATTTGAGAAATTATATTAGAATTAGAATGTAAGATACCCTTGTTTTTTTGCCATATTGTATAATGTATTTACTTTCACACATGATATTGTATAATTGAAATATATTTGAACTAAAATTCCCTCACCAAACACAAGAGCCTTGTCTCTTTATGGTGAGGAAAAGTTATTCTTTTCGACTATTTTACCACTGTATAAAATGTAAAAATTGTGTATTTTATTGTAATAAAAACCTTTAAATATTAAATAAATAAAAAAAATTAAAAATAAAAATTAGGTGGGTATCTTAATTCATTCGCCATCACTATGCTGTGTATCTACTAATTAACGTATAATAAAAAATAAATTTTAAAAATTAATAATTAAAACGACTAATTATTTTGTTTAATATTTAAAAATTATTACGACTTGTGAAACGTGCTTGTAATACATATTATGTGATTTTTAAGATGCATGGTAGGAATTTTTGATTTATCTGCCAGTAATAATGAATGCATATCTTAAGTTAGTGTATAAAAAGCGACATGAGAAATTGGTTAATACCCAAATGTATTATTAATAATTTAATGTAAATTATCGTAGATAGTTAAATAAATATAAAATTATAAAAAAATATTCTGGAAAACCATTCACTTGCTCAGAGGAAGTTATACTTTTAGCTTGTGGACTGGTGAATTCCTACACAAATCCATTCTTAAGTTAAAACCAGTCTTGTGTTCATAATGCAAATTCCAGATTTGTATTCACCTGGTGGCGCAATTTGTTCCAAGTGCAAAATCCGAGGAAAACCATCTTAAGTTCTGGGTGTTGCTGGGGACTCAAATGCAGATGCACTCTTAAGTTAATACCAGTTTCATGTTCCGGATGATTTGTCTAAATTCTAGTAGCGGATAAATTTGCTGACGCATTTCGAGAAAACCGTTCTGATGTTTTGAGTGCAGTTAAAAAAATTGTTTCAAACATATGCAACAAACTTCGTAATACGTAGGAAAACTATACGCATATTATGAGATTAATGCTAATTAACGCTAGGGATTAAAGCAGATTCACTCTTAAATTAAAACCAGTTTTGTGTTCAACGATTTATTTCCAGTTGTGGATTCATCTGCTGACACATTCCGGAGGAAATCATCATAAACTTCTAGTTGCGGACCATGTATATGCTGCCAGATTCATGTTCTGAGTGTAGTTTCAATCCCCCGCGTAGAGATTTTATTTAAACCAGTAGTGTTCAGAATATACCCGATAAATGAATTTACAAATTTCAGATTTAATTTTCATGACTGTTCCGTGTGTAACTAATATAAGCTTATGGTCCTAAAAAATCAGTCCTCAACCCTGACCGAAATCAAGGGTTATACCATTACGTTTTGTCATTACGATGTCACAAACATCCAAATGGCCTCCGACGGCGAAAAGGTTCCCCACCCCTGCTCTGAAGGATGTTCTGTAGGACTAGCATGGCCGATCGTTAAAACCCTATATCAATACGATATTGACCAAATCCGTCATCTATGGTCATTTATTAATATTTGCGAGCACGATCAACGATTATTAATAAATATTCCGCCATTCTGATAGATCCGCCAGTGTTGCCAGTGAATATCGATTTCTTATAAAAATATTTTTTTTTATAATATTTTAAAATCTCCTACTCCCACCATAATAAACGTAAAATTGTGTTTATGTCGTGGCGGAGGACTTAGCCAGCCGAGGTATATCGATCCGATATTGTAAAGTTATCTATTTCTCTGGGCTCGATCTTGGCATTAACCGGCTGATACGTTTAAAAAGAGCCCGTTGATTTCTTGCACACTTTTTGACACTTTTGGTTCGTAATTGTATTGAAAATGTTGTTAAATATATTATTAAACAAATATTGATGATGTTTTGACAGATCGGGACCAGCGCGTGCGCGTGCGCCCTGAGCGCGTGTTTCGACGCTCTCTCCAACGGAGTCATCAGCAGCGGGATAGCCGGCTCGTTGGGAACCATATTCGGTGAGTTGCGCATTACTTTAATGAAAATTTGAAAAATTACAGATCTACAAACCTATTTGGGAACTCCATTGAGAGCCAGTCTATGAGGAAATCTAATTCGCCAAAAGAACATCAATAAGTCACCAATAAATAAGTCTAAAACAATGTCTAGCAAGGTTTATCTAAAGTCAAGAGGAACGGCTGTGCGACCGTTTTCATACAAAACTCAAATTTGAATTTGAGGCAAAAATACCCAACGTAAGTGAAGAATATTTTTGAAGTAAATGTAATATAATAAATAAATTCAAAATAAAATAATTCAAATTCAAAATAAAATCGATTCAAGTAAATAATGTAATCAAATCAAATCAAAAACAATATCACAAGTAAGTATTCCTTCAATTGTAATTTTTATTAATTAAAAATTTAAATGTTATGCGGATAACTGTGCAGTCAGCAACCATTCGCTGTAGAGCCTCTTGAAGCTCTGCGAAGATGTCGATATTCTAATAGACAGTGGTATTTCATTCCATAGTTTTGATGATGAATATCTGAAACTACCTTCAAATACAGCCGTTTTATGTTTTGGGAGAATTAGTAAGTGGTTCCTTTGGCGTGTACTGTGTGCATGAGAGTCACGTTCATTTATTTTTACTACATGTCCTCCATCCCTTACGGATGATATTTTTTGCTTAGTTCTCATTAATAAAGCAACAGTTTTTTGGGGATTGAGAAGTAATGCGTGCCCTTGTGCCCAAGTGCAAACTCTACGTAGGTCACCATTTACCAAATGAGCTTTACTAACATCAAACGAGAAATATAATTGTGTGTCATCAGCATACATGTGTGCCACAGTGTTCAACAGTTTGCATCATGTCAGCGGTATATTTGGCAAAAATCAATGGTCCTAGTATCGATCCCTGGGGTACCCCTCTTGTTACAGAAACGTCAGATGAATATTTTAGAGTCCCATTAATATCCCTGCAACAGTGCGCTGAGTTCTATCTTCGAAATAACTCTGAAACCATTTTATTGCTTCATCGTTAAAACCAAAGTAACGCAACTTTGAAACAAGTAACAGAATGCCCAGTAAGTCAAATGCTTTAGAGAAGTCCAGAAGATCTAGTATTGAGGCTTTTCCTGCATCAGTGGAGGCAAGAATATCATCTGTAATGCATTGTAGGGGTGTTGTAGTGCTGTGGCCTTCACGAAACCCCGATTGATGACGAGGTACAATCCCGCATGTTTCAGCGTAGGCTACTGTTTGCTCAAACACAACTTTTTCGAGCACCTTGGATAATGCTGGTAATATGCTAATCGGTCTTAGATCACTAAGACTAGAAATTGGTTTCTTTTTCGGAATTGGTGTTACTATTACTAAACTACTTTTCCAATAGATAACATATTAATTCATTTTTTGTTTCCCAGGCCGCCCCCCGGACCTCATTGCCTGTGTCATTACCATCCTGATGACTGTACTGATGGCCGCCGGGGTGAAGAAATCGCTTATCTTCAACAACGTACTTAACGTCATCAACCTCTGCGTATGGGTTTTTATCATGGGCGCTGGCCTCTTCTATGTCAGCAGCGACAATTGGACTGAACACAAGGGATTCTTGCCTTACGGATGGAGTGGAGTAAGTGCACAAATTGTTCACTTACATTAATGCCTTCACTGTTTTTGTTCTTGATTTTAAAAAACTCTGTATTGCCTTCTATGTTGAATTTGTTTGTTCTACTTTATGATTCCACTACTGGATACTCTATTAACGTATTTAGAACTATAATCTATATCTATATGTATCAACGCATTCGGGATGTGGGTATAATTCTTATTAGTAAGACTAAAACATTCCAAATTTGTGGGTTTTTAATTGTCTTAGACCCACTTCGTTAATATCCGAGGGCCAATTGCTTCACAAAATTTGAACAATTCATTAAATTTCAATTCAATTCATCATATTTCACTGTGAAAGTACTATTCAAGATCTGTTTTTATTTCAGTTCTGGGAAATAACTGGTCAACTTGAAAATTAACATTGAAATTTGATGGATTTTGACGTCGTCATCCAAATTTTTTTTTTTAATATTTATAAGGTCCTTGTCAAACTCAAACCGATGACGGAATCGTTATAGGCGGTTATCGGGATCGTTCATATATCAAAACACTAAAAATGGCGTGAGTGTCTATTTCTGACAACTTCATACAAGACGGGAGTTTAAAGATCTGGACCTGATTTTTCTTTTTGTCAAGTTTTAAAGAACTCTTATTATATTTTATTTATGTTTTTTAACCGAGTATACATTTGAAAGTTCTACAAAATAGACAGCACTACCAACATACTACTAAAAAAGAAGTACATTATTATTGTTTCTTGGAGTAGCTTGGGACATTCTTTTGAAGTTTTTCTTGTTTCAGGTGTTCACAGGAGCAGCCACTTGCTTCTACGCCTTCATCGGGTTCGACATAATCGCCACGACCGGCGAGGAGGCCACGAACCCAAAGCGCAGTATCCCCATGGCCATCGTCACTAGTCTGGCCATTATCCTCGTGGCATACGTCACCACCTCTATGATGCTGACCCTTATAGGTAAATATTCTTATTTCTCTCGTGTTTCTTCTTTTCCCTCTTCCTCTTCTTCTTCTACTTCTTCTTATTCTCCTTCTTTTCCCTCTTCATCTTCTTCTTCTGATTCTACTTTCTAATGTCCATAATCTCTGAATTATCCTGATTCGAGTATTCATAAATCTTACTTCTTTTTGTCAAATTTTGAGGCGGGTATGGTTACTGCCCCGGGAAACGTTTATTGGATAACCAACACCTCTGCCATAGGTCACCCAAAGTCACCTAGGGCGCTACGTTTCATGACTTAGCTGGGGTCTCTTGGCTCGTGGGGTGAGGTTTTTCTAGGTTTTGAGACCTTTTTTTACCTCCACCAGGAATCTCTCGACTCCTAGCCTTGCACCGCAGTGGGAGAGTTGTGTTCAGACGTCCATCACCCCTTGACACACTGATCCCCAGATTTCTAACCAACCTTCATGCCTTTTTTTCTTCCCAGATCTTCCTATCCTTAAAAAAAGCCTCCACATATGCGTTCACAAAGATGACGTAGTCCCCGAGGGAAATTATTTTCTTCGGGCCACTTGTGTGGAGTTAACATAAAGAATCTTCTTCAGGGACATAAGAAACAATGTGGAAGATTTCTGATATCTCTGTCCTCTTAAATTGTCCTGATACGATTTAGTATTCATAGATCTCTTCTTTCTGTCAACCTGTACATAAAAAAAAAACAAACACAGTTCGCGTAATGTCCCCAGCGGGAGCTCCCAGTGATGTAGAAATGGATAAGCACGACGTCATAACTCTATTTGGTTCGGAATCCAGAGACAGAGAATCAATAATAACATATTCTTGAAAAACCAACAGTCTGTATCGAAATAAGGTTTCAAGAGGCTTTAACCAAGTTTAGTGCCCAGATTTGAATACTTTAGATATATCCCAAAAGGGTATTTTTGCTGTTTTTATTTATTCTCGGAAAAAATTAGAGGAAAATTACGATATTGAAGGTATTTTCATTTTCTTTTTATGTAAACGAATAAATTTTCTATAACAATTTAAAATTGCCAATTTTGATTTGCCACCAAAACGACATGATCGTTTTTATTACTGAATTCGGCGGAATTAACGTCACCATCATTGCCCGGCCAGCCGTCTTACCAGCAAGTGGCTGTTTATTTTATTTTTTATTTTATTTATATATTTTACAAACAATACACTACAAAATGATCCTTTGTCTGTCCAACTGGGAAGGATTCCTGTTTCAGGACAGCCAAATTTTTTATTTAGTACATAATATTCTTACAATGGAATGGCGATTCTGTCAAGACAGCTTTTGATAATATTAGTAATTGCATTCGTAGTGACGGGATGATTTCTTTATCCTTGAAAGAATCGCAAAGGTGTAATTTTTACCCGGGTCATTATAGATAACATAAGTAATTGCATTCAGAACAGATGAATGGTTTCTTTCGGGAGATTCTGAGATTCTTTCCAGGGCATGTTGGAGAACATTTAGAGTTGCATAGTTAGAATTTCCACATTTTTAAACCAGTATACGACATACGAATCCTAAATTACTATATTTTTTAGAATTTCCTAAGTCATAGAAGTTACTGAGTGAATTATTAAACCAGAATATATGCCGAATGACATAGGTATGAATTTCTATGTCATAATGACGTTATAGTCAGTTGAAACCGTTTCGGAAACGTGATTTTTCAAATCAGTAAAATTACGAATGATAATTAAATTTACACATTTTAATACAATATTCAGAATCAGAAAAATTAACTTTAAAACTTCCGAACGGTATTCATAGTTTGTGAAATTACTCAATAGGGGTTTTTATGTCCCCCGCCAGGCCCTTGTAAATGTTGTTCAGTATTCCCCTTTGAAAAACTGTGAATAAATTGTAACTATTCAGCGCGCTTCACTCTCCATTCAAATTATCCATTCAGAGAAGCGACTTCACTGAAAAGGCGTCGTCAAATGCACTCAAACTTCATCGCGGCGCAGTCAAACTCCAACTACATTATTAACCCCTCCGACTAATGTGTTCACTATTGAGAACAACTATAAATAAATAATAATAACAACTATAAATAACAAAAATGCCTTCATAGAAATCGTTGTGTTTCCGTCGCAATCACAGTGAGAATAATTGTTATTTTATTAATTTGTGTTATTTCACGATTTATTCATTAAAAAATGTAGTATATTTGCGGCACTCCAGAGCGGAAGATACTCTTAGTATCACCCATTCTCCCTTCGTGTCATTTCCCATTCGTCCCCATTCCCTTTCCGGCTCCTCTTCCTCATCCCCTCCCGCGTCTCCCCCCCCCCCCCCCTCCCCCACCCCACGCGTTCCCTTTTCACCTTCCCGCGTTCCCCCTCCTCTCTCCCGCTCTCCCCTTTCTCACGAATCCCTCCCCCTCACACATTCCGCTTCCACCTTCTTCGCCTTCCTCTCTCCCTCATCCACCCTACTGTAAAGCCCACTCTTGTGCGGTATTCACATAAAAAAGTAATTTTAGGTCGATAGAAAGTAAGGTGAGCAATTAAAAAAAAAACAGTCTGCTTTAGATCACACGACTGAAGTAAAACATCTTTAGCTCCATCTATATTATGTTTATATATATATGTGTTTATTTGTATAATATATACTGTATATACATATATTAATTTTCTACAAATATTAAATTTTTTCATCATGTATATACATTTATTAATTTTCTACAAATATTAAATTTTTTCATCGTTCGTCTCGCCCGATCACACTTTTCGTAACGCTCTCGTATCGCCCTCGCCAGCTTACTCCCCAAGTCAAGAGTGTCTAAAGAAGTTTTACTTTGTTTGCATTCTAAAATTTAATATTTTTTAAAATACATGTTTTTTTTAATCATAACTTAATTTGAAAGCTTATTTCATCACCTCTCAAAATCGGTTATTAGTTTTCGGTTACGTTCTGAAATATTCCATCTATTTGAATTTTATTGAAATACTAGCTGATACTCGGCGCACGTCAATGCTAATTAAATAAATAAATTGATTCTCCCTTCGTGTCATTTCACATTCGTCCCCGTACCCCTTCCGGCTCTTCTTCCTCTTCACGCGTTCCCTTTTCCCCTTCCCGTGTTCCCTCTCCTCTCTCCCGCTCTCCCCTTTCTCGCGAATCCCCCCCCCCCTCCTCACGCATTCCGCTTCCACCTTCTTCGCCTTCCTCTATCCCTCATCCCCCCCCCCCCCTCCTTAAAGCCCCCTCCTTAATTTCCCAACCGACCCTCCCGCGTACCCCTCCCAGCAGCCTTTTTTCCCTGCCACCCAACTCCATAAAATACAACAACTCGCGTGATCTATATATTTTTTTAGTATAGATATAGAAGTATTCAAAAGCACAACAATTAAAAAAAAATTAATAACAATCGGATGAAATTTTAATCGCAATCGGATGAACGGTATGGCCACGCATAAGGTACGATCAAACACACAAATAAACATTAATTTTTATTTTATAGATTATTGAAATATTTTGAATTTCTGACAAAATATTCCCGAGGCCTGTGGGGTTAATAAATTCGCTTTGACACAGTTCAATACCTAGTCGACTTAGAACGGTACCTGCCTACTGCGTTCGCGCAGGCTCCTTTTAACTAGAAGACTTACTATCTACCGTACATTAGCTATACTTGTTATATGCAAACGATGTAATGAAACGTTCAGCGCAATTTTGTGACGATTCACCTCAGGTTCATGCACAACTGAACATATCTAACAAACTAGTCATGTATTGTCGGGCTTATCAAAGGAAATGGTAAATGCGACACTATAAAGTGAACAAATAGCGTAATTAGATTTGATCACAAACTTAGGCCTATCTACTGTTTGTCGATCGAAAAAGATTGATAGGATAACTTTTGGTAACTTCTTATCGTTCCCTAGCATGACTTCAGATCGATACGAATAAATAACAGTTTCACAATGACTAAGTATTCTACATATATGACGACAATTGTTTTTGTACGTTAGCGATTTGCATTTGTCCTAGAGAACGATGAGTAGTTACCAAAAGTTATCAACAATCCTTATCGATCAGCTACGCAAGGGAGACTGGGTACCTAGCACGATCGATCGATGTCGATATAGGATTTATCGATAATGTCGATAACTTCTTGTCGTTTCTGAGCGCAACTGCAGTTCGCCAACGAAAAACGAAAAGCGAATAAATTAAGCACACTTCTTCATCGTGAACTTTTTTTCGTTCGTTAGAAATCTGCAGTCTTGCTCGGGAATGATGTCAAGTTACCGACATACCCTGGAGTACATAATTATGTATACAACTTCATATTGTATACAGTGCTATTCTTGCGAAACATTACTGAGAAACATCCTTTTGCATTACTTACGCCTATTTATTACATTTAGGGAAAATATCTTAATTTATAGCCGGGATCTCACCTGATCTATGAAATAGATCCGTGAGAACTGACTTTTCTATGGAATAGAAGACGAAAGTTTATTTTGTATTACGTTAGCTCCATACAGGGGACCCTGGGGAAAATTTCTACTCACTGTCTCCATGTCATGTTTGAAGATGGTGTGTGAGGGACTTTTTTAAGGAAAGGATGGAGAAGAAGTTCTGAGAAGGAAAAAGGTAAGAGGGTTGGGTATGAATCTGGAGGTCAAGGAGTCCGGGAGTGATGGACGTGTGAATCCATCCCTCCTATTGCGGTGCAAGGCGATGGACCGAGAGTCTGTCTGACGGCCGGCGTAGTCCAGCGGCAGGGCTTTGGACTCTCATTCCGAAGGTCGAAATGGCTTTAGCTGTGTTTAGTGAATAGATCTGAATAGCCAAGTACTACCCCACATTCCTCTTCCCCATCTCCTTATCTTCCCCACTTACCTTCAGCCTCACAATATACCCCAATTGGGGATGCCACAGTCTCACTGGCTTCTAATGGGGGCGGTTGGGACTCTTGTGAGATATTCACTATAAAAATAAATAAATAAAATAAACAAAAATATTTTTTTTTAAATAAAAAAAATATTTGGTCTAGGCTAAAGTCTTCCTCAATCAGTCTCTTCCAATCCGCCCTGCCATTCAGTAGGTGGGCAAAATCATTCGCCGCCAAGACCTAGACAAACCTTAAAACATGAACCCGGGCAACACTGCTAAGTTACCAAACTTGGGTTGCCTATGTGTTGGTTATTCAACAAATAGTTCCCGGGCGGCGGTCTCCATATCCGCCTCTCAAATTAAAAGCTTTCTTCACAATTTTCTTAGCGATACTAAAAGTGTTTACAACTTGCAATTTGGTTGTGGTAACAAATAGATACAAGACCTGGGCTCTATCACACTCGATCGATAAGGATTGATAGGATAACTTTCGGTAACTTCTCATTGTTTCCCAGGACAAATGCAGATCGCTAATGTACAAACAACAGTTGATGTCGAATATATTAAAAACACTTAGTCATTGTCAACTGTCACTTATTCCGTTGGCGGTCTGCAGTCATGCTTGGGAACGATGAGAAGTTACCGAAAGTTATCCTATCAATCGTTATCGATCGAGTGTGCTAGGGGTCCTGGTGTAATACGAGTAGCTAAAAGTAAAGTGAATTAATTTCTAATCATTGAAAATCAAACGAATATTTGAAACAAAAAATCCAGAAAAAGTTACGGTCGCATTTATTAATTCAATGTTTATTTTCTTTGAGAGGGCTTATTTTCTTTTTTTTCAAATCAATTTTCTCGGGCAAAGGGAATATTGCTTTGCGGTTTCTCAGAAAGTTATTCTATTTCCCTTTAGTATCTATATAATAATTATTATTTAACAGGTTCCGCTGTGCGGCCTTTTTCATAATAAACTTTATTTCGGTCTTCAGATCGTTGCTCGTGGCATTTATTGCATAAATTTCTGCCCCTCTACCGCGCCTAACATTTCATTTAAGTAGTAATAAGTATTATACAGGGTGTCCGCCGGCATATTTTGTACTTCAAAAAATAAAGTAAAATAAAAATATGAATACAATGAAAGTTATTTATTTATTATCTAATATAAGAATAATGCGGGTTTTAGTTTTTTTTAAATCATTCCTTCTAGCAGCAAACGTTCTTGCAATCTTTCCTTAATTTTATTGACGCTCATGTTATTATTTATTGTTGTACTTAAAAAAAAAAAAATTTTTTTTTTTTTTTCGTAAGAAACAATCACTTTCTGGTTAGGCATTATATTTTAAATAAAACAAACACTTAGTATTTAACCAAATGTAAATGTGATACACATATATTGTTGTCTCCCTTCCACTTATTGATAATCCTTTTTATCTCTTTCTAAGAATTTGTCTCTGTCTAATTATGTTTCTTTTGTAATATTCTTTCTCCCTCTCCCACTCAACCTATATATAACCAACAACTCTGTCTTAGTATTTAGTTATTATTATATCCTGATGAAGCTCGGTCGGAGCGAAACCGGTCGATATATCAAATAATAAATATACGTGGTTAAATACTAACAGCCTTACTAAAAAAAAACACTCCGCGGCCGTTAAACGGTGTTTTTGTGAATCTTTAGATTTGGCAACGCCGTGTTTTGCTCGTTTAAATTGGAGTTTTCATAATAATCCGCTAGGTTGTATGATTGATGCGCCTGCGCATTGCTTTACCGCTGAAAAAAATAGCCGCGAATGCAGAAGAAAGTCGGTCGCGATTGTTTGTGTGATTAATATGATGTTTTCGTTAATGATATTATCTTTTGTAATATTCTTTCTCCCTCTCCCACTCAACCTACATATAACCAACAACTCTGTCTTAGTATTTAGTTATTATTATATCCTGATGAAGCTCGGTCGGAGCGAAACCGGTCGATATACCAAATAATAAATATACGTGGTTAAATACTAACAGCCTTACTAAAAAAAAAAACACTCCGCGGCCGTTAAACGGTGTTTTTGTGAATCTTTAGATTTGGCAACGCCGTGGTTTGCTCGTTTAAATTGGAGTTTTCATAATAATCCGCTAGGTTGTATGATTGATGCGCCTGCGCATTGCTTTACCGCTGAAAAAAATAGCCGCGAATGCAGAAGAAAGTCGGTCGCGATTGTTTGTGTGATTAATATGATGTTTTCGTTAATGATTTCAATATTTATGACTAATTCTCACTTATATTCATGTAATCAATATATTTACTATTAATTTGTGTTGTTTTTCGTTAGTTTAAGTCAAATTGTGACGCAAAAATCGTGTGTTCTAAATTGAGCTGTCAGAAAATGGTTCTATAGGTTATATTCAGAAATAATTTGCATTTTAAGATCTTTATTTTATTATAAATTCTTGAAAGTGATGTTTTTTGGTGACTAAAATGTCTAATACATATTTTAGTAAACATATCAATGAAATGAATGTCTTAAGATGTGCAAGCAATGTATTCAAACGTGAGTTTTTTTAATGTAAATTTTTGGAAATGAAAAGCGAATTTCAAGATTTTTTTATATTTTTTTATTGTGTGAAGGAGTAAAATGTGAGGGCACAGTTTTATTTCAAAATCATTAAATAAAAGGACTGTGTTTTTTGAGTATTGAGTTTTTCCAAATATTTCAATGTTTTAATAGAAAGTGTTTGGGGTAAGTGAGTTTTTTTTTCAACTTGATGTTTGAAGCTTAAAATACTACAATTTTTAAACATTTAAGTATATTTTAGATATGAAAATCTTAAAGGTAATTAAATTTTGGTTCTAAAATGGTATTTGTTTTTACGACATCTCAAAAAATAATAAATATATAGGACATTAAAAAAAGAAATTCGAAATTCGTTGAAAATTACAAATGGAACAAATATATACAACAGATAAACTACCCTCCTTGGCCGTGTAAGCAATGTACATATCTTTCCATGAAATTTTTTTTGTCAGTTCTTAATTAGTAAGGATTCTTCATACATGGTTGTTTGACCACTGTACAAATTTTTCAGAAAGTTTATTAGTAAGGCTGGTAAAATGGCGACGTTGTCAGATCAAAACCACATATTTTGTTTGGTACGAATTTGAAAAACGAAATGTACAGACTTTACACAACGTGCTACAGAAACACCGTTTGACGGCCGCGGAGTGTTTTTTTTTAGTAAGGCTGTAAGTGTTTGTTTTATTTAAAATAAAATATATATTATTATTTTTCCTAATTTTTTTTTATAACCTAATTATATTTTTTACGTATTATCTCATACACTCTCCTAATAAAGCAGATGTTTGTGCTTGGGAGAGAACAACTTATATAGGGTATTCCAAAAGGAACGTCCGAACATTGTTAGGTTATAGCAGCCTTGATATTAGAGTGACATCTGTCAAATTTGTCGTCAATTGTTTAATAGTGTGCGGCAAATCACCATGGAAGGTTATAGTGTTGAAAAACGTGTGCCAATCATCAAATTTTAAATTTGATAAAAAAAGGCATGGTTATCTCGCCCAGCGACGACGTGAACTGGCCACCGAGATCGAGCGATTTAACGCCTTTAGATTTCATCCTCTGGGTCTCTCAATAAACAGGTCTGAATAAACCGCAAATAAATCGCAAATAATGTATGCCCTCAAAGTCAACATAACAAACGTCATCCAGTAAAATCTGCCAGATTTATGCGACCAATTGCGTGCCACCAAGCAAGCGGCAGATAAGTTGTACATAATACATTAAAAATGATAAACATAATATACCGAAGAATAAGCAAAAAATTGTATGGTGGTACTACAAAATTATTTTAATTTTTTATAATTGTGTTTACCTTGAACGTTAGACAGGGCAACTATCGGCAGATATAAGTTATCTCTGATGAATACTTTTATTGTGACTTTGGACGCGATGACTAATGGAGATGAATTCAATATTTTTACATACAGGCCTTTCGTCGATTCCTGCGAATGTATTAAAATTGACAGAATTTCATTTATGATAGATGAACCCTTACACCTTACACCACAGATCGGAAGGCAAATGTGGACATTTTTGCTCTTTGTTTAATGGCAGCAGGAATGTTTGACAGTATCGACTATAAGGAGATTTGTTTCAGTGCCTTACGACCAAGTGGACCAGGATTCTGCACTAGTGGAGATGTTCGGACAGGTGGGTGCGTACAAGTGCAAGTACTTCGTGGCGGAGGGCGCTGTGGCCGGCCTGTCCGTCTCCATGTTCGGATCCATGTTCCCCATGCCGCGCATCGTGTACGCCATGGCGCAGGACGGACTCATCTTCAGGTACAAACCCATATTACTTCACAACAATTCATGATGCTTTTTTTTTCAAGAATTTCTGGTGGGCTCTCCTATCACAAGTTCAGGTATCCAAATCTGTAAAATGAACTACGGCTTTTTCCCCTAATATGATCTCATTTGATCAATCTCCTCCAGCATATTACTATGTATATTCACATTAAATTTTATTTCGTTACGATTCCATGATTATAATATATACTCATAATTATATATTTAGACATACATTTTCGACTGCCCATAAACAAATAAAAGTCTCGCACTAACTAATTTTCGATTACTTATTGATATTACATTATAAATACAAATATATTATATTATAAAGGTCCCGTGAGTTACAAAAGAATAGTCATTGTAACACCATATACGAAGCAAGTTAGTTCCATTCGAATGCTCCATGACGACGTTACAATGCTCGATACGACCTTTGGCTGGTTTTACTTAATTTATATCAGTCTAAAATAAGTCGCCCCTTGTGAGCGCTGGAGGTTTTGGGGGGGGGGGCAGTAGAAGTCTCAAAGAAAATTAGGGGGCGTTCAGAAAATCTAAAGGGGTGACGCCAGATGAATTCTATCTACATAAATACGTCGGAATCTAGACACTACACTTACTCGAATTCATGTAATAATTGCTTTATAATTCATGTACGTAGTCCATAGTTAAGTTAACCAACTAAAATTATCTGTGATTTTCAATATTTTTTTCGTACAAAAAAGTTTAATTGATATAAAAGTCTAATTGGACGAAATGATTGTCCAGTTGAATCTATCCTACACATTAAAAGCATGTTTAAAAATAATATTTAACGTAAAAAAGTAAGTAAAAAAATATGGGGGGCATTTGATTTTTGCATCTCAATGTGGTAGAAATTTGAGAACCTGTGATATAGATCAAATGCGTTGTTTTACTGTTTGTTAGTTGGGTGTGTTTCCTTGTTAAAAATGTGCGTTGTTGTTTTGATTGCGAAGGCACCTGGCGCACATCCTGCCAACCACGGGTACACCAGTCCTGGCTACCTTCAGCACGGGTCTTGCCGCCGCAGTCGTGTCCCTCTTCATCAGGCTGGAGGTCCTCGTGGAAATGATGAGTATAGGTAAGGCATTAAATCTTTCTAGTTAAAAAAATGTTGGTCAAAATCAGCACAAATTCCTAAGATAGATATATTAACAAACTATAAACTCGGTCTACCTAAATAAGCAATAAATTACAACCATTTAATGTAAGTATTAATGATTAAAGTCATTCAAATTCTCAGATATTAGACGTATTTCCGACATATTATAAATAGATAGTCATGATTTATTAAGGTTAATTACCTTCCATGTACCAACAAGAACTATTATATCTAAAATCCTTTTTAATTGCCACAACAATATCAAGACTGAGTCATTTAGATATTCCCTTGTACTGACATTGTTTTTTTTTTTTCTCAAAAGTATTAGATGTGTTTTGCGGGGAATATAGTTACAAACAGTCTATAATAACATACCTCAATAATAATAATCAATGTTAGCATAATTTGGGAGGCGGGAGTGGGTGTCGCCACCCCGGGAACCATTTATTGGATAACCAACACCTCTGCCATAGGTCACCCCAAGTGGTTCGCTACGTTTGGTGACTTAGCAGGGGTGCCCGGGTTCATGGGGTTCATTGTATAGCTCTTGGCGGCGGATGATCTAGACCGTCCGTGGTCGAGTGGTAGGACACTTGACTCCCAATCGGAAGGTCGCGGGTTCGAACCCGGCGTGGGCAAATAAATTTTATTTGATTAATTTGTGTTATTTCACAATTTATTAATAAAAAAATAATATATACTATATTTGCGGCACGTTCCAGAGTGGAAGATACTCTCAGTATCGCCCTGGTGTAAGACCACCATTCAGAATTGAAACGTTGCTTAATAATGGCTTTAGCCGTGTTTAGTGACTAGATCTGAATAGCCAGGTACTTCCCCACCTTCCTCTTCCCAATCTCCTTCCCTTCCCCACTTACCTTCAGCCTCACAACATACCAGAATTGGGGATGCCATAGTCTCACTGGCTCCAGACGGGAGCAGTTGGAACTCTTGTGAGGTATTCACTATATATTTTTTTTTTTTTTAAACACTGAACCTTAGATTCCTACCCAACCCTCATACCTTTTCCTTCCTAGAACTTCCTCTCCTTCCTTTCCATAAAAATACCCTCCACACAGCATCCCTAAAGATGACATAGGCCCTGAGGGAAATTGTTTTCCTCCGGGCCTCCTGGGTGGACCTAATGTAAAAAAAAAATTATTATTATTATTACCTTTTTTTATATATTTATATTGAGGGACCAGTAGGATTTATCCGTCAAATTAGGAGTTCCACCGAGCCGAACCCTCTGATATGAAAATATCTGGAGTCGGTGAATTATTTTCGCATTTAATAGTCTGGTAGGTTAACATGTTGTTCTTGTATTGTTTTGTATTAATTATACTTATATAATACACGTGATAATTTTTATGTAAAAGTGTGTGAAAGGGTTTAGTTTTTCCTATGGGGAAAACTAAACTCAGACCTAAAAATCTGGTGCGTAAATAAAATAAAATACTTCTGCCTGGGTTCTATATAAATTTAAAAGACATATTTCTTTAATCATTGAATGCTGTTCCTAAAGATTATTAAACTGTAGGTATTACACTGTATGTCGTGAGAATCGTGCCGAATGGGTGGTGACATGCGCGCTCACGGGTCGATCAAAAGTTGAACGTAGAATAGTTGGCTATGCAAACGTCGAGATTTCGGCCCCGGATTAAATTGAATGTGTGTACGATTGGTTTCAAGGAACGCTGCTGGCCTACACGCTGGTGTCCACGTGCGTGCTGATCCTGCGCTACCAGCCGCACTCCACCAACCTCATCGAGCTACTGCCGCAAAGCCTCCGCACGCCCATCATGGGCACTCCTGTCAAGGAGACCAACATCGATGGATCGTCTATAAACGTCCACAAAGGGGTATTTTTACATTTCATTCCTTTTATTAACCACAATGCCTCCATGGAAGCGCTGCGGCCATTGATTCTTGGCTCCGGAACCATAGGACTAGGGTTCAAGGCCCAACACGTGACGTTGACTGTCATTACACTTTTTTTTTCAAATAATATCATTTTGGTGTTTTGCATTTTACTCCACACTCAAGATACGCAATATCGTCCGGTGAGAGTTCACCACTCAGAATCGATATGCTTCCTGACCCAATGGCTAAACCCCGCCCCAAACTGTCCCAATTAATGTTTAATGTTTATTTTTTATGTTTTTGTAAAAAAAAAAACAAAAAAGGTTAAAGTAAGTCAAGTACGTCCCTTAATATCCTGTATAGCATTTTTGCGGCACGTACCGGAGTTGAATATGCTCTCAGAATCGTCCTGGTGTAGGACCACCATTCAGAATTGAAACATTGCTTGAAATGGCTTTAGCCCTGTTTGGTGACCAGATCTGAATAGCCAGATGGTTGCCCACCTTCCTCTTCCCTATCTACTTCCCCTCCCCACTACTCTCAGCCTTTCAACATACCCCAGTTGGGGATGCCATAGTCTTCTTTGTTTGTCCTTTTCTCACTAAAGTATTGTTATTAATTATGTATTGTCACTAAAGTGGGCAATCACTGTAATTATTGTGGAAATCACTATGAGCAAGTGGGCAATAACTGTCATTATTGTGAAAATCACCATAAACAAGTGAGCAATCACTGTCAATATTGTGGAAATCATTATGAACAAGTGGGCAATAACTGTCATTATTGTGAAAATCACCATAAACAAGTGAGCAATCACTGTCAATATTGTGGAAATCATTATGAACAAGTGGGCAATAACTGTCATTATTGTGAAAATCACCATAAACAAGTGAGCAATCACTGTCAATATTGTGGAAATCATTATGAACAAGTGGGCAATAACTGTCATTATTGTGAAAATCACCAAAAACAAGTGAGCAATCACTGTCAATATTGTGGAAATCATTATGAACAAGTGGGCAATAACTGTCATTATTGTGAAAATCACCAAAAACAAGTGAGCAATCACTGTCAATATTGTGGAAATCATTATGAACAAGTGGGCAATAACTGTCATTATTGTGAAAATCACCATAAACATGTGAGCAATCACTGTCAATATTGTGGGAATCGCTATAAACAAGTGGGCAATAACGGTACATTTAGCTATTATTTTGGTTCATTTACACAAATTTTCACTTAGTTAGACAATTTGGTGTAATATAAACACTAGAAGGATTTGTATTTAATTATATAATATAATATTATGCAACTATTTATTGTTTTGAAATGGGGTAGAACCAAATCTTTATCTATTCGAAGTAAAAATTCCTCATCAACTGTTATATAATTAAAATGATTCATTTCATGATTCTTCCAACTTGTGAATTTTTCACTATTAAGCAAAGTTCTGCAAACGAGCGGCCACTTGTGGAATCTTTTCAATATTAATGAATACTCAAATTGTAGTGATTAAAATAGAATACTTAAGCCATTCGGAAGTTGGTAAGTCAAAGGGGGGTATCTTACTTGACACAAGGAAGATACTGTGTTTTTACTTACCACGCAAAGCTGCCAACGGAGTTCAATATTTATTTTATGATTATCTTTCAGCTCTCGAGAGAGTTTCAAAGATAATGCGTTTTATAGAAGAATATTACAATTTGCATTATTTAGTTTGGATTAAATTTTTTTAGGGCCGTCTGTTCAACGCTAGCTACAGTAAAATTTAAACTGGCTAGCTTTACACTTGTGAGTTTTTTCGTAAGTTTACGACTTCTGGCCAATTGGCACATTGGATTTTCAAAATTTGCCCATTGGCCAGAAGTCGCAAACTTACAAAAAAACTTACAAGTGTAAAGCTAGCTATTTTAACTTTTACTGTAGCTAGCGTTGAAACAGACGGCCCTAAGAAATTAAAGTTTATTTGGGGTACAAGCATTTAGATAGCAAACCTTTGTTATGTAAAGAAGGTAAGTACTCTTGACAGCCTCCGTGGTCGAGGAGAAAGGCTCTCGACTAGCAATCCAAAGATCGCCGGTTCAAATCCTGGCAGTATAGGGTACAGAGTGGAAGATACTCTCAGTATCGCGATGGAGTAAGACCACCACTATGAATTGAAACTGATGGCTGTTACTGTACTTCCCCACCTTCCTCTTCCTTACCTCCTTTCCTTCGCACTACCTTCAGCCTCACAACATACCACAATTGGAGATGCCTTAGTTTCACAGGTTCCAGACGGGACTTCTCTAAAGAATTCATATAACAAAAACAAACTGTAATTCACTGACGATGTCTCCTCTGTTGTTTCCCGGAAGATGTACGGAGACTCGGCATACACTCGCTGGGCGACGGTATGCTGGCTGCCAACCCGCAGAGGGTCATGGTGCGAAAGGTCACTAGAAGGTAAGAAACGTCGCGACAGACCTTCAATCCACCATCAATAACAACAAATAGTTAAGGAGCTTTGTACACTACATTCAGTTAGTAAAGACACGTCCAATTTCTAAAAAAAATAAAACACTAACTTGTTAACTAATCAATATATTATAAAACTCAGAAACGAGTCCTGGTACTCTCAAGGGAGTACGATCAAGTACCATGTGGTAGCCCTCCATTCCCCATCCATGAAGAAGCTTCCCGTTTTTACCTGAAGAGCGCACTTTTGAAAATATAAGGGCTGGAAGTTTCGCCCTCTAGAAATTCCTAGAACGGACCAGAACTTTCGAGAGAATTCCACAACATTCCAGGACATTCCGGAACATTTTGTAATGTTGTAGAGTATTCGGAAATAGTCTGGAACGTTCAGGAACATCCCAAAGCATCCCAGATCATTGTGGAACATTTCAGAACACTCCCGACTGTTGTGGAATGTTCTGGAACATTGTGGACCATTCGAAACCTTTTTTGTATGGGTGGGGGATAGAAAGAATCACACAATCTCATATCAACTCCCTGAGCAAAGCCGGGTACCCAGCTAGTAAGTAATGAAATCGTTGAGGTTTTCATCGTCCTGTCAGAATGTCCGCCAGCCCCTGCGGCCCCTACATTGGTAAGGCCGAAATTCTGACGAGGGTTAACATTGCTTTATTTATATATTTTGGTGATGTGATAAATCGGTGACGCCTGCTGAATCTACTGGGTATCTAGCACGGTCGATCGATACATGATTTACCGATTGACATCGTTCCCTAGCACGACTGCAGATCGCCAATAAACAATCGACAGTTTACGTCAAACTAAGAATACTTAGTCGTGAACTGTTGTTTATTAGTTAGCTGTCTGTAGTAATGCTTGGGAACGACGTCAAGTTGCCGACATTATCGATAAACCCTCTATCGATACTCTGATAAACTTCAACATTTTAACACCTTCATCACACTACTTACATAGAATAAAATTATCCCCTAATGTACTCGTTATTATTTGAATCAAACTATTAAATAATGCATCACATGCAATTTGAAAAACAGAATACTTCACTTTAATAATAAAATATTAATTTCCAAACTCCTAATTCACAAACACTCAATATTTGCAATTACTCTTTTATTACCACTATTTTTAATTTATATTTACTGTGCGTATGTTGCGAAATTCAATTGTGTAATTTGCTGCGTTTGTTAATATTGACGGATGAATTAATTTATTGTAATGGCTTGAATTATTTTATTGTGTTCCATGACATTTATAAATAAATATTGGCTTGTTTTCATTATAAATTAAGAGGCTAGACTTTGAACCACACGCGGAACACCCTCGATTGTCATTCTGTCCCGCTCACAATAAGCTCACGTACACTTACAATACATGCGAATGCGAATTGTGCGAATGAGACAACGCTCAAATTTACCTACAGAAATCGCTCGAAAAGGGGTTTATGGAGAATACACTTTTCTACACCGAAACTTTCACGAAATTGAAATTTTAAAAAATATATATTTTTTAGAGAAAAGAAGCTACGTCGGTAGCTTTTTATAATTTTATAATTCTTTATGAGAGTTGAGTTAGCAGCACTTTTTCCTTAAATAATATTTTTTGATAAATCGTACATGTTTGACAGTGAATGTTTACGTTAATTCGAAACGCATCGAAAATTCGAAAACATACCGACATAGTTTTCACCCTCTAGAAGGCAGTATAAAAAAAGTATATTCATTTTGTGTAATTTTCGATGTAGAAAAGTGTTTTTTCCCGGGCGTCCTTTTTGTATGGGCCGAAAAGCGAAGTCTATCATCTTAAGCGTACAAAACGTTAAAAAAATTCTCCGTATTTGTATTTTCATCAAAATGGCTAAATACTGTAATTCTGTCAATTTTCCGGCGATCAATGTTTAAAATGTTATTTATTTAATGTTAGTAAAATTTGAATATCAAACATTGAATCGTGTCACTTGGTAGGTTTTTCAAACACTGAATCTTGTTACTTGGTTTGTTTTTCAAACACTGAATGATGCACTTGGTTTGTTTTTCAAACACTGAACATGTCACTTGATTTGTTTTTCAATCACTGAATTATGTCACTTGGTTTTCTTCAATAAAAATCAAATAATATTATTTTTTGTCATTTTTTTCTTTAATTAATAGGTATGTTACTAAGGAGCGACTTAGCAGAGATACATCTCCTTTTTGCTTTCGCGCATAACGCGGTTGGTTATTGGTTGGGCATTTACACAGCTACACTTACATACATACATCTATACAAAACTATACACATACATGAACTGCTGTACTTGTAGCTAGTATTGTCACATTTCCTTCCTACCCTTCCCTATAAACCTGTCACTTTCCTGTTACCCACATCAGTCCATAATCGACCATCAACCTGTGAACATCAACATTATTTATCGCATCCGCATTTTTTCGCTATTGACCGCCGCAGAGAAGAAAGTACAAGTCCCGCAGTGAGTAATTCTCTCCTTTTCCTTGTGTGCTTACCTTCTACTTGTGCAGTGGTTCAAACACATAACATACACATTTCAAGGCCCTTCTTTTAAAAAACTACACAAAACACGCATCATTCATGGTCCAAAACGAGCCGGAGATATATAACTCTTATTTCAATATCTCTTATAAACTTTCAGAGTGTATTACGCTCACCCGCAATTTAAATTTTTTCTACCCGCATTGTATATTGTTCATAGACCTCGTGTCTTTACTAATAATATGTTATTTTGTTTAATCTACTCCCAGTACTGGATAGATCAATTGAAATAATAAATTTGTTATTCCGCAAACATTAATTTTAAATTTAATTCAGTGTTGTTAACCCCTCACGGTTGTCGGGGTCAAAGGTAACCCCACTGAGTACTGCGCGCAAATTGAATATTAATTAAATTATTTTATTATAAATATTATAAGCACATTCTTGGTCTGTATTCTTGTTACATTTAATAAATAATCGGAACAAGAAAATGGCTACCGCACCGTCTGGTTTGTCGTCACGGGATGACAGACGTTTAAAACGTTTAAATGCCAAACTAGCTTCAAGTTTTGCGACATTACAGTCAGTCTTTGACAAAATTAAAAAATCTTCCGATAGCGCTATAAATCGTCAAGCATTTTTATCGGGCGCTGGCACCGTAGAGAGAATCCGTTCGGAGTTTATCACCATTCTAGACGAAAAGATCGACTGCGAACTGGAAATCAATCCTCAAGCGGTCGCCGAGTACGCTCAACTGAACGCATTTGAGGAAATGTACGGTGTCATTAAATTTACCGAGTCAAGCATGCTGTCAAATTCAGTAGAGAAACCACACCGTCAAATCAAATTACCGCCTTTAGAAATTGCATGTTTTGACGGAAATTTGGAAAATTTGCCTCTGTTTTATGAAACCTATGTCTCCGTTATTCATTTAAATAGTTCATTAGACAACACTGAAAAGATGCAATATCTCATGTCCAAGTTAACGGGAAAGGCATTGACTATTTGTAAGACGATCACACCCACTGGTACAAATTACCAGGTGATCTGGAACGCTTTATGTAATAAATATAACGATCATCGCGTACTCGCAGAATCATACTTTGACCGGTTATTGAAAATGCCTGTGGTTAACTCGGTCACTCCCGCTTCCTTAGAAAATTTTGCAGATACGTATGCGACAAACATTGCCGCGCTGAAACAGTTGCAAATCAAGGATCTCGCAGAATTTATGTTGCTACATCTGGGTCTTAAACGCCTTGATATAGAGACAGTAAAAGCTTTCGAATCTTCTATTCGAGACAATGAAAGCTTTCCGTCGAGCTCAGAATTAATAGAATTCGTAAGAGGACAGCAAAGGATACTTACTCGTGCGCAAGTTACGCCAGCAACATCCAGCCGCCTCGGTTCAAATATTAATATTTCTGCTAAACCGCAAAGGACAAATTCCGCAAAGACATTTATGAATGTCGAGAAAAGTGACAATCACTCCATTGACATTTGTTTTTGTTGTCAAAAGGGATCGCACCTTTTATATCAATGTTCTAAATTTATTAGTCTAGAACCACGCAATCGATTTAATTTCATTAAGTCATCCAATACGCAAGTTTGTGTAAATTGCCTCAGTACTAGGCACAACACGAAATCATGCAAATCAAAGAGTACGTGTAAATCATGCGCTCTTAATCACCATACCTTATTGCATTTCAAGCAAACTGATACGCGAAACAGAACAGTCAGACCCAATACCGTCTTCCGCGTCACAAGCAGGTACCGATAATAATAATTCAAATTCTCCGAATCCAGTATCGCTGTGTGTGACAAACACAAACTCTTGTGCTAATTCTACGGTACTTCTGGGAACCGCCATCTGTTTAACTCGAGATCTTAAGGGACAGGTTCAATCTATCCGTGCGCTAATCGATAGCGGCTCCCAAAGGGACATTATTACGCGTAAATGCTGTTCACGTTTGAATCTTACGGTACAATCATCTCCCAGCACTTACGTCACGGGAATAGGTGACGTAAGAAATCTAACAAAGGGAATGACTTGTCTCAAACTGTTCTCCCATTATAACGATGCTCACTCGTATACTATTCAACCGTACGTGGTAGAAAATATCACTAATGAACTGCCTACCGTTAACATAAACCGCGCCTCATTATCATATCTCGACAATTTACCCTTAGCAGACAAAACTTTCTGTACGCCTGGTGAGATTGATATTATTTTGGGATGTGACATGTTTGCTCGCATTTTAAATACCAACAAAATATCAGGTTCCCCTGGTCAGCCATTCGCTATTGAAACTACTTTAGGGTATTTAATATTAGGTACTGCTCCGACGATGATTGAAACCCCAAGTAACTACGTCACGCAATCATTTTGTACGTTCGCTGAAAATGAGGATTTTCGTCTTTCACGCTTCTTTGAATTGGAAGATATTCCAGATGAGAAGTTTTTAACGCCTGATGAACAAGAATGTGAGGACCAATTCAAGCTCACCACTTCTCGTGACACGACAGGTCGTTATATCGTCGCGTTGCCGTTTCGAAAAAGTCCATCTGTCCTTGGCGCGTCGTTGCCGACAGCCGAGCAGAGGTACCGATCTCTCGAACGCCGCTTAAAATCCCAACCCGCCATAAAAGTAGAATATGACAAAATATTGCGCGAATACCTCCAGAAAGGGTACATTTCCCCGGTCGACAATTCTGATTTACCGCATTACGTAATCCCGCATCATATCGTAGTTCGCGAGGATAAACTGACTACTAAAATTCGCATGGTGCTGGACGCGAGTATGAAATCCGATTCTGGTTACTCGCTTAATGATATTCTACACACCGGTAAGAATTTACAAGGTGACTTGTTTCGCATTATCCTCAATTTCCGATTATTCCCCATAGCTATAACCGCTGACATAAAACAAATGTATCTACAAATTGTAGTGCAAGAAGAATGCCGTCGTTTTCAGCGCATGCTGTACAGATTTAACGATAGTGACCCTTTGCAATTGTTTGAATTTAATCGCGTCACTTTCGGCATGTCTTGTAGTCCATTCTTGGCAATGCGTACATTGCGCCAACTTGCGTCGCATGAACAACCTCGTTTCCCACTTGCTGCAAACCTGGTAGAAAAAGGCTCATTCTACATGGACGATTTTGTCACCAGTTGCTCGTCGGTCGAGGAAGCTACCGAGTTGTCTACGGAATTGATACAACTATTTGCCGCGGGAGGATTTGATCTTGTAAAATTCTCTAGTAATACTCCAAACTTTTTGTCCACAATTCCTTCAGATCGTCGTGTCAAGGAACATGTGGAATTTAATCCCGATGAAAACCTAAAAATACTGGGGCTTCATTGGATACCCGCTTCTGATAATTTTATATTTGTTGTAAACGCTAACGAAAGAACTTGCACCAAACGAAACATCCTATCGACGATTGCTCGTCTTTGGGATTTGATGGGTTTCGTCGCACCGGTTGTTTTATTAGCTAAGCTTATAATTAAATCTATATGGGAGTACAACCTGGATTGGGACGATACTCCTCCTGACACCGTGGTCACGCTTTGGCGCCAGTTTGAAAAGGAATTGCCATTATTGCAATCTATTAGAATTCCTCGCTTTTTAGGTGTTGAATACCAATGTGTATTAACACTCATCACTCAGCGAACGCGCATTTGGAGGTGTTGTATACTTACACGTTTACTGTCCGAATACTAATAAAATCACAATTAGCTTATTATGCGCCAAATCCAAGGTCGCTCCTGCGAAGGCGATTTCACTTGCGCGTCTAGAATTATGTGGAGCGCTGGTACTTGCGCGATTAATGCGTACGGTCAGTAACACCTACGCATCAAATTCGATAGTTCATACGACTTTAGCCTTTTGTGACAGCACGGTTGCGCTAGCATGGATAAATTCACCACCTGCTAGATGGCAGACATTCGTTGCCAACCGCGTATCACAAATACAAGATCATCTGCAGGCTGAATGCTTCCATCATATAAAAGGTAAAGACAATCCCGCTGACTGCCTGTCGCGCGGTCTAACCCCCGCTCAGCTAATAGACCATCCATTATGGTTTAACGGCCCCGCATTTGCTCAGTTACCTAAAAGTGATTGGCCTCTACAACGTTTTGATTCAAAATCTGTATCTGAACCACCCGAACTGAAAACAAAAATTTTGATGGCAGTTCAAAACAATAACCGCCTCAAAACGATTGCACCTCCGTTATTATGCGCACTAGCTTCTCGTGTCAATTCTTGGCCGAAATTAATTCGAATTGTAATTTTTATTTTTCGTTTCATTAAGAAACTACCGCGAACATTCGAATTAAGTCATACTGCCGTTGCAGAACTCGCTGTTATAAAATCGGTACAGCAAGAACATTTTTCCGAAGATATGAAGGCAATGACTGACGGGAAGAAACTTCGGCGCGCTATTGCAAAATTGAATCCGTTTCTTCATGAAGGTATTCTAAGGGTAGGAGGCAGGTTGAAAAACGCTGAATTAGAATTTGACAGTCGGCATCCTATTCTTTTACCCCCACGTGCTCATGTAGTCGATTTAATAATAGATTACTATCATATCAAGAACTTACATACAGGTCCTACCTTACTCATGTCTTTGCTAAGACAAAGGTTCTGGATTCTTTCCTCGCGTAATCTGGTTAGGAAGCGCGTGCATCAGTGCAATACGTGCTTCAAGATTAATCCCAAACCGCAATTCCCAATAATGGGAGATTTACCCTCATGCCGCGTCCGCGAAGCCAAAGCTTTTCTACACACAGGTGTTGACTACGCGGGCCCGCTTCAAATAATCCCTTATAGACGTCGGGGTGTTCGAAGTCAAAAGGCGTACATTTGCCTTTTTATTTGCTTGGTGACCCGCGCTGTTCATATCGAACTCGCTTCAGATCTTTACACTGAAGTCTTCCTTAATGCTTTCAAACGCTTTTTATCACGTCGTGGTCCTGTGAGCGTTATGTACTCTGATAACGGAACGAACTTTGTGGGCGCTAAGTCCCAGTTAAGATCTCTATTCGAACTTATAGAGTCACCAAATTTTAAGAATGAACTCTCAGATAATCTACGGGAAAACCGCATCGAATGGAAAATGAATCCTCCTCAATCTCCACACTTTGGTGGAATCTGGGAAAGTAATATAAAGTGTGTGAAGAGTTACTTGAATAAAATAGTGGGTACATGTCTACTCACGTATGAAGAGATGCAAACGGTGCTTTCTCAAATAGAAGCACTTCTAAACTCACGTCCGCTGTCCGTACTGAGTGTTACTGATGTCTCAGCTCCGTTGCCTCTTACTCCTGCACATTTTTTAACTCTTACTCCGTTAAAATCTCTACCCGCTGCTGACTTAACCAACGAGTCAGTAAACTTGTTGCAACGGAAGCATATCGTGGATCATCTCGTCCAGACTTTCTGGAATCGTTGGCGCATGGAGTACCTAAATACTTTACAATCTCGTCAAAAATGGAACACGAGCGCCAATCCGGTAACTACAGGCACTGTCGTAATCATCAAGTGTGACAACATCGCGCCTCTTCAATGGCCCATCGGCATAATAGTCAATGTTTATCCCGGTGTAGATGGAGTGATTTGCGTTGCCGACGTTAAAACAAACACCGGTACATACCGCAGGGCAGTGGTTAAACTTTGCCCTTTACCTTCGCAATAACATAGTCCGTTGACTTGGCCATCAGATATTGCATCTATGGCCCTTCTTTTAGCTTTAACTTTCACCAATTTTTAAATTTTGTTTATAAAGTGATTAGTACTACACTCTTAAGGTTTATGGAAGTGGATTCGTTCATCCCCTTCCAGGCGGGGGGCATGGTTGGGCATTTACACAGCTACACTTACATACATACATCTATACAAAACTATACACATACATGAACTGCTGTACTTGTAGCTAGTATTGTCACATTTCCTTCCTACCCTTCCCTATAAACCTGTCACTTTCCTGTTACCCACATCAGTCCATAATCGACCATCAACCTGTGAACATCAACATTATTTATCGCATCCGCATTTTTTCGCTATTGAGTAATTCTCTCCTTTTCCTTGTGTGCTTACCTTCTACTTGTGCAGTGGTTCAAACACATAACATACACATTTCAAGGCCCTTCTTTTAAAAAACTACACAAAACACGCATCAGTTATCGTTATTGTTGATCTATTATGTTTTTGCGATTCGTAAAAAATGTCACAATTTTAATACAACATTGTATTAATATTTTATATTAATAATATAAAACATTTCCTCGTTTTAAAACCGAACCAGCATTACTTCTGCGCATAATATGTGATGAGTCCCGTCAGATATTGTCACAGTGAGGTTGTTTAACATGCCGTCAACCGTAATGGCAATGTAAGTGCTGCTGGTTCGGCGATCAAAGGAAGCGGCGACTGATAAAGAGTGACTGAGATTGAATACGAGTGACTGAGAATAAGTGAGGTAGCAGTGTAAGCCTAGTGTAAGTGTTCCCTTGTCTGCCACAGCTCCCCGGACTCGGACGACACTCTGCCCGGTGAGGACAACGAGGGTGACTTCGGCCGAGATGACCAGTTCCTCGTCTCGGACCAAACGGAAAACAAATTCTACGGTGAGTCTACTCCTCTAATTCACTGCTAAACTTGATCTTACCAGTGTGCGACGCGGGCGATCTTCCTCCAATTTCCAATTTTCGGTTGACTATCGAGCACGGTCGATCGACAAATGATTTATCGATATTGTCGATAATTTGTCATCGTTCCCGAGCACGACTAAGACCACGGAATTTAAGAACACTTGTTCATTGTGAACTGATGTTTGCTCGTTGGCAATCTGTCGTCATGCTCGAGGATGGTGACAAGTTACCGAAAGTTATCAATAAAACCCTTGTCTACCGACTATGCTAGATACCCTGGAATATCTATCCAGAGTATCCAGCACGGTCGATTGATAAAGCTTTTATCGTTAATGTCGGTAACCTGTCATCGTTCCCGAGCACGACGACAGCTCGACAACGACCAAACAACAGTTCACAATCCATTAATAAATTAAGAACACTTAGTCCACTAAGTGTTCTTAATTTATTCGACGTGAACTATTGTTTGTGTGTTAGCGTAGCAGTCATTCTCGGGAACGAAAAAAAATTATCGATAAAGCGGGCGACAAACTCAACGTTAAAAGCGCTATCGTGATCCTAGAAAATGTGACGTCATCATTCTTTTGCGAACTAGCGTCGAGCTTTCGTCGGTACATTTTACGAAATAACACGGCAAAAATGGTGGCTTGTGCTATTAAAACGCATAAAAATAGAAGTGAAAAAGAGAATAAACCCAATTGTCGTATTACATTCCATAGGTAAGCATTATTTTACAACATTTTAAGCTTTTTCAGATCATATAATCAGTTTAATAACATATACTGCTGTAGCGTTCAGGAACTGGATTGTGATGTGATGTCTTCAATCTTATCCTCAGTACTACACACTGGTTATATGTAAATAATACAATATATATCGGTTATACGAGAATGTCGTTTATTGAATACAAATGGTTACAAAGTTAAGGTCCAGCCTATCGTTATTAATCATTGCCCGGAGCAGCGCTCGCTAAAGCGCTGCCTTGAAATGACCCACTTCGGTTCTCAACTCCGTCAACGTTCGGGACGTTGCTCGGAGGTAGAGCCCGCCCAACTATCATAGAGTAAGAAGCAGTGTTGCAAACACCACAACTACGACATCGCGATATATCTGGCGAGGCATTTCTCGAGTGTGCTCGTCGTTGTTTACTGGGGTAAGTAAATTATGAAACATTTGTAAAAGTGTCTTAACTAAATACAGCAACAAAAAATATTCGACTCTGAAAATAGCTACGAACTTTACATTGCTATATTTGAACTTCGCGAGTTAGTTCAAAACGTGGCGAGCAATTTGCGCTCCCATTTAAAAGGGTATATTCATTCACAAGCAGACTTTAATGCGAGATGCCTATATACTGTCAGATTGATTTATTGACGAATAACAGTCAACTCACCTCTCCGCGTCCCGCTACAGTTGGTGTTTACCCCTTGCCTGTATGTTCTCGTCTAGTAATATACATATGTCTATGGTTAACCTCTAACCTAACCTGACTTACAGTTGACTAGCTTTATGCAATATTTTTAGGTACTGTTTTTTTAAAATTTAAAGTACCTAAACTAGTCCCAGCGAGAGCTTGTACGAACGTCATCAACGTTCATTTTCTTTCTTCCCACGCGTGTTGTTTTAAAACGATGACATCACTTACGATCACTCGCTGGGACTAGTATAAATTATACAAATATTTAGATGACGCTTGGCTTAACTATAAAAACTGATCACGGGCGGTATTTAATATTTCATTATAATAACTATTATAACAGAAAGGAGAATAATTGCGAATACAAATATAATTCCAGTCAATATTTATCCTAAATAATAATCATTCACAGTGGAGTATTCATTTCCAAACGCGTTTAATAAATTTTGTCTAATTTATTTCCGATGGATCGTCCATTTGTGGTGGATTTTAATTTAATTTGGCTGTTAAAATAATGTGGTTTAACGGCTTAACTAAATAAGGTGTTTGTAATTAATTTGAGAGTAACGTTTGAATAGAACTATCGACGCAATGTTGGCTGCATGTCAATAAAAAAAAAAAATTAAAATAAAAATGTCATTGGTCATGTCATATCGATTTACCGAGAGAATCATAAGAGTCATCGTAAGCTGGGAGTCAGCATGTGTCGCGCGTGCAGTCGACACAGGAAATGTATGGGCTTATACGAAGCATGTTACAAGCTTCGTACAAGTCCATACATTACCTGCGTCGTCTGCACGCGTGACACTTGCTGACTCCCAGCTTAGTGAGCGTTCACATTTCCGTTTTAAAAACGGAGGCGGGTCCCGTTTTAAAAACGGATGTCCTAGCGGCTGTAGTGGATGTATGGAGCTGTTCACACTTGTCCGTCTCCGTTTTAAAAACGGATCCGTTTTTATTGTCGGAGAGATTGCCAGCGCAGCGCATCCGTTGTAAAAACGGATGTGTCTCGCTCGCCCATAGGTTTGCATGGAGCTGTTCACACTTGCCGCCTCGTAGCTCCGGCGAAAGCCACGCCCCGCTCCTCAGCCCGAACGCTCCCAGTCGCGAGCAAGCAGGAGAGTTGCGTGGTCGCATCTGTTTGGTTTGATGAAGGTATACGCCAAATCACTATTTAGATTTCTCTTTACTACGAATCGGTTTACATTATGAATATGAAAAAATATGCTATTTATACATTGAAACTTTTCCTACCTTTTAAATTTATTGGAATTAAGATAGATTTATTAATTACGTTACAAAAAATATAAGCGTAAAGTACTAAATATTTTGTTTTTTCATTACATAAATCTGAGGTTATACAAGAAACAACTTTTAAAAAATACCCCTTTATGGCTAAGATTATTTTTGACTCAATCCATTGACTAACTTTTTTTCGTTCTTGTAAAATTATTCATAAAAATAATAAAAACAACTTTGGTGCTACTTTCCTTGTGCAGATAATAACACGCGGAGGGGTAGTAAAATATTTTTGGCTTTTCTATTCCTCAGTTCATAAATTAAAACTGTAATAATGGACGAGAACTACCAATTATAGAACCTACCTAAGCACCTATCTAAGTATCTACCTAAGTACCTAAATATGAACCTACACAAGTATCTACCAAAGTACCTACCTAAGTATCTATCTAAGTGCCTACCTAAGTACTCAAATACGAACCTACACAGATACATACAAAATAATCTACATAAGTATCTACATAAGTTCCTATCTAAGAACCTATCTACATAAGTATCTATCTACCTAAATATCTATCTACCTTAGAACCTACCTATGTACCTACCTGAGAACCTACCTAAGTATCAACCTAAGTATCTACCTTAGTACCTTACTAAGTACCTACAAAAGTACCTATTTACATAAGTACCTGTCTACCTAAGACCTATCTACCTAAATACCTTTGAACCTCCCTAAGTACCTACCTGAGAACCTTCCTAAGTACCTACCAGAGAACCTACCTAATTACGTACCTAAGTGTCTACATAAGTACCTACCTAAGTACCCAAATACGAACCTACACAAGTACTTACAAAATAATCTACCTATCTAGTATCTAAATAAGTACCTATCTAAGTACCTATCTACCTTAGAACCTATTAAAATACCTACTTTAGAACCTACCTAAAGATCTACCTAAGTACCTAACTAAGTACCTACATAAGTACCCATTTACATAGGTACCTATCTACCTAAGAACCTCTCTACCTAAATACCTGTCTACCTTTGAACCTACCTAAGTACCTACCTGAGAACCTACTTAAGTACGTACCTAAGAATTTACCTAAGTGCCTACCTAAGTACTCAAATACAAACCTACACCAGTACCTACAAAATAAACTACCTAAGTATCTATATAAGAACCTAAGTACCTACCTAATTACCCAAATACGAACCTACACAAGTAAATTCAAAATAATCTACCTAAGTATCTACATAAGTTCCTAAGTACCTACCTAATTACCGAAATACAATCCTACACAAGTACCTTCAAAATAATCTACCTAAGTATCTACATAAGTACCTATCTACCTATTACCTATCTACCTAAATACCTATCTACCTGAGAACCTACCTAAGTACGTACCTAAGTATCTACCTAAGTACCTAAATATGAATCTACATAAGTACCTACCTAATTACCCAAATACGAACCTACACAAGTACTTACAAAATAGTCTACCTAAGTAACTTCAAAAGATTCTACCTAAGTATCTACATAAGTACATATCTAAGTACCTATCTACCTTAGAACCTACCAAAATACCTACTTGAGAATCTACCTAAGGATCTACCAAAGTACCTACCTGTGAACCTACCTAAGTACCTACCTAAGTATCTACCTAAGTACCTAACGAAGTACCTACCTAAGTACCTGTCTACCTAAGACCTATCTACCTATCTACCTGAGAACCTACCTAAGTACGTACCTAAGTATCTACCTAAGTACCTAAATATGAATCTACATAAGTACCTACCTAATTACCCAAATACGAACCTACACAAGTACTTACAAAATAGTCTACCTAAGTAACTTCAAAAGATTCTACCTAAGTATCTACATAAGTACATAATATCTAAGTACCTATCTACCTTAGAACCTACCAAAATACCTACTTGAGAATCTACCTAAGGATCTACCAAAGTACCTACCTGTGAACCTACCTAAGTACCTACCTAAGTATCTACCTAAGTACCTAACTAAGTACCTACCTAAGTACCTGTCTACCTAAGACCTATCTACCTATCTACCTATCTACCTGAGAACCTACCTAAGTACGTACCTAAGTATCTACCTAAGTACCTAAATATGAATCTACATAAGTACCTAACTAAGTACCTACCTAAGTATCTACCTAAGTACCTACAAAATAATCTACCTAAGTATCTACATAAGTACCTATCTAAGTACCTTTCTACTTATCTACTCTATCTACCTAAATACCTATCTATCTTAGAACCTACCAAAATACCTACCTGAGAACCTACCTAAGTATTTACCTAAGTACCTAAATATGAACCTACATAAGTACCTACAAAATAATCTACCTATAATGTTTTGGTTGAATTGACAATTATTTGTTTTCGTAGAGTAGGAGCGACGGATCCGTTTTTAAAAACGGATCCTACTTTACGAAAACAAATAATTGTCAATTCAACCAAAGATTATGGGTAGATTATTTTGTAGGTACTTATGTAGGTTCATATTTAGGTACTTAGGTAGATACTTAGGTAGATTATTAGGTAGATACTTAGGTAGGTTTTCAGGTAGGTATTTTGGTAGGTTCTAAGAAAGATAGGTATTTAGGTAGATAGAGTAGATAAGTAGAAAGGTATTTAGATAGGTACTTATGTAGATACTTAGGTACATTATTTTGTAGGTACTTTGGTAGATACTTAGGTAGGTACTTAGGTAGGTACTTATGTAGATTCATATTTAGATACTTAGGTAGATACTTAGGTACGTACTTAGGTAGGTTCTCAGGTAGATAGGTCTTAGGTAGATAGGTACTTATGTAGATAGGTACTTAGGTAGGTACTTAGTTAGGTACTTAGGTAGATACTTAGGTAGGTACTTAGGTAGGTTCACAGGTAGGTACTTAGGTAGATCCTTAGGTAGGTTCTCAAGTAGGTATTTTGGTAGGTTCTAAGGTAGATAGGTTGTTAGGTAGATAGGCACTTATGTAGATAGGTACTTATGTAGGAACTTAGGTAGGCACTTAAATAGATACTTAGGTAGGTACTTTGGTAGATACTTGTGTAGGTTCATATTTAGGTACTTAGGTAGATACTTAGATAGGTGCTTAGGTAGGTTCTATAATTGGTAGTTCTCGTCCATTATTACAGTTTTAATTTATGAACTGAGGAATAGAAAAGCCAAAAATATTTTACTACCCCTCCGCGTGTTATTATCTGCACAAGGAAAGTAGCACCAAAGTTGTTTTTATTATTTTTATGAATAATTTTACAAGAACGAAAAAAAGTTAGTCAATGGATTGAGTCAAAAATAATCTTAGCCATAAAGGGGTATTTTTTAAAAGTTGTTTCTTGTATAACCTCAGATTTATGTAATGAAAAAACAAAATATTTAGTACTTTACGCTTATATTTTTTGTAACGTAATTAATAAATCTATCTTAATTCCAATAAATTTAAAAGGTAGGAAAAGTTTCAATGTATAAATAGCATATTTTTTCATATTCATAATGTAAACCGATTCGTAGTAAAGAGAAATCTAAATAGTGATTTGGCGTATTCCTTCATCAAAACAAACAGATACGACCACGCAACTTGCCTGCTTCCTCGCGACTGGGATAGGCTTGTTGAAAAAGTATCGATATATCGAGATATCGATATTTTCAATTAAATATATCGGTATTTTTAGCCGATATATTTTGAACCGATATATCGATATAAAATATCCAATATCGAAAATTGTATCAAAATCGATATTTTTTCAATTTCGGGGGGGGAGGCGCCTGATTAAAATAATGTACATTGTGTAAATATACACTTTCATTTTTACACATTGTGTATATGAACACTTTAATTTTAAAAACGTACAATCTAAACATTTGACCGATATATCGATTTTTTTTCCTCGATATATCGACGTCGATATTGATATTTTAATAAATATCGATACTTTTTTTTACTTTCGACATCCCTAGACTGGGAGCGTTCGGGCTGAGGAGCGGGGCGTGGCGGGTTTCGCCGGAGCTACGAGGCGGCAAGTGTGAACAGCTCCATGCAAACCTATTGGCCACTACACATGGTACTGCGAACAGCCGGCTTTTTGCAGATGGCTAGAAATCGCATCGTTAGTAGGCAAAACCGGCTGCCGAATTGTTATTATTCGTCTGCCGTATTATTATTTCTTTACTGCCGGAGCGATTGTTTCCACTTTCTGCCGCATTTGCGCGCAGAGTATTATTATTTTACTACTGCGGCGTCCGAATTGGTGCTGCCGCAGACGGATTCTGGCTGTTTGCAGCCAGAACGACATGGTCCGTACACGTGATCACAGCGCCCGAGAAATCAACTTACTCAGTGGCGTTTCTTCACAAGGGGACCATGGGGACAGTCCCTACTTATAAACGTTTAATGTTAATGGTATATTTATACCGTAGAAATGAAATAAATAAACTACTATTACATATACTCTACACTATTCCTGAAACCTAACAAGAAAAAAATTGACAATTCTTTGTGTTCACAAAAATAATGAATGCGTTCTGAACATAAAAGTAATTGCAGAAATATAATCTAAAAAATTACTTCGGTTAAGTAATTTTTAATTTCTCTCCTTCCTTCCTTGTAGCATAATAATAATTTATTGCATATGACGTTTTAGTAAAATAATAATATTGATATCGATTGATCGGATTATTTCTATAGCGCCGTTCTCGTGGTTAAAACACCTCAAACCGAAGTACAATTTGTCTTGTGCTATTTTTATTAAACTTCATATTTACATAATTGTAGAAAGCAATCACTTTGTGGTTTGACATATATAAATAAAACACTTGTTTTGTTTAAACCACGAGTTTTTGGTTGTGAACAAGTGTTTATTTTTATTTAAACTTAATATTTATTTACGCACCCTATCTGATGGTTCTGGTTAGGTGCGTGACTTATCTTCGTACCTCATAAAATGTTCTGTAAGAAATTATATTATTACTATTTGGGTATACCTATATTTGTATTGAGTCTCGTATCGTTACTTTCTGGCAGTGAGACGTCAGTATCTACACATAAAAATGACGGTCCCCGCCATCGAAAATGTGCTCGACCCGCCACTGATCTTACTGCAAATAGCATGGTCTAGTGGCAACCACCAATCTGCAGAACTTCTGTAGCACATTAAGCCGGGTCTTTTGCTTCAACAAAGGTTAATAAAGTAATAACAAAGCGTGATAAAGGTTTGTAATTTATAATTTATAAACAAACTTTACAAAAACTATTCGTGTTTATCGTTGAAATATTTTAACGACGTATATACTGTTATTCATATTTTAATTTGATTATAATTAGATGCTCTGTTATGTTATATTATCGAACTCGTATGTTCTTTCCGTAATAGTATGTACCTTATCTGACATTATTTTTTTAAACCTGAAATGTTCCATGGTAGCAGTATCAAGTATTTTGTCTTCTGAAATTGACTTCTTTTAGCAGAAATTCTGACGATAGTGTAATTGGTCAAAATGGAATCTCTTTTAATATTAATTTTAGTGCGTATTATACCTAACCGAACCCACATATTATATCGACCCATAATCGGCAGAACAGCGTAAGCGACAAACAGCAAAGTGTTCAGGAGAAGGTTTTTTTTTAAATAACTTTCTTAGTTGATTCAAAAAATGATTTTGGTTAATTACGATTATTGATATTTGGTTACTGCCTGTATAGAACTGATAATGCAATTATCTGAATGCCTTCAGTTGTGGAGATAGTGGCGGTTTCGCTGTTTTGCCTATCACCCTGACAGATATTTTCCCTTAGAAATGTCGCTTACGCTCTTTGGAGTACATGGTTTTTTTATATTTATTTATTTACACATATACTGCACAACATGTGCCATTAACATAATTGACATACAATATAAATAGTACAACAACATGAAGAATGACTAACAGTATATTTGTAAGTTAAATATAAGGAAAAAAAATGTAAAAAGTAAGTAGTAAGATTATAAGTAGTAGGTTAAGGGTAAAATATAAATGTAAAGTGAAAAATATGGTATAACGTATAAGTATAAGTATAAAGTACAAGCTTTAAATTATTAAGCAAAAATAAAAAAAGTTAAAAGTGAGAATAAAATAATAATAATAAAAAAAGTAGAAATATAAGATATCTTTAAAAGGTACAATGATTTAAATATAAAATATAAAGTAAAAAGTCCTCATAGGAGCAATGAAAAATAAAAATAAAATAGAATAGTTAAGAGGTCGATATTATGGATTATAAATATTAACCGATATGATGAATTTTACAAGTACCTATGATTTCTAATGAATTAATGTTTTGCAAGTACTGGTAAGCATATTATGTTTACATGATCATTATGTTTACATGGTACTAGAAGACAAATTTTGTTTAATGCATCTTTTGTATGATGCCAGATTACCGGCGTGATCGATATTAGCATATTTATTGCCAAAAGTGTGTAAGCGATTTATTGTTGCATTTTGTTCTGCGGTGGTCCCAGAGTTATTACAATAAAAAGGTGTTTGGAGTCGAGTAGGTCTAAAAGGAAAATTAGCGGTGGCAAATATTTTTCTCAATGGATTAAAGAATGAATATTGTTTAATTATTTTTGCTGTTATGAATTTATTCCCATAATTAATTAGGTATGTGTGGTCGATTAACGATTAACCATTGTCGATTTCGATTAACAATTAGTTTTATTTTCACTGAAATAAAAACTTATTTAAAAAAAGTCGCAGGAGGCGACAATGTTGAAGCAAGAGACCCGGCTTAAGCATTTCGCAAATTCATTTCGAAAGTGACCGAGTTCGGGAGCGCTGTGAATACGTGTTCACAGAGCAAAAGAAACCAACTTACTGCAAAAAGCATCGTCTGGAGGCAACCTCCAACCTGCGATTTTTAGCCAGCTGCTAAAAGCTGCTAAATGTCGGGCTGTTCGCAGTATAGTGTGTAGACCACTTTAGGGCGAGCGAGACACATCCGTTTTTACAACGGATGCGCTGCGCTGGCAATCTCTCCGACAATAAAAACGGATCCGTTTTTAAAACGGAGACGGACAAGTGTGAACAGCTCCATACATCCACTACAGCCGCTAGGACATCCGTTTTTAAAACGGGACCCGCCTCCGTTTTTAAAACGGAAATGTGAACGCTCACTTACGCTGTCCCTAATGCCTTATTCTGATTGGGAGAGTATTTTAGTCGAGTAGCCAATATTAGTAACTAAAAGTGTCCGAACACCACAATTTTAGTAGAGTAGGCTAGTCAGCTCTTTAGTAGATTGAATCCATTTGGTTATATTTTTCCGGCGAGTAGAGTCCCCCTCCATGCGTCCCTGCGCACTGATATGCGCAGTTCATTCGTAGACTTACACACGTGCAATATGTCGTGCCGTTGGCGCGAAAATTCTACTCTAAAATTCATTATTTTTGCGGCAATTTATTCTTCCACTTCTTCTAAAATAATCATTACAATCAGCTTAATTAGCGTATTTACTCTATTGCATTGCAGCCCGTCATGTCGCGACGCGTCGCTTACTAATGAACTCTACTTGACACCAGTGCGAACACTTTTTGGTGAGTCAAGTAACGAGTTACTCGCCCCTCGACTTACTACTTGTCAGGTCAGAACAAGGCATACGTTTTGTGAAAGTACCTACTGGTGGTTTTGTTATGAAAATTAGATAAATATGAAATATTTTTTAAGCTAATTTGCTAATTCGGAACAACTCATCTAGGTCTCGTAGAAATCGTTGTGTCTGCCTTTCTATCATAGTGAGAAATATTATATTAAAGATGTTAAAAAACACCTCGCTTCATACTAAAATCTAAAAGTTAAGAACAAAATAAGCAAAATGAACAGCGTTTTAAAACCAATGTTTCAGATAAGAATTTGATAAAATTTTATGAAACTTTGGGAATATTTTATTAATTATTTTTACATGGAACGACAGAAAAGTGAGGTGACAATAATGTTTACAATATATTGTTCTGATGAAATATGTATATATATTAACTTTTTTATCAGTATTTTAATAACTCAGGTATATAAATATGTCTACCTACGTTAAATTGTCGTTAAATCAAGCTTATGTGCCCATGCGGTTAAGTTAAAATTACTGATAACCAAAAAAATAATAAATAACTAAAAAAAGTAATGTAAGCCATTTTAAAAACATTTCTATGATTGTTTGCAAAATGATTTATAATTAAAAAGATTATTATTATTAATTATTGATTACATTCAGAAATATTCAATTTTTCGGATTTTATTGCAAGGCGGAAATATTTTGACCTTCTGACTAAATATGGTCGAGGCCTAAGGAGTTAAATAAATACAGCGAGTAAAAAAAAAATTTTTGCCAGAGAATTTTTATAAGGCTAGAAAAAATAAAGTATCAGGAGTGCTAGCACAATGAAATCGATAACTTTACAATATCGAATAGACATAGGCAACTACCGATAATATTATACCGACTGACATTGGGTAGATAAAGGTTTGGTAAAACACGCTAGCAACACTGGAAAGATTTTCTACATTGTCTATGTACATAAAACGTCAAACATATTGTGTCAAATGTCAAATTATTTTATTCAAACCTTAGCGGTTTGTATACATTAACAACAAAATGAAAATCATCAAATTTCCGTTTTGATATATTTTAAAGATCGATTTAGATACATAACAAACACAGAATATTTGAAGTGAGCATAATAAACAACGATTCTGACAATCGGCTAGCACGAACGGGCAATAGGCAACGAACGATTCTCCAACTGTTTTCACATTTATTGGAGTTTTTTTTTATTTACAAAAGATTTGAAATTATTATTCTTTTTTCTCATGGAATTTCGTTGAGATGGACAAATACATAACGGCAGGTTATATTCACCACAAATATATTTTATCATTTTTCTTGTTTTTTGTTTGAGCAAACATTACAGCTTTTTGTTTTTTATCCGTTGCGGGGTTTTTTATAGGTCACGGCATATGTTTAGCCAGCATTTTGGCAGATAACCGCAATGTAACATCTTGTGACGCACGTGGACCAACTTCAGGGTGCGACGAAATATGATATTTTTCTAATAATTGTCTTATAACATATACTTAATTGATAATCAGGAAAACTAATATCTTTTGAACGAACGGTTTTGGGCATTATGTATGAATTCGGTAAATTTTAATATGTAGGATGAAAGAAATCTTTTTTGTACCACTTAATTGATTTTCGTAGGGCATTTACACTAGTTATATCCGATTTATCTCTTAAGCCCATATTTTTGTTATAATCTTCGATACAATTTGGATTTGAAATTATTTCTCCTCTTCTAAAATTTATTTTCCCTGTTGGAGAAACTGTATCATCGTGAAGCGTTGTTAAAATACGCATTTATCCTTTGTCGTGCCATTTTAATACTATCAGTGAACCAGAATAATGTGAGGCAATTTACCCCTTCTTCGATTTATTGAATTTTGATATGTTTTTACGGTTTTTTCGAACTGTTCCACATACGTAGGTTTGGTAGTCATGCAGAAATTTAAATGATATTTTATTAGTGTACCAATTATCTACATACAATTTGTGGCCTTTACCTACCTAGTCTTTTAATAGAGTGGTGACAACAGCTCCGGAAGCCCTAAGACATTGTTCGTCAGTAACATCCATCACTTCACCACAATAAATAATTACATCTAAAATATAACCGTCTGCACGTTGCACAAAACAAATATTTTTATTCCAAATCGTTGGCGTTTGGATGGAATATACTCCTTAAACTTAAGACATCCTTTGAACTCTATAATGCTCTCGTCAAGCATAGATTTTCATACGGCACCACTGAGTCCTTAAAAATGTATCCATTGTAATTGATAAGAACTCCAATTTCATTTAATTTTTCTCCAGCAATTTGAGTAGCAGGATCTGACACATGCATACAAAACTAAATGTAAAAATAGAAGAGCAAACTTTCAATTCAGGTATAAAAACACAAATCCACATTTCAAAAACATTAAAATAAACTTTTAGAACCACTCCACTTACAATGAGCCAACGCGTCATTTCTACAGACTCGACAAAGAGCGGGATTTTGAAACAAAATGGGCGAAGAAAAATGCACTCCTTTTTTGGATGCTGCTTTGAGTAATGTAAACAATTTAAATAATCAACTTTTTTGGGTGATCTCGCTAATAAATAGTTCATTATATTTTTACGAAGTAATATTTAGACCCATATACAGTTAGAGCTTTGAAATATCATCCTTCGAACATTTACACCCGTGATTTACATCTTCCGTTGTATTATACCGTTCCGACAGTTTATATCGAATGTCCTAGCACGCTTTCACCGTTGCTAAAGAAACCGATATCGGAAGGAAAAAAATACTAAGTCGGTATAAGATGGCAACACTGGCACCTTTTTGATGGATTTACGTTACTAAATTTCAAATGAGATATTTAAAAATTTAAAAATACTAATAAATTGTCAATTTTGAATTGAAATACTAACTTTAATATACATCGGCGCTTCGCATTTACTTTTTGCGATCTCCGGGAGTTAAATAGTTGATACGATCCAAAGACATATTTTATCAAAGTTCGTATCTCGAAGCTAAAATGAATAAATTGATCTCGTCTTAAATGAATGCATGTAAGTTTATGGGTCGCATATACGATTTCTTTAAATACTAGGAGGTTTTTAGGTTAACCTCCATTGATTAATAAGTCAGTTAACTTGCATAACGAACGACATTATTTAAATAAAACTGCATATTGATATCTTATCTGACACTACGGAAGCCGCGCTAAAATCAGTGACCTTTATCTACCGACTAACGGAATAATCTTTTCACTGTGCTCGCAATTATTGCTAACTGACCATAGACAACGAATTTAATGAATTTCATATCTATACTTGGGTTTTATCGATGGACCATGCTAGGGTCACAGCCAAGATCGCATACGATTTGGCGAGCTTTTGTCAATCGTCGGTTGGATTATGTCTTATCAATAGGTGACTGTGCTAGCACATATTGATAAGTGACCAAAGATGACGGATTTTGTCAATGTAGTATAGATATAGGGTTATATCGATGGACCATGCTAGCACCCCAGGACTGTAAAAACTGTTTTAAAGTTCTAAATCTTTTCTACTCAGCGAACTCCTTTTCGGTTATGGTTTTATTGTATAATGTGGGAAATTAAATTCTTAAGAAAATGATCGTAAAATATTAAAATATTTGTGCCAGAGCTTCGAAAAAAAAAAAAAGCTTTTTGGCGATGTATTTTTTTGTGAATAAATAAAAACAGGCGGCTGGTGTTAAACGGGAATTTAAACCTTATCGCCATCTACATAAGGAGTGTTATTGTTAGCGGCCTGATACCGAATTTTACACGACGTGGTGCATCACCTTTAATAATTATTTGTCTAGTCTAAATATATTTCTACATGTATTTATTTGGAGTGGTTTTTTATCGAAACTTGGAACCGGACTTGTATATTTAAAATCTTTGCCAGATATTTTGTTGATGTTAGTTTCCTCGAACTACAAAAGTTTTTTTCAAACTTTCTACACGTATTCTTCCATTGTGGGAACTACAAGAAAATATTTCAGCTATACGTAAAAGTATGGAAGTTAGTAGACATAAAATAAACTTTACTTTCAATTTTAAATTGAATAACTCTTGATGTAATGACTTTTGTAGGTTATACCGATCGAGTTAAACAAATAGAGGGAAAAAACTTCATTACCGCGCATCAAAAAAGTGTAACCACTATAACACCGCGACGGTGGAGCTTCGAATCCACTAAACATTTGAAAGTAAACAATAACTAATATTTGTCTCACTTACACAAGTCGCAAGCCCAATACCGCCGCCAAGATTAGACAAAGACAGATACACAAACCTTATTTGACGGGTTGGTGTGATGTACAAACAAATTGAAAAAATTGATGTCCAATATATTAAGGACACTTAATCATTGTGAACTGTCACTTATTCGTTGGAGGTCTGCAGTCATGCTATGGAACGATGAAAAGTTACTGAAAGTTATCCTATCAATCATTATCGATCGAATGTGCTAGGGGACACGGTGTGCTAGCACGGTCGCTCGATATGAAGTTACCGACCGATTGTCGGTAACTTCTCATCGTTCCCTAGGACAACTGCAGATCTCAAACGTACAAACGACAGTTGATATCGAATATATTAAGGACACTTAGTCATTGTGAACTGTCACCTATTCGTTTGCGATCTGCAGTTGTCGTAGGGAACGATGAGAAGTTACCGATAGGTATCCTACCGATCGTTATAGAGCAAGCGTGCTAGGGCCTCTGGTGTTGCAATCAATGCAGAAAAGTTTTTCTTTATTTGAAAGTTTTTCTGCTGGAATACCAGAACGAGAAACTTCTGCCTTATCTAATTATTTTTTTCTATACATCCTTTTACACTGGGAGCTCGATCGTCATATCTGGTTATTGTTCACTGGGTTTCTCTGTTTGGATTTCCTTTTAATTTCATAAAGCCGCAGGTGTAATAACCCGTAGGTGGTTACATTTCTCCATTATTATTTCTGTGTCTCAAAAGACCGGAGAATATTTATCTATTCTAGCTAAGCCTCTCATTCTTAGGCAGATAGATATACAATATAAAAAACAGATATACAAATTTAAAAAAAAATTAAAAGAAGTTGTAGATGACAACTGTGGGGTTTGAAAGCAAAAACGCCACTCTCCAAAAATGACGAAATTGAGTTATAAATGCCAATCTATGAGCAGTAGGGATTGTCAATTACTTCAACTTTTCTACGTTGGGTCTTAAAAAGAAAATGACAACTGCGTATAATTTTATTTTTTTTAATGGTTATTAGCTCGCTAAAATGCATTGAAAATCAGAAAAAAACCTTATTACATGTATTTTTAAATTATGGTAATTAATCTGTTTTTCACAATTATTACTGTTATCACAAAATGTTATCATTAAATTTTGAGCATCCATTATTTTTTATTCGTTGTATTTTGTTCAAAAATTTTGGTGGAGTTATTGTTTAGTATCTTGATTTTATCCAGAAAAAGTGTTTTCTTTCCCTTTTTATATTTTTAACAAACACATCACATATGTTTCAAAAAAACATTTTTTGGGTGCTTTGGACCACAGTTATGGAATAAAAATTAAGTTTGCTACAAAATATAAAATACTAGCTGATACCTGGCATGCGTTGCAATGCTAATTAAATAAATAAAATGTTTCTCCCTTCGTGTCATTTCTCATTCGTCCCAGTTCCCCTTCCGACTCCTCTTCCCTCCCGCCTTCCCTTTTTCCCTTCCCGCGTTTCCCTTCCCCTCTCCCGCTCTCCCGCGAAGCCCCCCTCCGTAATTCCATGACCGCCCTCCCGCTTACCCCTCCCCCCAGCCTTTTTCCCTGCCGCCTAACTCCATAAAATACACCCATTTTTCCAACAATTAGCGGGACCTATTTAATTTTTGTACGCAAATTTCATAATACCAGAGCTCACCAGTATACGTAGATATAGAAGTATTCAAGTGCTTGTTCACAACAATTAAAAAAAAATTAATAGCAATCGGATGAAATTTTAATCGCAATCATACATACTAGCTTTTGCCCGTTGCAAGGCAACTAATTGGTTAAAGCACTAAGCGATTTGACGTTTAAATGTGGATGAAGCAAGAAGTGTGTGTGTCTACATTTTTTAAAATTTAAATATTTGAAAAAAAAAATCGATGTTTGAATGTGGATGAAGCAAGGATTGTGAGAACTACTCAAAGGGTCCTGTGAGTTAATCGCTCAATTTTGTACACCCGCTACTTAGCCACTTTGGTCGCCCTGTTTAAGGCGTTCAGTATGGGCCTTTTCTCGCAAAAAGGGGCCTAGAAGTTTATTGCTCAATTTTTTCACTAATAAATTGTTTCTAAATTATATGATATACACTCACTCTTCTAATAACGCCCGTTACACCTATTGAAATTTTTTGTACAAATTTAATAACGCCAAAGCTCTCCATTATATAAAGAAAAATTCACGGGCGTGCGCACAATAACTCACCAAAGTTTCATCGCAATCGGATGAATACTATTGTAAATAATTTCATTACGCTAGAGCTCATTATTATATTTAAAAATCATTTCGAGCATGCACACATCATATCTCCAAAGTTTCATCGCAATCGGATGAATAGTATTGGAAATAATTTCATAATGCCAGAGCTTACTTTTATATATAGAAACCATCCCGAGCATGCCAACATCGAATACCCAAAGCTTCATCTCAATCGGATGAAAAGTAAAGGTAATAATTTCATAACGCCAGAGCTTATTATTATGCATAAAAACCATCCAGGGCATGCACACATCAAATCTCCAAAGTTTCATCTCATTCGGGTGAATGGTATATGAAATAATTTGATAACGCCAGAGCTTACTATTATGCGTAGAAACCAACCCGGGCATGCACACATCAAATAAATAAATCTAGTTAAGTAAGTAAAAATGTTATTTTCTTTTTTTCTGGAATAAGAAAACTTTAAACTTAAATCCCGAAAGTTTTGTCGCAATCTGATGAAACGTATTGGAAATAATTTCATAACGCCAGAGTTTTTAGATTTAGAAACCATCCCGAGCATGCCAACATCGAATTCCCAAAGTTTCATCTCAATCGGATGAAAACTAAAGGAAATAATTTCATAACGCCAGAGCTTACTTTTATGCATAAAAACCATCCAGGGCATGCACACATCAAATCTCCAAAGTTTCATCTCAATCGGGTGAATAGTATATGAAATAATTTTATAACGCCATATCTTAATAGTATGCATAAAAACCATCCAGGGCATGCACGTCAAATCTCCAAAGTTTCATCTCAATCGGGTGAATAGTATATGAAATAATTTGATAACGCCAGAGCTTACTATTACGCATAGAAACCATCCCGGGCATGCACACATAAATCCCCAAAGTTTCATCGCAATCGGATGAATAGTATTGTAAATAATGTCATAACGCCAGAGCTTACAATTATGCGTAGAAACCAACCCGGGCATGCACACATCAAATAAATAAATCAAGTTAAGTAAGTGAAAATGTTATTTTCTTTTTTTCTGGAATAAAAAAAACTTAAATCCCGAAAGTTTTGTCGCAATCAGATGAATAGTATTGGAAATAATTTCATAACGCCAAAGTTTACTCTTAGATTTAGAAACCATCCCGAGCATGCACACATCGAATTCCCAAAGTTTCATCTCAATCGTGTGAATAGTATATGAAATAATTTGATAACGCCAGAGCTTACTATAACGCATAGAAACCATCCCGGGCATGCACACATCAAATCCCCAAAGTTTCATCGCAATCGGATGAATAGTATTATAAATAATTTCATAACGCCAGAGTTTACTCTTAGATTTAGAAACCATCCCGAGCATGCCAACATCGAATTCCCAAAGTTTCATCTCAATCGGATGAAAAGTAAAGGAAATAATTTCATAACGCCAGAGCTTACTTTTATGCTTAAAAACCATCCAAGGCATGCACACATCAAATCTCCAAAGTTTCATCTCAATCGGGTGAATAGTATATGAAATAATTTTATAACGCCAGAGCTTACTATTACGCATAGAAACCATCCCGGGCATGCACACATCAAATCCCCAAAGTTTCATCCCAATCGGATGAATAGTATAGGAAATAATTTCATCCATTCGTATTACTGTTAAAAAATATTATATCAAACTAAATTTCATTGCAATAAAAAGATTACCGAAAAAAATGTTTCAAAAACCTGTTAATAAAATAATGTCTTTAGAAAAACCAACAATTATCTACGCACGTTGGCAAAAATATGCTACCATCTTTAATAATTTAAATAAATATCATACCAATTTATTTCAAATTTTCTAATTAAAAATAATTACATCAGTCCGATAATATTGATAGGTACCTACTCATTATGGCTAAAATTGCATCGACATTAATCTCAAGTAAGCCGGTAGGTACCTACGCAGAACAAAATAGAACATCCCTATTCAACTTCGCTGAAAGAACAGGATGCAACAAATCTTTCTAACGCATTTATAATAAAAATAAATTGATTTAAAAAATGTGAATTTTCAGAAAAAAAACAAAAGTTGTGTTTTTCTTAAAATATTTTTCTGGAAATGACACCGGTCAAGAGTCCACTCTTTGGATTCATGAACACTCATGCTAATTTAGTAATAAATAATTATTCAAAACAATAAATGTATCGAAAAATAAAAAAATTCTAAACATCTTAATTTGAGAAATATTTTTGTGACGCGCCGAGGTCACTCACGACCGGCGGACTCTATTTTCGAAAAAAAAAAATAAGAAAAAAAATCGTTAATAACAATTAAAAAATTTATTAATATTTTTTTCAGCGGTCTTTTTTTACCACCGTGCACTTGTCATAGGATATTTGAAGCTCTGATGAAAATCTAGTGAAATTTTCAACACTCCAGTTTCTTTGGGAATAATTTGAATTTCGACCGATGTTGAAATGTTTCTTAGTAAATTAAAGAGGTACTATATCTTGCCGCTAGGGGCGCAGGTAAATCATGTCAACCATTATTTTATAAAGGTTTCCGAATGCGCCTTTGAGATGTTTTTTTTTGTCAAATGTCAGATTGGAAATTATAATAACGGACGTTTCTTCAAGAAACATTGTCAATGTGACTGTCGATTTACATTCGTAAAACTCTTGTCGAAAAGGTTTTACTAAATTTTGAAAGCCCAGATCGATATTTTTAAAGCCATTTCGTATTTTCGAGCTGGGTGTCGACAAAATCAATAAATGACATTACACAACCGAGAAAAAACAAATGAACTCGAATTATTTGGCAAGTGAAACTTATTTTATACGTAATAAAGCATTTTATTTTACTGGCTGCGAACATTTTAACAGTTTTGCACTCGAAATTTTTTCGTAAACGTCAGAAATTTCCGACGTTTGAAAAGAAATCCTGACAAAATTTCCATGAAAAGTCATAAATATAATATATTATTTATGTTTCGAAACCTGTCGTAGTCGAAATAATACAAAAACATCTAAGCCAGGTATCTTTTTTAAGTCATAATTTTGATTTACCTCGAGGCTCGTCGAAATGTAAAACTTTGAGGTGAGACGCCTTATATTTAAACAAATATACACTTTACGATTTCAGTACTGAGGCTATTTCACAATTTTGTTGTGAAGGTCTGACGATAAATTTTTCCTTTTTTGACCGGCGAACCTGGCGGCTGGCAATATAACTTTGAATTTCTTCGTCGAATAATGAGCGCTTCTAGTTTTCGCCGCTAGGTTTTCATACATCAGTTTTATTAGCATTTTTTTTTGCATCAGTTTTTTTATATGAAAATTTGCGATTGGTAAAATTCTGGCTGAATTTTTCCCATACAAATCAGGTCTGAAAAAATCGTATGTATTTTCATCCACGGTCACTGTCTCGCGAAAATCAGCTTTGAGGTCGGTTAAACTTGAGGGACAGAGTGGTCGTTTTTCGCAAGACTGCGATTGTCTTAAAATCTGGTGGTTACGAGCATTAATATATAACAAGCTTTTGCCCGTTGCAACGCAACTAATTGGTTAAAGCACTAAGCGATTTAACGTTTGAATGTGGATGAAGCAAGAAGTGTAAGCCTGCATTTTAAAAAAAAAAAAAATTGAAGAAAAAAAACGATGTTTGAATGTGGATGAAGCAAGAATTGTGAGAACTACTCAAAGGGTCCTGTGAGTTAATCGCTCAATTTTGTACAACTGCTGGCGACCTATCAAATCCATTTGAAATCCCCATCCTCGGTTTACCAGAAACGATTAGTTACATGACTAACCTAAAAAAAGGCTTAAAAAACAACATGGCGACCAAAATTTTTATTAATATGAAATCCCCACCCTCGGTTTAGTCAAAAACGATATGTCACATGAATAACCTTAGAAAAGTCTTAAAAAACAAAATGGCGCCCAAAATGTTGACTAATACGAAATCCCCACCTTTTTTTGTGAAAAACGATATGTCACATGACTAACCTTAGAAAAGTCTTAAAAAACAAAATGTCGACAGAAATGTTGACTAATATGAAATCCCCTCCTTTTTTTGGGAAAAACTATATGTCACATGACTAACTTAGAAAAGTCCTAAAAAACAAAATGGCGACCAAAATGTTGACTTATATGAAATCCCCACCTTTTTTTGAAAAACGATGTCACATGGCTAACCTTAGAAAAGTCTTAAAATTACAAATATGATTTTTGACTGTGGATGAAGCAAGAATTGCAAAAAACCTCAATTTGGTAGGTGGGTATGGGTACCGCCGCCTCGGGAACCAACACACCTGCAATAGGTCATTTGAAGTTGTTCGCTATGTTTGATGATTTAGCAGGGGTGCCAGGGTTCATAGGGTGAGGTTTTTACCGCTCTTGGTGATGGATGCGTCTGCCCACCAATTGCGTGGCAGGCCAGATCGGGAGAGACTGGTTTAGGGATACTTTTTGGCTTCTCCAGCAGAGCTCTCTCGGAACATCACCCCTCACCGCAGTGGTAGGGATAAAACCATTCGTCCGTCACTCCACACACTGATCCCCAGATTCCTACCCACCCCTTATACCTTTCTTCCTTCCCAGAACATCATCTCCTTCCTTTCCTAAAAATAACCCTCCACGCAGCATTCCCAAAGAATTTAATGCTCTTTGGTCCTTTATATATTTTTTATAATCCTCGGGTAGCGAAACATTTGGGATACCCATAAAAAAAATTTTAAATGTAATTTTTTAAATTGGAAATTTTTTTAAATTTGGAATTTCTTGAGAAATTTTGGCGCTATAAAAATATAAACTATTTAAAATAAAAATTATTTCATAAAACACATTTGTATTTCATTAATCTTTTTGTATAAAAAACATAATATAAAACCTACCTAACCCTCACTCAAACAAATAATATTTGTTCATTTACCTACGTAATTTCTAAAAAAAAAACATTGTAAATTTACTATTTATCAAAAAAACAATCTTATCAAACTCAATTTTACTGCAATAAAAAAATTACCCCAAAGAAATTATTTCACAATATGCGGGTACACGTGCACACAATATAATTATTTTTATTTTTAAAGTTTATAATGACCTTAGTAAACGAACGAATCCTGACCTATCTATTTTTCGCTTTATATGCAAATGAAAAATCTGTATTGAACCCACCTAATTTATAAAAAGTACCTTCCTACTTACCTACCTACCCAGAGTACCTGTTCAGTTCTTATTTCCTACCTACCTGCTTATCTACCTACCCCTGTGTATACCGTATGCAAATATCCATCTTTGGTTACTTTTTTGTACCATATTTTTTTTTTTGATTAAAAGGAAAGAAGTTCTTACTTACAGTAAATATCGATATTTGAATTCAATGGAATACCATGTCTAGTCATCTTCCCTGATTGGTCAGTCGAAATGAACGACAGGGTCCGGCAAAATTTCCTCACTCATTATTACAAAAACCAATCGATTAAAATAAAAATACTTTTTTTTTAAATCAACACTTTAATATTTTTTATGGAAATGACATCTCTCAAGTGTCCACCTTTTGATTTCACGGACGCCATAACTCTTTTCGTAATAAATAATTATTAATAACGATGAATGTATAGAAATTTTGAAAAAAAAACTTTGCATCTTATTTAGATAAATTTTAATGCGCCGCAAAAACGTTGGTCGCAAACGCCCGACAATATTTTTTAAAGAAAAAAAAATTAAGAAAAAAATCATGAGTTTTAATAAAAAAATTAATCAGTACTAGCTTTTGCCCGTTGCAAGGCAACTAATTGGTTAAAGCACTAAGCGATTTGACGTTTGAATGTGGATGAAGCAAGAAGTGTGTGTCTACATTTTTTAAAAATGAAATATTTGAAGATAAAAAATCGATGTTTGAATGTGGATGAAGCAAGGATTGTGAGAACTACTAAAAGAGTACTGTAAGTTAATCGCTCTATTTTGTACACCCGCTACTTAGCCACTTTGGTCGCCCTGTTTAAGGCGTTCAGTATGGGCCTTTTCTCGCAAAAAGGGGCCTAGAAGTTTATTGCTCAATTTTTTCACTTATAAATTGTTTCTAAATTATATGATATACACTCACTTTTCTAATAACGCCCGTTACACCTATTGAAAATTTTTGTACAAATTTAATAACGCCAAAGCTCTCCATTATATAAAGAAAAATTCAAAAGTTTCATCGCAATCGGATGAATACTATTGTAAATAATTTCATTACGCTAGAGCTCATTATTATATTTAAAAATCAATTCGAGCATGCACACATCATATCTCCAAAGTTTCATCGCAATCGGATGAATAGTATTGGAAATAATTTCATAATGCCAGAGCTTACTCTTATATATAGAAACCATCCCGAGCATGCCAACATCGAATACCCAAAGCTTCATCTCAATCGGATGAAAAGTAAAGGTAATAATTTCATAACGCCAGAGCTTACTATTATGCATAAAAACCATCCAGGGCATGCACACATCAAATCTCCAAAGTTTCATCTCAATCGGGTAAATGGTATATGAAATAATTTGATAACGCCAGAGCTTACTATTACGCATAGAAACCATTCCGGGCATGCAAACATCAAATCCCCCAAGTTTCATCGCAATCGGATTAATAGTATTATAAATAATTTCATAACGCCAGAGCTTACTATTATGCGTAGAAACCAACCCGGGCATGCACACATCAAATAAATAAATTTAGTTAAGTAAGTAAAAATGTTATTTTCTTTTTTCTGGAATAAAAAAAACTTTAAACTTAAATCCCGAAAGTTTTGTCGCAATCTGATGAAACGTATTGGAAATAATTTCATAACGCCAGAGTTTTTAGATTTAGAAACCATCCCGAGCATGCCAACATCGAATTCCCAAAGTTTCATCTCAATCGGATGAAAATTAAAGGAAATAATTTCATAACGCCAGAGCTTACTTTTATGCATAAAAACCATCCAGGGCATGCACGTCAAATCTCCAAAGTTTCATCTCAATCGGGTGAATAGTATATGAAATAATTTGATAACGCCAGAGCTTACAATTACGCATAGAAACCATCCCGGGCATGCACACATTAAATCCCCAAAGTTTCATCGCAATCCAATAAATAGTATAGGAAATAATTTCATAAAGCCAGAGCTTACTATTATGGGTAGAAACCAACCCGGGCATGCACACATCAAATCCCAAAAGTTTTGTCGCAATCAGATGAATAGTATTGGAAATAATTTCATAACGCCAGAGCTTACTCTTTTATATAGAAACCATCCCGAGCATGCCAACATCGAATTCCCGAAGTTTCATCTCAATCGGATGAAATGTAAAAGAAATACATTCATAACGCCAGAGCTTACTTTTATGCATAAAAAACATCCTGGGCATGCACACATCAAATCTCGAAAATTTCATCTCAATCGGGTGAATAGTATATGAAATAATTTGATAACGTCAGAGCTTACTATTACGCATAGAAATCATCCTGGGCATGCACACATCAAATCCCCAAAGTTTCATCGCAATCGGATGAATAGTATAGTATGAAATCCCCATCCTCTCTTTGTCAGAATCGATATGTCACATGACTAACCTAAGAAAAGTCTTTAAAAACAACATGGCGACCGAAATTTTCACTAATATGAAATCCCCATCCTCGGTTTGTCAGAATCGATATGTCACATGACTAACCTAAGTAAAGTCTTAAAATACAAAATGGCGGCCGTAATTTTGACTAATATGAAATCCCTATCCTCGCTTTGTCAGAGTCGATATATCACATGACTAACCTAAGAAAAGTCTTAAAGAAACAACATGGCGACCGAAATTTTTACTAATATGAAATCCCTATCTTCGCTTTGTCACAATCGATATGTCACATAACTAACCTAGGTAAAGTCTTAAAAAACAAAATGGCGACTGTAATTTTAACTAATATGAAATCCCCATTCTCGCTTTGTCTGAATCGATATGACAAACCTAAGTTTCATCGCAATCGGATGGATAGTAGATGAAATAATTTCATAACGCCATAGCTTACTTACTGTTATGCGTAGAAACCACCCCGGGCATGCACACATAAAATCCCCAAAGTTTTATCGCAATCGGATGAATAGTATAGTATGAAATCCCCATCCTTTCTTTGTCAGAATCGATATGTCACATGACTAACCTAAGTAAAGTCTTAAAAAACAAAATGGTGACCATAATTTTAACTAATATGAAATCCCCATCCTCGCTTTGTCAGAATCGATATGTCACATGACTAACCTTAGTAAAGTCTTAAAAAACAAAATGGCGACCGTAATTTTGACTAATATGAAATCCCCATCCTCGCTTTATCAGAATCGATATATCACATAACAAACCTAAGTTTCATCGCAATCGGATGGATAGTAGATGAAATAATTTCATAATGCCAGGGCTTACTATTATGCGTAGAAACCACCCCGGGCATGCACACATCAAATTCCCAAAGTTTCATCGCAATCGGATGAATAGTATAGGAAATAATTTCAATACGCTAGAGCTTATTATTATATAGAAAAGCCATGCATAAAATCCCCAAAGTTTTATCGCAATCGGATGAATAGTATTGGAAATAATTTCATTACGCCAGAGCTTTCTATTAGGTATATATAGAACCCATCCTGAGTATGCACACATATAATTCCCAAAGTTTCATCTCAATCGGATGAATAGTATATCAAATAATTTCATAACACCAGTTCTCACGATGACAGGGCATCGATGACGGGCATCAGAAACGGCGCTCTACAATTTTTTATTACTGAGCAAAAAATATTATATCAAACTATATTTCATTGCAATAAAAAAATAAGCGAAAAAATCTTTCAAAAACCTGTTAAAAAAATAAATGTCTAAAGAAAAACTAACAACTATCTACCATCTTTGGTAATTTAAAAAAAAAATCATTTCATTAATTTGTAATACGATGGATAAAAGTACCTACCATCTTTGGTGCCTTTTTTATTTCAAATCATTAATTTGAAATACGGTGGAAAAAGTTTTATCTTCAGTTCATACATACAGTACCTACCCAGTTATAATGTTCTATCAGTCGTGAAGTTAGTCGCAAGCAATAAAGTACCTACCCGGAGGCTAATGTGTTCGCACTTCTACTGGCCGCAAAAAATTTTCATTCATGACGAAACGTTTTTTACACAATTTTTTCGCTAGATGTCAAAAGTTTGGCAAAGTTTAGCGGCAAATTTATAATGAAGAGGGTTAGATGTTTTGCCTGAATAAGATGGCCAATCCTCTCGTCTACGATCCTATTCAAAAACATTGCCACCAGAATGATTTTTTACGACCCAATCTCGAATGCCGTGGAACCCTCTCATATGTAAAATTTTCAAGCGAGTCGCCTAAGAAAATATAAAAAACACACCTCAAGATACTGTTTTGTACTCAAATTTGTCGTGAAGGTCTGACGATAAATTTTTCCTTTTTTGATGGGCGAACCTGGCGGCTGGCAATATAACTTTGAATTTCTTCTTCGAATAATGAGCGCTTCTAGTTTTCGCCGCTAGGTTTTAATACATCAGTTTCATTAGTAGTTTTTTTTTTTTGCATCAGTTTTTTTATATGAAAATTTGCAATTGGTAAAATTCTGGCTGAATTTTTCCCATACAAATCAGGTCTGAAAAAATCGTATGTATTTTCATCCACGGTCGCTTTCTCGCGAAAATCAGCTTCGAGGTCGGTTAAATTTGAGGGGCAGAGTGGTCGTTTTTCGCAAGACTGGGATTGTCTTAAAATCGGGTGGTTACGAGCATTAATATATACTAGCTTTTGCCCGTTGCAAGGCAACTAATTGGTTAAAGCACTAAGCGAATTGACGTTTGAATGTGGATGAAGCAAGAAGTGTGTGTGTCTACATTTTTAAAAAATTTAATATTTGAAAAAAAAATCGATGTTTGAATGTGGATGAAGCAAGGATTGTGAGAACTACTCAAAGGGTCCTGTGAGTTAATCGCTCAATTTTGTACACCCGCTACTTAGCCACTTTGGTCGCCCTGGTTAAGGCGTTCAGTATGGGCCTTTTCTCGCAAAAAGGGGCCTAGAAGTTTACGGCTCAATTTTTTCACTAATAAATTGTTCTAAATTATATTATATGCACTCACTTTTCTAATAACTCCCGTTACACCTATTTAAATTTTTTGTACGAATTTGATAACGCCAAATCTCTGCATTATATAAAGAAAACTTCGCGGGCTTGCGCACAATAACTCACCAAAGTTTCATCGCAATCGGATGAATATTATTGTAGATAATTTCATTACGCTAGAGCTCATTATTATATTTTAAAACTATTTCGAGCATGCACACGTCATATCCCCAAAGTTTCATCGCAATCGGATGAATAGTATTGGAAATAATTTCATAATGCCAGAGCTTATTCTTATATATATAGAAACCATCCCTAGCATGCCAACATCGAATTCCCAAAGTTTCATCTCAATCGGATGAAAAGTAAAGGAAATAATTTCATTACGCCAGAGCTTACTTTTATGCATAAAAACCATCCCAGGCATGCACACATCAAATCTCCAAAGTTTCATCTCAATCGGGTGAATAGTATATGAAATAATTTGATAACGCCAGAGCTTACTATTACGCATAGAAACCATCCCGGACATGCACACATCAAATCCCCAAAGTTTCATCGCAATCAGATGAATGGTATAGGAAATAATTTCATAAAGCCAGATCTTACCATTATGCGTAAATAATTTCATAATTCCAGAGCTTACTATTATGCGTAGAAACCAACCCGGGCATGCACACATCAAATACCAAAAGTTTTGTCGCAATCAGATGAAAAGTATTGCAAAAAAATTCATAACGCCAGAGCTTACTCTTTTACATAGAAACCATCCCGAGCATGCCAACATCGAATTCCCAAAGTTTCATCTCAATCGGATGAAAATTAAAGGAAATATTTTCATAACGCCAGAGCTTACTTTTATGCATAAAAACCATCCCAGGCATGCACACATCAAATCTCCACAGTTTCATCTCGATCGGGTGAATAGTATATAAAATAATTTCATAAAGCCAGAGCTTACTATTATGCGTAGAAACCAACCCGGGCATGCACACATCAAATCCCAAAAGTTTCATCGCAATCGGATGAATAGTATTGGAAATAATTTCATAATGCCAGAGCTTATTCTTATATATAGAAACCATCCCTAGCATGCCAACATCGAATTCCCAAAGTTTCATCTCAATCGGATGAAAAGTAAATGAAATAATTTCATTACGCCAGAGCTTACTTTTATGGATAAAAACCATCCCAGGCATGCACACATCAAATCTCCAAAGTTTCATCTCAATCGGGTGAATAGTATATGAAATAATTTGATAACGCCAAAGCTTACTATTACGCATAGAAACCATCCCGGACATGCACACATAAATCCCCAAAGTTTCATCGCATTCGGATGAATAGTATAGGAAATAATTTCATAAAGACAGAGCTTACTATTATGCGTAGAAACCAACCCGGGCATGCACACATCAAATACCAAAAGTTTTGTCGCAATCAGATGAAAAGTATTGGAAAAAATTTCATAACGCCAGAGCTTACTCTTTTATGTTGAAACCATCCCGAGTATGCCAACATCGAATTCCCAAAGTTTCATCTCAATCGGATGGAAAGTATAGGAAATAATTTCATAACACCAGATCTTACCATTATGCGTAAATAATTTCATAATTCCAGAGCTTACTATTATGCGTAGAAACCAACCCGGGCATGCACACATCAAAGCTCAAAAGTTTTGTCGCAATCAAATGAATAGTATTGGAAAAAAATTCATAACGCCAGAGCTTACTCTTTTACATAGAAACCATCCCGAGCATGCCAACATCGAATTCCCAAAGTTTCATCTCAATCGGATGAAAATTAAAGGAAATATTTTCATAACGCCAGAGCTTACTTTTATGCATAAAAACCATCCCAGGCACGCACACATCAAATCTCCAAAGTTTCATCTCGATCTGGTGAATAGTATATAAAATAATTTCATAAAGCCAGAGCTTACTATTATGCGTAGAAACCAACCCGGGCATGCACACATCAAATCCCAAAAGTTTTGTCGCCATCTGATGAATAGTATTGGAAAAAAACCTACCTAACCCTCAAACATAAAATATTTGTTCATTTACCTACGTAATTTCTAAAAAAAAAAAACATTGCAATTTTATTACTTATCAAAAAAACCATCTTATCAAACTCAATTTTACTGCAGCAAAAAAATTACACAAAGAAATTCTTTAACAATATCCGGCTACCCGTGCACACGTATAATTATTTTTATTTTAAAATTGAATAATGTCCAAAGTAAACGAACGAATCCTGACCGATCTATTTTTCGATTTATATGCATATAAAAAATCTGTAGCACTGCATCGAACCCACCTAATTTATAAAAAGTACCTTCATACATACCTACCTACCCAGAGTACCTGTTCAGTACTTAGTTCCTACCTACCTGCATATCTACCTACCCCCGTGTACACCTACATTTTTTTGGAAATATCCATCTTTGGTTAATTTTTTTTTATTTTATACCATATTTTTTTTGTGATTAAAAGGAAAGAAGTTCTTACTTACAGTAAATATCGATATTTGAATTCAATGGAATACCATGTTTATTCATCTTCCCTGATTGGTCAGTCGAAATGAACGACAGGGTCCGGCAAAATTTCGTCACTCATTATTACAAAAACCAATCGATTAAAAAAAAAACTTTTTTTTTTAATCAACACTTTAATATTTTTTTATGGAAATGACATCTCTCAAGTGTCCACCTTTTGATTTCACGGACGCCATAACTCTTTTCGTAATAAATAATTATTAATAACGATGAATGTATAGAAAATTTGAAAAAAAAACTTTGCATCTTATTTAGATAAATTTTAATGCGCCGCAAAAACGTTGGTCGCAAACGCCCGACAATATTTTTTAAACAAAAAAAAAATAAGAAAAAAATCATGAGTTTTAATAAAAAAATTAATCAGTATATTTCGAGCGGAATTTTTTTTTACCAGCATGTATCTGCATTTGAATTAAAAGACCGACAAACTGCAATCGTCATTTTTTCAGGAGAAACGCATATAGTACCTTACCATCTTTGGTGATTTCTCTTAATTTCAAACCATTTATTTGTAATTCGATGGAGCAAAGTAGGTACCTACCCAGTGATTATTATTATACCAATCCACCTGACCAGTAATATTTTTAAATCTTGTAAAATTTGTCAGCGAATTTTTCTTGGATTTTTTTGTAAAATGACAAATTTTTAGCACGATATTGTGGAATATTTTCAATGGAATGCCACTAAAAAACGGTTGAATAAGTTTTCGAAACCTTTCGCCATTGAATATATCAAAAAACATCTACGCCAGAGGCCGTCATTTTGAGGCAATTTCGTTTGCAAATGAAGGATTAGGGAGACTTTTTGGCTTCTCCAGCAGAGCTCTCTCGGAACATCACCTTGCACCGCAGTGGGAGGGATACAACCATTTGTCCGTCACTCCATACACTGATCTCCAGAATCCTACCCACCCCTCATACCTTTTTCCTTCTCAGAATATCCTTTCCTTCCTTTCCTAAAAATAACCCTCCACACAGCATTCCCAAAGACGACGTAGGCCCCGAGGGGAATTATTTTCTTCCGGGCCTCCAGTATCGAGCTATTGTAAAAACTACTCCCTGTAGATTTTCCGAATATTGTACAAAAATACTCGAGTTAAGTACCCCGTTTAGAATGTCATCCATTAAATAATTCCCGGGGCGGCGGTACCAATGCACACCACTCACATTGAATGATAATATAAACATGCAACATACAGAAACGGCGTTTTACAAAAAGAAATCCTCCACACAGCATTCCCAAAAATGACATAGGCCCTGAGAGGAATTATTAATACTATTCGGGGCCTCCTGTATGATTGTAAAAAAAAAAAGTTCTCTACTCCCGGTAGTTTTCCCGAACATTTTATAAAAATACTCAAGAAAGTACTCCATTAATTAAGTCATCCATTAAATTATTCCCGGGGCGGCGGTACCAATGCACACCACTCACCTTGAATGATACTATAACCATGCCAAATACAAAAACGGCGCTTTACAAATTTTTACTACTTAGCAAAAAAACATTATATGAAACTAAATTTAATTGCAATAAAAAAATTTTAGAAAAAATCTTTCACAAACATGTTAAAAAAAAAATTATTTATTGAAAAACAAACTAACAATACGAATTTTGGCAAATATTTGCCACCATCTTTGATAATTTTTTACTTAAGTTTTTGCACAGAAATGGCCCAATATTATTTATTTGAAATTTTTAAATCAAAAATAATCACATCAAACCAATAATACATTGTCCGGATAGGTACCTACTCGTTATCGCACAAAAATTACATCGAAAATATTTCAAGTTAGCGGGTAAGTACTTATACAGTTGACATCACTATCTGAACACAACAAAATATGCCATCTCTACTGAATGCACTGACAGTACCTGATCCAGCATAATTCCTTTTCTGATTTTCAATACAAATAAATTGATTTAAAAATTGTGCATTTTCAGAAGAATTTTTTTGTTTTTGTTTTTCTTAAAATATTTTTCTGGAAATGACATCAGTCGAGTGTCCAGTTTTTGAATTCATCAACAAACATACTATTTTAGTAATAAATAATTATTCATAACGATAATTGTACTGAAAAATAAAAAAAATCTAAGAAGCTTAATTGGATAAATATTTCTATGACACACCAGCGTTAGTCGCGACCGAACGACTCTTTTTTCTTTAAAAAAAAAAAATAAGAAAAAAAATCGTTAATAATAATTAAAAAAATTATTCATATTTATCAGAAAGGAAATTTTTCACCGCAATGCATTCGACATACGATATTTGAAGCTATGATTAAAATGTTTTAACATTTTCAACACTCCAGTTTCTTTGGGAATAATTTGAATTTCGACCGATGTTGAAATGTTTCTTAGCAAATTAGAGTGGTACTAAATCTTGCCGCCAGTGGAGCAGGTAAATCATGTCAACCATTATTTTTTTATAGCGGTTTCCGAATGCGCCTTTGAGGTGGTTTTTTTTTCAAATGTCAGATTGGAAATCAAAATAACAGACGTTTTTTCAAGAAATGTTGTCAATATGACCGTCGATTTACATTCGTAAAACTCTTGTCGATAAGGTTTTACTAAATTTTTGAGATTTTTTTGAGATTTGAGATTGATATTTTTAAAGCCATTTCGTATTTTCGAGCTGGCTGTTGACAAAATCAATAAAAATGACATAACACAACCGAGAAAAAACAAATGAACTCGAATTATTTGGCAGGTGAAACTTATTTTATACGTAATAAAGCATTTTTTTTACTAGCTACGAATATTTTAACAGTTTTTAACTCGGAATTTTTTCGTAAACGTCAGAAATTCCCCACGTTTGAAAAGGAATCCTGACAAAATTTCCATGAAAAGTCATAAATATAATATATTTTTAATGTTCCGAAACCTGTCGTAGTCGAAATAATACTAAAACATCTAAGCCGGGAATCTTTTTTAAGTCGCAATTTTGATTTACCTCGAGGCTCGTCGAAATGTAAAATTTTGAGGTGAGACGCCTTATATTTTAAAAAAATATACACCTTACGATTTCAGTACTGACGCTGTTTCACAAATTTGTCGTGAAGGTCTGACGATAAATTTTTCCTTTTTTGACCGGCGAACCTGGCGGCTGGCAATATAACTTTGAATTTCTTGGTCGAATAATGAGCGCTTCTAGTTTTCGCCGCTAGGTTTTAATACATCAGTTTTTTTAGCAGTTTATTTTTTTTGCATCAGTTTTTTTATATGAAAATTTGCAATTGGTAAAATTCTGGCCGAATTTTTCCCATACAAATCAGGTCTGAAAAAATCGTATGTATTTTCATCCACGGTCGCTGTCTCGCGAAAATCAGCTTTGAGGTCGGTTAAACTTGAGGGGCAGAGTGGTCGTTTTTCGCAAGACTGCGATTGTCTTAAAATCTGGTGGTTACGAGCATTAATATATAACTAGCTTTTGCCCGTTGCAACGCAACTAATTGGTTAAAGCACTAAGCGATTTGACGTTTGAAGGTGGATGAAATAAAAAGTGTGTGCGTACATTTTTTTTTCATATTAAATATTTGGAGAAAAAAAAACTATTTATGAATGTGGATGAAGCAAGGCTTGTGAGCCTTCACAGGGTTTGTGAAAATTGAATATTTTTAAAATATGAAGTATTTCTTAAAATTAAAGAATTTTGAAATTTGAATATTTAGAAATTTTGGGTTTTTTTAAATCTACATGGTGACCTTAAATTTAACTAATATGAAATCCCCTTCCTCGCTTTGTCAGAATCGATATGTCACATGACTAACCTAAGAAAAGTCTTAAAAAACAACATGGCGACCGAAATTTTGACTAATATGAAATCCCCATTCTCGCTTAGTCAGAGTCGATATATCACATGACTAACCTAAGAAAAGTCTTAAAGAAACAACATGGCGACCGAAATTTTTACTAATATGAATTCCCCATCCTCGCTTTGTCAGAATCGATATGTCACATGACTAACCTAAGTAAAGTCTTAAAAAACAAAATGGCGACCGTAATTTCTACTAATATGAAATCCCCATTCTCGCTTTGTCTGAATCGATATGACAAACCTAAGTTTCATCGCAATCGGATAGATAGAAGATGAAATAATTTCATAATGCCAGAGCTTACTTACTGTTATGCGTAGAAACCACCCCGGGCATACACACATGAAATCCCCAAAGTTTCATCGCAATCGGATGAATAGTATAGTATGAAATCCCCATCCTCTCTTTGTCAGAATCGATATGTCACATGACTAACCTAAGAAAAGTCTTAAAAAACAACATGACGACCGAAATTTTGACTAATATGTAATCCCCATCCTCGGTTTGACGGAATCGATATGTCACATGACTAACCTGAGTAAAGTCTTAAAATACAAAATGGCGGCCGTAATTTTGACTAATATGAAATCCCCATCCTCGCTTTGTCAGAGTCAATATATCACATGACTAACCTAAGAAAAGTCTTAAAGAAACAACATGGCGACCGAAATTTTTACTAATATGAAATCCCCATCTTCGCTTTGTCATAATCGATATGTCACGTGACTAACCTAAGTAAAGTCTTAAAAAACAAAATGGCGACAGTAATTTTAACTAATATGAAATCCCCATTCTCGCTTTGTCTGAATCGATATGACAAACCTAAGTTTCATCGCAATCGGATGGATAGTAGATGAAATAATTTCATAACGCCAGAGCTTACTTACTGTTATGCGTAGAAACCACCCCGGGCATGCACACATAAAATCCCCAAAGTTTTATCGCAATCGGATGAATAGTATAGTATGAAATCCCCATCCTCTCTTTGTCAGAATCGATATGTCACATGATTAACCTAAGTAAAGTCTTAAAAAACAAAATGTCGACCGTAATTTTAACTAATATGAATTCCCCATCCTCGCTTTGTCTGAATCGATATGTCACATGACTTACCTAAAAAAATTCTTAAAAAACAAAATGGCGACCGTAATTTTGACTAATATGAAATCCCCATCCTCGCTTTGTCAGAATCGATATGTCACATGATTAACCTAAGAAAAGTCTTAAAAAACAAAACTGCCACCGTAATTTTGACTAATATGAAATCCCAATCCTCGCTTTGCCAAAATCGACATGTCACATGACTAACCTAAGAAAAGTCTTAAAAAAACAACATGGCGACCGAAATTTTGACTAATATGAAATCCCCATCCTCGCTTTGTCTGAATCGATATGACAAACCTAAGTTTCATCGCAATCGGATGGATAGTAGATGAAATAATTTCATAATGCCAGAGCTTACTATTACGCGTAGAAACCACCCCAGGCATGCACACATCAAATTCCCAAAGTTTCATCGCAATCGGATTAATAGTATAGGAAATAATTTTAGTACGCCAGAGCTTATTATTATATAGAAAAGCCATGCATAAAATCCCCAAAGTTTTATCGCAATCGGATGAATAGTATTGGAAATAATTTCATTACGTCAGAGCTTTCTATTAGGTATATATAGAACCCATCCTGAGTATGCACACATATAATTCCCAAAGTTTCATCTCAATCGGATGAATAGTAAATCAAATAATTTCATAACACCAGTTCTCACTATCATATTTAGAAACCATGCCGAGCATCGATGACGGGCATCAGAAACGGCGCTCTACATTTTTTTAATACTGAGCAAAAAATATTATATCAAACTATATTTCATTGCAATAAAAAAATAAGCGAAAAAATCTTTCAAAAACCTGTTAAAAAAAATACATGTCTATAGAAAAACCAACAATTATCTACCATCTTTGGTAAAAAAAAATAAAAATCATTTCATTAATTTGTAATACGATGGATGAAAGTACCTACCATCTTTGGTGCCTTTTTTATTTCAAATCATTAATTTGAAATACGGTGGAAAAAGTGTTATCTTCAGTTCATACATACAGTACCTACCCAGTTATAATGTTCTACATATTTTTTATAAGGGCAAGCCTGAACCATAAAAATTAGCATAACCTCCTTCAATAAAAGCCTGAAAATCGAATTCCGCCATCTTTTTAAAAACATTTTCATACAAAACCTACATGGAAAATGTTGCGGGGGTTTTGATACAGGCTGGGTCACTATACTTACTGTGATCAGTCGTGAAGTTAGTCGCAAGCAATAAAGTACCTACCCGGTGGCTAGTGTGTTCGCACTTCTACTGGCCGCAGAAAATTTTCATTCATGACGAAACGTTTTTTACACAATTTTTTCGCTAGATGTCAAAAGTTTGGCAAAGTTTAGCGGCAAATTTATAATGAAGAGGGTTAGATGTTTTGCCTGAATAAGATGGCTAATCCTCTCGTCTACGATCCTATTCAAAAACATTGCCACCAGAATGATTTTTTACGACCCAATCTCGAATGCCGTGGAACCCTCTCATATGTAAAATTTTCAAGCGAGTCGCCTAAGAAAATTTAAAAAACACACCTCAAGATACTGTTTTGTACTCAAATTTGTCGTGAAGGTCTGACGATAAATTTTTCCTTTTTTGATGGGCGAACCTGGTGGCTGGCAATACAACTTTGAATTTCTTCGTCGAATAATGATCGCTTCTAGTTTTCGCCGCTAGGTTTTAATACATCAGTTTTTTTAGCAGTTTTTTTTTTTGCATCAGTTTTTTTATATGAAAATTTGCAATTGGTAAAATTCTGGCTGAATTTTTCCCATACAAATCAGGTCTGAAAAAATCGTATGTATTTTCATCCACGGTCGCTGTCTCGCGAAAATCAGCTTTGAGGTCGGTTAAACTTGAGGGGCAGAGTGGTCGTTTTTCGCAAGACTGCGATTGTCTTAAAATCTGGTGATCAAGAGCATTAATATTAACTAGCTTTTGCCCGTTGCATGGCAACTAATTGGTTAAAGCACTAAGCGATTTGACATTTGAATGTGGATGAAGAAAGAAGTGTGTGTGTCAACATTTTAAAAAAATTAAATATTTGAAAAAAAAATCGATGTTTGAATGTGGATGAAGCAAGGATTGTGAGAACTACTCAAAGGGTCCTGTGAGTAAATCGCTCAATTTTGTACACCCGCTACTTAGCCACTTTGGTCGCCCTGGTTAAGGCGTTCAGTATGGGCCTTTTCTCGCAAAAAGGGCCTAGAAGTTTACGGCTAAATTTTTTCACTAATAAATTGTTTCTAAATTATATGATATGCACTCACTTTTCTAATAACTCCCGTTACACCTATTTAAATTTTTTGTACAAATTTGATAACGCCAAAGCTCTGCATTATATAAAGAAAACTTCGCGGGCTTGCGCACAATAACTCACCAAAGTTTCATCACAATCGGATGAATATTATTGTAGATAATTTCATTACGCTAGAGCTCATTATTATATTTTAAAACCATTTCGAGCATGCACACATCATATCCCCAAAGTTTCATCGCAATCGGATGAATAGTATTGGAAATAATTTCATAATGCCAGATCTTATTCTTATATATAGAAACCATCCCGAGCATGCCAACATCGAATTCCCAAAGTTTCATCTCAATCGGATGAAAAGTAAAAGAAATAATTTCATTACGCCAGAGCTTACTTTTATGCATAAAAACCATCCCAGGCATGCACACATCAAATCTCCAAAGTTTCATCTCAATCGGGCGAATAGTATATGAAATAATTTGATAACGCCGGAGCTTACTACTACGCATAGAAACCATCCCGGACATGCACACATCAAATCTCCAAAGTTTCATCTCAATCGGATGAATAGTATAGGAAATAATTTCATAAAGCTAGAGCTTACTATTATGCGTAGAAACCAACCCGGGCTTGCACACATGAAATCCCAAAAGTTTTGTCGCAATCAAATGAATAGTATTGGAAAAAAATTTATAACGCCAGAGCTTACTCTTTTATGTAGAAACCATCCCCAGTATGCCAACATCGAATTCCCAAAGTTTCATCTCAATCGGATAAAAATTAAAGGAAATATTTTCATAACGCCAGAGCTTACTTTTATGCATAAAAACCATCCCAGGCATGCACACATCAAATCTCCAAAGTTTCATCTCGATCGGGTGAATAGTATGTAAAATAATTTCATAAAGCCAGAGCTTATTATTATGCGTAGAAACCAACCCGGGCATGCACATCAAATCCCAAAAGTTTTGTCGCCATCAGATGAACAGTATTGAAAAAAAACCTACCTAACCATCAAACAAAAAATATTTGTTCATTTACCTACGTAATTTCTAAAAAAAAAAAAAATTGCAATTTTATTACTTATCAAAAAAACCATCTTATCAAACTCAATTTTACTGCAGCAAAAAAATTACACAAAGAAATTCTTTAACAATATCCGGGTACCCGTGCACACGTATAATTATTTTTATTTTAAAATTTAATAATGTCCAAAGTAAACGAACGAATCCTGACCGATCTATTTTTCGATTTATATGCATATAAAAAATCTGTAGCACTGCATCGAACCCACCTAATTTATAAAAAGTATCTTCATACATACCTACCTACCCAGAGTACCTGTTCAGAACTTAGTTCCTACCTACCTGCATATCTACCTACCCCCGTGTACACCTACATTTTTTCGGAAATATCCATCTTTGGTTACTTTTTTTTTATTTTATATCATAATTTTTTTGTGATTTAAAGGAAAGAAGTTCTTACTTAGAGTAGATATCGATATTTGAATTCAATGCAATCCGCATGCCTATTAAACTCCCTGATTGGACAGTCGAAATGAACGACAGGGTCCGGCAAAATTTCCTCACTCATTATTACAAAAACCAATCGATTAAAAAAAATACTTTTTTTTTTTAATCGACTCTATAATATTTTTTTATGGAAATGACATCTTTCAAGTGTCCACCTTTTGATTTCACGGACGCCATAACTCTTTTCGTAATAAATAATTATTAATAACGATAAATGTATTGAAAATTAGAAAAAAAACTTTGCATCTTATTTAGATAAATTTTAATGCGCCGCAAAAACGTTGGTCGTAAACGCCCGACAATATTTTCTAAACAAAAAAAAAATAAGGAAAAAATCATGAGTTTTAATAAAAAAATTAATCAGTATATTTCGAGCGGATTTTTTTTTACCACCCTGTTTCTGAATTTGAATTAAAAGACCGACAAACTGCAATCGGCATTTTTTCAGAAGAAACGCATTTACTACCTACCATCTTTGGTGATTTCTCTTAATTTCAAACCATTTATTTGTAATTCGATGGAGCAAAGTAGGTACCTACCCAGTAATTATTATTATACGAATCCACCTGACCAGTAATATTTTTAAATCTTGTAAAATTTGTTAGCGGAGTTTTCATGGATTTTTTTGTAAAATGTCAAATTTTTAGCACGATATTGAGGAATATTTCCAATGGAATGCCACTAAAAAAACGGTTGAATAAGTTTTCGAAACCTTTTGCCATTGAATATATCAAAAAACATCTACGCCAGAGGCCGTCATTTTGACGCAATTTCGTTTGCAAATGAAGGATTCTCAAATACGCCAAAGCTCAATTTTTTAAAGGCTAAAGTCTAATTTTTTTGTTCAGGCCCTAGCACGCTTGCTTTATAACGATCGGTAGGATAACTATCGGTAACTTCTCATCGTTCCCTAGGACACCTGCACATCGCTAACGTACAAACAATAGTTGATGTCGAATATGTTACGAAGGACACTTAGTCATTGTGACCTGTCACTTATTCGTTGGCGATCTGTAGTCATGCTAGGGAACGATGAGAAGTTACTGATAGTTATCCTATCAATCGTTATAGAGCGAGCGTGCTACGGCCTCTGCTGACCTACCGCAAAGGCCGTGAGGATCTTACGCTAAAAACATTCGCTGGGCGGGTAGGCCAACGCCTCTGCAATAGGTCATTTCAAGTGGTTCGCTATGTTTGGTGATTTAGAAGTGGTGCCTGGGTTCATGAGGTTTGTCCTGGTCTTGGCGGTGGATTAGTCTGCCCACCAATTTCGTGGCAGACCAGATCGGAAGAGACTGGTTTAGGAAGACTTTTTGGCTTCTTCAGCAGAGCTCTCTCGGAACATCACCTTGCACCGCAGTGGGAGGGATAAAATCATTCGTCCGTCACTCCACACACTGATCCCCAGATTTCTACCCACCCCTCATAACTTTTTCCTTACCAGAACATCATCTCCTTACTTTCCTAAAAAGAACCCTTCACACACCATCCCCAAAGATGACATAGGCCCTGAGAGGAATTATTTTCGTCCGTCACTCCACACACTGATCCCCAGATTCCTACCCACCCCTCATAACTTTTTCCTTACCAGAACATCATCTCCTTACTTTCCTAAAAAGAACCCTTCACACAGCATCCTCAAAGATGACATAGGCCCTGAGAGGAATTCTTAAATCGACTCAAATTAACCGGTTATAAAGGGTTTGGTCATCCGATAAATGATTCACGGGGTGGCGGTACCAATGCACACCACCCACGCCGAATGATATTATAATAACACTATTGTACACTATTTAAAGAAGTACCTACGCCATTTGGCAAAAAAAAAGGATTATCCTGAGTTATTTAAACAGTTTTATTCATCATATTAAATTCTCAATATTTGAAAAATAACGTTCCCACCCACGTAGGTACCTACCCACTGGTAAATTATTTTGTATGATCTCGGCAGCCTGAACCGTTCGAATTTTATTTGTCTTTACAAAAGTACCTACCCAGCAATTAAAATCAACGTTATTTAGCTGGCCGGTAACATTTAAACTTTAGTTTTTTTTTGCATTTCATAAACGTCAGAATTTTTTCAACTTTTGAAGATGTATCCTGAAATAATTTACATGAAATGTGGTAAATGTAATGTATTATTGGAGTTCGGAAATCTATGGTTTTCAAAATTATAGAAAAACATCTTATTCACATATCCTATTTTTGACGTAATATTGATATACATGAGACTCGTCGAAATGTCAAATTTACATGCGAGACGCCATAGAATAATTTTCAAAAATGCCCCAACATTTCAGTACTTTGAAGGTCTGACGATAAATTTTTCCTTAATAAAGCATTTTATTTTACTGGCTGCAAACATTTTAACAGTTTTGATCTCGGAAATTTTTTCGTAAACGTCAGAAATTACCGACCTTTAAAAACAAATCCTGACAAAATTTCCATGAAAAGTCATAAATATAATATATTTTTAATGTTCCGAAACCTGTCGTAGTCGAAATAATACAAAAACATCTAAGCCAGGTATCTTTTTTAAGTCGCAATTTTGATTTACCTCGAGGCTCGTCGAAATGTAAAATTTTGAGGTGAGACGCCATATATTTAAAAAATATACACTTTACGATTTCAGTACTGAGCATGTACTGAGGCTCTTTCACAAATTTTTCGAGAAGGTCTGACGATAAATTATTCCTTTTTTGAGGGGCGAACCTGGCGGCTGGCAATATAACTTTGAATTTCATCGTCGAATAATGAGCGCTTCTAGTTTTCGCCGCTAGGTTTTAATACATCAGTTTTTTTAGCAGTTTATTTTTTTTGCATCAGTTTTTTTTTATATGAAAATTTGCAATTGGTAAAATTCTGGCTGAATTTTTCCCATACAAATCAGGTCTGAAAAAATCGTATGTATTTTCATCCACGGTCGCTTTCTCGCGAAAATCAGCTTTGAGGTCGGTTAAAATTAAGGGGCAGAATGGTCGTTTTTCGCAAGACTGCAAAACACTTAATCGGTCATCCACGGTCGCTGTCTCGCGAAAATCAGCTCTGAGGTCGGTTAAACTTGAGGGGCAGAGTGGTCGTTTTTCGCGAGACTGCGATTGTCTTAAAATCTGGGGGTCAAGAGCATTAATATTAACTAGCTTTTGCCCGTTGCAAGGCAACTAATTGATTAAAGCACTAAGCGATTTGACGTTTGAATGTGGATGAAGCAAGAAGTGTGTGTCTACATTTTTTAAAAATGAAATATTTGAAGATAAAAAATCGATGTTTGAATGTGGATGAAGCAAGGATTGTGAGAACTACTAAAAGAGTACTGTAAGTTAATCGCTCTATTTTGTACACCCGCTACTTAGCCACTTTGGTCGCCCTGGTTAAGGCGTTCAGTATGGGCCTTTTCTCGCAAAAAGGGGCCTAGAAGTTTATTGCTCATTTTTTTCACTTATAAATTGTTTCTAAATTATATGATATACACTCACTTTTCTAATAACGCCCGTTACACCTATTAAAAATTTTTGTACAAATTTAATAACGCCAAAGCTCTCCATTATATAAAGAAAAATTCACGGGCGTGCGCACAATAACTCACCAAAGTTTCATCGCAATCGGATGAATACTATTGTAAATAATTTCATTACGCTAGAGCTCATTATTATATTTAAAAATCATTTCGAGCATGCACACATCATATCTCCAAAGTTTCATCGCAATCGGATGAATAGTATTGGAAATAATTTCATAATGCCAGAGCTTACTCTTATATATAGAAACCATCCCGAGCATGCCAACATCGAATTCCCAAAGTTTCATCTCAATCGGATGAAAATTAAAGGAAATAATTTCATAACGCCAGAGCTTTCTATTAGGTATATATAGAACCCATCCTGAGTATGCACACATCAAATCTCCAAAGTTTCATCTCAATCGGGTGAATAGTATATGAAATAATTTGATAACGTCAGAGCTTACTATTACGCATAGAAATCATCCTGGGCATGCACACATCAAATCCCCAAAGTTTCATCGCAATCGGATGAATAGTATAGTATGAAATCCCCATCCTCTCTTTGTCAGAATCGATATGTCACATGACTAACCTAAGTAAAGTCTTAAAAAACAACATGGCGACCGAAATTTTCACTAATATGAAATTCCCATCCTCGGTTTGCAAGGATCGATATGTCACATGACCAGTGGCGGCTCGTGACTTTTGGTGAGCTAGAGTGCTAATATTAACAAAAATGGCATTATTGATGTCGTTGTAGCCGAAAAATATTTTTTATTTTTTTTTAGAAAATTTATTTTTTGTATGAAGATTTTCAGGAAATTTCAGTTTTGCCGTGCGCCGCACACATTTCCTGAAAATCTTCATACAAAAAATAAATTTTCGAAAAAAAAAAAAAATATTTTTCGGTTACAACGACATCAATAATGCTATTTTTGTTAATATTAGCACTTTAGCTCACCAAAAGTCACAAGCCGCCACTGCACATGACTAACCTAAGTAAAGTCTTAAAATACAAAATGGCGGCCGTAATTTTGACTAATATGAAATCCCCATCCTCGCTTTGTCAGAGTCGATATATCACATGACTAACCTAAGAAAAGTCTTAAAGAAACAACATGGCGACCGAAATTTTTACTAATATGAAATCCCTATCTTCGCTTTGTCACAATCGATATGTCACATAACTAACCTAGGTAAAGTCTTAAAAAACAAAATGGCGACTGTAATTTTAACTAATATGAAATCCCCATTCTCGCTTTGTCTGAATCGATATGACAAACCTAAGTTTCATCGCAATCGGATGGATAGTAGATGAAATAATTTCATAACGCCAGAGCTTACTTACTGTTATGCGTAGAAACCACCCCGGGCATGCACACATAAAATCCCCAAAGTTTTATCGCAATCGGATGAATAGTATAGTATGAAATCCCCATCCTCTCTTTGTAAGAATCGATATGTCACATGACTAACCTAAGTAAAGTCTTAAAAAACAAAATGGTGACCATAATTTTAACTAATATGAAATCCCCATCCTCGCTTTGTCAGAATCGATATGTCACATGACTAACCTTAGTAAAGTCTTAAAAAACAAAATGGCGACCGTAATTTTGACTAATATGAAATCCCCATCCTCGCTTTATCAGAATCGATATATCACATGACAAACCTAAGTTTCATCGCAATCGGATGGATAGTAGATGAAATAATTTCATAATGCCAGGGCTTACTATTATGCGTAGAAACCACCCCGGGCATGCACACATCAAATTCCCAAAGTTTCATCGCAATCGGATGAATAGTATAGGAAATAATTTCAATACGCCAGAGCTTATTATTATATAGAAAAGCCATGCATAAAATCCCCAAAGTTTTATCGCAATCGGATGAATAGTATTGGAAATAATTTCATTACGCCAGAGCTTTCTATTAGGTATATATAGAACCCATCCTGAGTATGCACACATATAATTCCCAAAGTTTCATCTCAATCGGATGAAACTATATTTCATTGCAATGAAAAAATAAGCGAAAAAATCTTTCAAAAACCTGTTAAATAAAAAAATGTCTATAGAAAAACCAACAACTATCTACCATCTTTGGTAATTTAAAAAAAAATCATTTCATTAATTTATAATACGATGGATAGTACCTACCATCTTTGGTGCCTTTTTTATTTCAAATCATTAATTTGAAATACGGTGGAAAAAGTTTTATCTTCAGTTCATACATACAGTACCTACCCAGTTATAATGTTCTATCAGTCGTGAAGTTAGTCGCAAGCAATAAAGTACCTACCCGGAGGCTAATGTGTTCGCACTTCTACTGGCCGCAAAAAATTTTCATTCATGACGAAACGTTTTTTACAAAATTTTTTCGCTAGATGTCAAAAGTTTGGCAAAGTTTAGCGGCAAATTTATAATGAAGAGGGTTAGATGTTTTGCCTGAATAAGATGGCCAATCCTCTCGTCTACGATCCTATTCAAAAACATTGCCACCAGAATGATTTTTTACGACCCAATCTCGAATGCCGTGGAACCCTCTCATATGTAAAATTTTCAAGCGAGTCGCCTAAGAAAATTTAAAAAACACACCTCAAGATACTGTTTTGTACTCAAATTTGTCGTGTAGGTCTGACGATAAATTTTTCCTTTTTTGATGGGCGAACCTGGCGGCTGGCAATATAACTTTGAATTTCTTCTTCGAATAATGAGCGCTTCTAGTTTTCGCCGCTAGGTTTTAATACATCAGTTTCATTAGTAGTTTTTTTTTTGCATCAGTTTTTTTATATGAAAATTTGCAATTGGTAAAATTCTGGCTGAATTTTTCCCATACAAATCAGGTCTGAAAAAATCGTATGTATTTTCATCCACGGTCGCTGTCTCGCGAAAATCAGCTTTGAGGTCGGTTAAAATTGAGAGGCAGAATGGTCGTTTTTCGCAAGACTGCAAAACACTTAATCGGTCATCCACGGTCGCTGTCTCGCGAAAATCAGCTCTGAGGTCGGTTAAACTCGAGGGGCAGAGTGGTCGTTTTTCGCGAGACCGCGATTGTCTTAAAATCTGGTGGTCAAGAGCATTAATATTAATACTAGCTTTTGCCCGTTGCAAGGCAACTAATTGGTTGAAGCACTAAGCGATTTGACGTTTGAAGGTGGATGAAATAAAAAGTGTGTGCGTACATTTTTTTTTCATATTAAATATTTGGATAAAAAAAACTATGGATGAATGTGGATGAAGCAAGGCTTGTGAGCCTTCACAGGGTTTGTGAAAATTGAATATTTGTAAAATATGAAGTATTTCTTAAAATTAAAGAATTTTGAAATTTGAATATTTAGAAATTTTGGGTTTTTTTTAATCGACATGGTGACCTTAAATTTAACTAATATGAAATGCCCTTCCTCGCTTTGTCAGAATCGATATGTCACATGACTAACCTAAGAAAAGTCTTAAAAAACAACATGGCGACCGAAATTTTCACTAATATGAAATCCCCATTCTCGCTTAGTCAGAGTCGATATATCACATGACTAACCTAAGAAAAGTCTTAAAGAAACAACATGGCGACCGAAATTTTTACTAATATGAATTCCCCATCCTCGCTTTGTCAGAATCGATATGTCACATGACTAACCTAAGTAAAGTCTTAAAAAACAAAATGGCGACCGTAATTTCAACTAATATGAAATCCCCATTCTCGCTTTGTCTGAATCGATATGACAAACCTAAGTTTCATCGCAATCGGATAGATAGAAGATGAAATAATTTCATAATGCCAGAGCTTACTTACTGTTATGCGTAGAAACCACCCCGGTCATGCACACATGAAATCCCCAAAGTTTCATCGCAATCGGATGAATAGTATAGTATGAAATCCCCATCCTCTCTTTGTCAGAATCGATATGTCACATGACTAACCTAAATAAAGTCTTAAAAAACAACATGGCGACCGAAATTTTGACTAATATGAAATCCCCATCCTCGGTTTGTCGGAATCGATATGTCACATGACTAACCTAAGTAAAGTCTTAAAATACAAAATGGCGGCCGTAATTTTGACTAATATGAAATCCCCATCCTCGCTTTGTCAGAGTCAATATATCACATGACTAACCTAAGAAAAGTCTTAAAGAAACAACACGGCGACCGAAATTTTTACTAATATGAAATCCCCATCTTCGCTTTGTCAGAATCGATATGTCACATGACTAACCTAAATAAAGTCTTAAAAAACAACATGGCGACCGAAATTTTGACTAATATGAAATCCCCATCCTCGGTTTGTCGGAATCGATATGTCACATGACTAACCTAAGTAAAGTCTTAAAATACAAAATGGCGGCCGTAATTTTGACTAATATGAAATCCCCATCCTCGCTTTGTCAGAGTCAATATATCACATGACTAACCTAAGAAAAGTCTTAAAGAAACAACACGGCGACCGAAATTTTTACTAATATGAAATTCCCATCCGCGCTTTGTCAGAATCGATATGTCACATGATTAACCTAAGTAAAGTCTTAAAAAACAAAATGGCGACCGTAATTTTAACTAATATGAAATCCCCATCCTCGCTTTGTCAGAATCGATATGTCACATGCTTAACCTAAGAAAAGTCTTAAAAAACAAAACTGCCACCGTAATTTTGACTAATATAAAATCCCAATCCTCGCTTTGCCAAAATCGACATGTCACATGACTAACCTAAGAAAAGTCTTAAAAAAACAAAATGGCGACTGTAATTTTAACTAATATGAAATCCCCATCCTCGCTTTGTCAGAATCGATATGTCACATGATTAACCTAAGAAAAGTCTTAAAATACAAAACTGCCACCGTAATTTTGACTAATATGAAATCCCAATCCTCGCTTTGCCAAAATCGACATGTCACATGACTAACCTAAGAATAGTCTTAAAAAACAAAATGGCGACCGTAATTTTAACTAATATGAAATTCTCATTCTCGCTTTGTCTGAATCGATATGACAAACCTAAGTTTTATCGCAATCGGATGGATAGTAGATGAAATAATTTCATAATGCCAGAGCTTACTATTACGCGTAGAAACCACCCCGGGCATGCACACATCAAATTCCCAAAGTTTCATCGCAATCGGATGAATAGTATAGGAAATAATTTTAGTACGCCAGAGCTTATTATTATATAGAAAAGCCATGCATAAAATCCCCAAAGTTTTATCGCAATCTGATGAATAGTATTGGAAATAATTACATTACGCCAGAGCTTTCTATTAGGTATATATAGAACGCATCCTGAGTATGCACACATCAATTTCCCAAAGTTTCATCTCAATCGGATGTATAGTATATCAAATAATTTCATAACACCAGTCTCACTATCATATTTAGAAACCATGCCGAGCATCGATGACGGGCATCAGAAACGGCGCTCTACATTTTTTTTATTACTGAGCAAAAAATATTATATCAAACTATATTTCATTGCAATAAAAAAATAAGCGAAAAAATCTTTCAAAAACCTATTAAAAAAAAATACATGTCTATAGAAAAACCAACAATTATCTACCATCTTTGGTAAAAAAAAAAAAAAAAAATCATTTCATTAATTTGTAATACGATGGATAAAAGTACCTACCATCTTTGGTGCCTTTTTTATTTTTTTTTTGCATCAGTTTTTTTATATGAAAATTTGCAATTGGTAAATTCTGGCTGAATTTTTCCCATACAAATCACGTCTGAAAAAATCGTATGTATTTTTATCCACGGTCGCTTTCTCGCGAAAATCAGCTTTGAGGTCGGTTAAATTTGAGGGGCAGAATGGTCGTTTTTCGCAAAACTGCGATTGTCTTAAAATCTGGTGGTTACGAGCATTAATAATAACTAGCTTTTGCCCGTTGCAAGGCAACTAATTGGTTAAAGCACTAAGCGATTTGACGTTTGAATGTGGATGAAGCAAGAAGTGTGTGTCTACATTTTTTGAAAAATGAAATATTTGAAGATAAATAATCGATGTTTGAATGTGGATGAAGCAAGAGTACTGTAAGTTAATCGCTCTATTTTGTACACCCGCTACTTAGCCACTTTGGTCGCCCTGGTTAAGGCGTTCAGTATGGGCCTTTTCTCGCAAAAAGGGGCCTAGAATTTTACCGCTCAATTTTTTCACTAATAAATTGTTTCTAAATTATATGATATACACTCACTTTTCTAATAACGCCCGTTACACCTATTGAAAATTTTTGTAAAAATTTGATAACGCCAAAGCTCTCCATTATATAAAGAAAAATTCACGGGCGTGCGCACAATAACTCACCAAAGTTTCATCGCAATCGGATGAATATTATTGTAAATAAATTCATTACGCTAGAGCTTATTATTATATTTAAAAACCATTTCGAACATGCACACATCATATCCCCAAAATTTATCACAATCGGATGAATAGTATTGGAAATAATTTCATAATGCCAGAGCTTACTCTTTTATATAGAAACCATCCCGAGCATGCCAACATCGAATTCCCAAAGTTTCATCTCAATCGGATGAAAAGTATAGGAAATAATTTCATAATGCCTAAGCTTACTATTATGCATAGCAATTATCCCGGGCATGGACACATCAAATCCCAAAAGTTTTGTCGCAATCAGATGAATAGCATTGGAAATAATTTCATGACGCCAGAGCTTACCATTATACGTGCAAATTACCAAAGTTTCATCTCAATCGGATGAATAGTATATCAAATAATTCCAAATCTCAATATCATATGTAGAAACCATCCCTGGCATCGATGATTTTACACAGAAACGGCACTCTACAAATTTTTATTACTGAACAAAAAATATTATATGAAAATAAATTTACTTGCAATAAAAAATTACCGAAAAAAAACTTTTAAAAACCGGTTAAAAAAATAAATGTCTATAAAAAAACCAACAATTATGTATTGGCAAAATATGCTACCATCTTTGGTAATTTTTGAAAATTTCATATCATTAATTTGTAATACGATGGAAGAAAGTAGGTACCTACCATCTTTGGTGCCTTTTTTATTTCATATCATTAATTTGAAATACGTGAAAAAAAGTTTTACCTACAGTACATACATACAGTACCTACCCAGTGATAAGCTTCTCCATATTTTTTTATAATGGCAAGACTGAACACAAACATTAGCACAAACCCCTTAAATCAAAGCCCGAAAATCGAAATCCGCCATCTTTTTAAAAAACATTTTCATACAAAACCTATAAGGAAAATGCTACGGGTTGTTGATATCGGCCGTGTTACTATGCTCGCTGTGTTTGGCCGCGAAGTTAGCCGCAAGTTATAAAGTACCTACCCAGTATTTAAAATCACCGTTAGGTAGCTAGCTGGCTGCCAATATTTTAAACGTTTTATTTTTGGCAATTTTTCATAAACGTCAAAATTTACCGAAGTTTAATAACGTATCCTGCGATAATTTCCATGGAAAATCAAAAATATAATATATTATCAATGTTCCGAAACCTGTCGTAGTCGAAATAATACAAAAACATGTAAGCCGACAATCTTTTTCAAGCCGCAATTTCGATTTACATGAGGCTCGTCGAAATGCAAAATTTTGAAGTGAGGATGCCTTATATTAAAAAAAATTTACACCTTACGATTTCAGTACTGCTACTGTTTTGTAGTGAAATTTGTCGTGAAGGTTTTACGCTAAATATTTTCTTTTTGACGGGCGAATCTGTCGGCTGGAAATATAACTTTTAGTTAATTTGTTCGTCGAATAATGAGTGCTTCTAGATTTCGCCGCTTGGGTGAAGGTGTATCAGTTTTTTTTTTGCATCAGTTTTTTTATATGAAAATTTGCAATTGGTAAAATTATCCGCACTGAATTTTTCCCATACAAATTTGGTCTGAAAATTTCGTATGTAATTTCATCCACGGTCTCTGTCTTGCGAAAATCAGCTTTCAGGTCGGTTCGGTCAGAATCGATATGTCGCATGACTAACCTAAGAAAAGTCTTCAAAAACAATTCTTAAATGCAAATATGATGTTTGAATGTGGATGTGTTTGAATGTGGATGAAGCAAGAAGTGCAGCCGCCCGGGAACCATTTATTGGATAACCAACACCTTGGCAATAGGTCACTCCAAGTGGTTCGCTATGTTTGGTGATTTAGCAGTGGTGCCCGGGTTCACAGGGTAAGGTTTGTCCGAGTCTTGGCGGTGGATGCGTCTGCCCACCAATTGCGTGGCAGGCCAGATCGGGAGAGACTGGTTGAGGGGACGCCCTGATCCCCAGATTCCTACCCACCCCTCATACCCTTTTCCTTCTCAGAACATCCTCTCCTTCCCTTCCTAAAAATTACCCTCCACACAGCATTCCGAAAGACCACATAGGCCCCGATCGGAATTATTTTCTTTAGGTCCTCCTGTATGGAGCTATTGTAAAAACGGCTTCCAATAGATTTTCCGAACATTTAATAAAAATACTCGAGTTAAGTACCCCATTAATTAAGTCATCCATTAAATTATTCCCGGGGCGGCGGTACCAATGCACACAACTCACCTTGAAAGTTACTATAAACACGCAAAATACAAAAACGGCGCTTTACAAATTTTTACTACTTGGTAAAAAAATATTATATGAAACTAAACTTAATTGCAATAAAAAATTTTCAGAAAAAATCTTTCACAAACCTGTTAAAAAAAAAATATTTATTGAAAAACAAACTAACAATACGAATTTTGGCAAATATTTGCCACCATCTTTGATAATTTTTTTACTTAAGTTTTTGCACAGAAATGGCCCAATATTATTTATTTGAAATTTTTAAATCAAAAATAATCACATCAAACCAATAATTTATTGTCCGGATAGGTACCTACTCGTTATCGCCTGAAAATTGCATAGAAAATATTTCAAGTTAGCGGGTAAGTACTTATGCAGTTTAACATCACTATTTGAACACAACAAAATAGGCCATCTCTACTGAATTCTCTGATAGTACATGATCCAGAATAATTTCTTTCCCGATTTTCAATCCAAATAAATTGATTTAAAAATTGTGCATTTTCAGAAGAATTTTTTTGTTTTTGTTTTTCTTAAAATATTTTTCTGGAAATGACATCAGTCGAGTGTCCAGTTTTTGAATTCATCACCAAACATACTATTATAGTAATAAATAACTATTCATAACGATAATTGTACTGAAAAATAAAAAAATCTAAGAACCTTAATAGGTGAAATATTTCTATGACACACCAGCGTTAGTCGCGACCGAACGACTCTTTTTTCTTTAAAAAAAAAAATAAGAAAAAAAATCGTTAATAATAATTAAAAAAATAATTCATATTTATCAGAAAGGAAATTTTTCACCGCAATGCATTCGACATACGATATTTGAAGCTATGATTAAAATGTTACTACATTTTCAACACTCCAGTTTCTTTGGGAATAATTTGAATTTCGACCGATGTTGAAATGTTTCTTAGCAAATTAGAGTGGTACTAAATCTTGCCGCCAGTGGAGCAGGTAAATCATGTCAACCATTATTTTATAAAGGTTTCCGAATGCGCCTTTGAGATGTTTTTTTTTGTCAAATGTCAGATTGGAAATTAAAATAACGGAGGTTTTTTCAAGAAACATTGTCAATGTGACTGTCGATTTACATTCGTAAAACTCTTGTCGAAAAGGTTTTACTAAATTTTGAAAGCCCAGATCGATATTTTTAAAGCCATTTCGTATTTTCGAGCTGGGTGTCGACAAAATCAATAAATGACATTACACAACCGAGAAAAAACATATGAACTCGAATTATTTGGCAAGTGAAACTTATTTTATACGTAATAAAGTATTTTTTTTTACTGGCTACGAACATTTTAACAGTTTTTAACTCGGAATTTTTTTCGTAAACGTCAGAAATTACCGACGTTTGAAAACGAATCCTGACAAAATTTCCATGAAAAGTCACAAATATAATATATTATTAATGTTCCGAAACCTGTCGTAGTCGCAATAATATAAAAACATCTAAGCCGGGAATCTTTTTTAAGTCGCAATTTTGATTTACCTCGAGGCTCGTCGAAATGTTAAATTTTGAGGTGAGACGCCTTATATTTAAAAAAATATACACCTTACGATTTCAGTACTGACGCTGTTTCACAAATTTGTCGTGAAGGTCTGACGATAAATTTTTCCTTTTTTGATGGGCGAACCTGGCGGCTGGCAATATAACTTTGAATTTCTTCGTCGAATAATGAGCGCTTCTAGTTTTCGCCGCTAGGTTTTCATACATCAGTTTTATTAGCAGTTTTTTTTTTTGTATCCGTTTTTTTATATGAAAATTTGCAATTGGTAAAACTTCTGGCTGAATTTTTCCCATACAAATCAGGTCTGAAAAAATCGTATGTGATTTCATCCACGGTCCCTGTCTCGTGATAATCAGCTTTCGGGTCGGTTAAACTTAAGGGGGAGAGTGGTCGTTTTTCGCCTGCAGGGCTTGTCTTAAAATATGGTCGTTTAGAGCATTAATATATATACTAGCTTTTGCCCGTTGCAAGGCAACTAATTGGTTAAAGCACTAAGCGATTTGACGTTTGAATGTGGATGAAGCAAGAAGTGTGTGTGTCTACATTTTTAAAAAATATTTGAAAAAAAAAAATTGATGTTTGAATGTGGATAAAGCAAGGATTGTAAGAACTACTCAAAGGGTCCTGTGAGTTAATCGCTCAATTTTGTACACCCGCTACTTAGCCACTTTGGTCGCCCTGGTTAAGGCGTTCAGTATGGGCCTTTTCTCGCAAAAAGGGGCCTAGAAGTTTACGGCTCCATTTTTTCACTAATAAATTGTTTCTAAATTATATGATATGCACTCATTTTTCTAATAACTCCGGTTACAACTATTTAAATTTTTTGTACAAATTTGATAACGCCAAAGCTCTGCATTATATAAAGAAAACTTCGCGGGCTTGCGCACAATAACTCACCAAAGTTTCATCGCAATCGGATGAATATTATTGTAGATAATTTCATTACGCTAGAGCTCATTATTATATTTAAAAACCATTTCGAGCATGCACACATCACATCCCCAAAGTTTCATCGCAATCGGATGAATAGTATTGGAAATAATTTCATAATGCCAGAGCTTATTCTTATATATAGAAACCATCCCTAGCATGCCAACATCGAATTCCCAAAGTTTCATCTCAATCGGATGAAAAGTAAAGGAAATAATTTCATTACGCCAGAGCTTACTTTTATGCATAAAAACCATCCCACGCATGCATACATCAAATCTCCAAAGTTTCATCTCAATCGGGTGAATAGTAGATGAAATAATTTGATAACGCCAGAGCTTACTATTATGCATAGAAACCATCCCGGACATGCACACATCAAATCCCCAGAGTTTCATCGCAATCGGATGAATAGTATAGGAAATAATTTCATAAAGCCAGAGCTTACTATTATGCGTAGAAACCAACCCGGTCATGCACACATCAAATCCCAAAAGTTTTGTCGCAATCAGATGAATAGTATTGGAAAAAATTTCATAACGCCAGAGCTTACTCTTTTATGTAGAAACCATCCCGAGTATGCTAACATCGAATTCCCAAAGTTTCATCTCAATCGGATGGAATGTATAGGAAATAATTTCATAACGCCAGATCTTACCATTATGCGTAAATAATTTCATAATTCCAGAGCTTACTATTATGCGTAGAAACCAACCCGGGCATGCACACATCAAAGATCAAAAGTTTTGTCGCAATCAAATGAATAGTATTGGAAAAAAATTCATAACGCCAGAGCTTACTCTTTTACATAGAAACCATCCCGAGCATGCCAACATCGAATTCCCAAAGATTCATCTCAATCGGATGAAAATTAAAGGAAATATTTTCATAACGCCAGAGCTTACTTTTATGCATAAAAACCATCCCAGGCATGCACACATCAAATCTCCAAAGTTTCATCTCGATCGGATGCGTAGAAACCAACCCGGGCATGCACACATCAAATCCCAAAAGTTTTGTCGCCATCAGATGAATAGTATTGGAAAAAAACCTACCTAACCCTCAAACAAAAAATATTTGTTCATTTACCTACGTATCTTCTAAAAAAAAAAAACATTGCAATTTTATTACTTATCAAAAAAACCATCTTATCAAACTCAATTTTACTGCAGCAAAAAAATTACACAAAGAAATTCTTTAACAATATCCGGGTACCCGTGCACACGTATAATTATTTTTATTTTAAAATTTAATAAAAGTAAACGAACGAATCCTTACCGATCTATTTTTCGATTTATATGCATATAAAAAATCTGTAGCACTGCATCGAACCCACCTAATTTATAAAAAGTACCTTCATACATACCTACCTACCCAGAGTACCTGTTCAGTACTTAGTTCCTACCTACCTGCATATCTACCTACCCCCGTGTACACCTACATTTTTTTGGAAATATCCATCTTTGGTTACTTTTTATTTTATTTTATATCATAATTTTTTTGTGATTTAAAGGAAAGAAGTTCTTACTTAGAGTAAATATCGATATTTGAATTCAATGCAATCCGCATGCCTAGTGAACTCCTGATTGGACAGTCGAAATGAACGACAGGGTCCGGCAAAATTTCCTCACTCATTATTACAAAAACCAATCGATTAAAAAATTGACTTTTTTTTTTTAATCGAATCTTTAATATTTTTTTATTGAAATCACATCTTTCAAGTGTCCACCTTTTGATTTCACGGACGCCATAACTCTTTTCGTAATAAATAATTATTAATAACGATAAATGTATAGAAAATTAGAAAAAAAACTTTGCATCTTATTTAGATAAATTTTAATGCGCCGCAAAAACGTTGGTCGCAAACGCCCGACAACATTTTCTAAACAAAAAAAAAATAAGGAAAAAATCATGAGTTTTAATAAAAAAATTAATCAGTATATTTCGAGCGGAATTTTTTTTACCACCCTGTTTCTGAATTTGAATTAAAAGACCGACAAACTGCAATCGGCATTTTTCAGAAGAAACGCATTTAGTACGTACCATCTTTGGTGATTTCTCTTAATTTCAAACCATTTATTTGTAATTCGATGGAGCAAAGTAGGTACCTACCCAGTGATAATATTATACGAATCCACTGGCAAGTAATCTTTTTAAATGTTGTAAAATTTGTTAGCGGATTTTTCATGGATTTTTTTGTAAAATGTCAAATTTTTAGCACGATATTGTGGAATATTTTCAATGGAATGCCACTAAAAAAACGGTTGAATAAGTTTTAGAAACCTTTTGCCATTGAATATATCAAAAAACATCTACGCCAGAGGCCGTCATTTTCAGGCAATTTCGTTTGCAAATGAAGGATTCTCAAATACGCCAAAGCTCAATTTTTTAAAGGCTAAAGTCTAATTTTTTTATTCAGGCCCTAGCACGCTTGCTCTATAACGATCGGTAGGATAACTATCGGTAACTTCTCATAGTTCCCTAGGACAACTGCACATCGCTAACGTACAAACAATAGTTGATGTCGAATATGTTACGAAGGACACTTAGTCATTGTGACCTGTCACTTATTCGTTGGCGATCTGTAGTCATGCTAGGGAACGATGAGAAGTTACTGATAGTTATCCTATCGATCGTTATAGAGCGAGCGTGCTACGGCCTCTGCTGACCTACCGCAAAGGCCGTGAGGATCTTACGCTAAAAACATTCGCTGGGCGGGTAGGCTAACGCCTCTGCAATAGGTCATTTCAAGTGGTTCGCTATGTTTGGTGATTTAGAAGTGGTGCCTGGGTTCATGAGGTTTGTCCTGGTCTTGGCGGTGGATTAGTCTGCCCACCAATTTCGTGGCAGACCAGATCGGAAGAGACTGGTTTAGGGAGACTTTTTGGCTTCTTCAGCAGAGCTCTCTCGGAACATCACCTTGCACCGCAGCGGGAGGGATAAAATCATTCGTCCCTCACTCCACACACTGATTCCCAGATTCCTACCCATCCCTCATACATTTTTACTTCCCAGAACATCATCTCCTTACTTTCCTAAAAAGAACCCTTCAAACAGCATCCCCAAAGATGACATAGGCCCTGAGGCGACTTAGATTAACCGGTTATAAAGGATTTGTTCATCCAATAAATGATTCACGGGGTAGCGGTACCAATGCACACCACCCACGCCGAATGATATTATAATATCACTAATGTACACTATTTAAAGAAGTACCTACGCTATTTGGCAAAAAAAATTGATCATCCTTAGTTATTTAAACAGTTTTATTCTCAATATTTGAAGAATAACATTCCCACGCAAGTAGGTACCTACCCACTGGTAAAATATTTTCTATGATCTCGGCAGCCTGAAGCTTATAATCGTTCGCATTTATAAACGTCAGAATTTTTTCAACTTTTGAAGATGTATCCTGAAATAATTTACATGAAATGTGGTAAATGTAATGTATTATTGGAGTTCGGAAATCTATGGTTTTCAAAATTATAGAAAAACATCTTATCCACATATGCTATTTTTGACGTAATATTGATATACTTGAGACTCGTCGAAATGTCAAATTTACATGCGAGACGCCATAGAATAATTTTCAAAAATGCCCCAACATTTCAGTACTTTGAAGGTCTGACGATAAATTTTTCCTTAATAAAGCATTTTTTTTTACTGGCTACGAACATTTTAACAGTTTTTAACTCGGAATTTTTTTCGTAAACGTCAGAAATTACCGACGTTTGAAAACGAATCCTGACAAAATTTCCATGAAAAGTCATAAATATAATATATTATTTATGTTCCGAAACCTGTCGTAGTCGAAATAATACAAAAACATCTAAGCCAGGTATCTTTTTTAAGTCGCAATTTTGATTTACCTCGAGGCTCGTCGGAATGTAAAGTTTTGAGGTGAGACGCCTTATATTTAAAAAAATATACACTTTACGATTTTAGTACTGAGGCTCTTTCACAAATTTTTCGTGAAGGTCTGACGATAATTTTTTCCTTTTTTGATGGGCGAACCTGGCGGCTGGAAATACAACTTTGAATTTCTTCGTCGAATAATGAGCGCTTCTAGTTTTCGCCGCTAGGTTTTCATACATCAGTTTTATTAGCAGTTTATTTTTTTTGCATCAGTTTTTTTATATGAAAATTTGCAATTGGTAAAATTCTGGCTGAATTTTTCCCATACAAATCAGGTCTGAAAAAATCGTATGTATTTTTATCCACGGTCGATGTCTCGCGAAAATCAGCTTTGAGGTCGGTTAAACTTGAGGGGCAGAGTGGTCGTTTTTCGCAAGACTGCGATTGACTTAAAATCTGGTGGTTACGAGCATTAATATATATAACTAGCTTTTGCCCGTTGCAAGGCAACTAATTGGTTAAAGCACTAAGCGATTTGACGTTTGAATGTGGATGAAGCAAGAAGTGTGTGTGTCTACATTTTTTAAAAATTAAATATTTGCAAAAAAAAAAAATCGATGTTTGAATGTGGATGAAGCAAGGATTGTGAGAACTACTCAAAGGGTCCTGTGAGTTAATCGCTCAATTTTGTACACCCGCTACTTAGCCACTTTAGTCGCCCTGGTTAAGGCGTTCAGTATGGGCCTTTTCTCGCAAAAAGGGGCCTAGAAGTTTACGGCTCAATTTTTTCACTAATAAATTGTTTCTAAATTATATGATATGCACTCACTTTTCTAATAACTCCCGTTACACCTATTTAAATTTTTTGTACAAATTTGATAACGCCAAAGCTCTGCATTATATAAAGAAAACTTCGCGGGCTTGCGCACAATAACTCACCAAAGTTTCATCGCAATCGGATGAATATTATTTTACATAATTTCATTACGCTAGAGCTCATTATTATATTTTAAAACCATTTCGAGCATGCACACATCATATCCCCAAAGTTTCATCGCAATCGGATGAATAGTATTGGAAATAATTTCATAATGCCAGAGCTTATTCTTATATATAGAAACCATCCCTAGCATGCCAACATCGAATTCCCAAAGTTTCATCTCAATCGGATGAAAAGTAAAGGAAATAATTTCATTACGCCAGAGCTTACTTTTATGCATAAAAACCATCCCAGGCATGTACACATCAAATCTCCAAAGTTTCATCTCAATCGGGTGAATAGTATATGAAATAATTTGATAACGCCAGAGCTTACTATTACGCATTGAAACCATCCCGGACATGAACACATCAAATCCCCAAAGTTTCATCGCAATCGGATGGATAGTATAGGAAATAATTTCATAAAGCCAGAGCTTACTATTATGCGTAGAAACCAACCCGGGCATGCACACATCAAATCCCAAAAGTTTTGTCGCAATCAGATGAATAGTATTGGAAAAAATTTCATAACGCCAGAGATTACTCTTTTACATAGAAACCATCCCAAGCATGCCAACATCGAATTCCCAAAGTTTCATCTCAATCGGATGAAAATTAAAGGAAATATTTTCATAACGCCAGAGCTTACTTTTATGCATAAAAACCATCCCAGGCATGCACACATCAAATCTCCAAAGTTTCATCTCGATCGGGTGAATAGTATATAAAATAATTTCATAAAGCCAGAGCTTACTATTATGCGTAGAAACCAACCCGGGCATGCACACATCAAATCCCAAAAGTTTTGTCGCCATCAGATGAATAGTATTGGAAAAAAACCTACCTAACCCTCAAACTAAAAATATTTGTTCATTTACCTACGTAATTTCTAAAAAAAAAAAAAACATTGCAATTTTATTACTTATCAAAAAAACCATCTTATCAAACTCAATTTTACTGCAGCAAAAAAATTACACAAAGAAATTCTTTAACAATATCCGGGTACCCGTGCACACGTATAATTATTTTTATTTTAAAATTTAATAATGTCCAAAGTAAACGAACGAATCCTGACCGATCTATTTTTCGATTTATATGCATATAAAAAATCTGTAGCACTGCATCGAACCCACCTAATTTATAAAAAGTACCTTCATACATACCTACCTACCCAGAGTACCTGTTCAGTACTTAGTTCCTACCTACCTGCATATCTACCTACCCCCGTGTACACCTACATTTTTTTGGAAATATCCATCTTTGGTTACTTTTTTTTTTATTTTATATCATAATTTTTTTGTGATTTAAAGGAAAGAAGTTCTTACTTAGAGTAAATATCGATATTTGAATTCAATGCAATCCGCATGCCTAGTGAACTCCTGATTGGACAGTCGAAATGAACGACAGGGTCCGGCAAAATTTCCTCACTCATTATTACAAAAACCAATCGATTAAAAAATTGACTTTTTTTTTTTAATCGAATCTTTAATATTTTTTTATGGAAATGACATCTTTCAAGTGTCCACCTTTTGATTTCACGGACGCCATAACTCTTTTCGTAATAAATAATTATTAATAACGATAAATGTATAGAAAATTAGAAAAAAAACTTTGCATCTTATTTAGATAAATTTTAATGCGCCGCCAAAACGTTGGTCGCAAACGCCCGACAATATTTTCTAAACAAAAAAAAATTAAGGAAAAAATCATGAGTTTTAATAAAAATATTAATCAGTATATTTCGAGCGGAATTTTTTTTACCACCCTGTTTCTGAATTTGAATTAAAAGACCGACAAACTGCAATCGGCATTTTTCAGAAGAAACGCACTTAGTACCTACCATCTTTGGTGATTTCTCTTAATTTCAAACCATTTATTTGTAATTCGATGGAGCAAAGTAGGTACCTACCCAGTGATTATTATTATACCAATCCACCTGACCAGTAATATTTTTAAATCTTGTATATTTGTTAGCGGATTTTTCATGGATTTTTTTGTAAAATGTCAAATTTTTAGCTCGATATTGTGGAATATTTTCAATGGAATGCCACTAAAAAAACGGTTGAATAAGTTTTCGAAACCTTTTGCCATTGAATATATCAAAAAACATTTACGCCAGAGGCCGTCATTTTGACGCAATTTCGTTTGCAAATGAAGGATTCTCAAATACGCCAAAGCTCAATTTTTTTAAAGGCTAAAGTCTAATTTTTTGTTCAGGCCCTAGCACGCTTGCTCTATAACGATCGGTAGGATAACTATCGGTAACTTCTCATTGTTCCCTAGGACAACTGCACATCGCTAACGAACAAACAACAGTTGAACAGTTTGACAAACTCGAGGGGCAGAGTGGTCGTTTTTCGCAAGACTGCGATTGACTTAAAATCTGGTGGTTACGAGCATTAATATATAATATATAATAATAATATTTGGCTAATTTATATAGCGCCGTTTTCGTGAAAAATCACCTCAAGGGCGCTGTACAAATAAACTAAGATTTATAATTATAACTAGGACTTGCATCTAAGACTTATAGCTAGTGACTTACGACTAAGACTTATAACTACTGACATAACTAGTGACTTACATTATTACATATTTACACCTGTGACTTAAAGTTAGAGATTTACAACTAACATAGGTACTTATATTTAAAATTACGTGTTTTGGTTTTTGCCAGGATTGTCACTGATAACAGTGATAACATTAAAAACCACATAACAAACAAAACTCTGTAAGTATAGGCACAAACAGGTAACGTAGAAGTATTTTACACATACATATTAAATTATACATTCTACACATTATATACATATTATATATTACATACACTTTTTAATATTTTTTAGCGCCAGAAGAAGAAAGAAGTTCTTATATAATACATTACCATTTTTGACACGGTTGTAAAAATGAACTTAATAGGTTAGCTAGATTTATAGGCAAGTTTGAATTCGTGGACATCGGCAATTATTAGAATATAATTAAACAATAATAAAAAAAAAAAAAAAAAATAGGAATGTTTCAATAGAATGACGAATTTATGGAAATGAGTGCCTGAAGAGATGAGTTTTTAGTTTTGATCTGAATTCTGTTGGGCTTGTTATGCATCTCAATTCCATAGGAAGTTTGTTCCAAGCTTCAGGGCCCGATACTCCGAATGCACGATCACCAAACTTAGTGTTCGGATTTCGCTTAGGTTCTTTTAACCTTCCAATTGCAGATGTTGTCGCTGATCTAAGAGTTGACTGCCTTAGACCAATATTTTCTGGAATGCAAAGTTCAGAGATATAGGTTGGAGCCATTTCATTGACAGCTTTAAACACCATCCAGCAAAGCTTGTACTGGATCCTTTCAGGACACTTCAGCCAGTGAAGATTTCGGAGGTGTTCCGAAATGTGCGAAAACTTGGGTACCCCAGTGATAAGCCGTGCTGCGGCGTTGAACACTGATTGCAGTTTATCAGTTTGACATTTAGGAAGACTTGCGTAGATGCCATTGCAGTAATCAAGACGTGATATTACATATGAGTTCACAAGAAGCTTGGTTGCCTCTGTTGAAAGGTTCCTACGAACTGACTTAAGTTGTCTTAGGTAGAAGAACCCCGTGCTAACGGTCCTATTCACCTGACTTTTTAACGAAAGGTCTGAATCCAGGTAAACTCCTAGAAGTTTGACGGTTGTTTTCGCAATTACGTCGCTGCCGGAAATGGCAATTGGTGAGTTATCTATTAAATTTTGACGTCTATTCGTGGCTGCCCACAGAAACTCGGTCTTTGAAGGATTAAGCTTCAGTTTGTTTGAGGACATCCAGAGACTGATTGCTTCTAGACACTCAGTTATGCGAATTTTAAGGCCTGTGATCTCACTCGGTGAGCAGTAAAAGTAGACTTGCTGATCGTCAGCATAACAGTGAGATAGGAGACCAAATGACTCGATAATTTTTGCGACATCATTTGTGAAGAGAATGAAAAGAAGTGGACCCAAAACGGATCCCTGAGGTACCCCTGATGAGAGTTTTGTGAAGTTAGACTGTTTATTTCCAACCTTCACTGCTTGTGAGCGATTAGATAGATAGGATAGTAGCCATTTTTTAGCGATCGAATGTAAACCAAATGTTTCATCGAGTCTCTTAATGAGAAAGTCGTGATCAATGGTGTCAAATGCGGCACTCATATCTAAAAGTGAAATAAGTGCTAACTTACCTGACTCTATGGCAAGGGTTATGTCTGATAGGACACGAAGTAATCCGGTTTCTGTGGAATGGAACCTCCTATATGCCGATTGATAATTGGAAAATAAATTGTTCTGGTTTAAGTGGGAGGTTATTTGAGAAGCAGCAATCTTTTCAAGTAGTTTTGCTATGAAAGGCAGATTTGACACAGGTCGATAATTACTCAAGTTATCGGCATCAAGCTGTGGTTTTTTTATAATTGGGGTAACTACTGCAGACTTAAGTGGTTCCGGGAAGTCACCTGTGCCTTATTAAACACGTGAACCAGGAAGGGGGCTAACACGTTGCAACATTTCTTGAGAAGCCACGTTGGGATAGGGTCAAGAACACATTGTTTATTTGGCGAACTTAGAATTAACTTTCCTACTTCTTCTAGCGTTGTTATATTAAAAGATGACAGTGTCCCTTTGGAATTAGCTGTAAATATTGGCGGGGGGGCAGAAGATGTAGAGGCGCGTATAGATTCTATTTTATCAGAGAAAAACTTAGAGAAGGCCTGCGGAGTAATGTCTGTAGTACTTTGCACGGCGTTATCAGCGATGATACTTTTAACTGAATTCCAGAGACATCGTGGATTTTTTCGCTCAGAGTCAATTTTATTTATCCAGTATTCAGATCTTTTGTCACGGATTATCCTTCTATATTCTATTTGAGCATTAATCCAATCGACTCGTGGAGTAACGTCGGGGTTTCTTCTGAATGACCTCTCTAGTCTACGCATTAGCCTCTTCTGGCTCCGGCACTCTTCGTCGAACCAGCCATCAGACTTCCGAACTTTCCTCGTTTTCGAAGTGGTTGGAGCATATTTATTGAGTAAACTCGACAGGATTGAGTTGTACTCCTCGACGAGTTCTGTCGGCGACTTGATTTCCCAGCTACTATCTATGCATAAAGATGAATTTTTCACGTCCTCGTATATAATATATATAATATATAATATACTAGCTTTTGCCCGTTGCAAGGCAACTAATTGGTTAATGCAATAAGCGATTTGACGTTTGAATGTGGATGAAGCAAGAAGTGTGTGTCTACATTTTTAAAAAATTATATATTTGAAGAAAAAAAATCGATGTTTGAATGTGGATGAAGCAAGGATTGTGAGAACTACTCAAAGGGTCCTGTGAGTTAATCGCTCAATTTTGTACACGCGCTACTTAGCCACTTCGGTCGCCCTGGTTAAGGCGTTCAGTATGGGCCTTTTCTCGCAAAAAGGGGCCTAGAAGTTTACGGCTCAATTTTTTCACTCATAAATTGTTTCTAAATTATATGATATGCACTTTTCTAATAACTACCGTTACACCTATTTAAAATTTTTGTACAAATTTGATAACTCCAAAGCTCTGCATTATATAAAGAAAACTTCGCGGGCGTGCGCACAATAACTCACCAAAGTTTCATCGCAATCGGATGAATATTATTGTAAATAATTTCATTACGCAAGAGCTCATTAATATATTTTAAAACCATTTCGACCATGCACACATCATATCCCCAAAGTTTCATCGCAATCGGATGAATAGTATTGGAAATAATTTCATAATGCCAGAGCTTATTCTTACATATAGAAACCATCCCTAGCATGCCAACATCGAATTTCCAAAGTTTCATCTCAATCGGATGAAAAGTAAAGGAAATAATTTCATTACGCCAGAGCTTACTTTTATGCATAAAAACCATCCCAGGCATGCACACATCAAATCTCCAAAGTTTCATCTCAATCGGGTGAATAGTATATGAAATAAATTGATAACGCCAGAGCTTACTATTACGCATAGAAACCATCCCGGACATGCACACATCAAATCCCCAAAGTTTCATCGCAATCGGATAAATAGTATAGGAAATAATTTCACAAAGCCAGAGCTTACTATTATGCGTAGAAACCAACCCGGGCATGCACACATCAAATCCCAAAACTTTTGTCGCAATCATATGAATAGTATTGGAAAAAATTTCATAACGCCAGAGCTTACTCTTTTATGTAGAAACCATCCCGAGCATGCCAACATCGAATTCCCAAAGTTTCATCTCAATCGGATGGAAAGTATAGGAAATAATTTCATAACGCCAGATCTTACCATTATGCGTAAATAATTTCATAAAGCCAGAGCTTACTTTTATGCATAAAAACCATCCCAGGCATGCACACATCAAATCTCCAAAGTTTCATCTCGATCGGGTGAATAGTATATAAAATAATTTCATAAATCCAGAGCTTACTATTATGCGTAGAAACCAACCCGGGCATGCACACATCAAATCCCAAAAGTTTTGTCGCCATCAGATGAATAGTATTTGAAAAAATTTCATAACGCCAGAGCTTACTATTTTATATAGAAACCATCCCGAGCATGCCAACATCGAATTCCCAAAGCTTCATCTCAATCGGATGAAAATTAAAGGAAATATTTTCATAACGCCAGAGCTTACTTTTATGCACAAAAACCATCCCAGGCATGCACACATCAAATCTCCAAAGTTTCATCTCGATCGGGTGAATAGTATATAAAATAATTTCATAAAGCCAGAGCTTACTTTTATGCGTAGAAACCAACCCGGGCATGTACACATCAAATTCCAAAAAAATTGTCGCAATCAGATGAATAGTATTGGAAATAATTTTATAACGCCAGAACTTACTCTTATATATAGAAACCATCCCAAGCATGCCAACATCGAATTCCCAAAGTTTCATATCGATCGGATGGAAAGTATAGGAAATAATTTCATAACGCCAGATCTTACCATTATGTGTAAATATTTTCATAACGCCAGAGCTTACTTTTATGCATAAAAACCATCCCAGGCATGCACACATCAAATCTCCAAAGTTTCATCTCGATCGGGTGAATAGTATATAAAATAATTTCATAAAGCCAGAGCTTACTATTATGCGTAGAAACCAACCCGGGCATGCACACATCAAATTCCAAAAAAATTGTCGCAATCAGATGAATAGTATTGGAAATAATTTTATAACGCCAGAACTTACTCTTATATATAGAAACCATCCCGAGCATGCCAACATCGAATTCCCAATGTTTCATCTCAATCCTATGGAAAGTATAGGAAATAATTTCATAACGCCAAAGCTTACTATTATGCGTAAAAACTATCCCGCGTATGCACATATCAAATCATTTCATCACGCCAGAGCTTTCTATTCGGTATATATAGAAACCATCCCGAACAGGCACACATCAAATCCCCTCCCAAAGTTTAATCTCATTCGGATGAATGGTTTACGGAGTCATAAGGGACAAAAAAAAACATTCATTTATAGATGTTAAGATTACCTCCGTGAACCACTTCCGGTAATTTTTTAATAGGGCTATGATGATTTTAAAGAGAAACGGCAAATTGCTACAAATTTATAAAAAATTACCAATTTTATATTACTGATCAAAAATTATTATATCAATCTAAATGTCATTGCAATAGAAAGATTACCGAAAAATATGTTTCAAAAACCTGTTAAAAAAAATGTCTATAGAAAAACCAACAATAATCTACGCATGTTGGCAAAAATATGCCACCATCTTTGGTAATTTGAAAAAAATATCATACCAATTATTTATTTCAAATTTTCTAATCAAAAATAATTACATCAATCCGATAATATTGATAGGTACCTACTCATTATGGCAAAAAATTGCATTGACATTATTTTCAAGTAAGCCGGTAGGTACCCATGCAGTTCACATCACTAATAAAATAGAACATCCCTATTCATGTTTGCTTAAAGAACAGGATGCACCAAATCTTTCTAACGCATTTATAATAAAAATAAATTGATTTAAAAAATGTGAATTTTCAGAAAAAAAAACAAAAGTTGTGTTTTCATTAAAATATTTTTCTGGAAATGACACCGGTCAAGAGTCCACTCTTTGGATTCATGAACACGCATGCTAATTTAGTAATAAATAATTATTCAAAACAATAAACGTATGGAAAAATAAAAAAATTCTAAACATCTTAATTTGAGAAATATTTTTGTGACGCGCCGAGGTCACTCACGATCGGCGGACTCTATTTTCGAAAAAAAAGAAATAAGAAAAAAAATCGTTAATAATAATTAAAAAAATTATTAATATTTTTTTCAGCGGTCTTTTTTTACCACCGTGCACTTTACATACGATATTTGAAGCTCTGATGAAAATCTAGTGAAATTTTCAACACTCCAGTTTCTTTGGGAATAATTTGAATTTCGACCGATGTTGAAATGTTTCTTAGTAAATTAAAGAGGTAATAAATCTTGCCGCTAGTGGCGCAGGTAAATCATGTCAACCATTATTTTATTATAATTTCCGAATGCGCCTTTGAGATGTTTTTTTTTTCAAATGTCAGATTGGAAATTAAAATAACGGACGTTTTTTCAAGAAACATTGTCAATATGACTGTCGATTTACATTCGTAAAACTCTTGTCGAAAAGGTTTTACTAAATTTTGAAAGCCCAGATCGATATTTTCAAAGCCATTTCGTATTTTCGAAATGGGTGTCGACAAAATCAATAAATGACATTACACAACCGAGAAAAAACAAATGAACTCGAATTATTTGGCAAGTGAAACTTATTTTATACGTAATAAAGCATTTTACTTTACTGGCTGCGAACATTTTAACAGTTTTGAACTCGAAATTTTTTCGTAAACGTCAGAAATTACTGACGTTTGAAAAGAAATCCTGACAAAATTTCCATGAAAAGTCATAAATATAATATATTATTTATGTTCCGAAACCTGTCGTAGTCGAAATAATACAAAAACATCTAAGCCGGGTATCTTTTTTAAGTCGCAATTTTGATTTACCTCGAGCCTCGTCGAAATGTTAAATTTTGAGGTGAGACGCCTTATATTTAAAAAAATATACACCTTACGATTTCAGTACTGAGGCTATTTTCACAAATTTGTCATGAAGGTCTGACGATAAATTTTGCCTTTTTTGAGGGGCGAACCTGGCGGCTGGCAATATAACTTTGAATTTCTTCGTCGAATAATGAGCGCTTCTAGTTTTCGCCGCTAGGTTTTAATACGTCAGTTTTTTTAGCAGTTTATTTTTTTTGCATCAGTTTTTTTTATATGAAAATTTGCAATTGGTAAAATTCTGGCTGAATTTTTCCCATACAAATCAGGTCTGAAAAAATCGTATGTATTTTTATCCACGGTCGCTGTCTCGCGAAAATCAGCTTTGAGGTCGCTTAAACTTGAGGGGCAGAGTGGTCGTTTTTCGCAAGACTGCGATTGTCTTAAAATCTGGTGGTTACGAGCATTAATATATAACTAGCTTTTGCCCGTTGCAAGTCAACTAATTGGTTAAAGCACTAAGCGATTTGACGTTTGAATGTGGATGAAGCAAGAAGTGTGTGTGTCTAAATTTTTTAAAAATTAAATATTTGAAAAAAAAAATCGATGTTTGAATGTGGATGAAGCAAGGATTGTGAGAACTACTCAAAGGGTACTGTGAGTTAATCGCTCAATTTTGTACACCCGCTACTTAGCCCCTTTGGTCGCCCTGGTTAAGGCGTTCAGTATGGGCCTTTTCTCGCAAAAAGGGGCGTAGAAGTTTACCGCTCAATTTTTTCACTAATAAATTGTTTCTAAATTATATGATATGCACTCACTTTTCTAATAACTCCCGTTACAGCTATTTAAATTTTTTGTACAAATTTGATAACGCCAAAGCTCTGCATTATATAAAGAAAACTTCGCGGGCTTGCGCACAATAACTCACCAAAGTTTCATCGCAATCGGATGAATATTATTGTAGATAATTTCATTACGCTAGAGCTCATTATTATATTTTAAAACCATTTCGAGCATGCACACATCATATCCCCAAAGTTTCATCGCAATCGGATGAATAGTATTGGAAATAAGTTCATAATGCCAGAGCTTATTCTTATATATAGAAACCATCCCTAGCATGCCAACATCGGATTCCCAAAGTTTCATCTCAATCGGATGAAAGTAAAGTAAATAATTTCATTACGCCAGAGCTTACTTTTATGCATAAAAACCATCCCAGGCATGCACACATCAAATCTCCAAAGTTTCATCTCAATCGGGTGAATAGTATATGAAATAATTTGATAACGCCAGAGCTTACTATTACGCATAGAAACCATCCCGGACATGCACACATCAAATCCCCAAAGTTTCATCGCAATCGGATGAATAGAATAGGAAATAATTTCAAAAAGCCAGAGCTTACTATATTATGCGTAGAAACCAATCCGGGCAAGCAAACATCAAATCCCAAAAGTTTTGTCGCAATCAGATGAAAAGTATTGGAAAAAATTTCATAACGCCAGAGCTTACTCTTTTACATAGAAACCATCCCGAGCATGTCAACATCGAATTCCCAAAGTTTCATCTCAATCGGATGGAAAGTATAGGAAATAATTTCATAACGCCAGATCTTACCATTATGCGTAAATAATTTCATAATTCGAGAGCTTACTATTATGCGTAGAAACCAACCCGGGCATGCACACATCAAAGCTCAAAAGTTTTGTCGCAATCAAATGAATAGTATTGGAAAAAATTTCATAACGCCAGAGCTTACTCTTTTACATAGAAACCATCCCGAGCATGCCAACATCGAATTCCCAAAGTTTCATCTCAATCGGATGAAAATTAAAGGAAATATTTTCATAACGCCAGAGCTTACTTTTATGCATAAAAACCATCCCAGGCATGCACACATCAAATCTCCAAAGTTTCATCTCGATCGGGTGAATGAAAATATAAAATAATTTCATAAAGCCAGAGCTTACTATTATGCGTAGAAACCAACCCGGGCATGCACACATCAAATCCCAAAAGTTTTGTCGCCATCAGATGAATAGTATTGGAAAAAAACCTACCTAACCCTCAAACAAAAAATATTTGTTCATTTACGCCACTATTATTCACGGACGCCATAACTCTTTTCGTAATATATAATTATTAATAACGATAAATGTATAGAAAATTAGGGAAAAAACGCCCGACAATATTTTCTAAACAAAAAAAAATTAAGGAAAAAATCATGAGTTTTAGTAAAAAAATTAATCAGTATATTTCGAGCGGAATTTTTTTTACCACCCTGTTTCTGAATTTGAATTAAAAGACCGACAAACTGCAATCGGCATTTTTTCAGAAGAAACGCATTTACTACCTACCATCTTTGGTGATTTCTCTTAATTTCAAACCATTTATTTGTAATTCGATGGAGCAAAGTAGGTACCTACCCAGTAATTATTATTATACGAATCCACCTGACCAGTAATATTTTTAAATCTTGTAAAATTTGTTAGCGGAGTTTTCATGGATTTTTTTGTAAAATGTCAAATTGAGGAATATTTCCAATGAAATGCCACTAAAAAAACGGTTGAATAAGTTTTCGAAACCTTTTGCCATTGAATATATCAAAAAACATCTACGCCAGATGCCGTCATTTTGACGCAATTTCGTTTGCAAATGAAGGATTCTCAAATACGCCAAAGCTCAATTTTTTAAAGGCTAAAGTCTAATTTTTTTGTTCAGGCCCTAGCACGCTTGCTCTTTAATGATCGGTAGGATAACTATCGGTAACTTCTCATCGTTCCCTAGGACAACTGCACATCGCTAACGTACAAACAACAGTTGATGTCGAATATGTTAAGGACACTTAGTCATTGTGAACTGTCACTTATTCGTTGGCGATCTGTAGTCATGCTAGGGAACGATGAGAAGTCACCGATAGTTATCCTATCGATCGTTGTAGAGCGAGCGTGCTAGGGCCCTGACCTACCGCAAAAGCCGTGAGGATCTTACGCTAAAAAAATTCGCTGGGCGGGTAGGCCAACGCCTCTGCAATAGGTCATTTCAAGAGGTTCGCTATGTTTGGTGATTATATAACTTATAATATAACTTTGAATTTCTTCGTCGAATAATGAGCGCTTCCAGTTTTCGCCGCTAGGTTTTAATACATCAGTTTTATCAGCAGTTTATTTTTTTTGCATCAGTTTTTTTATATGAAAATTTGCAATTGGTAAAATTCTGGCTGAATTTTTCCCATACAAATCAGGTCTGAAAAAATCGTATGTATTTTCATCCACGGTCGCTGTCTCGCGAAAATCAGCTTTGAGGTCGGTTAAAATTAAGGGGCAGAATGGTCGTTTTTCGCAAGACTGCAAAACACTTAATCGGTCATCCACGGTCGCTGTCTCGCGAAAATCAGCTTTGAGGTCGGTTAAACTTGAGGGGCAGAGTGGTCGTTTTTCGCGAGACTGCGATTGTCTTAAAATCTGGTGGTCAAGAGCATTAATATTAACTAGCTTTTGCCCGTTGCAAGGCAACTAATTGGTTAAAGCACTAAGCGATTTGACGTTTGAATGTGGATGAAGCAAGAAGTGTGTGTCTACATTTTTTGAAAAATTAAATATTTGAAGATAAATAATCGATGTTTGAATGTGGATGAAGCAAGGATTGTGAGAACTACTAAAAGAGTACTGTAAGTTAATCGCTCTATTTTGTACACCCGCTACTTAGCCACTTTGGTCGCCCTGGTTAAGGCGTTCAGTATGGGCATTTTCTCGCAAAAAGGGGCCTAGAATTTTACCGCTCAATTTTTTCACTAATAAATTGTTTCTAAATTATATGATATACACTCACTTTTCTAATAACGCCCGTTACACCTATTGAAAATTTTTGTAAAAATTTGATAACGCCAAAGCTCTCCATTATATAAAGAAAAATTCACGGGCGTGCGCACAATAACTCACCAAAGTTTCATCGCAATCGGATGAATATTATTGTAAATAATTTCATTACGCTAGAGCTTATTATTATATTTAAAAACCATTTCGAACATGCACACATCATATCCCCAAAATTCATCGCAATCGGATGAATAGTATTGGAAATAATTTCATAATGCCAGAGCTTACTCTTTTATATAGAAACCATCCCGAGCATGCCAACATCGAATTCCCAAAGTTTCATCTCAATCGGATGAAAAGTATAGGAAATAATTTCATAATGCCTAAGCTTACTATTATGCATAACAATTATCCCGGGCATGGACACATCAAATCCCAAAAGTTTTGTCGCAATCAGATGAATAGCATTGGAAATAATTTCATGACGCCAGAGCTTACCATTATACGTGCAAATTACCAAAGTTTCATCTCAATCGGATGAATAGTATATCAAATAATTCCAGATCTCAATATCATATGTAGAAACCATCCCTGGCATCGATGATTTTACACAGAAACGGCACTCTACAAATTTTTATTACTGAACAAAAATATTATATGAAAATAAATTTACTTGCAATAAAAAATTACTGAAAAAAAACTTTTAAACCCGGTTAAAAAAATAAATGCCTATAAAAAAAACAACAATTATGTATTGGCAAAATATGCTACCACCTTTGGTAATTTTTGAAAATTTCATATCATTAATTTGTAATACGATGGAAGAAAGTACCTACCATCTTTGGTGCCTTTTTTATTTCATATCATTAATTTGAAATACGTGAAAAAAAGTTTTACCTACAGTACATACATACAGTACCTACCCAGTGATAAGCTTCTCCATATTTTTTTATAATGGCAAGACTGAACACAAACATTAGCACAAACCCCTTAAATCAACGCCCGAAAATCGAAATCCGCTATCTTTCAAAAAACATTTTCATACAAAACCTATAAGGAAAATGCTACGGGTTGTTGATATCGGCCTTGTTACTATGCTCGCTGTGTTTAGCCGTGAAGTTAGCCGTAAGTTATAAAGTACCTACCCAGTATTTAAAATCACCGTTAGGTAGCTAGCTGGCTGCCAATATTTTAAACGTTTTATTTTTGGCAATTTTTCATAAACGTCAAAATTTACCGAAGTTTAATAACGTATCTTGAGATAATTTCCATGGAAAGTCAAAAATATAATATATTATCAATGTTCCGAAACCTGTCGTAGTCGAAATAATACAAAAACATGTAAGCCAACAATCTTTTTTAAGCCGAAATTTCGATTTACATGAGGCTCGTCGAAATGCAAAATTTTGAAGTGAGATGCCTTATATTAAAAAAAATATACACCTTACGATTTCAGTACTGCTACTGTTTTGTAGTGAAATTTGTCGTGAAGGTTTTACGCTAAATATTTTCTTTTTGACGGGCGAATCTGTCGGCTGGAAATATAACTTTTAGTGAATTTGTTCGTCGAATAATGAGTGCTTCTAGATTTCGCCGCTTGGGTGAAGGTGTATCAGTTTTTTTTTTGCATCAGTTTTTTTATATGAAAATTTGCAATTGGTAAAATTATCCGCACTGAATTTTTCCCATACAAATTTGGTCTGAAAATTTCGTATGTAATTTCATCCACGGTCTCTGTCTTGCGAAAATCAGCTTTCAGGTCGGTTCGGTCAGAATCGATATGTCGCATGACTAACCTAAGAAAAGTCTTCAAAAACAATTCTTAAATGCAAATATGATGTTTGAATGTGGATGTGTTTGAATGTGGATGAAGCAAGAAGTGCAGCCGCCCGGGAACCATTTATTGGATAACCAACACCTTGGCAATAGGTCACTCCAAGTGGTTCGCTATGTTTGGTGATTTAGCAGTGGTGCCCGGGTTCACAGGGTGAGGTTTGTCCGAGTCTTGGCGGTGGATGCGTCTGCCCACCAATTGCGTGGCAGGCCAGACCGGGAGAGACTGGTTGAGGGGACGCCCTGATCCCCAGATTCCTACCCACCCCTCATACCCTTTTCCTTCTCAGAACATCCTCTCCTTCCCTTCCTAAAAATTACCCTCCACACAGCATTCCGAAAGACCACATAGGCCCCGAGCGGAATTATTTTCTTTAGATCCTCCTGTATGGAGCTATTGTAAAAACGGCTTCCAATAGATTTTCCGAACATTTAATAAAAATACTCGAGTTAAGTACCCTATTAATTAAGTCATCCATTAAATTATTCCCGGGGCGGAGGTACCAATGCACACAACTCACCTTGAAAGTTACTATAAACACGCAAAATACAAAAACGGCGCTTTACAAATTTTTACTACTTGGTAAAAAAATATTATATGAAACTAAACTTAATTGCTATAAAAAATTTTCAGAAAAAATCTTTCACAAACCTGTTAAAAAAAATTATTTATTGAAAAACAAACTAACAATACGAATTTTGGCAAATATTTGCCACCATCTTTGATAATTTTTTTACTTAAGTTTTTGCACAGAAATGGCCCAATATTATTTATTTGAAATTTTTAAATCAAAAATAATCACATCAAACCAATAATTTATTGTCCGGATAGGTACCTACTCGTTATCGCCTGAAAATTGCATAGAAAATATTTCAAGTTAGCGGGTAAGTACTTATGCAGTTTAACGTCACTATTTGAACACAACAAAATAGGCCATCTCTACTGAATTCCCTGATAGTACATGATCCAGAATAATTTCTTTCCCGATTTTCAATCCAAATAAATTGATTTAAAAATTGTGCATTTTCAGAAGAATTTTTTTGTTTTTGTTTTTCTTAAAATATTTTTCTGGAAAGTACATCGCTCAAGTGTCCAGTTTTTGAATTCATCAACAAACATACTATTTTAGTAATAAATAATTATTCATAACGATAATTGTATTGAAAAATAAAAAAATCCAAGAACCTTAATTTTAAAAAATATTTCTATGACACGCCAGCGTTAGTCGCGACCGAACGACTCTTTTTTCTTTAAAAAAAAAATAAGAAAAAAAATCGTTAATAATAATTAAAAAAATAATTCATATTTATCAGGAACGAAATTTTTCACCGCAATGCATTCGACATACAATATTTGAAGCTCTGATGAAAATCTATTGAAATTTTCAACACTCCAGTTTCTTTGGGAATAATTTGAATTTCGACCGATGTTGAAATGTTTCTTAGCAAATTAGAGTGGTACTAAATCTTGCCGCCAGTGGAGCAGGTAAATCATGTCAACCATTATTTTTTTATAGCGGTTTCCGAATGCGCCTTTGAGGTGGTTTTTTTTTCAAATGTCAGATTGGAAATTAAAATAACAGACGTTTTTTCAAGAAATGTTGTCAATATGACCGTCGATTTACATTCGTAAAACTCTTGTCGATAAGGTTTTACTAAATTTTTGAGATTTTTTTGAGATTTGAGATTGATATTTTTAAAGCCATTTCGTATTTTCGAGCTGGGTGTCGACAAAATCAATAAATGACATTACACAACCGAGAAAAAACATATGAACTCGAATTATTTGGCAAGTGAAACTTATTTTATACGTAATAAAGCATTTTTTTTTTACTGGCTACGAACATTTTAACAGTTTTTAACTCGGAATTTTTTTCGTAAACGTCAGAAATTACCGACGTTTGAAAACGAATCCTGACAAAATTTCCATGAAAAGTCACAAATATAATATATTATTAATGTTCCGAAACCTGTCGTAGTCGCAATAATATAAAAACATCTAAGCCGGGAATCTTTTTTAAGTCGCAATTTTGATTTACCTCGAGGCTCGTCGAAATGTTAAATTTTGAGGTGAGACGCCGTATATTTAAAAAAATATACACCTTACGATTTCAGTACTGACGCTGTTTCACAAATTTGTCGTGAAGGTCTGACGATAAATTTTTCCTTTTTTGATGGGCGAACCTGGCGGCTGGCAATATAACTTTGAATTTCTTCGTCGAATAATGAGCGCTTCTAGTTTTCGCCGCTAGGTTTTAATACATCAGTTTTTTTAGCAGTTTATTTTTTTTGCATCAGTTTTTTTATATGAAAATTTGCAATTGGTAAAATTCTGGCTGAATTTTTCTCATACAAATCAGGTCTGAAAAAATCGTATGTGATTTCATCCACGGTCCCTGTCTCGCGATAATCAGCTTTCGGGTAGGTAAAACTTAAGGGGGAGAGTGGTCGTTTTTCGCCTGCAGGGCTTGTCTTAAAATATGGTCGTTTAGAGCATTAATATATACTAGCTTTTGCCCGTTGCAAGGCAACTAATTGGTTAAAGCACTAAGCGATTTGACGTTTGAATGTGGATAAAGCAAGAAGTGTGTGTGTCTACATTTTTAAAAAATATTTGAAAAAAAAAATTGATGTTTGAATGTGGATAAAGCAAGGATTGTAAGAACTACTCAAAGGGTCCTGTGAGTTAATCGCTCAATTTTGTACACCCGCTACTTAGCCACTTTGGTCGCCCTGTTTAAGGCGTTCAGTATGGGCCTTTTCTCGCAAAAAGGGGCCTAGAAGTTTACGGCTCCATTTTTTCACTAATAAATTGTTTCCAAACTATATGATATGCACTCATTTTTCTAATAACTCCGGTTACAACTATTTAAATTTTTTGTACAAATTTGATAACGCCAAAGTTCTGCATTATATAAAGAAAACTTCGCGGGCTTGCGCACAATAACTCACCAAAGTTTCATCGCAATCGGATGAATATTATTGTAGATAATTTCATTACGCTAGAGCTCATTATTATATTTAAAAACCATTTCGAGCATGCACACATCACATCCCCAAAGTTTCATCGCAATCGGATGAATAGTATTGGAAATAATTTCATAATGCCAGAGCTTATTCTTATATATAGAAACCATCCCTAGCATGCCAACATCGAATTCCCAAAGTTTCATCTCAATCGGATGAAAAGTAAAGGAAATAATTTCATTACGCCAGAGCTTACTTTTATACATAAAAACCATCCCACGCATGCACACATCAAATCTCCAAAGTTTCATCTCAATCGGGTGAATAGTAGTTGAAATAATTTGATAACGCCAGAGCTTACTATTATGCATAGAAACCACCCCGGACATGCACACATCAAATCCCCAGAGTTTCATCGCAATCGGATGAATAGTATAGGAAATAATTTCATAAAGCCAGAGCTTACTATTATGCGTAGAAACCAACCCGGTCATGCACACATCAAATCCCAAAAGTTTTGTCGCAATCAGATGAATAGTATTGGAAAAAATTTCATAACGCCAGAGCTTACTCTTTTATGTAGAAACCATCCCGAGTATGCCAACATCGAATTCCCAAAGTTTCATCTCAATCGGATGGAAAGTATATAAGGAAATAATTTCATAACGCCAGATCTTACAATTATGCGTAAATAATTTCATAATTCCAGAGCTTACTATTATGCGTAGAAACCAACCCGGGCATGCACACATCAAAGCTCAAAAGTTTTGTCGCAATCAAATGAATAGTATTGGAAAAAATTTCATAACGCCAGAGCTTACTCTTTTACATAGAAACCATCCCGAGCATGCCAACATCGAATTCCCAAAGATTCATCTCAATCGGATGAAAATTAAAGGAAATATTTTCATAACGCCAGAGCTTACTTTTATGCATAAAAACCATCATAGGCATGCACACATCAAATCTCCAAAGTTTCATCTCGATCGGATGCGTAGAAACCAACCCGGGCATGCACACATCAAATCCCAAAAGTTTTGTCGCCATCAGATGAATAGTATTGGAAAGAAACCTACCTAACCCTCAAACAAAAAATATTTGTTCATTTACCTACGTATCTTCTAAAAAAAAAAAACATTGCAATTTTATTACTTATCAAAAAAACCATCTAATCAAACTCAATTTTACTGCAGCAAAAAAATTACACAAAGAAATTCTTTAACAATATCCGGGTACCCGTGCACACGTATAATTATTTTTATTTTAAAATTTAATAATGTCCAAAGTAAACGAACGAATCCTTACCGATCTATTTTTCGATTTATATGCATATAAAAAATCTGTAGCACTGCATCGAACCCACCTAATTTATAAAAAGTACCTTCATACATACCTACCTACCCAGAGTACCTGTTCAGTAGTTAGTTCCTACCTACCTGCATATCTACCTACCCCCGTGTACACCTACATTTCTTTGGAAATATCCATCTTTGGTTACTTTTTTTTATTTTATATCATAATTTTTTTGTGATTTAAAGGAAAGAGGTTCTTACTTACAGTAAATATCGATATTTGAATTCAATGGAATACCACCTCTAGTAACCTCCCTGATTGGTCAGTCAAAATGAACGACAGGGTCCGGCAAAATTTCCTCACTCATTATTACAAAAACCAATCGATTCAAAAAAATACTTTTTTTTTTTTAATCGACTCTTTAATATTTTTTTATGGAAATGACATCTCTCAAGTGTCCACCTTTTGATTTCACGGACGCCATAACTCTTTTCGTAATAAATAATTATTAATAACGATAAATGTATAGAAAATTAGGGAAAAAACTTTGCATCTTATTTAGATAAATTTTAATGCGCCGCAAAAACGTTGGTCGCAAACGCCCGACAATATTTTCTAAACAAAAAAAAATTAAGGAAAAAATCATGAGTTTTAGTAAAAAAATTAATCAGTATATTTCGAGCGGAATTTTTTTTACCACCCTGTTTCTGAATTTGAATTAAAAGACCGACAAACTGCAATCGGCATTTTTTCAGAAGAAACGCATATACTACCTACCATCTTTGGTGATTTCTCTTAATTTCAAACCATTTATTTGTAATTCGATGGAGCAAAGTAGGTACCTACCCAGTAATTATTATTATACGAATCCACCTGACCAGTAATATTTTTAAATCTTGTAAAATTTGTTAGCGGAGTTTTCATGGATTTTTTTGTAAAATGTCAAATTTTTAGCACGATATTGAGGAATATTTCCAATGGAATGCCACTAAAAAAACGGTTGAATAAGTTTTCGAAACCTTTTGCCATTGAATATATCAAAAAACATCTACGCCAGAGGCCGTCATTTTGACGCAATTTCGTTTGCAAATGAAGGATTCTCAAATACGCCAAAGCTCAATTTTTTAAAGGCTAAAGTCTAATTTTTTTGTTCAGGCCCTAGCACGCTTGCTCTTTAATGATCGGTAGGATAACTATCGGTAACTTCTCATCGTTCCCTAGGACAACTGCACATCGCTAACGTACAAACAACAGTTGATGTCGAATATGTTAAGGACACTTAGTCATTGTGAACTGTCACTTATTCGTTGGCGATCTGTAGTCATGCTAGGGAACGATGAGAAGTCACCGATAGTTATCCTATCGATCGTTGTAGAGCGAGCGTGCTAGGGCCCTGACCTACCGCAAAAGCCGTGAGGATCTTACGCTAAAAAAATTCGCTGGGCGGGTAGGCCAACGCCTCTGCAATAGGTCATTTCAAGAGGTTCGCTATGTTTGGTGATTTAGAAGTGGTGCCTGGGTTCATGAGGTTTGTCCTGGTCTTGGCGGTAGATTCGTCTGCCCACCAATTTCGTGGCAGACCAGATCGGAAGAGACTGGTTTAGCGAGACTTTTTGGCTTCTTCAGCAGAGCTCTCTCGGAACATCACCTTGCACCGCAGTGGTAGGGATAAAATCATTGACAAAGATGAAAGTTATAAAGGATTTGGTCATCCAATAAATGATTCACGGGGTGGCGGTACCAATGCACACCACCCACGCCGAATGATATTATAATATCACTAATGTACACTATTTAAAGAAGTACCTACGCTATTTGGCAAAAAAAATTGATCATCCTTAGTTATTTAAACAGTTTTATTCTCAATATTTGAAGAATAACGTTCCCACGCAAGTAGGTACCTACCCACTGGTAAAATATTTTCTATGATCTCGGCAGCCTGAAGCTTATAATCGTTCGCATTTTATTTGGCTTTAAAAGGGTACCTACCCAGTAATTAAAATCAACGTTATGTAGCTGGCCGGTAACATTTAAACGGTTGTTTTTTTTTGCATTTCATAAACGTCAGAATTTTTTCAACTTTTGAAGATGTATCCTGAAATAATTTACATGAAATGTGGTAAATGAAATGTATTATTGGAGTTCGGAAATCTATGGTTTTCAAAATTATAGAAAAACATCTTATCCACATATGCTATTTTTGACGTAATATTGATATACATGAGACTCGTCGAAATGTCAAATTTACATGCGAGACGCCATAGAATAATTTTCAAAAATGCCCCAACATTTCAGTACTTTGAAGGTCTGACGATAAATTTTTCCTTAATAAAGCATTTTATTTTACTGGCTGCAAACATTTTAACAGTTTTGATCTCGGATTTTTTTCGTAAACGTCAGAAATTACCGACGTTTGAAAACAAATCCTGACAAAATTTCCATGAAAAGTCATAAATATAATATATTTTTAATGTTCCAAAACCTGTCGTAGTCGAAATAATACAAAAACATCTAAGCCAGGTATCTTTTTTAAGTCGCAATTTTGATTTACCTCGAGGCTCGTCGAAATGTAAAATTTTGAGGTGAGCCGCCATATATTTAAAAAATAAACACTTTACGATTTTAGTACTGAGGCTCTTTCAGAAATTTTTCGTGAAGGTCTGACGATAAATTATTCCTTTTTTGAGGGGCGAACCTGGCGGCTGGCAATATAACTTTGAATTTCATAGTCGAATAATGAGCGCTTCTAGTTTTCGCCGCTAGGTTTTAATACATCAGTTTTTTTAGCAGTTTATTTTTTTTGCATCAGTTTTTTTATATGAAAATTTGCAATTGGTAAAATTCTGGCTGAATTTTTCCCATACAAATCAGGTCTGAAAAAATCGTATGTATTTTCATCCACGGTCGCTTTCTCGCGAAAATCAGCTTTGAGGTCGGTTAAACTTGAGGGGCAGAGTGGTCGTTTTTCGCAAGACTGCGATTGTCTTAAAATCTGGTGGTTACGAGCATTAATATATACTAGCTTTTGCCCGTTGCAAGGCAACTAATTGGTTAAAGCACTAAGCGATTTGACGTTTGAATGTGGATGAAGCAAGAAGTGTGTGTGTCTACATTTTTTAAAAATTAAATATTTGAAAAAAAAAATCGATGTTTGAATGTGGATGAAGCAAGGATTGTGAGAACTACTCAAAGGGTCCTGTGAGTTAATCGCTCAATTTTGTACACCCGCTACTTAGCCACTTTGGTCGCCCTGGTTAAGGCGTTCAGTATGGGCCTTTTCTCGCAAAAAGGGGCCTAGAAGTTTACGGCTCAATTTTTTCACTAATAAATTGTTTCTAAATTATATGATATGCACTCACTTTTCTAATAACTCCCGTTACACCTATTTAAATTTTTTGTATGAATTTGATAACGCCAAATCTCTGCATTATATAAAGAAAACTTCGCGGGCTTGCGCACAATAACTCACCAAAGTTTCATCGAAATCGGATGAATATTATTGTAGATAATTTCATTACGCTAGAGCTCATTATTATATTTTAAAACCATTTCGAGCATGCACACATCATATCCCCAAAGTTTCATCGCAATCGGATGAATAGTATTGGAAATAATTTCATAATGCCAGAGCTTATTCTTATATATAGAAACCATCCCTAGCATGCCAACATCGAATTCCCAAAGTTTCATCTCAATCGGATGAAAAGTAAAGGAAATAATTTCATTACGCCAGAGCTTACTTTTATGCATAAAAACCATCCCAGGCATGCACACATCAAATCTCCAAAGTTTCATCTCAATCGGGTGAATAGTAAATGAAATAATTTGATAACGCCAGAGCTTATTATTACGCATAGAAACCATCCCGGACATGCACACATCAAATCCCCAAAGTTTCATCGCAATCAGATGAATAGTATAGGAAATAATTTCATAGAGCCAGAGCTTACTATTATGCGTAGAAACCAACCCGGGCATGCACACATCAAATACCAAAAGTTTTGTCGCAATCAGATGAAAAGTATTGGAAAAAAAATCATAACGCCAGAGCTTACTCTTTTATGTTCAAACCATCCCGAGTATCCAACATCAAATTCCCAAAGTTTCATCTCAATCGGATGGAAAGTATAGGAAATAATTTCATAACGCCAGATCTTACCATTATGCGTAAATAATTTCATAATTCCAGAGCTTACTATTATGCGTAGAAACCAACCCGGGCATGCACACATCAAAGCTCAAAAGTTTTGTCGCAATCAAATGAATAGTATTGGAAAAAATTTCATAACGCCAGAGCTTACTCTTTTACATAGAAACCATCCCGAGCATGTCAACATCGAATTCCCAAAGTTTCATCTCAATCGGATGAAAATTAAAGGAAATATTTTCATAACGCCAGAGCTTACTTTTATGCATAAAAACCATCCCAGGCATGCACACATCAAATTTCCAAAGTTTCATCTCGATCGGGTGAATAGTATATAAAATAATTTCATAAAGCCTGAGCTTACTATTATGCGTAGAAACCAACCCGGGCATGCACACATCAAATCCCAAAAGTTTTGTCGCCATCAGATGAATAGTATTGGAAAAAAAACCTACCTAACCCTCAAACAAAAAATATTTGTTCAACAAAAAACCATCTTATCAAACTCAATTTTACTGCAGCAAAAAAATTACACAAAGAAATTCTTTAACAATATCCGGCTACCCGTGCACACGTATAATTATTTTTATTTTAAAATTGAATAATGTCCAAAGTAAACGAACGAATCCTGACCGATCTATTTTTCGATTTATATGCATATAAAAAATCTGTAGCACTGCATCGAACCCACCTAATTTATAAAAAGTACCTTCATACATACCTACCTACCCAGAGTACCTGTTCAGTACTTAGTTCCTACCTACCTGCATATCTACCTACCCCCGTGTACACCTACATTTTTTTGGAAATATCCATCTTTGGTTACTTTTTTTTATTTTATATCATATTTTTTTTGTGATTTAAAGGAAAGAAGTTCTTACTTAGAGTAAATATCGATATTTGAATTCAATGCAATCCGCATGCCTACTGAACTCCCTGATTGGACAGTCGAAATGAACGACAGGGTCCGGCAAAATTTCCTCACTCATTATTACAAAAACCAATCGATGAAAAAAATGATTTTTTTTTTAAATCGACTCTTTAATATTTTTTTATGGAAATGACATCTTTCAAGTATCCACCTTTTGATGTCACGGACGCCATAACTCTTTTCGTAATCAATAATTATTAATAACGATAAATGTATAGAAAATTAGAAAAAAAACTTTGCATCTTATTTAGATAAATTTTAATGCGCCGCAAAAACGTTGGTCGCAAACGCAAGACAATATTTTCTAAACAAAAAAAATTAAGGAAAAAATCATGAGTTTTAATAAAAAAATTAATCAGTATATTTCGAGCGGAATTTTTTTTACCACCCTGTTTCTGAATTTGAATTAAAAGACCGACAAACTGCAATCGGCATTTTTCCAGAAGAAACGCATTTAGTACCTACCATCTTTGGTGATTTCTCTTAATTTCAAACCATTTATTTGTAATTCGATGGAGCAAAGTAGGTACCTACCCAGTGATTATTATTATACCAATCCACCTGACCAGTAATATTTTTAAATCTTGTATAATTTGTTAGCGGATTTTTCATGGATTTTTTTGTAAAATGTCAAATTTTTAGCTCGATATTGTGGAATATTTTCAATGGAATGCCACTAAAAAAACGGTTGAATAAGTTTTCGAAACCTTTTGCCATTGAATATATCAAAAAACATTTACGCCAGAGGCCGTCATTTTGACGCAATTTCGTTTGCAAATGAAGGATTCTCAAATACGCCAAAGCTCAATTTTTTTAAAGGCTAAAGTCTAATTTTTTGTTCAGGCCCTAGCACGCTTGCTCTATAACGATCGGTAGGATAACTATCGGTAACTTCTCATCGTTCCCTAGGACAACTGCACATCGCTAACGAACAAACAACAGTTGATGTCGAATATGTTAAGGACACTTAGTCATTGTGAAGTGTCACTTATTCGTTGGCGATCTGTAGTCATGCTAGGGAACGATGAGAAGTTACCGATAGTTATCCTATCGATCGTTATAGAGCGAGCGTGCTAGGGCCTCTGACCTACCGCAAAAGCCGTGAGGATCTTACGCTAAAAAAATTCGCTGGGTGGGTAGGCCAACGCCTCTGCAATAGGTCATTTCAAGTGGTTCGCTATGTTTGTTGATTTAGAAGTGGTGCCTGGGTTCATGAGGTTTGTTCTGGTCTTGGCGGTGGATTCGTCTGCCCACCAATTTCGTGGCAGACCAGATCGGAAGAGACTGGTTTAGGGAGACTTTTTGGGTTCTTCAGCAAAGCTCTCTCGGAACATCACCTTGCACCGCAGTGGGAGGGATAAAATCATTCGTCCGTCACTCCACACACTGATCCCCAGATTCCTACCCACCCCTCATAACTTTTTCCTTACCAGAACATCATCTCCTTACCTTCCTAAAAAGAACCCTTCACACAGCATCCCCAAAGATGACATAGGCCCTGAGAGGAATTATTTTCGTCCGTCACTCCACACACTGATCCCCAGATTCCTACCCACCCCTCATAACTTTTTCCTTACCAGAACATCATCTCCTTACTTTCCTAAAAATAACCCTTCACACAGCATCCCCAAAGATGACATAGGCCCTGAGAGGAATTATTTTCTTCAAGGCCTCCTGTGTAGAGCTATTATAAAAATTAAATAAACTTCTCTTTTCCCGGTAGATTTTCCTAATTTTGTTTTAAATTAGTCGAGTAAGATCCATAGTTTATGCATAAACATTCACACGAAAAAGCCCGCCCTTAGGATTGTGTGTATTGGTGCATATAACGATGCAAAACGTCACTGAGATACATCTTTTTGCCAACCTGAATATATTTAGATATTCTTAAATCGACTCAGATTAACCGGTTATAAAGGGTTTGGTCATCCAACAAATGATTCACGGGGTGGCAGTACCAATGCACACCACCCACGCCGAATGATATTATAATAACACTATTGTGCACTATTTAAAGAAGTACCTACACCATTAGGCAAAAAAAATGGATTATCCTGAGTTATTTAAACAGTTTTATTCATCATGTTAAATTCTCAATATTTGAAAAATAACGTTCCCACCCAAGTAGGTACCTACCCACTGGTAAATTATTTTCTATGATCTCGGCAGCCTGAACCGTTCGAATTTTATTTGTCTTTACAAAAGTACCAACCCAGCAATTAAAATCAACGTTATGTAGCTGGCCGGTAACGTTGTTATACCCTAAAATATTAACAATGGCTAGAATTCACGGAAAGACCCTTGGAACTTAAAAACGTGCAATATTGGTTGCCGGGAATTTCGCCAGCCTAGGAATGAGACGGCTCGCCGACAAGGGAGCTTAAAAATCAGTTATTATACAAGGTCGGTAAACGACAATTAGAATTAGAAATCGCAGATGTCAACGGCGACATCAGACTCAAGGGAACCCTAATAAAATAGAAAGCTAGGATTTAAGGTCCGCAGTTTGTTACAAAAGGCGACCCAATCCTAGATTCCAGTCGAAGCTCAGGGCAATAAAAATCTCTTTGACCAACGCGCCGATGCGCGACCATATGGTATCTTTACGAACGGGATTCTGTGGACTAGGGCTTTTGCTACATTAATAGAATGTATTCATAATTGAGCCTTTATATTAATTAAATCCATTGTTGTAAGATTGTTAGAATTAATCTAGATATAAGAACATCATTGTAATCTAGACTTAAGAACGTAAATGTAGTTGAATTATCATAAATTCAAAGCTACCGCCAATAATGTATAGACTCACCACAAACGAGACTACTAGCGACATCTTGCGCTTAAGCTGACGACTAGTGGACGACCTCAGCGCCAGAAAATGATGGCAGTTTGAGAAGCGTAACAAAGGGGAGCTACAATAGTTCCACAACCCTTCGGTAGGGCCAACCCTCAGCACGAGAAGAAGCGGGAGTTCAAACCGTGACAGTCGCCTTTTCACTTCCGACCCGGGAAGTTCCTCCCTTGGAGGGCCACCGTGCCCCCTCCGGGACAGTCGCCTTTTCACTTCCGACCCGGGAAGTTCCTCCCCTGGAGGGCCACCGTGCCCCTCCGGGACACAACGGCTCCCGCCGAGCCAACCCTCTGCGAGCAGTAGACTGACCGCCCTTCGGTTCAGTCTGCCACCGAGTCAGCACCCAGACTCTCATACACGCCGCCCTTCGGCAGTGTACAGTCTACCGCCAGTATACTGACCGCCCTTCGGTCCAGCCCGCCGCACAGGCAGCAACCAGCTCCTGCCCGGGAATACTGACCGGCACACTGACCGCCCTTCGGTTCAACCCGCCGCCCAGTCACCTCCAGCTTCCCGCCGAGGAAGTCAACATTCACGTGACCAGCATCACAAGAATCGTAGTGATCAAATGATACGTGAAGTAGTGATATAACTAGTGATTGTGAGTGTATGTGAAATCGAGGACCCGGACATCAGAAAAAAGGGAAGTGATTTTATTAGACTATATTTTTATACATTAAGGACAATTTCGTAGACTTAAGCAATTGGACATTCTAATTTTAAGAGTTAATTAAGTAGTTAAGAAAACTAACCTATAGATTAAAATTAACCCCAGCTAATTGTAATTCTAGAATAAATGTCTCAATAATAATTTTCGTAGCTTCTTTTCATTTGTTCCTCCTGTTATATAATAATTTTGATAATAATTTTCCTCGCCGAAAGTAGGGGTGTATCAATGTTTAACCTGTTTTTATTTTGCATTTCTTCATAAACGTCAGAATTTTTTCAACTTTTGAAGATGTATCCTGAAATAATTTACATGAAATGTGGTAAATGTAATGTATTATTGGAGTTCGGAAATCTATGGTTTTCAAAATTATAGAAAAACATCTTATCCACATATGCTATTTTTGACGTAATATTGATACACATGAGACTCGTCGAAATGTCAAATTAACATGCGAGACGCCATAGAATAATTTTCAAAAATGCCCCAACATTTCAGTACTTTGAAGGTCTGACGATAATTTTTTCCTTAATAAAGCATTTTTTTACTGGCTACGAACATTTTAACAGTTTTTAACTCGGAATTTTTTTCGTAAACGTCAGAAATTACCGACGTTTGAAAACGAATCCTGACAAAATTTCCATGAAAAGTCATAAATATAATATATTATTTATGTTCCAAAACCTGTCGTAGTCGAAATAATACCAAAACATCTAAGCCAGGTATCTTTTTTAAGTCGCAATTTTGATTTACCTCGAGGCTCGTCGGAATGTAAAGTTTTGAGGTGAGACGCCTTATATTTAAAAAAATATACACTTTACGATTTTAGTACTGAGGCTCTTTCACAAATTTTTCGTGAAGGTCTGACGATAAATTTTTCCTTTTTTGATGGGCGAACCTGGCGGCTGGAAATACAACTTTGAATTTCTTCGTCGAATAATGAGCGCTTCTAGTTTTCGCCGCTAGGTTTTCATACATCAGTTTTATTAGCAGTTTATTTTTTTTGCATCAGTTTTTTTATATGAAAATTTGCAATTGGTAAAATTCTGGCTGAATTTTTCCCATACAAATCAGGTCTGAAAAAATCGTATGTATTTTTATCCACGGTCGCTGTCTCGCGAAAATCAGCTTTGAGGTCGGTTAAACTCGAGGGGCAGAGTGGTCGTTTTTCGCAAGACTGCGATTGACTTAAAATCTGGTGGTTACGAGCATTAATATATACTAGCTTTTGCCCGTTGCAAGGCAACTAATTGGTTAAAGGACTAAGCGAATTGACGTTTGAATGTGGATGAAGCAAGAAGTGTGTGTGTCTACATTTTTTAAAAATTAAATATTTGAAAAAAAAATCGATGTTTGAATGTGGATGAAGCAAGGATTGTGAGAACTACTCAAAGGGTCCTGTGAGTTAATCGCTCAATTTTGTACACCCGCTACTTAGCCACTTTGGTCGCCCTGGTTAAGGCGTTCAGTATGGGCCTTTTCTCGCAAAAAGGGGCCTAGAAGTTTACGGCTCAATTTTTTCACTAATAAATTGCTCTAAATTATATTATATGCACTCACTTTTCTAATAACTCCCGTTACACCTATTTAAATTTTTTGTACAAATTTGATAACTCCTAATCTCTGCATTATATAAAGAAAACTTCGCGGGCTTGCGCACAATAACTCACCAAAGTTTCATCGCAATCGGATGAATATTATTGTAGATAATTTCATTACGCTAAAGCTCATTATTATATTTTAAAACCATTTCGAGCATGCACACATCATATCCCCAAAGTTTCATCGCAATCGGATGAATAGTATTGGAAATAATTTCATAATGCCAGAGCTTATTCTTATATATAGAAACCATCCCTAGCATGCCAACATCGAATTCCCAAAGTTTCATCTCAATCGGATGAAAAGTAAAGGAAATAATTTCATTACGCCAGAGCTTACTTTTATGGATAAAAACCATCCCAGGCATGCACACATCAAATCTCCAAAGTTTCATCTCAATCGGGTGAATAGTATATGAAATAATTTGATAACGCCAGAGCTTACTATTACGCATTGAAACCATCCCGGACATGCACACATCAAATCCCCAAAGTTTCATCGCAATCGGATGAATAGTATAGGAAATAATTTCATAAAGCCAGAGCTTACTATTATGCGTAGAAACCAACCCGGGCATGCACACATCAAATCCCAAAAGTTTTGTCGCAATCAGATGAATAGTATTGGAAAAAAATTCATAACGCCAGAGCTTACTCTTTTACATAGAAACCATCCCGAGCATGCCAACATCGAATTCCCAAAGTTTCATCTCAATCGGATGGAAAATATAGGACATAATTTCATAACGCCAGATCTTACCATTATGCGTAAATAATTTCATAATTCCAGAGCTTACTATTATGCGTAGAAACTAACCCGGGCATGCACACATCAAATCCCAAAAGTTTTGTCGCAATCAAATGAATAGTATTGGAAAAAATTTCATAACGCCAGAGCTTACTCTTTTACATAGAAACCATCCCGAGCATGCCAACATCGAATTCCCAAAGTTTCATCTCAATCGGATGAAAATTAAAGGAAATATTTTTATAACGCCAGAGCTTACTTTTATGCATAAAAACCATCCCAGGCATGCACACATCAAATCTCCAAAGTTTCATCTCGATCGGATGCTTAGAAACCAACCCGAGCATGCACACATCAAATCCCAAAAGTTTTGTCGCCATCAGATGAATAGTATTGGAAAAAAACCTACCTAACCCTCAAACTAAAAATATTTGTTCATTTACCTACGTAATTTCTAAAAAAAAAAAAAACATTGCAATTTTATTACTTATCAAAAAAACCATCTTATCAAACTCAATTTTACTGCAGCAAAAAAATTACACAAAGAAATTCTTTAACAATATCCGGGTACCCGTGCACACGTATAATTATTTTTATTTTAAAATTTAATAATGTCCAAAGTAAACGAACGAATCCTGACCGATCTATTTTTCGATTTATATGCATATAAAAAATCTGTAGCACTGCATCGAACCCACCTAATTTATAAAAAGTACCTTCATGCATACCTACCTACCCAGAGTACCTGTTCAGTACTTAGTTCCTACCTACCTGCATATCTACCTACCCCCGTGTACACCTACATTTTTTTGGAAATATCCATCTTTGGTTACTTTTTTTTTAATTTTATATCATAATTTTTTTGTGATTTAAAGGAAGGAAGTTCTTACTTAGAGTAAATATCGATATTTGAATTCAATGCAATCCGCATGCCTAGTGAACTCCTGATTGGACAGTCGAAATGAACGACAGGGTCCGGCAAAATTTCCTCACTCATTATTACAAAAACCAATCGATTAAAAAATTGACTTTTTTTTTTTAATCGAATCTTTAATATTTTTTTATGGAAATGACATCTTTCAAGTGTCCACCTTTTGATTTCACGGACGCCATAACTCTTTTCGTAATAAATAATTATTAAAAACGATAAATGTATAGAAAATTAGAAAAAAAACTTTGCATCTTATTTAGATAAATTTTAATGCGCCGCAAAAACGTTGGTCGCAAACGCCCGACAATATTTTCTAAACAAAAAAAAATTAAGGAAAAAATCATGAGTTTTAATAAAAATATTAATCAGTATATTTAGAGCGGAATTTTTTTTACCACCCTGTTTCTGAATTTGAATTAAAAGACCGACAAACTGCAATCGGCATTTTTTCAGAAGAAACGCACTTAGTACCTACCATCTTTGGTGATTTCTCTTAATTTCAAGCCATTTATTTGTAATTCGATGGAGCAAAGTAGGTACCTACCCAGTAATTATTATTATACGAATCCACTGGCAAGTAATCTTTTTAAATGTTGTAAAATTTGTTAGCGGATTTTTCATGGATTTTTTTGTAAAATGTCAAATTTTTAGCACGATAATGTGGAATATTTTCAAGCGAATGCCACTAAAAAAACGGTTGAATAAGTTTTCGAAACCTTTTGCCATTGAATATATCAAAAAACATCTACGCCAGAGCCCGTCATTTTCAGGCAATTTCGTTAGCAAATGAAGGATTCTCAAATACGCCAAAGCTCAATTTTTTAAAGGCTAAAGTCTAATTTTTTTGTTCAGGCCCTAGCACGCTTGCTTTATAATGATCGGTAGGATAACTATCGGTAACTTCTCATCGTTCCCTAGGACAACTGCACATCGCTAACGTACAAACAATAGTTGATGTCGAATATGTTACGAAGGACACTTAGTCATTGTGACCTGTCACTTATTCGTTGGCGATCTGTAGTCATGCTAGGGAACGATGAGAAGTTACTGATAGTTATCCTATCGATCGTTATAGAGCGAGCGTGCTACGGCCTCTGCTGACCTACCGCAAAGGCCGTGAGGATCTTACGCTAAAAACATTCGCTGGGCGGGTAGGCTAACGCCTCTGCAATAGGTCATTTCAAGTGGTTCGCTATGTTTGGTGATTTAGAAGTGGTGCCTGGGTTCATGAGGTTTGTCCTGGTCTTGGCGGTGGATTAGTCTGCCCACCAATTTCGTGGCAGACCAGATCGGAAGAGACTGGTTTAGGGAGACTTTTTGGCTTCTTCAGCAGAGCTCTCTCGGAACATCACCTTGCACCGCAGTGGGAGGGATAAAATCATTCGTCCGTCACTCCACACACTGATCCCCAGATTTCTACCCACCCCTCATAACTTTTTCCTTACCAGAACATCATCTCCTTACTTTCCTAAAAAGAACCCTTCACACACCATCCCCAAAGATGACATAGGCCCTGAGAGGAATTATTTTCGTCCGTCACTCCACACACTGATCCCCAGATTCCTACCCACCCCTCATAACTTTTTCCTTACCAGAACATCATCTCCTTACTTTCCTAAAAATAACCCTTCACACACCATCCCCAAAGATGACATAGGCCCTGAGAGGAATTATTTTCGTCCGTCACTCCACACACTGATCCCCAGATTCCTACCCACCCCTCATAACTTTTTCCTTACCAGAACATCATCTCCTTACTTTCCTAAAAATAACCCTTCACACAGCATCCCCAAAGATGACATAGGCCCTGAGAGGAATTATTTTCTTCAAGGCCTCCTGTGTAGAGCTATTATAAAAATTAAATAAACTTCTCTTTTCCCGGTAGATTTTCCTAATTTTGTTTTAAATTAGTCGAGTAAGATCCATAGTTTATGCATAAACATTCACACGAAAAAGCCCGCCCTTAGGATTGTGTGTATTGGTGCATATAACGATGCAAAACGTCACTGAGATACATCTTTTTGCCAACCTGAATATATTTAGATATTCTTAAATCGACTCAGATTAACCGGTTATAAAGGGTTTGGTCATCCAACAAATGATTCACGGGGTGGCAGTACCAATGCACACCACCCACGCCGATGATATTATAATAACACTATTGTGCACTATTTAAAGAAGTACCTACACCATTAGGCAAAAAAAATGGATTATCCTGAGTTATTTAAACAGTTTTATTCATCATGTTAAATTCTCAATATTTGAAAAATAACGTTCCCACCCAAGTAGGTACCTACCCACTGGTAAATTATTTTCTATGATCTCGGCAGCCTGAACCGTTCGAATTTTATTTGTCTTTACAAAAGTACCAACCCAGCAATTAAAATCAACGTTATGTAGCTGGCCGGTAACGTTTAACCTGTTTTTATTTTGCATTTCTTCATAAACGTCAGAATTTTTTCAACTTTTGAAGATGTATCCTGAAATAATTTACATGAAATGTGGTAAATGTAATGTATTATTGGAGTTCGGAAATCTATGGTTTTCAAAATTATAGAAAAACATCTTATCCACATATGCTATTTTTGACGTAATATTGATACACATGAGACTCGTCGAAATGTCAAATTAACATGCGAGACGCCATAGAATAATTTTCAAAAATGCCCCAACATTTCAGTACTTTGAAGGTCTGACGATAAATTTTTCCTTAATAAAGCATTTTTTTACTGGCTACGAACATTTTAACAGTTTTTAACTCGGAATTTTTTTCGTAAACGTCAGAAATTACCGACGTTTGAAAACGAATCCTGACAAAATTTCCATGAAAAGTCATAAATATAATATATTATTTATGTTCCAAAACCTGTCGTAGTCGAAATAATACAAAAACATCTAAGCCAGGTATCTTTTTTAAGTCGCAATTTTGATTTACCTCGAGGCTCGTCGGAATGTAAAGTTTTGAGGTGAGACGCCTTATATTTAAAAAAATATACACTTTACGATTTTAGTACTGAGGCTCTTTCACAAATTTTTCGTGAAGGTCTGACGATAAATTTTTCCTTTTTTGATGGGCGAACCTGGCGGCTGGAAATACAACTTTGAATTTCTTCGTCGAATAATGAGCGCTTCTAGTTTTCGCCGCTAGGTTTTCATACATCAGTTTTATTAGCAGTTTATTTTTTTTGCATCAGTTTTTTTATATGAAAATTTGCAATTGGTAAAATTCTGGCTGAATTTTTCCCATACAAATCAGGTCTGAAAAAATCGTATGTATTTTTATCCACGGTCGATGTCTCGCGAAAATCAGCTTTGAGGTCGGTGAAACTTGAGGGGCAGAGTGGTCGTTTTTCGCAAGACTGCGATTGACTTAAAATCTGGTGGTTACGAGCATTAATATATATATATATGCATAGTATAGGAAATAATTTCATAATGTATGCGCACATCATATTCCGGATGAACGGTATGGTCGCGCACAAGGTACGAACGAACAAACATTAATTATTATATTACCGATGGACTCTTTGTTTTATTTTTTTCCCTAATCACGAAATCAATTTTTAATTAAGCACACTTATGTATGTCCAGAATAGTTAGTTTTGATAATGTTTCACTCACTACGTCGGATGTATTAAGTTTTAGTGTAGGGCAGGTTAGGGCAGTGTTCCGCAAAGTGTGTGCCGCGACACACTGGTATACCGTGGTCATTAGTTGGCGTGCCTCACCGCAATGTCACACTTTTTTCAACGTATGAAAGACCTAAGAAACAGATAACTCTCGTCTCTCAAAACATAAAAGAAAACACGAAAAACAAGCTACGTGATCGCTAAGATGCTAGTTAAATCCAAGAAGCCCCATTCTTTTGCTGAATCTTTAGTTTTACCTGCATGCAAAGAAGTTGTCAAGATTATAATTAGCTAAGAAGGTGCCAAGGGATTCAGTAGGAGTAGCCCTTCATAGTCCCGCTTTTGGTTCGCATTTCGTGTTGTGACCATGCCATAAATCCTGACGTGATCACACGACAGCACGTCCATTACACAGTGTTTGTGTAATGCGAAATATACATAAAAATGACCATTTTAAACTATGTAACTAATATTTGCCTAAAAGTGGACATAAAATAAGTGTGCTTTACTTTTAACAATCAAAATGGTATTTTTGTGGTTTTCAACAGGCACACTTCACGGGGGAACTCCGGGTTCAAGCATGGGCGCCGGCGGCACGGTAGGGCCAGCGCTCAGCAACCTGGGCCGACGTCTGCAGGCCGCCACCTACCTCTGCCCCGCCATCTTCCCCTGGGTGGACTGCGGCCCGGCTACTGAACAGAGTGGTAAGTTGCACTACCTTAACATGTATTTTACTTAATCATATACCTACAAATATATAGTACGATTTGCTTGTGTAAAATACATATCTTGCGGCCGTTGTTCCCAACGCTTATGACGTTACACGTCCAAAATATCGTTTTGGCGGTAATACAAAAATGGGAAACTGAGACGCGCTGTAGAAAATGTATTCGTTTACATAAAAATGCAATAATAATGTGTCATTTTTTTAAGCAATAAAAAAACGTGGAAATACCCCATTCCTCCGCAACATGATGTTGGGTAACGTAATATGGGGTGACTATTGAATCTAAGGGTGACTTTGATCGTAGCGGATGTCTGCATTAATTCCCGCTACTCGTTTCGTTTTAATGATTTTTAGTGATCCAATGATGTTTTTAAATGTTAGTTTCTAGTTATGTGAAAACATTTTCAGTCGAATTGTGATGCCGTTTTTAGTTATTTTCCATGGCAGAAATTTAAGAATGTACATTTTATAAATTCCTTAAATAATATTGTAATATTTGTACTATCGTGCCATTTACATTGTGAGGTATATTGATTGTATCTATTATATCGATATCGATATTTTTTATCGTATTTTTGAAACCCTGGCGATTATTTGAAAATTTCATTCCATTAGTGATCGAGATCATTAATCATTACAATGTTCAACGTCTATATATGACTAAATAAAAATATTTTACAATAAAAGCAGATTATAAATAATTATTAAAATTAATTAAAGGAGAAGGTTTATCAACAATATATGCAAACAAGTAAATAATTAACAAAAATTTGAACTATTTCAACCAACACCACCATACGAAATTGAACAATCATTACAAATATGAAATGAGATTATGCCCCTAGTTTCGACGGGATCATAGTACAAATATTGAAATGTATAAAGTCACAAATATCAAAACCATTAAATCATAATATAATCAATATAAGTTTTCAAAGCGGAGTATTTAAAACCGGCAATCCGGAAGAACCAACCAATTACCGTCCCATTTCTTTACTATCAAATTCTGCAAAAATATTTGAAAAAATTCTGCAAAAATATTTGAAAAAATTACTAAAAAAATAATATTTCCATTCACGAAAGGCTCCGTCAAACAGAAGGCGTACTTAGACGTTATAACGCTGCGTTGTGTTGTAAAGAACACGTCGAAGCCGTTCAAATAGAAAGTACGCAACGTTACGGCGCTTTAGAACTGACGCCGCGATAAGTACTCCCCCTGTTTGACGGAGCCTTAAAATCAATAACTTTTTTGAGTAACGAAAACCAGTTTGGATTCATGGAACACAAAAGTACAAAAGATGCCACTGCTAAATTATCTCATATTATACTAGACACTCTAGATAAATCATTAAAATGTGTTGGTATATTATTTGGTCTTCAAAAAGCATTCGACATCATATATCATGTCAAATTAATACAAAAACTAAAAGTTGTAGGATTAAGTGACAGAGCATTAAATTGTCTAAAAAGTTATCTTCACAAAAGAACACAAGTTGTAACAATAAATCAAGTATCAAGTCCTCCACTCACAAGTGATTTTGGGATACCACAAGGTACTGTACTGGGTCCATTGCTTTTTATCATGTATATATACGATATTTTTAAATAAAACATCAGTGTAAACGTTATTTCTTATGCAGACGACACGATTATCATAGTTAAGGGTAATGGTAAAGGGGAAAATGCAAATAATGACATACAAATCTTAAAAAGCTGGTTCGATACAAACCTACTCATAATTAATGCAAAAAAACAGTTTATATTCCTTTCTCAATAAATAAATTCAGAACTCACCCTAACATTGATATAATTATTCATAACTAATATAACAAAGAAGTCTGTAATAACTCATGTACCATATTAAACCATACAACTGAAACTCGGTGTAATTGTAGACTCACATATGAAATGGAACAGACACGTAAGTGAACTTGTTAAGCGTATTGGGAAATTTATCTATATATTTATTAGATTAAGAAACATTCTCAAGTTAAATAATCTCAAAAAAGTCTATTACGCAATAGTCCAATCATTAATTCAGTATGGAACCATTGGATGGGGAGGTGCATATGAAAAAAATTGTAAGTCCTGTAAATGTGGGATATGATTTTATTATCATTTCCAAGTACATCTGAAGCCGTAATTCGTAAGTAATTTCGGATGCAACAGATGAAGTTTGTAACAGATTCAGTTATCCAATCACCAAAATCACCGCGTTTGTATTATTTAATTTTAACTCCCCAAACAACAGATATACAATATGTCGATATGTGCAATGATTATGACATATAATTTACAGCCATAAATGTTTTTATAAAAGAGTCAAAGTGGAAAATTGATTAGTCACCCCGTTTTACGGTACCCTACTTGATACATTCGCTTGATAGTGGAGTGCAAAAGGTAATTTGATTGACCTTAGGTCGAGTGAAAGAGGGGTTTAGGTTTTTCTTTTAGCTGAGAGGAATTCTAGACATTATTAGTTACAGTACAGACTACAGACTTCGGACATGTTAGATTATTCCCTTTCGAAAGTCTTCTGGCTAGTACAGGGTTTTAGTTCTTCAAAATAAATTGGACTTTATTAGTCTTTAGTTAGGGTGCGAGTTTGTAGTGTATAAATAGCAAAGTGTATTTTTTCTTGTATGAAGATACCTGCTCTGAACTCTTTAAACTTATTTGAATTGAATTCTATATCGGTAAAGTGGAATTGAAATCTGTTGCCAAAAGCCATGAAGCGACGTGTCAAAGGCAAGAACTCCCGGGTTACCAATAACCTGACAATATTTGAAAATCTCCTACTACCATTTCACTAAGTGAAAAACTTGTGATGGATGACTTAGCTAGCCAAGGAATGGAATTCAAGACCCACTGGGTCATTGCATTAATATGAGACTAGCTAACTTTGTTTTACATTCAATGTTAGAGTTCATGTTAATATTCTGTGAGGCCTATTTATTTATTTGTTTATAGAATACATAATAATACATTTTAATACATATGATACATTAGATCACCACACTAGGCGACTGCCTGTTTCATGGTGACCAATGAAACATAGTTAATATGAGAGGTCTAGTGTAACATATGAATTAAGTATTTGTACATGTTAAAAGTATGAAAGATTATAGTAGAAATATTAGAATGGAAGTTGAAAATATAAAAATAAAAAACAGAAAACAGAAAACCGAAAAAAAAAGAAGAATAAAAAAGAATAAAGAAGAATAAGACATGGTATGCAGTAAAATATCATATACGAGAACCTACATAACTCTTTTTTCTAGTAGTGTTAGTGAACATGCATGCATGAACGCGTAAATACGCACATACATAGGGAAAGGAAGGAGATGAAGTTCTTGGAAGGAAAAAAATGAGGTATTGGCAGGAATCTTGGGGTCAATGTGTCCAAGAATTACGGATGCATGAATCCATCCTTCCCACTGCGGCGCAAGGCGATGCGTCGAGAGAGTCCTGCTGGAGAGTTGAAAAAAAAGTCTCGCTCAACAAGCCTCTCCCGATGCGTCCCGCCACGCAGTGGACTGACAAACGCATCCAAGCATATGTAAGGGTGTTGGTTATCCAATAAATGTACCCCGGGGGCGGTACCCATATCCGCCCACCGAATTGTATTTTGATGCGAGATATCCTATTTATATGACTACCTAGTAGTTTGTTGATGCAATACATTCTAAAGTTTGCAGTTAAAGGGGTTAATTATTGAAACTACTCTTTCGAAAGCTGATATAAATATGAGAGAGCTTTATTCAACCCGGGCTAGAAAGATCGCGCTTTCAGCAACAAAAACCATCTTTCCCTACGCGATATGATCATTTTATGTGGATGGTTATGTCTATTAAATTATATATATGTTCTATACTCTAGGCTCCTAGAAGCTAGTATCCGGTGGCGGGCCGTGAGCCGTGACTCTTTTCGCAATTTAATAGAACAACAACGGAACAACCCGGAAAAATATTTCAACTTTTTAATGGAAAAATGTGTCCAGAGATTATTGGGTCGGTGTCGGTACGTCTTATACACAACTTTGTTTCATTCCAAATAGTTATTCTGTGAACAGAAGACCTCGCGTCCAAAAAAGGATATTACTTATTTTCTCTCATTTAATAAATCAATACCAAAATTTCCTCCCAAACCATAAGATTTGTAAGTAGGTACAATAAGTACAAACTAATTTTATTTCAAACATATTTTTTTCACTATCTGAATGACAATGTTTATTTCAAACTTTCTTAACACTACGGTACACGCGCCTCTAAAATATTCATGAGTGCTCGCGTGGGCTTCACTTGTAGCCCATTATAAATTGAAATATACTGAAAGATTATCGTTTAATTTTTAAATAAAACACATTTATTATTATAAATGACATTTATTAAGTAAACAGAAATAAATAAAAATATCTTCTCTTTCTTAAACTTAAAATATTACCAAAAAAAACTTCAGACTTCTCAAAAAATCACATACTTTTTACTTATTTGATTTAATTCTTACATTTTCACAGCTACATACGGAGCCCAACAACTTTAAATCGTTATTTATCGCACGTGCACCAGCGTCGATCACTCACGCCACACTGCACTGAATGCAATGCGTCGAGCAACAACCAATCGGAGCTTAGCTAGAGACTCGAAGTTAAATCACGCGATTTCACGAAGTTATTAAAGCGAGTCCGACACGAGCAAGCCGCTTGATGGCAAGCACGTAGTTTTTTTTCTATAGCACTTTGTGACCATCTCCAAAGCTGGCTTGCAGCTTTCTCGCAAGCAACTACGTGACAAACGAGAATAGATAAATAAGTAGCCATAGACAAAAAAACATTACAATGAGTGGTGATTTTAGATATTACGTATCATGTAAAACAATTATATAAATCATATAAAATTATTATAAAGTAAGCAGCTATTGTTTCTGCGTTCAATTTGTAGAAATCCATTGATTTTTAAAGAAAATATTGTACATCAAATTCAATAATGTTATTTTTAAGTTCTGCAAGTATTTTAGTTTTTTTTAACCGCTTGGACACATATGCTTGTTTTCACAATAATTTAACGTAGGTAGACATAGGAATGACGTATGTCCCGTACCTGAGTTATTCATTATGAAAGCTATTTCGGCATTCAATGTTATTTTTAAATTGTAGTTCTTTATTTATTTGTACTGTGTAAAATATTTTTACTACAACGCAATTCATAAACATTATAATAATTAGTTTGTCGTAATTTTTATTATTTCACCAGATTTACAGGAATGAACCTTTCATACACTTTTCCATATAAATGATCATCTAGTAAATCCACGTTATGCAAGTGTATTATATAAGTATAATTAATACAAAACAATACAAGAACAGCACGTTAATCTACCAAACTATTAAATGGGAATATAATTCACCGTCTCCAGATATTTTCATATCAGAGGGTTCGGCTCTGAAGAATTCCTAATTTGACCGATAAATCCTACTGATCCCTCAATATAAATATTTTTAAAATCTTTCGTAATTCTACATGTATTTAAAATGACTGATTTTTGCATTTTTATATACAAATTCTTTGACAAATCTAATATGCCTAAATTTTTAATAAGAGAGCTAGGTATAATGCCAGTAGCCGAAATAACAAAAGGTGATATTTTTATAGTCTGAGAATGCCAAATTCTTTTAATTTCATTTCCTAAATCTGTATACTTTCTTATTTTTTCAGAAACAGATTTTTGAATATTACAGGAATTTGGAATAGCTACATCAATAATATAAGTTATTTTTTTAATTTTGTCATGTAAAACTATATCAGGTCTATTATGACCAATTGGTCTGTCTGTTAGTATAGTTTTATCGTAGTAAATTTTAAAGAAATTATTTTCTAAAAATTAATTTGGTTCGTATTCATAATATGGTACTATATTATGACAGTCAATCAAGTTATGTTTAATTAACAAACTTTGGTGAATTATTTTTAAAACCTGATTGTGCCTAAATGTATACTCAGACGGCGCTAATATAGAACATCCTGATATAATGAAAATTAATATTTTAATATTTAATAATATTAAGTATTATATTTAGTATTTACTATATAAAACTGAAAAGTATACTGTATTAAATAATTAGAAAAAAATGAGAGATTTCTTACAATCAAACTGATTGATCAGTTTCGTAAGATTTGTAAAATAAAATATTGTCTTAATTAAATGTGTTAAATTGTACAGATCTTGTGTTTAAAAAAAAAATATTTCCAAACATTATGATTTGAAATTTATGATGCAGGTTATATATTATCTTTAAATTGTTATTTATTTATATTCTTATATCTTCTCTTAATTTTTATTTAATTTCACAATGTTGTATTTTTTGTAAATATTATCTCAGCCCATTTTTTAAATAATTTTAGTAATGTGAAAATCTGTTTAGATTTTATTTGTATTCTTAATTTTCCTAAATAAATAAATAAACATCTTAGAAATTGAGAAAAATAATTGTCCTTGCTTTACTAATTTGCTTTACTTTTAATGTTATATTACAATATTAATATATAAAATTAATTATAACACAATCAAGAATGCTTTGTCTTTGTTATATTCCATTTCGCACAAAATTCACTTTCAACCCCCTTTCGACCGCCACGAAATCACAGAAGGCGTGGCCAGGCTTGAAGGAGAGGCTTGATGCGCCGTGGCAAGCCTAAAAGCATAGAGAATAATAGAAAACAATAGACAACCAATTTACGTGCTTGCCATCAAGCGGCTTGGTCGTGTCGGACTCGCTTAACAAAAACAATACCCTGGGCTACATATGTAGCCCACGCGTGTACCCTAGTGTTAAGGCAAGTAGGTACCAGTCAAAGTTAGTCATCTAGTCAAAGTTAGCAATCTAGTGAAAGCAAGGTTACTTGACTAATAAAGTGGATGCAGCTAATATTATATCCCAAATATTTTTTTAAATTTCAAATATTGTAACTATCTGAATGATTTTGAGTGATTGTGTAGTGAGCGGGCCATCACATTGTCGTACAAAGACAGTTGCCAGTTGACAGTTTTTCAGTTGCCTCAGTGAGCGGATCGCCTACGTCATCTAATGAAAGTTAGCAACCCAGTCAAAGTAAGGTCAGTGGCTGAGTGGGCATCGTGTTTGGTTCCCACCCGGGCGCCGCGTGTTCCTATCCTAAGCTGGCTAAGTCCTCCACCACATCACATGCAATATATTACTGTGGTGGTAGCGCCTCCGCCCACTCAGGCAACTGAAAACTCTCAACTGCCAACTGTCTTTGTATGACAATGTGATGGCCCGCACACTACACAATCACATAAAACCCCGTTGTCAATGGTAACGCAAGCGGTGACTTGCGACCATCTTGCGACTGTCACGGCTGATTACCCTGGGCGGCCGTTGCTAGGTTGCGAGCTGTCAGCTGATTGTTCTTCATCTATGGTTAAACAAGCTTTTTGACCAATCAAGACAGAGAAAACAGCCGGTTTTAGTTGGTTTTCAGTTGCCTCAGTGGGCGGAGCGCCGTAGTAGGAGAATTTCAAATATTGTCAGGTTATTCGTAACTCGAGAATGTTTGTCTTTCATTAAAAAAAAAGGTTCGTTTTAAATATAAAGTGGATGCAGCAGATTTTCGAAAAGCCAAATTAGTGAAATATCTAGTTAATGTTAGCAACCTAGTCAAAGTTAGCCATCTATTAACGTTTACAATTATTATAAGCAATAATTATTAGCCTGTAACACTCATCCATATTGAAAAAACCTCCCTACAAAATATACATGCCGCCGACAGGACTCGAACCAGCGCCTCTCTATCCTCTGAGCTACGGCGGCTTATCTCTTACCCGCCAAAGGATTCAATATATACTAGTGTTTCATTGAACAATTACCGCTTATTACATTTTCTCACCTGCAAAGAACCAACTTTATTTTTGTTAGCAGGTGAATAACAGAGTGTTTCGCCTGTGGACATATAAAGAGATGCTCGCGTACTTACGGCATATTTTGTGTTTCGCCTGTGGACATATAAAGAGATGCTCGCGTACTTACGGCATATTTTGTGTTTCGCCTGTGGACATATAAAGAGATGCTCGCGTACTTACGGCATATTTTGTGTTTCGCCTGTGGACATATAAAGAGATGCTCGCGTACTTACGGCATATTTTGTGCAATTTCGGCTAATTTATGCCTAGTTTTCCTGGAATGGACATGGAACCCACGCTGGGCCACTGCTGTGGAACAATTTCACTTTGTTCCGGCGGTTGTCATAATATGCCAGGGTAGGGATAAAAATTAGGATCAAATATCTAAAATGAAATGAGTCTAGTTTTTGGACTATTAATTCGTGGTGGAATTCCATTGTATTAGATTTTTAAAATAAAACAATTTTTGCACTTTGTTCCACCTATTTATTTTTACCAGGACCGGTTTCATCCTACTACGTACATTTTCAGACTGGTAGTTGAAATTCTTATGCTACGGAATTTATACAAACTTATGCAGGGCTACACAACATTGTCTGTATAATATAATGAATGTTTCTATTTTGTTAAATTAAGGTATTACAAGTAATTTATTACAAGTAAGTTTATTATTAATATTATGAATGATGTTACATAGTAAATAGATATTTTAAATTCACATGAATGTGTATGAATTTATATAATTGAAAAGATTTGCGATTACTGATATTTTATTTTGGTAATGTTGGGATATTCCCTTAGCTTAGGGCTTAATTGACAAATATTGATAGCACTATGGTAATTATTGTTATTAGAGTTCTCCATATATTTGGGTTATTATATTTTAATTACATACTTAAATTACACCACTGCTCTCTGAAGTAAAATTATTCCAAGTGAATTAATTATAATGGATATATTAATAGTGATTGAGCATTATGTTCCAACTGTTTATTCATGACATATTTACGATCAATTTTCTTCGTTTGGCGATTAATTTCTAGTAAGTACCATAATTCATAATTTTAATAATAAACTTTATAATTACCTATATGTACCTTAAATTAACAATTTTTTTTTTTTTTTTTTATTATTTAAAATACATATACATAAGATTTAGAAAAATAAATACAGTTGGTTCTTAAAAGCTATTTACAAATAGATTTTTTTTTTTAACAAACTACTCAACTCAACGGAGAAAAAATTTCTCGTGTTTGAGTTGGGGAGTAAAGCTTCTTAATTAAAAAAAATTAGAAATTATAATGTTTTAATTATTGTTTACAATAATTGACTTACAATCTACATGAATGAAAAATAAAAATTACAAATTGAATATAAATGTAGAAATAAACATATATTAATAAACTAATTAAAAGATAGGTACATACAGTTGGTTCTAAACATTGAAATTGGCCGCAGCCGCTGATAAATATTTTATTTGAAGGTACATAATAATGAAATGCAACAATTATCGTTTACCAATATGACAGTACATAAGTATAGTACTGGTAAGGTAAGGCACTGTCTCAAAAGATTGATATAATATTTGTAGAGGATATGTTCAAAAAAGGAAAAATATGAATATTTTTAAATATAAATTAGTAATTATGTTAAGTGATTAATTACATACTAATAGTTACATATTATAGTTAATACTTAATCAATTATCACTAATAAGTGTACTTACATACAATAAAAAATATGTAGACTTTTTTCTATGAAATTAAAATTTGTAATTGTAATTAGTGTTTGGTTTATCTAATAGTTGTTTGATTTGAGATTTGTAAACTTTATACTTTTTTTCTGTTTTGATTTTATCTGGAAGGGCGTTGAAAAACTTTATACCTTGGTAAGTGTAATGGTGATGAGAAGCAGTAGTTTTATATTTAGGAATTTCTAAGTTACCCCGGGATCTAGGTCGATTACTTGTTTTTGCGGAAATTGTTGTATTAAAATGGTCTTTGTGAATTTGTAGCAATGCATTCTTTTGGAAGATCTTGTTTAAACTCAGAACCTTAAAAGTTTCAAACAGCTGTGTAGTTGGAAATGTTGATGGTTTTCGCAGGATGACTTTTAGAATTAACCTCTGCACCTTTTCTACAGGTGAGAGGTTAGTTTTAAAAGTTCCTCCCCAACCGATTATACCATATTGTAAGATAGATTGGGCAAGGGCGAAATATATTATTTTAATCATACCATGTGATTAAAATAAATAAATAACTTATAATACCGTATTTTAACAAAATAGAAACATTCATTATATAGACAATGTTGTGTACCCCTGCCTAAGTTTGTATACATTCCGTAGCATAAGTGTTTCAACTACCAGTCTGAAAATGTCCGTAGTAGGATGAAACCAGTCCTGGTGAAAATAAGAAGTGGAACAAAGTGCTAAAATTGTTTTATTTTTAAAATATGTATATATTTATACTTCTACCCCGTACTTATAATTGCAGTATCCGTCGACTCATCAATGGTTTTATAAAGTTAGCCTTAAAACTGGTTTAAAGCCGTTTTAACCATACACACGCAATGATAATAAGTCATTTTTTTTCACTGTTGCGTCGTAATACGACGCGTATTAGTTATACTACTATTACGAGTAAGGGGCTAGAATAGAGTTTTTATTCCACAATAGTAGGGTGGTAGCTGGTTTTTAGTCAGTGTATCAATGTGAGCATTGTTTGTGTGTGCAGGTATGTACGTGATGCGCATGGTAGGCGCCCTCTACTGCCTGATAATCTGCTTCGACGTGACGGCCGTGTGCGGCTCTCCGGGTCGCTCACCCACCACCGCCGCTATCATGGCGCTGCTGTTTCTGGGGATGCTTGGCGTGCTCATGGCTATATCCCGCAAGCCGCAAAACAGGTACCCTTCAATTCTATTTCCATTTCCATTATAGTTTCATTTCAGTTACAGTCCAGTTCCGTCCTAGTTTAATGCCAGTTCCGTTCCACTTCCATTCCAGTTTTACTCCAGTTTCACTCCAGTTCCATTCCATTCCAGTCCCATTCCAGTTCCATTCCAGTTCCAATCCAGTTCCATACCATCGTATTACTTCTATTCCAAGCTTCGACCAAGTATAATCTCCAAGGCACATTTTTATTTTATTTTATTTTATTTATTTGAGACACAAACAGGATATTTATAGAACATTCTTGTTGGTAATATAAAACAAATTAAAATACAAATATATCCCTAGACTAATGTGTCTGCAGTAATCATATTTGTATATGCCTACACAGAAGCAAACACATGAAAATAATGTCAATATTTTTATATGTAACTAAAAAAATTAATTATAATAAAAAAAATAATTTCTAATAAGTAGTATTTATTAAAAAAGAATAAAGCAACAAACAATCTTTCTTTTTATTTTTTAGGTGCACAAAAAGTGGAGATATTTCTTGAAACAAGTTATATTATTAAAACATTTTTAAATGAAAGGTGTAACATACGGAGGGGAATTAAACACACAGTTGCTTGCAAGGCTGATTATTTAGTACTGGCGGTTACAATAATGTTAGATTAATACCTACACAGTAGTAGGTATAGTAATACCATATAACAAATACACCCTTAAAACCCGTTTAATCACAGGAGACCATATTTGTCCCAGCTCACATAGGTCTCACAGAAATCGTTGTTGTTCCCTTACTATCATAGTCAGAAATATGATCTAAACGGTATTGGAAAGAGAATACAACAAACTATATATTCAAATCTAAAAGAAAACCACAAAAAAAATAAAATTTACCCCTTTCTGAAACCAAAGTTTCCGATAGCAATATGAAAAAAAATTATGGAACTTTGTGATTTTTTTAAGATTTTTTTTTACATGAAACGAAAAAAAGTGAGGTGACAGTAAGGTTTATAATTCATTTATCTAATGAAATAAGTATGTGTTTTATTTTTTTTCATTATCAGTAATTTTTGTTTAAAAAAAAAGTAAAGTGAGCCAGCCATTTTTAAAACTTTTTAAAGTTTTCGCAAAAAATAATTATATTTAAAAAAATACATAGTAATTTTTAATATAGAAATTTGAAAGCCTATTTCATCACCTTTCGAAAACAGTTTTTAGTTTTCGAATACGTTAACAAATGTTCCATTTATTTGGATTTCATTGCAAAGCGGGAATATTTTTAGCCTCTGACAAAATACGCCAATTTTTTAGGGGTTAAATACTACTACTAGGTACATACAGCACACATTAGCAAGATAAAATCAAAAATGAACAGACACATATGGAAAAAAAATTACATTTAACAAAAATATACATGAATTTATAACATGTAGATAATAGCATTACATTATTAATTACGTCCAACCTATCAACTGGACTCTGAATCCGCTCTGGATAGCGGCGACCCACCGGGGCTTCAGTTAAGGCTGACTCTCTCTTGCTTCTGCAGTGAGCCCGCTCGGCTAGCAACGCATTTCACTTTTCGTTACACATTCGCCATTTTACCCCTCAAGTCAAGCGTGCTTAAAGAAGTATTTACTTCAAAAAAGGTTGGTAGAAATCTGGGGGTTCGCGTGTCCAAGAACCACGAGGCACCCAATTGCAGATCGCTAACGTACAAACAACAGTTGACATCGAACATATTAAGAACACTCAGTCATTGTGAACTGATATTAATTCGTTGGCTCTTCCTGGCTCTACTCGGAGCATTTAATGGACAGACGCATCCGCAGCGAAGAAAGGATCACTGTGAATGTCTTTCTGTACTACGTAACTACCTCATTTTCGAACTACTTTACTAAGGTGGAAAGTAGATGGTGTGTAATTGTGTATGACGTATACGTATGTACTGTATGTGTATGACGTATGTGTACTGACGGAACCTTCTTTGCGCTTGCAGGAGCTCCGTGCTGTACATGACCCCGGGCTTACCCTTCGTGCCCGCCATTGCAGTGGCCGTCAACATCTACCTCATTTTCAAGCTGTCGATCCTCACACTCGTACGCTTTACCGTCTGGATGACACTCGGTAAGAAAAACTCCTGCTTCCACGTTTTTTTATAATATTACTTTATTTCAGAAGGAATATAAAGGCCACTATCAATATGAGCCTTTAAGAGGCCTTTGTTTCCAATCCTACTGATCAAAATTTTACAATATTACAAGAAAGGTTATTGTTGCAATTTTCAAGGATGAAGTAATAGTGTTTCGTGTGTGCAGGGTTCATTATGTACTTCTACTACGGGATCAAGAACTCGTCGCTGGAGGGCGTGGGGGCGCAGGAGGAGGACGTGGCCCTGCCGGTGCCCGACCGCAAGCGGCGCAGCGAGCCCGACCCCAACAAGACCATCTTCGAGGGTGACGGCAACTTCAACATGGGGGCCTACGGAGGGTAAGCACTGACCACCAATTAATTGACCGGCTCTTGACGGCCGATGCGTCTGCCACCAACTGCGTGGCAGGCCGGATCGGGAGAGACTGGTTGAGGGAGACTGTTTGACTTCTCAAGCATGGCTCTCTCGGAACATCACCTTGCACCGCAGTGGGAGGGAAGGATTCATTCGACTGTCTCTCCTGGATAGACTGACCTCTTCCTTTCCTAAAAAAACCTCCACACATCATCCCCTTAAACATAGATGGTTTGAGTTAGGTCAATATGGAAGTAAAACATGTTAAAATGGTGTGTAACGATTGTTTTAGATACACCGATACTAACTCCAGCTGGGACAAGCCCGACCAGTACGAGAGCCGCGCCTGGGGCTCCTCCGGGGCCTGGGGAGAGCGTTACGCTCCGCAGCCCGCCCCCGCGTACTCCACCGTGGAACAGAGGTGACCCACAACCTACCCCTTCACCCAGCACCCAGCATCGATAATCATGAGGAACGATTCCTTGAAGGGTTCCACTTAAGGATAAAGAATTATCCTTAACCTTAAAATTTAAGATTTTTCATTGTCACTTGAGTGAACTAGAAATGCAGTTAACGAAAAAGTAGTTAATTTTAAGGTTAAGGACTATTCCTTATGGTTAATTAGAACGGAATCACCCTTCTGTGCATGAACTGTATGACCTAGATGACTTTAACACTCCATTTAACTCTTCGAGTTTAGATATTACCGCCAACAACAGCATGGTTTATCCACGTATCCCACGAGACCGTTCATTTGATTTAGATTTTAGATTGGAAGCATTACGGAAAGATCTGCGGTTGCTGCTTTAGATAATTAAAATTTTTGGAATATTTTACAGGTTCTTAGAATACATACTTTTATATAGTTACTTTTGTTTTTAGAATACGTTTTTGGTAAATATTTACAAAACCGAGACACGCTTATGCACTTTAAAAATTAAAAAAAAATAGTAATTGATATATAACAGTTAGTAGCTGGTACGCCGTCTTAGTTCTACACAGGAGCAGAAAATCCGCCGACTGATAAGATCACAATTTCGACTGCACTTACGGACACTGGCAGGAGTTACGCCGTTTTCCCATGGAGCTACTTTCAGGCGACGCGATCGCCGCCCGTCTGTAACTTCCATACTATTATTAGTGTTGGTAAACGCCGCTAGGCGCTACACTAGCGAAATAGTACGACAGGTAGTGGGTAGCGGCGATTTAGTCGCTTGTAAGTAGCTGCGTGAACGAAGGGCGTTACAGTTCCGGACAATGTTTTACGAACCCTCTGGATGGGCCGCCTACCGTAACTACGCAAGTGGTCCTAGCAATGCAGAAGGACGTCGCCCTAGACAAAGTGGCACACCTTGCTAACGTCATCTCTGATACCACAGGCAGACCAACCATTGCAGAGATCAGACTACACACCTGTCAGTCACTTATCACAATCTTCTGCCACAATTTCCAGACCTCACTCGACCGGATGGGGCAATGAGGGAACCTCGGCACCCGACCAAAAATCATATAAGAACTACTGCTGGTCCTCCAGTGGCTGCACGACCTAAACGCCTAGCACCTGACAGGCAACGAAAGAGTTCGAGAACACGGTTCGGGATTGTCAAACCCTATGAAAGCTGTTAAGCTTCCCCTCTCCACATGGTGCCTAAGTCGGACGAGCAGTGGCAACCGTGCGGAGATTACAGAGCCTTGAAGGCTCTGAAAAACCTAGTCCTAGCACCTAAGGCAATGACAGGCAACCTATATTGAAAATTATAAAATCAGATTCAATAATTTTTGTTGTTATTACCACTAAGGTGATGTACTACTAAAGGTAAGGACATACTGGGTCGAAATATGCTACGAAAACGACACATCGTCGCTTCAGTTCGTTTTTATCCAACAGAACAAAACGTAAATCGGGAGAAATGGCGCTTTAATGTTTTTTTTACGATAAAAGCACATACATTTTGGACGACGTAAGACAAAGTGCGTTTTGAAAACCCCTTAAATAATCTTTTATAAATTTGTTTTGAACGATTATCGTATTAATAAAGGCTTTTTGAGGACCAATGCATACTTAACTCAAGTTCATGTAAAATGGTCTGTTAGACAAAAACGAACTAGAGCGACGACATTACGATATCTGGACATCTTACAATCCATACATTTTCTATGGAAATATAAGCTTCAGAATCACACTGGCCACACACATTGCAACATGTGCCATCTGCATAAGGAGTGTTATTGTTAGAGGCCTGATTCCGAATGTTATACGACGTGGTGCATCGCCTTAACCAATGTTTTCAGTGTTTTGAAGTCTTGCATAATTTAACTATAACAGCATGAAAGTTACATTCAATATACTGCCATCGTGAGCAAAAAAGCAGCTGGAATTTTTCAATGGTCACATTCTGATATACGAGACAAACATGTTTATCATAAAGAGTACATCAGAATGTGACTATTGAAATATGTCATCTGCCTTTTTGCTTATGATAGTGGCAGATTACTCACACAGCGACTGTATAACATTGTATGTGCGCAGGTTCGACGTGAAGACCAACAACACAAAGTCTACGCTGGTGGAGAGCAAGCCGGGCAAGGCAGGCAAGCCCAAGAAGCCGCCCCCACCCACCGCTCCCTCTGTGCTGTGGCAGAGCGACGCTGCCACCTTTCCCTCGTGGGACGACTGAACGCCCCGCCCCCGCTCCTATCCCCACCACTCTCTCAACAACATTCACGTATCTTAGATAGATTTACAATTGTAATCATAACCTTATACAACATAATCTTAAAAGGCCAATACTGTGCAGATTGTCGTTTACCTCGGCTGACACATTTGCTGAAAATTTTTAATATTTTGTAAAAAGTGTGATAAATTATTTCGTTTACTACTCATCGCCCGAGTGCTTAATTGTCCAAACGACCACATTAGTTTTTGTTCAATCTCCATTTTAAAATTAAAAATAATGTATCAAAAACGGTAATTAATCACTTTACTAAGAATTATTTAAACTAATAAGACCTTTACCTTTACAGAAAAAACTTCATCTTATGTTTAATTGATATAATGAAAGAAACCTCCTTCTCCTGTAAAATTTTCCAACGGTCATTTGGACAATTGAGCACTCGGGCGACGTACTATTTGAACCACAAAGGTTATTGAATGCATTTATCTCTTTTGATAGTGTAAAAGAAAGTTAAGTAGTCACAGAGAAAATTAATTTATTAATCGTACACATAATAAGATCATTCAAATTATTTACAAAACAGCGCCACATCCAAGTTCTCGGTAACTCCCCCAAACTTCCTGTGCTTCGTCGTTCTGATAACTAACCTAATAATGTATCACTAGCTTGCAGGAAGAAGATAGTAGATACGAGGTTAACAAGTCTTGTAGTATATATGCGCTATTGCTACTCGTAAAACTAAATATATCACAAATCGAGTCTTGCGCAAGAATGTAATGTAATCACTATAAGTCATAATTATTTAAATTCAAATTATTTTATTTTTGTAAAAAAAAAGTGACGTAAACCTTTGTAAAAGTACATGTTAGAGATTGAGGGAACAAATCGAATGGTAAAAACATATTTATTATTTATATATTTACCGGTATGCTGTACAAACATGTATTATTTTAATTATAATTAATGATAATATTAATTATATTATATACATATATATAAAATTATTATTGATTGAGATGGCATCGAAAATCTAATTTTAAAGCTAAAAGGCTTACTTAAAAAAATTATACTCTTACGGTGTATTAACCATCTGTAAGAAGAGGTCAACTTTGAGGCTGTAGTGCGATCTTCACCGCTACCACGGGATTACGAGATCTCTGAGGTCGGCATCATCTGCAATTTATTTGAAGAACTTCTGCAACCCTAGCTATTATTTTGGAAAGTTTATAAGGGAAAACAGGTATAGGTACTTAGGGACCTTATGGCTGCGATAAGTAAAATGATAAAGGAACTGCTTTTCTTAATAAATTATCTAAATGAAAAATTAATATAACTAATAGATATTGGAGTTGGTCCCGGTAGGTAATTCGTTCATCTGACTACCATGTTGTAATTTGAAAAATTGGAAACTTAAGATTTTTTGATAAACTTTTTACAAATCCATCGCAGCAATGTTTTCGTCTCGTTTTCAAGCAATAAATTGATTAGTAAAGCTGTGAATTGAAGCGAGGACTGAGTATTGTGTGCTAAATATTTATCCTAAGGTAATGTAGCGGTTCGTATTGTTTCCTGCCCGCACCGGCTTAAGGTTGTATTCCGAACGATAACGCCCAAGCGCAATGTTTATAAGTTTGCACCGCATTGGACTAACCCTCATTACTTATTTACATCATCTTTTAATGTTTGTGCTTTTTTCATTTCACCAATTCCGGTGAAAAATATCCCCTTTGGGTGCGTCATATAATTGACTTTGTTTATATTATTTTGTTATAACTTACTAGAAAATAGAATAGATTTTAATCAGAACTTATAGCATATTAATCATTTAAATATTGTATATTAATATTTATACGTAAGAAACCTCTCGGCGCATGTAAGTTTTCACATTCACAATATTATGACTATTTTTAATTATGTACCTACAAAAAAGTATTAAATATAAAGAGTACTCTTATAAGCAAGGGTGTGCTGCCGATTGCAGGCGGAATCTCTTTTTAATCACAAATAAATATGTTTAGTAGGCATAGGTATAAATATATATCTTCAGAAGTTTCAAAGGTACGTTTAAAAGGATTTTGAACAAACTTAATGTCTGCCTTTCCATTGTTCCAAAACAAATTGGGTAGATCTTGGCAAACTAAAGATTGCGCTTTGCATGATTCTTTCCAGTTGACCAAATTTGGTTTTCTGCACATCAACCATCAGGCTCTTGTTTGCCAAACTCTACCTGTACATGTATCTTACGGTTAGCCCGTTAGTGCAATTTATACTTTGCACTAATGATCTTCACTATCAAGTTAAACAAAATGTATTTACAATTTGGGAGGCGGGTATGGGTACTACCGCCCCGGGAACCTTTTATTGGATAACCAACACCCCTGCCGTAGGTTACTCCAACTGGTTCACCACGTTTAGTCACTAAGCAGGGGTGTCCGGGTTCTTTTGAGGTTTGCCTAGGTCTTGGTGGCACAGGCGTTCGCCCACCTACTATGTGGCAGCCCCGAAACGGGAGAGACTGGTTGAGGGATCTAGACCTCTAATCTAGACCTCCCCAGCTGGATTCTCTCGACCCATCATCTTGTAATGGAAGGAATAGTCCAACTAATATGTCCGACATTCCCGGACACATTGCTTCCCGGATTCCTACCCACCCCTCATACTTTTTTACTTCCCAGAACTTCCGCTCCAACCTTTCCCTAAAAAGACCCTCCACGCAGCATCCCCAAGTACCCCCAGCACCCCCATAGGTCCCGAGGGAAACTGTTTTCCTCCAGGCCTCCTTTGTGGAGGTATTGTAAAAACTAACATTAAAAAAGCATACTTATTTAGCTATTGTTTTGGGCTACATTCATACATTTGTAGTATAAAGTAATAAAAAATGAAGCCGATTTGTATGTTTAAAGAGCTATCTAATGTTAGCATCCAAGTTTGTTAAAAACTATTTGTAATCAACTTGTTTTGCCAATAATTTTATTGCACATATATTATAATATTATGTCATGTTTTAATTAGAATAAAATATTAAATAATGAATGAAACCAGCTCACTATTTTAAGAGTCAGTTGGGTTTTTCGGACAATTAAGTTAATAAAATAATGAATATTTATAATTGTTATTAAAATCTCATATAACATTGACTTTTGGACATAGGTAATATTTACGGTTGGTGCTAATGACCGAGGGAGTATGCGCTTTATTCGCCGAGTTTGGAGCACCCAGACTTTACTCTCTTTAATTTTATTAATGAAGAATATCAGTAATTATACTAATTATTATAGTTTCATGTTTCCTGCACTGCCTCGCCACAATCTCTTTCTGTTTGTGTATTTTGTCTTCCTGTCTTCAGTTTATGAACTTTCTGTATTGTGCATTACTCGAGATATTGAAATCTGCAACCTAAAAGTCTCATATAAAATAAGTACATACCTATATCCTCTGGGGTAATATTTAAGATTTAATTATGTATAATTCCAGATTGAGATTTAAATGATAATTATTATTGTTGATATTAAGAATATTTCCCACTATGATCATATCATATCATTTTAAGTAGTGATATATCTACTTAAACATAAGTCCACACAGGGCCACAACAATAGACTAGTCCAAAAAGAAACCAACAACAAGATGGTTCACACCCTGTGAGATAGTGACACATGTTCACATTGTTCATAGATGGCTGCAACAATAGACTGGTCCAAACAATAGTTCACACCATGTGTGATGGTGACACTTGCTCACATGGTCCACACAGGGTCGCCATAATAGTCCAAATGATAATTCACACACTGTGAGATTATGACACAAATCCACTTGGTCCACCCAGGGCAGCAACAATAGACTAGTCCCAATAGAACTATCGTTTGCAACACAAAAAAAGTTCACACCTTGTGCGATGGTGACTCACATCCACTTGGTCCACACAGAGCAGCTACAATAGACTAGTCCAAACAGGACGCAATAACAAAATAGTTCACACTCTGTGTGATGGTGACACATGCCCACTTTGTCCACGTAGGGCCGCAACAATAGACTGGTCCAAATGATAGTTCCACCATTATGCAATGGTGACACACATCCAATTGGTCCGCAGAGGGCTACAACAACAAACTAGTCTAAAAAGGATGCAACAACAAGATAGTTTACACCCTCTGTGATGGTGACACATGTTCACTTGGTCCACACAGGGCACCTAAAATACAGTCCAAACAGGATGCAACAACAAGATAGTTCACACCCTGGGTGATGGTGACACATGTCTACATGGTCCACATAGGGCTGCAATACGCGCCACACTGAGACCCAACAGACAAACAGCACACTTGTTACAGACACGGCGTTCTTGTGATAAGCGTTGGACCTATCTGCAGTTGTTTTGCTATGAAGAGATGTAATGTTGGTTGGAGGGGTTAGCGGAAGAATGTTATTTGTGTGTTTTGCTATTGTTATACATAAACACCAGAATCCTCCGTGATCCCTAGTTAAACCAAATTTCAACTTTCTAATAGTTATTCAATGTTATTTAGTATAATAAACTGATTTTAATGGATGTGTTGTATATTATCGTGATTTAACTTATTGCAAATATCAGTTCGCATGGGTACGCCCATGCGTATGTTGAATATGGAAGCGGTTTAGATTTATCTTGTTAAAACCGTATCTTTAAAATAGGGCATGTAAAGATCTAAATGATTATTAATAATTGTTGTTGCGAAACATGAAAATCAATGTTAACATTTACAATAAATAATTAAAAATTTGGTCTTATTGCAAACTTTTATTATTGTTACCATTATTTTTACAGATTTAATAAATATTTTTTGCTATTTTCGTGAGCATGACTTCATTTTACGCAAATTTATCACAGTGAAAACAATATAAAATAATTACACGTCTTAAATGTCCATAGAATCAATTAAGTTAAAAAGAAATATAAACTAAAACCAGAGTGTCGCATTGGCCCTCCTAAGGACTCGTATTTCTCTAAGTAGGTACCTACGTGCAAGTAAGTAGGTACAAGTAAGTCATCGTACATAGCCAGACGCGGCTATGTGAGAGATGCTTTGTTTCAATTGAAATCACTATGATTATTTATATTAACACAATTATGGCGTTATCTTTATTTCAGTTTATCTCAAGTGAATGTTTATTGATACTTCGATGTTGGAGGAAGATTTTAGGATAGTTAATAATCCAGATAATGATTTTGTTTACCTAAAATGGTTGATCTAAAAATAACATTTGACAAAAAATGCATAAACAAAAAATATGCCGCATTACAATTTTGTATGAATATCAAACGAATTTATTTACGGTGTCGATTTTTTTGTACTTATACTCTGGTATATACAGTATATGTATAGTCAAGTGGTTTCATCCTTTTGATGCATTTGAATGAAAATATGTTTTATATTTTTGTATTCGGCAGTACCTCTCCACATCCCTTCAGGGACACATAGTTATATTTTCTGTAAGAAGGTATATAGTATTTTCCCTAAACCGCCTGCATATTGCATACAAGTATGCCGGGGAGCCAACTGTCGGAGGATCAACTGTCATGGAATCCTAGACGTAATCACAGCATTCAAATAAGGGAGGTTTAAGTTTCTGATACCTTAATCAAAATACCAAAACTGTCATAAGCACTTCTAGCAATAACCCCCAGATATATATGTAATCATTTCAAATTATGGAGAAAGGGAAATCAATATTGGTGAAACTAAATAGGTAGGTAGGTTATAAAAATTATACATTTTGATTTCTTTGATCCATTTTAATACTTATAAATTGGTAGCAGTTATAAAATTTCTCATACTACCACAACACAGTAAATTTAGAATTACATAATATAACCAAAGAGTACAAAACAAGTGAAGGGTACAGGGGTAAAACCATTTTATAACAATTAAAAAAAAAAAAAAATAGTGGTACCATCTTTAGCTTTCAAGGAGTGCTATTACCAAATGTATTAATTTATGAGTTAGAATTACTTTTGAGCCATAAAATATGTGATAAAGTTTCTGTATGCTGGGGAAAAACCACCTTAGTCCAAGCATTCACGGTAAAAACCACCTCACTCTAAGCATTCAGGGGAAAAATCACTTTACTCTCTAGAATTCAGGGGAAGCACCACCTTACTCCAAGCATTCAGGGGAAAAATCACCTTTCTCCAAGCATTCGAGGGAAAAATCTCCTTACTCTCTAGAATTCAGGGGGAGCACCACCTTATTCCAAGCATTCAGGGGAAATACCACCTTTCTCCAAGCATTCAGGGGAATAACCACCCTAATCCAAGCATTCAGGGGAATAATCACCTTACTCCAAGTTTTCAGGGAAAGAACCACCTTACTCCAACCATTCAAGGGAATAACCACCTTACTCCAAGAAATCAGGGGAAGAACCTTACTCCAAGCATTCAGGGGAATAACCATCTTAATCCAAGCATTCAAGGGAATAATCACCTTACTCCAAGCATTCAGGGGAATAATCATCTTAATCCAAGCATTCAAGGGAATAATCACCTTACTCCAAGCATTCAGGGGAAATACCACCTTTCTCCAAGCATTCAGGGGAATAACCACCCTAATCCAAGCATTCAGGGGAATAATCACCTTACTCCAAGTTTTCAGGGAAAGAACCACCTTACTCCAACCATTCAAGGGAATAACCACCTTACTCCAAGAAATCAGGGGAAGAACCTTACTCCAAGCATTCAGGGGAATAACCATCTTAATCCAAGCATTCAAGGGAATAATCACCTTACTCCAAGCATTCAGGGGAATAATCATCTTAATCCAAGCATTCAAGGGAATAATCACCTTACTCCAAGCATTCAGGGGAAATACCACCTTTCTCCAAGCATTCAGGGGAATAACCACCCTAATCCAAGCATTCAGGGGAATAATCACCTTACTCCAAGTTTTCAGGGAAAGAACCACCTTACTCCAACCATTCAAGGGAATAACCACCTTACTCCAAGAAATCAGGGGAAGAACCTTACTCCAAGCATTCAGGGGAATAACCATCTTAATCCAAGCATTCAAGGGAATAATCACCTTACTCCAAGCATTCAGGGGAATAACCATCTTAATCCAAGCATTCAAGGGAATAATCACCTTACTCCAAGCATTCAGGGGAATAATCATCTTAATCCAAGCATTCAAGGGAATAATCACCTTACTCCAAGCATTCAGGGGAAATACCACCTTTCTCCAAGCATTCAGGGGAATAACCACCCTAATCCAAGCATTCAGGGGAATAATCACCTTACTCCAAGTTTTCAGGGAAAGAACCACCTTACTCCAACCATTCAAGGGAATAACCACCTTACTCCAAGAAATCAGGGGAAGAACCTTACTCCAAGCATTCAGGGGAATAATCACCTTACTCCAAGCATTCAAGGGAATAATCACCTTACTCCAAGCATTCAGGGGAATAATCACCTTACTCCAAGCATTCAGGGGAATAATCATTGGATTGCGCGTGGCCTCTAGCGGTTACCAGAGAAAGCCCTTATCAACGATATTATCAGCATTGATTTCTGTGTTTCCCATTGTGTAGTTGTGTTGTGGTGAAAGAATAACTTTACAGCAGTTCTTTAAAATTTTTTTTATTTAAGAGTACATATATGTTTTTACTACACTTTCAGTTAAATAAAAACATTCAAATTCGTTATTCTCAAAATCTAATTTTGCATTGTAAAGTGGTTTTACCATGGGACCCTTCAAGTATTACATACACAATAACATTACATTATTATAATTACAGTAGGTAAATGAAACCAAAATAACCCATTGAAAAATGTACCGAGAAAGAAAATAACAAGTATTCATTGAAGGGGTGTAAAATGGAATAATAAACCTAGGTATGGACTGCCTCTAAAAAGTAAAATCATGTTTAAATACAGTGTAAATTGCACCAGAGTGATTGATTCACTTTTCCTAATCAATCACATTAAATTGAGTATTTAAAAAATTATAATAGAGAAACACAATAATAAAGACAATATTTTAGTACATACTTTTTCTCCGTATTCTTAATATACAAAGTAGTAAAATAATATAAAATATTTATAATATTATGAAGAGAACTGAACTAGGTTTGTATATTATAGTTACTATTTGTTGAGGAGGAATAATATTTTATGTTTATTATTAACTTTGCGATGAAAGATTTACATTGAAAACCATGAATAAATTTGTAAGTTTGTAAACAAAACTGAAAGCAAACAAACTGAACAATCTTCTGTGTAAGTAAAATCATAACAAATTGACAAATGAATATTAATGTGTTAGTAAAGTTTCAGGCTAGTTCGCTCAATGCGAGCATAAAGATAACTTGGCCGGTGTTCATCACAACAAACGGGTTATATAACATTATACATAAACATTATTATTTTATGACATAAATTCGATTCAAAGATATTTTTATTTTGTGAAAATCGAACACAAAAACCAGTTAGCTAATAAAAAAATGTCAAATAAGATAAGCATTCTACCAGTGCAAAGATGTGTCTAGCTTGCGTGCAGCTCACACCTTTAACCTGCGTCATATATGACACTGAAATGTTGCGCACAGTAGATGTGGTGTGAACTCTTGCACTGAAGTCAGATACGAAGTGTGCTATGTATAAGGGAATGACGCCTATCTAATGGTGCGTAAAGTTCTAAAGATGGAATCGACCAGTCTCTAGATGTGGTGATATGCAGGTACATCAGCAGTGCAGCAACCAGAGCTGAATTTGCTGAAGACGCGTCAAGTGTGACAGAGCAAAGAACGGTTAACAGTTAACAATAGATCCAGCAGACTATAGGAGAGTGACACTAGAACGTTAACAAACTCCCATTACCCATAGTTGAGACTTGTATGAGACTAACACCTAGAAGGAACGTATTGTCTGAATTAACTTAATCCAGCTACATAATTACATTAATTTATCCAATAAATTTCTATAAGACCTTTCGTCCACAATGACAAATATCAGATACTCGACGATTCAAGTATCTTAGCGACTACCGCCATACATCTGCAAGGAGGTTCGTGTATAGGCACATTCAGCATTCCGCTGGTACGCTCGTATCTGATTTCACATTAAGTTTAACAGTAATCGAGTTGTTTTAAATTCAATAATAAGTTATTCCTTTCTTCTCTCCAAATACGAATCCAATCAAGCTTTAAATTGGTTCATTTTAGCAGCATCGATGACATTTTGTGGAAGTTTGTACTATGCTTCCACTATTCTATTTGAAAGAAAGTGTTTCCTAGGATTGGATGCATAAGGTGTTTTTAAAAATAAAAAAATTGTCACAACTCGCGTCATCAAGACTTTAAACATGGTGTCACTTGCGTCGGTTTCAGTAGTGTAAGTAGTATAAGTAGTTTGCGATGTGCATACACGACTTGAGTAATTACAATAAAATTAATAAGAAAAAAAAAAACTTAATCGACAGAAAAGTGGAAGAGTTGAACAGCTGAGGACAAGAACTAAAATGTAATATTTGACATAATACGGGCACTGCCAGTCTGGTTCTTGTAATTGTAAATAAATAGGTATAAATAAGTAATATCAAAAATATAGGAACTGAGAAAAGTGCAAACTTGAAGCGTTTAGAAATGATAGACTGGTGATGAAATAAGTATGTAGAGTCTCTTTTGAATTGTTTTCTTGGAAGCGAGTTTGTCTTATCCCGTACTTACATCATATTGATGACTTGTGCAAAATATTCACTTGAAAACAATCTTAGGAATGCTACTCATACGAGTCTATAAATAAAATTTCAAGCCAGCAGTCGGACTCAAGAAAAAGAATTTTCAAACTAGTCCAATTGAGTTACAAAATTTTCAAATATGTCCAATTGAGTAACAAAATTTTAAAATTAATATTTAGATAATCAAATCGCTATTTAGCGATAGCGGTCATCGCAAAAAATTATTTATTCATTTTATTGATAGCCGTTTGGATGCACCCTAGTTTTAATTGTAGCATAATTAAAATAAATACATATTATCAAATCACAACTGAGAAAGAGAAATTCAACAAGCACAAACATTTTTAACAAAAAAATATTATTAAAACTATGAGAAAAAAATTTAACAAAAAGTGCCTAATTTGCACTTAGCTTAAAACTAACATAAATATATGCGTACCTTTGTGTACCTTTAGCATAAATAAGTACTTAATCGTAATATAATAGTCCTCCTAGGTGGCTAAGTAGTTGTAATATTAATTTGAGGATAAAATAAAAATTATACATAATATTCTGCCACACTAAATGCAGATGGCCTTAATCAAATACTATGTTTTTTTTAATACATATTTTAACAGAGGTAGATGAAATTTCATTTTTTTTCATACATATTTGAATTGTACCAATAAGGATTTACAAAATAAAAATCCAGTTCCACGCACGCTTCAAATGCTTATTGCACATAGTACGGCGGCAAAATAGTTTTATGAATTACTTCTAAAAATGAGGCTTTTCAAAATTTTACTTCTAAAAATAGCACCTGAAAAAGTCCATGTTACCTTTAACAAAGCATAATTAAGTTTAATCTAGATTCTCGATGGGGGTTTTAATTACAGCAAGTAAGAGTAAAATGCAAACACTTATTTACCAATAAAACAAATAAATATTCCTTTCTTCCAACTGATATTTCCTCAAAATCAAAATGAATTCGTTTAGGTGATGGCGATGATGGTTAATTTGGTGGTCTTCATCTTTTCATTACTTTTTTTACATTACCACACAGTGTGGAGGGCATTTTCAAAGGAAAAAACTGTAATGGCGTTAAAAATGCCTCAACCTTAAAGAAAAATAATTTAATGTTATTTTACAGTAAACTTTAATGCCATAATAAGCAAAAAGGCAGCAGGGAATATGCAATAGTCACATTTTTATGTACTTTCTATTATAATAGGTTGCAATAGGATTGGAAAATTGCTGCGTTTTTGCTTGTGACGGTAATTAAATATGTTTCGTTTTTTTACTTATACATATTTTCATAATGACACAGATCAGTAATATTCTTATAGTGGCATAAACGAAACGTTCATATCAGATCTAAAATTTCTATCAGGTGAGAAATAGTAATACACAACCATTCTGCTCATCGCTGGCATCGATGGCTTGCACCCACCAAAGAGATAAACCCATAGAGAAGTGTAATCCATACCGAAACTGTACTAAAATGGATGTCGCTCTTTTAAGGCAATCAAATTGATTATCTGCTGAAGAAAAAATTTCTAAACTTCGCCAGAAGTAAGGAAAAATTGAACTTACACACTTTTACGGGTTTATCTGTTCTTGGATGGGCAAGACTTGTGTCTAGACTTGTGCAATGTCTTGCTCGTCGCGATGTGCGGCGAGGAGGGCTGCGGCGCGCCCCACGTCCCAGCCGCAGCCGTCCAGCGCGGCGGCGCACGCCAGCAGACTCGGCGCATCGGGACTGCGGCCCAGGCTACGCAAGCGTACCAGCTTTATGGCGCGGTGCACGTCCCATGAGGCAAACTCCAATGTCAGAAGACACGTCTCTGGTGTTACCTGCAATTGGATACATCTCTTTGTACAAAAGCATACTATCGAATAAGGTAATTGGGTAATCTAAAAAAATGGCATATTCAAAGATACCAAACATTTTGTGGCTTATCTAAGTAATTAAATTAAATAATACAAGGTGGCGAAAAAGTCATCACCCTATGGGAAGATCGGAAGATGCCATAATAATGCGGAATAAATGTTTTTTTGATTGACACCGGCCAGTGTAAATCACCAAAACTCTCGTTTGGTGATTTGCACTAGCCGGCAAGATCGCCCGACTTAACCGTTCCAGACTTCTTTTTGTGGGGTTTCTTGAAATCACGAGTCATGTCAACAAGCCTCAGACTTTTGAAGCCCACAAAGAGAATATCCGTCAAGAATGCGAGAACCTCAATTTTTCATTTATAAAAAAAATTAGAGCCAAAGAACATCGGGTGACAACTTTTGCGCCACCTGTGTAATAAAACAAATATAAAACTTATTTCCACTTATTTCCATTTATTGACCGTAACCGGTTTCAGCTTGTTAAAGCCATCTTCAGACTGGAAAATATTACACTTTATTAATTTGCATACTTTTTCAACTAGTTTCAGTTGCTCTCAACCTTCTTCAGAACAGTGTAATATGTACACTGTTCTGATGAAGATTGAGAGCAACGGATTGATATAGTGTATTTTTTAAATATTTACCAAATTTTAACCAAATTTTAAAATTGGGTGACTATCCAACTTTGAAACTAAATAATTTTATTTATAAAATCAATTGTATCGAAAAATTTTGTGTCATTTTTATTGCATATGTTTAAACTTTTGAAATATTTTATGAAAAAAATTAATTAAGTTTTTGAGGAGTCAAAAAAAAAAATCACCAAATTAGCACATCAAATATTAATCAAATATTAATTGGTTCTGGCCCGGCGCAGAAATAAGTTTTAGCACCGATTTCTATCTACCTAGGTATATTGTTCGATTCGTTGTTTCCGAGAAGTACAAAGAGACGTCGCGACATGTTGGATAAATTAAAATTTCTTCATTTTAATTTACCCTTAATTAGATATAGTCTTGGAAACATAGACCTATCATTTTTAACTTATGGATTATTTGTCATATTCCAATATTTTCGGATCAGTCAGTTGTCCGTCCAACATTTATGACGGTTCTCCGAGGCTACTCCCACCTCCTGTGACCATAGTTTTTCGTTTTATGGAACTATTAAATTTCTTATCGCCCCAATATTGACATTAGTACTTGAAAATAATAAAAATAGTAATCTATAGAATTTTTTAATATGGGTAGTTAATTAACCGTCATGGAAAATAATGAAAGTTTTACTTCTAAGTTCAATTATAACGACGAATGTAATTGTATAGATAATAGTTATGATGAAGACCTTTTTACATTAATAATATTGATTTCAATGACAATGATGGAAAATGTATGGCTTTTCCGGAAACTATAGAACACATTATATCAGGATGTTCTTTATTAGCGCCGTCTGAATATACATTTAGGCACAATCAGGTTTTAAAAATAATTCACCAAAGTTTGGTAATTAAACATAACTTGATTGACTGTCATAATATAGTACCATATTATGAATACGAACCAAATTCATTTTTAGAAAATAATTTCTTTAAAATTTACTACGATAAAACTATACTAACAGACAGACCAATTGGTCATAATAGACCTGATATAGTTTTACATGACAAAATTAAAAAAATAACTTATATTATTGATGTAGCTATTCCAAATTCCTGTAATATTCAAAAATCTGTTTCTGAAAAAATAAGAAAGTATACAGATTTAGGAAATGAAATTAAAAGAATTTGGCATTCTCAGACTATAAAAATATTACCTTTTGTTATTTCGGCTACTGGCATTATACCTAGCTCTCTTATTAAAAATTTAGGCATATTAGATTTGTCAAAGAATTTGTATATAAAAATGCAAAAATCAGTCATTTTAAATACATGTAGAATTACGAAAGATTTTTTAAATATTTATATTGAGGGATCAGTAGGATTTATCGGTCAAATTAGGAATTCCACAGAGCCGAACCCTCTGATATGAAAATATCTGGAGACGGTGAATTATATTCCCATTTAATAGTTTGGTAGATTAACGTGTTGTTCTTGTATTGTTTTGTATTAATTATACTTATATAATACACTTGCATAACGTGGATTTACTAGATGATCATTTATTTGGAAAAGTGTATGAAAGGGTTTAGTTTTTCCTATGGGAAAAACTAAACCCGTTCCTGTAAATCTGGTGGAAAAAAAAAAAAAAAAAAAAGTGATAGTGAAGAAGTCGTTAACAATCCAAGTGATAGAGATAGTGGAAGTGACGTTATCCCGCCGAAAAGTAGGAGATTTGCTTATTTCAGCGAAGATGGTGATAATAGTGATGAAGAAAATATTGTGAAAAAAGTGGAGAGATTTGAAAGAGAAAGTATTCAATGCATTTTATGGTGTTATTATTGATAATAAGACCTCATCTCATCTTCAAGATTTTTTTTCGACATACAATGGTCGCGCAAGCTTTTTTTAGGGGGTTTAGAAGTTTCGGTTGTAAATTCATATATTTTGTACAAGGAAAATAAGATTAAAAAAACAATGAAAACCCAGTGAGTAATCTTCAATTTGTGGATAGGCTAATTATTTAGCTGGTTGGAAATCATAGAGAAGGTGTAAATACAAGAAAAGAAGACATTCGGTGGACCCAGAACAGCGGTTAAATCATGTCATAACGCCTAATACGTAGAAAATGTATAGGGATTGCGTCGTTTGCGGTTCTAATAGAGAAGAAAGGCAAAGAAAACGAACAATGTATCACTGCAAAAGTTGTGACAACAAACCGGCACTTCATGTGGGAGAATGCTTTGAAAAATATCATACTCTAAAAAACTGTAAGTGATTATACAATACATAAGTAAGACATAAATTTTTAATAACATTGGACCGAATCGTCAGCTTATTTTATTGTGATAAAAATACTCAGAAAGTGACATTGATGTGTACACAGTTTTGCATGCCTTGTAAACGCCGTGTAGAATGTTATCGAAACTTATTATTTATTGCATGTCTTGTGGGCTGGTCTATCTTTTGTTTCCTGTATGAAGGTCGAAACCTAAAGTAAAGTCACCAATGCAAAATAAGATCCCGTTTACTGGCCATAAAACCTAAGCCAATCAATTTTTCACGAGTTCAGGTAGACACCGGTCATCCCCTGTGCGGTACAGGACAATTAGAAAGGAATGAATACCAGGATTTACATTCGTTTGTTTGTGTATTTCACCTATATTATACAAATTAATGCTATGCAGCAGAAGAAATTATGCAAATAAAACACATTAAAAGCACATGTATTATCCTTTAGTTACTTTATGTGTGATTCAGCAAGTACTTTATGCAAAATATTGTTATGGAACGCCCTATAGCTGGTGGAATCACACCTAAACCGCCGCGTCCGGTTGAGACTTGCCACGGCGGCCCCGTTCCCCACCGTTTCCTGCATCCCCTACTTCCCCTCTCCTACTCCCCGCGGCGTCCCGACCGGCCGCCAGTTGAAAGCCGTTCCTTGCCTCGGACGCACGCAGACCAGTCGCAAGCTGCTCTCTGCATCGGACGCACGCTCACGAGTTGAAAGTTGCGCTCTGCCTCGGACGCGCGTAGACACAGTCGAGAACCACGTTTTGTTTCGGGCTCCGCGTCCGCATTTGGAATGTAGAATCGGTTTTGCCAAATATCGGTGTTATAATGGTTCGCGGACCCCGGAAGATTACCGAACGTGCCGGAAGCGGAGACCTTCGCCCCCACACATGTAAGCTGAACACCAGATTTCCCATTCTTTCAATGTGTCTGTAAAAATACGATAGGATCCCGCGTAAAACCATAACTCAGAGAGTTTCGATGCAGAGATCACGAGGTATAAACACTTTAGCTAGGTTTGTGTGACATGCATTCTTGTATAGCCCTGTACTGAAATAGCCTGTATACTGTGTTCTGAATTGTCAATACATGAATCTATTTAAACATATCTTGTTGTCAATCTGCTCCGGCAGGAGAGTCTCGTAGAGTATTGATTTCCCAGGTGATCGAGGAGGATGGAGTTCTGTAAGCATTCATTTGCGACCCACGCCTGAGATAGAGGGTGCCCGTTGCTCCCGTTTGAGCTGGCTTTGGGGCTTGTTTGGGGTAGCTGGAGCTGACAATTGGCGACCAGAGAAACCCCGTAACAATATGTACCAAATTTATCAAACATCTAATGGTCATACGAATTATCAGATAGGGTGCTCCGAAAATAAAGCATCGAAAATTTCATTTTTAAATAAAAAAACTTAAAATAAACCGTTAAAAATTTTAACCAGAGTAGCCAATTGGTTCTGAGAAAAAATGGTCAGAATGGAAAAGGTGAAGAAGCTGCAAGGTGATAACATACCTGATGATTCAAAACTTTGCACATTATTCTGACTTCATCTGACTCGGTTCCCCTCTGCCGCCCACAGGGCTTGTGATCAGCAAACTCCAGCAAGTCCTCCACTGAAACTCGGTCTGGTGAACCTACAACAATTGATTCATTTTTCAGTATATAAATATATCTATACATAAATAACCAACATTATGAATACAAGAATATGTATATGAATATAATTTTTACCTATGGCAAACATGCATGGCTCCAGTTCATCAATATTGTCTCCGAGACTGCGTCTCTGCCAATTAACATCACTTTGCTTGGAAACAGATGGCAAATCATCAATGTTGTCTCCAAGACTGCGTCTTTGCCAATTAGCATCACCTTGTTTGGAAACAGCTGGCAATGCCTGATTATCAGAAATATCTCCAAGACGGATCTGCTGCCTGTTTACATCTCTCAGTTTGGGAACAGGTGCCAATGCCAACACGCCACTTTGATCGCCACCTTCTCCTCCAAGACCGTGTCTCTGACTATTTTCATCACTTTCGTTGCAAACAGCTGGCATTGCATGATCATTCAAAGAATTCACCTCTAAGCTGGCTACTGACAGAGTTTTCTCCAATTCACTTTGGTTTTCTAAATTACCTTCTTCTATTTCCTCAGGAACATTTTCTTTTGAGTCTTCTTTTGGTTTAACCATATCAAGGTTTTGTAAATCAGTCTTTATTTTGTTGAAAAGTACATTTCTGGCCAACTCACTGGGTGGTTGAGAAGAAAAGTTCACATTTCTTTTGGTCAAGTTTTGATCACTAAAAGGATTAGTAGCCGTGTTACAAGAATCTTCAATTTGTGTAGCAAAAGGATTCAAACAACCATTCGGCCCATCTATATATTCCATATTGTCTAAGTTGGTCATTTTATATAGATAATCGGCAACCTCTGCAGTTTCATTTTCTTCTGTCTGGTTGGACTCATTTCTATTTGTAGCACAGCTAATGGATGTGTGTGATGCATCTGTATTCTTGGAGGCAGAGGTATCCAGTTCAAAGTCATCATGGATTGCTGCGCCGTCGCAACAATCAATAGAAGCAAAGTTATTTTCTAATTGGGCTTCAAATTTCAATGAATGGGTGTCAAACGAGTCTTGGCTAATGAATGGAAATTTTGTGAAAACATTTTGATAGTGACCAACGGTGGAATTTTCATATGGCGTGCTGAAATTATGGCTGGAAATAGATTCAGTGCGAGGATCTGCAGGGGCGATTCTGATATTGGAGTTACTTTGGGGACTTTTCTCAAAAGAAGACATCACACAGTAATCCGACAATTGCTGGTTGTTCAAGCGGTTTAGTGTTCTTTGCAAATTAGCATCTTGAATTATCAAAGGATATTTTCTCGTGTGACGTTTTCTAGAACTTTGCGATACAACCGTGCGGTCTCTCGGAGGAAGGGGGAGCGCGTTCCCTGTCTCTTGCACCTGCAACACACACATTACTAATAACACACCTACAACACACAAGTTACATAAATAATACCCTTTGTAGTAACATGCGAGTTTTAACAACTTTTATTAAGTGTATTACAGTATTCAAAACACTTACAACTTTGTCTTGACTAGATTCCATCTTGTTCAAGCTACTTGTCAAGAATTCTGACAAAGCAGACGATGATTCAACCGCTTTAGGATGTCCCAAACTGAAAATGATAAATTTGATGCATTAATATTCAATTAATCTAAAATCGATTAAATAATGATTGCCTCTCCCTCAAAATGAATCAAAAACAAAAATTTTAAAAGAATTTTTGAAGCGCAGATTAAATGCTTATTCATAGGACACCAGCAAGAGTTGTGCACGTTAGTTTGATGTGATAATAACAATACCTGTGGTCGTGCTTGGAGGACGGATGCGGTTCTCCGGTGCGAGTGTCGGCGGGGGTGCTGCCGCTGCCCTGCTTCTGGCGGATGTTGATGAGCGTGTTGATGAGGCGCGCCGGCTGCTCCACCAGACTCTCATACGCCAGCTTGCCCTCCTCCGTCAGGCTAGACTATGAGTCGGGAGAGGATGTGAAGGAAGGTGAAGGAAAAATTAACAAAAAAAAATAACAAAAACAAATCAAAATTTTAAACCATAATAAGAATAATGCTACATATTAAAAAATGTATTAAAAAAAAAACATAAAAAGTCATGCAGTATGCTAAAATTACACTAAAACATAATATGCCTCTATAAGATATAATATAAGAATAACTTTTAGATAAAAATAAATTTTACAATATTATTAAATTGATGGTGAGCATAATGAAAAATAATCATTTGTATTGTAGTTGCTTTTGTGCGAGAGAAAAAATATAGCGTTTTCATGTTTATAATGTGGGATTTCGACACCGATTGTAGAAAATTAAAAAGCATTTTTTTATTTAGTTTATATGGTTTATTACAAGTATGACTAGTACATGATTTGGATTACATATTTTATGCCTAAGTATATAATAAATTAGAAATGTTTAACTTTAAGTCAGTTAATGTAATAATATGGTGAGTCAGTAGTTTCTTAGAATACTGAGATAACCTTTGTGAGAAATGACAACATTGTAAGTTCTGATTGGGAGGATATCAAGTTGATATATATCATGGGTGCGCTCTGACAGGTCACGTGCCACATTCTCCAGTGATATATTGTACTAGAGGCGTATTGTAATCATATTAACATCATGTCATGAAACCAACCCACCGCTTTTATTAAGAACAATGTAAAGACTACCGTACAGCCAATCAATCATTGGGAAACGTCTGCCACGATGATGCACACAGCAAGTACCTCTGAAAAGTCGGCCAAAGGAGGAGGCGGCACGGCATATTTTACCCCAAATATCAATTTGACTATTATTTTATGTTTAATTGATAAAACATCTCACTCACAATTTCGATGATATAAAACAAAAACATGGATGATAACTGGGATTAATGACTAAAAATGATTTACTACATGATTAAATGAGATTATAATATCATAGACATTCATTTAACACAAGAATTATGTGAGTACGAAAATGTGAAAATTGTTTTTTTTTTCTTGAAATAAACTACTATGTTTTATGAAATCTACAGAAAATTGTTTTTTCTTATATATTTTTCGGGGCCAACAATCCAAAAACAGACTGCCAAATGGATAGAAATGCTGTTAATTACCCAAACAAAGTTGGGAGAAAATAGTTTAATTCTTTTCAAGTTTTGTGAGCTATAGAAACAATAAGAATAAGAAACAAACTTGACAAAGGGATGTGCACTCAGTGCTAACTCTTTATGGTGACAACAATTTATCAAGTGTCCCAAAAACACATGAGTATAGATAGCACTTGCAGACTGTGAGCAGAGCCATTCCATTATTCTCTAGTCGCCATACTGCAAAGAGTATCAATACATTGTCTATACATAACTATCACATCAATATATGTTAAATAATGTCCTTCCCCATAACATATCACTATAATTAAGTGCGTACTTATTTGATGTCTAATAATTATACATTATAAGACATAAGGAAGTAATATAATGGAAGATAGACAACTGGGTGAAATCATAATTTATTCATTATTTAACAAATGATTTTTTCTAATAGGTACGTAAATGTAACATTGGCAATTAGGCCAACTGATCAATACAATGAAAGATCAATAGTCCAGGAAGTAAAGTATGTAGTATTCCTATTAAAATATCACAATAGACACATGACTTATACATAAATTGAAAAAAAAAATCTAGTTTGCCCAATCTTAATCCAAATCTAATTACGAATGAGAGGAGGTAATTTTAAATATGGCTGCTAAAGAGATGTAAGACGATACATTATTTGTGTTTGGTGTAAAACATACGAAATACTTGAAATACAAATTGACATTGCTACAACAATAATATCACATTAACAGCACAAGAAGTGTTGACCATCTCATTCTGTTTTGCGTATAAGCTTTGGCTCGCGTTACCTGTAGAGCTGCAGGTTACCAAGAAGACAAATCATTCTCATCCAACCTCTGGAGATACTGATTATTCTTGTGTGCTCACGCACGTGACAGATAACAGAAGGGAACATTAATAGGAAATAATAAAAGTCTTCAATGGAAGAAGGTCGGAAATTCCTCAACCTCAGGAGTCACTCAACCAAGTTTATGGACCACTGCAAGACCCACGCAATATATCAAGAGCTTAGTAAAACGAACGCTTTCTGAACATGCTTCTGACAAGACTGAATGAAGTGGATATACAGTGAAACTCTCTTAAGAAGTTTTCCAAGGAAAAAAAAAACTTCTTGCAGGAAAACCTTATATGTGGGATAAATTGGGGCATCAGTTTTCAAGAGACTGAAAAAACCAAACTTCCTTGTATGTGGGATAAATTGGCCATTCAGTCTCCAAGGGATTGAAAAACCAAATTTCTTAAAAGAGACGACTTCTTAAGAGGGTTTCAATGTAATTAAATCATTGGTCTTCTGAACATTTATATTCAATGTGGAGCATTTGATTCTAAAGCCAAATGAAACTTCAAATTTCAACACTACAATCGCAAGTTACCTTCACTCTGCTCTGGATTGACAATTACAAGCCAAGTGTTTCCACGATATAGCTCAACCACTCAAAAATAATCTTAAATAGATTCAGTCATCATTTGACAATTTTCTAAATTAGTCAGTCGAATAAAAAACATCACAGCGATTGATGAAAAAATTATGAAATGATGGTAAAGTGGTTTGACATTGCTTTTGCCTTTGGTCTAAATATTCATTTACTAGTATGTAGTAAATTTATTGTGAATTGACATACAGACAAGATTAATCTAAATAAAAAATATTGATTATTCTCATACTTAATCTCCACAATACTCGTGTAATTTCTTGAGCAGGGTTTAATTTTATCATAACCATTTCTATGGATGCATTTTTTAAAAATATCCATTTCTATGGATGCATTTTTTAAAAAGATATGCAATAAAGTTATGTAATGAAACCCGTTTGGAAAACTATAAAGCAGTTTATGACTTATTGAATTGTAAATATTTTGTGATTTTGAAAGTACATAAATATATAAAAAATAAAAACCTGAGATATTACCACAACCTTATGCTGCTTGTAATTTGCGAATATAAGCGCAAGCCGAGCTCGAATTATGGGAAAGGAGCGAAGCAACTGCAAGTGGCGTTTCACGCCGTTCCCAATTGCTTCGATCTTTTCCCATAATTTTTAGTTGGGCTCGCTGGTTTGGCTCGCGTGTGTATACACAGCTTTAGACGAATATTGTATTTGGGGAAAAGTAGAAAATTATAAACATTCAAAACCGAATGTTCGGCCTAACTCTATTATCAAGTCCGAGTTTCTACATTCAGTAAATACATTTCTACAACCACAGTTTTTAAAAAAATTATTATAAATTACAAAGTTTTTTTTTACATTATCTCCACTGAGGAAAATAACCCCTCAATATCAATTTAATTTTGCTGTGTGGTAGGCTGAAGAGGTCAAAAGGTCTCCCTCAACCAGTCTCTCCCGAACCGGTCTGCCACTCTGTCATGGGCAGATGCACGTGATTTATTTACAAAAAAAACAATCTCCGCAGTTGTCAAAATGAGATCATTTAAAATTTAAAGGGAAAAGATTGCTTACCGGAAGTAGGATTAGTGTGTGCTGAAATCTTTCGACAACTAATTTTTTTTGGTTACAATTTCTACTGTCCAACTTAAGAACCAGCCAAAACTTATATCAATTCACTATAAGTACATATTTAATCCTAGTTTTTCCGCATCATTTTGCAAAATAATAACAAACTAATACATTTATACAAAAAGGAAGTTGGTATTTTTTAAATATCAGTGTTGATAGTTTTAGTTGATAGGAGATATGAGCAAAACTAATGTAGAGAACATAACATTGTTAAATAATGTCCCTTATACACACACATACACTTATTAGACCAGTGCTCACGTACGCTGCTGAGACGTGGGTACTAACTAAGAGGAATGAGAGAGCACTGGACTTTAAAGAAAATTTTGAGGCGTATCTTCGGACCGGTTCTAGAAAATTTTCATTTTGGTGCAGTTGGTACAACGATGAGCTCTATACTCTGTTTAAGGAGCTAAACTTCACAAAATTTATAAAACTGGAAAGACTTGGTGGCCGGGTCATGTGGAGAGAATGACCGAACATCAAGCACCAAAGTCCCTGCTGAACTAAGACCGAAGGGCGAAGGGGCCGGGAAAGCCAAGATGAAGCGACAACGTCCTCAAAGACATATCTAAGTTGGAGCTTCTAAACTGAGAGAGCTGGCACAAAACCAAGATGAGTGGAGGAAGACTCTTGAGGAGGCCAAGGCCAACCAGGGTTGTAGAGCCAAAAGTGATGATGATGATTAATAATTCAAAAAAGAAAATGTACAGTCAATGTGTAACAAAAACACTATTAAACGGTTGGAATTTTTTTTATAAACAAGAAAAAAACAATAATTACAGAATAAAACACGCATAACTGGCTCTCTGCCTAGTCAAATCTATACCTAGCCTGTGAAACTAATACCGACCCGACTTAAATATTTTCACCTATTTTAAATATTCTCAATTCTATACAGGTTGATATACTGCTTATTATATTACATATTTGCTTCATAAATGTATCTACTTAAAAATAAATAAATGCAAAATAAATTACTGATCAATTACAGAATACTCCATTCAAAACTGGAACATTTGGTTCCTTAAAATAGGCAACCTGCCCCTAGCTACAACTAATATCGACCCGATAATACTTAATAGCATTTGTACAAATTTGAAATATTTTCACTTAATATATATTTTTTTAATTGTTATTAGCAATGAGAAATAATTAAGGGTGGGCTGTTAGGGTTATTCCCACCTGGCCCCTACCTACATCTGTGAAGTCTCAAGGTCAGTGCATTGATAATCTTATTTATTAATTTTATTTAGTAATTTATACACTAAAGTATGTACAACTAATATCGATCCGACAAGACTTAATAGCCATTGTATACATTTGAAATATTTTCACTTAATTTAAATATTCTCAACTGTTATTAGCAATGAGAAATAATTAAGGGTGGGCTGTTAGGATTATTCCCACCTTGCCCCTACCTACATCTGTGAAGTCACAAGGTCAGTGCTTTAACAATTTTATTTTAGTAATTTGTAAATTAAAGTACAACTAATATCGACCCGACAAGACTTATGATGGTATACATTTGAAATATTTTCACTTAATTTAAATATTCTCAATTGTTATTGGCAATAAAAAGTTATTAAGTGCGGGTAATGGATAATAATTTTGCATAAATGGATGATTTATTGGAGAGGGTATTGAAGAAATGTCATCATTGTAAAGCGAAAAGTCACTATGTACATAACTAATAAATTGATAGTTTAAGTATACATTGGAATAATATTTGCACTTCACATGATGTATATATGCTCTACAAGCGCTTTTGAGGTGATTTCATTACAAAAATGGCGCCATATAAATTATCCGAACATCATCACTTGCGTAATGCATATTTGAGCCTTTTCAGGCAAAATAACAGCTAACAAAAAAGTTAATCCCTAAGGTACTGACATTACTAGTGGTCTGTCATAAAGCATTTATTTATTTTATTTATTTATTAAAGAATTTTATACATAGTGTACATATTGTGTTATTTCGCCCGCCATGCTAGGGATGTCCCTGTGTTATGGCGGGTGAAGTATGCAGATTATATGGGTAATGAAGTACATTTACTGATAATATAATAATTATGATAATGAGGTTTACAGTTAATGCAGCAATGAATTTATGATAATGAAATTTACATATAATATAGTAATTGATGATAATGATGTTTACAGGTAATAAATATAACAAGGAATTTATGACAATGAAATTTACATATAAAATAATAATTGATAGATGAAATTTACAGATAATATAACATTGAATTTATGTTAACGAAGTTACAGATAATAAAATAATTGATGATAGTGTAGTTTACGGATAATATGACAATGAATTTATGGAAATGTGGGTTACAGATAAATAATAATTTATTTATAAGTTACATAGTATGATGGTTGATAAATTGAATTATAATTTACTAAATTATACAAATTAAATTAAATTAAATTACAAATAATATACATCGAGGTTTCTAAATATTTTGATAATAATAATTTATATTAATAGGTTAATTATAATATTGATAGATATTAGAGTTATACAAATTAATTTAAGTAAAAAAAAAAAATTATATATCATTGCTGTGCTGGTGCAGTTAATATTTTTGAAAATATACTCATGCTTGCTTTTACATTAAATGTTTTTAGTAAAGCACTTTTACTATTATAAAATTTAAAATGACCCTGAATGACCAAAATCTGAAAAATGCCTAAAAATATCTCACTAAAGTTCGGCTTGTGTCAATCATGTTAGTGAGTTATGACTAAAACAACATAAATGTGTACACATTACTTGTGTAAATGCTTACCAACTCTTTTAACTCTTCAATGTACTGGTGTTGTAACCTGGAGGTTTAGTACGGACGATCGATAAACAGCTTTATCGATACAACATTAACTGAATCCGTCATCTATCAATATTTGCGAGCAAGATCAATAATTGATAAGAAATATTCCGACCGCCGATTGACAAATTTTTAGCACTTAGTCAATGTACAAAACATTTTGGACAATGTCATTCATCATGCAAAATAACTGGCTTATTAACCTATTAAATATCGGATGATATTTCAAAAAACCGCGCGGAAATTACTTTGATGACTTCTGGTCAAATATCCACATGAAACAAAGGAATTTTTTTTGTGATTGTTTTCTGTTTACCAGTTAATGTATCTAATTATTCATTTATATTATGTGATAATATTGTTACAAGTTTTCCCAAAATAGCCAATATAATTATTGAATAATTTTGAAAGGAAAAAATATTTCGGACTTTGTGGCTGTAGAAATGTATTTAACAAATGTTTATATTTTTTAATAAATGTAGATAAATAGAGATGTACAAAAAACATAATATCGTCCAAAATGCAGGATCCCATCATAACATTAAACTTTGTAAATAAATAATAATTATAAGAAATGTTGACATCGAAATCCGATTTAGGGCCGGTTTTATAACCGTCCGTTCGTTATGCTTGATACCATTTTTAGTTTACCGCCTGATTTTGCCGTTTTATGAACATTCGTCAGGTTATCGGTAGTAAGTTTCGGTTAATGCTTAACTGACTGATTTTGGCCAGTTAAATGGATAACGATCCATTTGCTGACGTTTTTGACAGTTATCAGTAGGTAGTTGTTTCCGGCGCTCGCTTATTTGAAACCTTGCGAATTTTTAAGAGATAATATTATATAAGTAGCGTTTGTACAATTGATTCCTCATCGAGCAATGAAAGTGAAGATGGGCGATTGACAATTCTCGATGATTATTTCTGAAAAATTGCAATATTTACTTTAAAACCTCATCACGATAGTGTAAAAATACATCAACCTTTACGTAGGTTAGTTTATGCGCACATAAACCTACATAATAATCTTGATCAACATTATGTTGGTTGAGGGAGACCTTTTGATCTCTCCAGCTGGACCCTGTCGACCCATTGCCTTTCACCTCAGTGGGAGGGTTGGCTTCACACATCCATCACTACTGGACATATTTATCACCAGATTCCAACCCACCCCTCAAACCTTTTTCCTTCCCAGGACTTCCTCTCCTTCTTTTCCCTTAAAAAACCCTCCACACAGCATCTTCGAAGATGACATAGGCCCTGAGGGAATTTTTCCCTCAGGGATTCTTGTGTGGATCTAATGTAAAAAAAGGGTGTTTTCGTGCCCACTGTATTATAAATATAAACTTAATTATTATGGAAGTATATTGAAGATTTATTTTATTTAAAACAACAACTTTCGAAACAATGCGCTCTTGACAGCTGACTAAATCCCATAGACATGCCCGATATGCCATAGATGAAAACAAAATCAGAGACAATTCTTTACCTAAAACATTGCCATTAAAAAAACTTTCAGACTAAGAGCCCGTACGCACTAGCGGCTGGCCGCACTTTTATTTTAATATGCAACCGCTCATTTCGTACGCACTAGACCGCCGAAAAATTCAAACAAAATTCAACCGCTAATCGAACCGCCTAGGCGGTCAGCCGCTAGTGCGTACGAGCTCTAAGCGTAACCGAGCACAGCTGGTAATGCAAATTTCTTTATAGTACGCAAAATAAGATTACGAACGGATAGGAGTCCGTTAACGAAAAACGGTTCGTTACCTAACAGAAATTTGGAATGTCGTTTATAAAACCGGCCCTTAGAGTGGAATAACATCAAAGACTTTTGGAAAAACATTTAGATAAACAAGATGGGTAATACATAGTATGATAGATTATGTTACCACGACTGCGACAGGCCTGCAGAAGAAGTAGTACAAGGATATATATATATATAGCAGGAAGTTGGAAATTCCCAATTTAAGAAATATTAGGACCCTATTATTGTGGTTACGCAGTATTGTGGTGTAGCAGTGTTTGAGCAGACTAAGCAGGGACTAGATTAAAGCGCTGTAAAACAATTACAAAATAATCACTACCGTTGAAACCACTAGGGTCAGGAAAGGAGTAGAAAGTTACTCTTAGCGTTTTAAGAGTGGAATATGTAGTTAAATAAAATATAAACAAGACGTTGTGTTGAGCGGAAAAATTAGGGGGCCGGACTTGGCGGAAAACCAATTGAGTAATCCATTTTAAAGTCTGGATATTCTGTCAAGGAGTCGTTGCTGGAGTGAGAGGAAGAGCTGGAGGTGTTGTGGATCCGCTCGAGAGTGTGCCGGTCCACCGTGTACCAGTCCTTGGCCGCCGGGAAGTTGGTGCTCACTGCTGAGCCACTGATGGCCTCGGGCCAGTTGAAGGCTGGGGGAGGGGCGGGGGAGGGGGTGGCCCCGTTGGGATTGTTTAAGAAGTTCTGCGAGGGCGGGGGACTCTTTCCCGTCAGTTTGGAAACATCAAAGTTGGAAGACTCCATTCCATAACCGGGGTGCAGGTGATGAGTGGCTAGAACTGGCTTGGGTTTGATTCTCAGCAGCTCTTCAGCAAACTCCCGATTATCTGATCTGTAAGTGGTTTCATTAATGTGGGGCCTTATTTTCTGGGAAGTAATTTTTGCTTTGTTTCTCATCATGTACCCCACATTTGCGTGATTGTATTGGGCATCAAAAGGTTCAAAATAACTTCCCACATTACTTTTTAAAGGCCTTGAAGAAATGAATTCATTTGAGATGGGGTCATTTCCCCCACTCGCCGCCATAAAATTTTGAGGTACACTTCTGATACTAGAATTGGAGGTGGACAATTTAGAAGATATTTTAGTACCTGCTGTTTTCTGAGAGCTTTTACGGTAGGATAATTGTCTGACGTGTTTGGATGTTTGAGCAGACGTTTTATTCATGATTAGTCTAATATCACACTCGGAGTGGCTGATGGAGTAGTCCAGGTTGACGTCACTGTCGCTAGACGAGGTATCCACGTCATACACCCCGGGGTTATAGGACTGGCGCCGAAGGTTGCGGGCTTTGATGGACTTGGAACTCAGGACCTTCTGAACAGTGAAATTCGATTTGCAAGGATGTGGCAAAACATTCCTTTCAGAGAAAGATAAGGCCCTAGGGCGACTGGTGTAATAATCGTTATTAGGGTTTGGAGTTTTGGGTACTTGGTAAGCAGAATGAATGCTTGTGTTTGAGTTATGCAATCCAGTACTAAAGATCATTTTACTATCAAAACCGTAATTTTTAGGTGCTGCAACAACATATTTCTTTCCATCTATTTGTTGAACGTAAATGGAATTACCTTCGAAAACACTGTTATTAGGTTTAGCTTCAATTTTTTTGTTAAAATTAGTGGTACGACGTTGTGTTGGGTCAAAAACAGATTTCTTCTTTGAAAAACTGTCAGATTTTGGAATTCCTTGGAAGTTACTATCATACTGTTGGGCCAACTTACTGGGTGGCTCCTTGTACAAAACGCCATTCTGTAAACTGCGAGGACTGTATATATCCAGATCATGCTCATACCCAGTGCTGGCCTTACTTCGCTCGTAGTCCGGCTCAATGTCGAGATTGTCATTGCCGCTGGGGAATAGAAAGAAGCTGGCGTTTGGAGACTTGACAGACTTGGGGGTCATGCTGGCGTTCCTCGTATTGAATTGAGGACTGGAAGGGCTGCCCTTGGTCTTCTTGGAATTGAATATTCCCACTTTAGATAAGCTGCGGTCAATAGTCTCCAGTAAGTCAAAGGAAGAGGATTTGGTATTATATTCCTTCTCCAAGGGCCTCCCCCCCTTCGGAGGACCTTTCAGGGAGCTGCGGAATTCAGGTGTCCTTTTACTCATTCTTTTCAATGTGCCACTATCTTCTGTGATTACAAGGGGGGATTGTAAAATTTCTTCTTCGTCCGAGAAAACATTCTTTTTGGGAATTCGATTTTTATCATTACTTATGCTTTTTAATGAAGATTTTTTAGTAAGAGTATCATTGTCCGAGATGGTTTTTTCATCAGAATTAATAATGTTCTGCAAACTCTTATGTTCAGTGGGAAGATGGTCCTTTAAACCGTGCATGATATCTTCATAGTAGGATTCCTTGTTCAAGGGGGTCAATGTTCCCTGAGATATTTCACTCAGGTCCGAGTAGGAAGTGATGTTGAGGGGCTTGGAGAGCAGTTCCCTAGACTTGGCGAAACAGAACTCGGCCGAAGCCTTGTCCCACAAAGGCAACCTCAGGATGTTGTGTGAAATGGAATCTACATCATTGCTCGTGATGGAGCTCAGTGACTGGAGGGAGCATTGCAACTTCTACACGCAACCAAACCAAATATATTTCAAATAATACATATTTCACAATGCAGTTTACAAAATAGGTATAATAAGGATGGAAATTAAAATTATAAATAATATTATGAAAGTGACATTGGTGAAGTGGAAAAGGAGAAGCATGAACAAAGGAAAATTAGATAATCACAGTAATTTTTACCAAAAAACAAAGCTCTTAAAAGCATTGTTAAAAACTAAAATCTTTCAGTCAGTTCTAAGCTCGGCAGCTGTGCGTTAAGCCAGGGGAACAAACAGCTCAGCATTTCTGTATTCTGTAAACTCCTGAATCTGACAAGTGTTAAAAGTATCTCAACTATGTATGTATTTGACAGTGTTAAAAACATCACTAATTATGACAACAACAAACCACCGTTAAAGATGTCAACTACTTTAAGGAAACAAGTGGTGTTAAAAGTATTAAGAATTGAGTTATGAAAAAGGTAATGGAATCCTACCTGGATATCAGGAACACTTTGGGCTTCTTGGCTGAATGTGCATGTGCGCTTGTCCATTTTGTTACCTGGTAAAAACAAGTTTTTAGATTTTTACAAATATTACACAAACACAGGTACTCAGAAAAATCCTCTCGCATTATTTAATAATGACCTGTCAGAATATTTGAAAATCCCCTACTGTCGTGACGTTGGACTTAGCCACCTGAGGAATTGAACACATGCCTGAGTGGGACCCAAACGCGATGCCAACTCGATCACCGACCGGTCAACTTTAATTAGTCATGTTTTTACAGATTTTCTTCAAATATCTGAAATTGAAGACACAACAGCGACCGGTCACGAAATTTCGATTCATACGGAAATCTGATGCAATGGTAATAAGCTGTGATGGTAATCCACAGTAAAAATTGAATTTACACGAGAATAAGTCATATTATTACAAATTAACTTAGAATACCTATCTGAATTTGAAGGGGCGGCGGTGAAAATCTACTTTTTTTTTTCTAAAATGTTTTTTTTTTTTAAATTCCGAATTACATGGGACTCATTAAGGGGATAGTAACATATTTAACTTTATTTTTATTTATTTAATTTTTATTATTTAATATGATTCTACAACATCTTAAGATTGTTGTGTCAAAATTTGAAACAAATCGGAGCAAAACTAAATATGATATAGAACTTGTATGAATAAAATTTTCACGATTAGTATTGGATTTTCTGGTATCAAAAAACTTTAAAGCGATTTTCTGACACTTGTCATTTTTGAAACCGGTGAACAGTTTAAATCAAAATCTACTCGACTGATCCTTTTGAAATTTTGTATACTACTTCCTTACATGAATGAGCAGGTAACGCTGAGCTTTTTATTTATTTTTCACAACTATGACTTTTACATTAACAAATAGGCCAATTTTAGACAAAAATCGGTTTTTTCACTTCAAAGTGTCATCAAAAATTTAAGAATCAAAAAAAAAAAATTTGAAGTGGTCATCTAATGATATCATTTTTATTTTCTGATTTCCGAATATCCAGTCATGAGTTTACTGTTCACCGGCGGACAACTTTTTTTCGAGGCGCCTCTGAAGATTCTTCAGCTTAATTATTTAAATTTTGTTTGCATGTTGTACTATAATGTTACAATCAAATAAAATAATTTGTATTACCAGTAACGTCTAAAAAAATTCTTAAAAATGGACCCTTTTTACGCCGACGTTACTATCCCCTTAATTTAATTTGTTTTTTTTTAAGGTCTCGTAGATCTTGAATTAATAGCAACTTACCATAGGTGTCAGTAGGTTTGGAGTCAGCCTTGAGGGTGGCGGAGGCGTGGGAGTGGTTGCCAAGAGGAAAGCGGAAGTGGAACTTGGATCTCTCGTTGGGAGTGGTAGGGGTGAGGGGCACGTCTTCTGATTTGTGTTCCAAGTCTGTCATCGACCTGGTGACCAACAAACATATTTAATTAATTTATTAAGTCATTTTCGTTGGGATTCCCAGAGCTAAGGAATATATTAATTTGGTTAGAATTTTAATGATAAAGTTAAAAGATGGTACTGTTTTGTTCAAAGTGTATTGTTTTTAAGTTATGTTGGTTGTGTCAATGTTTGTAAGGTTTTTGTAGGAGAGTTGTAATCTACTGTAAAGTTTTATACGGTAGTGAATGAAATTTCTCTGTCCAAATGTAATGGTTGTTGGATGTATCATTGATTGATAGATGTAGTAAATATCATAGATACAGGTTGCTCTAGCCGCAGAGGGTAACATTAGCCCATGTCATCGTCACATCGCAACCACTTTAGGGAGCATTTTGGTTCCGGCTCAAAATGATAGATGTCAGTATTGAAGCTTGCCTTAGAGCCTTTTTGGTCACTTTGCATACTTGTAAGATGTATACATAATGATAACAGTATTTACTGTTGTTAGACATGTATCCACTGGAGCGACAGAGCAATTAAAATATTTTTTCTCGGATTGCTAAAGGAAAATATTCCACCCACATTAAAAAAATCATACCTCCGAATTTGAATATCGAGACATACAAACTGATTATAGTTCTATGTAACCAATGAATTCCCCTGTTTTTTGTTTATTATCACATATTTGTAGGATTTATAAAAAAAAATATAATTAAATCTTAAATCCTTAAAACATTTTAAAGAATCTAGAGAACATTTATTTTGTTATATTTTGAATGTACAATATACAGTGAAACCCTCTTAAGAAGTTCCCACATAAGAAGTTTTCCTGCTTAAGAAGTTTAGTTTTTTCGGTCCCTTGAAGACTAAATGGCCCAATATTATCTCACTTATAAGATTTTCCCGCCTAAGTAGTTTTTTTTCCCCGGTCCCTTGGAAAACTTCTTAAGAGGGTTTCACTGTATTATATAGTCGTTTTAATAAAAAATAAAAAAATTTAATTTGCCACATTTTGGCGACAAAGCAATCCGAGCTTTTGGAAATAGTGCCATAAAGTGGCAAAAAGGGCTCGAATGGTTAGGATATTATAAATTCAAAAGATTTTACACAAAATTAGTTGCCTAAATTCAGGAAACAAAATATCAATATATGTAATTTCAATATAAAATATGTAATTTCATCTAAATTAATCTCTGTTTTGCACAAAAGTCTTCTTACACTTACTATTCAACCTCTCATGGGGGGGGTTACATGTCCATGACAGTTAAAAACCTTTTTTTACGTAAAAAATCAGTGGGCAAATGTAACAGCGATATGTAGATATGCACTTGGAAATATCTGTTTCAGCTTAGCATTGCAACTTGTTAGACATATGTGTGAGTTGATACCAAAATCATTGTAACACTGATATACCAACAACAAAAGAAGCCAACAGAGTGATTTGTGTAAAATATTTAAATTTTGGGACAAAGTAATCCGCATCGACAGTGGGTGTTTATTGTTAGGCAATTGACATCATACAAATTATTATAATTGGGTGGTGAATATTTTATTCTTATTCAACTCACTTGGCAGTTAATTCATTAGCCAGGGCGATTGCTGAGTCCAACATCTTCTTGTCATGACCTGAGATTTGTTTCACAGATGTTTGTTTTTTCTTGGACAGTGTTGCTGTGTGGTTTAACCTGCAGATACCAAATTTTACTTATTAAAACACAAAACACAATCATCAAAACAAAGATATAGGAAAGGAGTCGCATATAATCAATGATTGTATTTAGCACATTATCAATGTAAGGTGCACGATACACATTATTTATATGCGTGAAAGTGAATAGTAGGATAGAGACTTGGGAGCAATGATTGTATTTAGCACATTATCAATGTAAGGTGCACGATACACATTATTTATATGCGTGAAAGTGAATAGTAGGATAGAGACTTGGGAGCAATGATTGTATTTAGCACATTATCAATGTAAGGTACAAAGATACACATTATTCATATGCGTGAAAGTGAATAGTAGGATAGAGACTTGGGAGCAATGATTGTATTTAGCACATTATCAATGTAAGGTATAAAGATACACATTATTCATATGCGTGAAAGTGAATAGTAGGATAGAGACTTGGGAGCAATGATTGTATTTAGCACATTATCAATGTAAGGTATAAAGATACACATTATTCATATGCGTGAAAGTGAATAGTAGGATAGAGACTTGGGAGCAATGATTGTATTTAGCACATTATCAATGTAAGGTATAAAGATACACATTATTCATATGCGTGAAAGTGAATAGTAGGATAGAGACTTGGGAGCAAAAATTTAGATACATAATATTTGTCCAGCGCCCTTGAGGTGATTTTTCCCAAAAATGGCACTTTACAAATATTATTATTAACTTCCATTTCATACACGATGACAACATTCAAATTGTACACGGAGCGCAGAGGTTTTCTGTCAGTATTTTTCTTCTGAAGCTGCGTAACATAGAAGAACCTTAAAGAAGTTGTGATCAATAAATAACGCAGATGGTGATGGTCACGAACCTCGAGCTCAGTTCGGTGAGTTCATTGCGGTGATTGGTTCCCTCGTGATCCTGCGAGGTGGGGGGCACCTTGCTGTGTCTGAAAAATGTTTTACAAAAATATAATAATTTACAGATGAAAAATCATTAAATCAATTAGTTAGTAACAGATAATTTCTAGAAGTTTGATCTACTGATTTGAAAGAAAAAGCTTGTCACCAAATTACTAGGCCTCACAACTTCTATTCCCCAGACAAGCTAATGAAATAAACAATAGGTTTGAAAATGAATTTCTGAAAAAATTCATAAGGCAGTTCAAGAAAAAATTTCCATATTTGTAAACATTTGATCAATTTCACAAGCACACTTCTAACTTCTCTAGATGTTGAAAATGACAGTGAAACTAAAATTATTGGTTCCATAAGTTGGTTTATGAAAACATTTATAAAAAAGAAATTGCATTATTTCGCAGTCAAAAGATTGCAAGAACCTTTGATTTTTATCTTTTTTTGATCTGCATGGACCAAATTTGTCTAGCAAGATATTATGCTTTTGAAGCGAGGCGACGGAATCAGATGAGGATATTGGTTATAAAATTACTCATCATTCATTTGACCGAATTTGTAAGATGAGCCATATTTAGATTTGATATATTGATGGTTTTATCTATTTAAATGTTTTTTACCCCTAAGAAGACATTTGCTTATACTATGTATTCACAATTTAATGTTGAATTACCTGATCATCATCATCAGAAATCTCCTGATACTCGTGGGGTTGAAGTTCGGGATCAACATCGCCATCATCGCTGTCATTGGGATGACTGGCCTCGGCGTTCCTGCCCTTGGCTGAATGATGACTGTCACTTGGCTTCTTGCTTCCCGGCCACATAGCCTGCAAGTAACAGCACTTCATCAGCCTTCATGCTACATTATTGTCTTCTAAATTAATAGTTCTCTTTGAATATTATAGATGGCAGCACTTCCATTATTAGCTAACAAGAGAAGGGAGTATGTACAAGAGATTTTACGTACTACGTGCTGTTCCCACTTATCTATCAAGGAACTTTGGAACATAATCTAATATGTATCTTATTCATACAGCATTATATGTATTGATAATAATTATTACCTGTGGCATCTGATGGGAGAGGGTATCCAAGCTAAAGCTGGCGGAATTTCCTGTAAAAAAAATACTTTGAAATTAAAAAAGATAATATTGTATCTAATATTTGGTTTTGAAACGAGAATATGCATAGTTCCTACCGGGATGTCATTTTACCCAGTACCTACCTCTCCTCATCCCTAACCACATCACCTTGCTGGAAGCATTTTTGAACTAGGAACAATGACTAGCAAATTGGAGTGCATTTGTTTCTGGAAGCATTGAGAAGGAAAAACAAGGAATACCTTGGAAGCAAGTTCCCTCCGAACCGTTGGAGTTTGTTGTCGTTTATAAAGTGAAAATAAGGTTTTTGACCATATCCGATTAAACAATATCGTTATACCTCGATAATACCTAGCGGAATAAACTATATGTTGTGATTGTGTTGTGTGCTCATTGAGGTAACTGATTGGTTTTCCTTCTTCCTTGTATCCCTACTCTTCCTAACACATATTATCACCCAATTCCAGCGAACAACATTTCGTTTAGTTTTTATCCATATTATTTAGTCAATTTTCCAGTGCATCTGAAGCTGTAATTCAGAAGCAGTTTCGGATGCGACACCTCAAAAAATAATTTGGTTGAAACAAAATAAAAAAATTAAATTGAGACCATAATAATGTATTTATTACATGTAGTCGAGACTGAGTTGACACCATAACTGATTGTAGAGTAGAGGTTTGGGTCATCTACAGTTAAACTTTCAAGCCATTCTTTGAGGTTTTGAATCAGTAGGGATAATTATCGTTACATTTTTGAGATGAATGAACGTACTGTATTTGGCTTCATCATCTTGTGCGGCGTGGTTGGCGGCGCCGTGACGTGGGTGCGTCTCGCGCAGCAGGATGGGGTGTGCCGAGCTCACCGTGTTGTTGCCGGTGAGGTGCGACGGGGAGTTGGGGTTGATCAGCGGCGTCTGCTCCAAATCCTCCGACGGCTTGTACGGGGTCACCACTTGACGAGGTAAGTGATTGTACTGAAAAGAGCATCAAACATCAATGGATGGATTCAGAAACTGGCAATCTTTACCCTTCAGACTGTAACCCGGGACAACTCTGTAAAATAGATTCGACCTGACTGGAACAATCTATCCTGGATTATCAATTGGGTAATCCATTATATTTGTCACTCCTCATAATGTGACTCAGATAATATACTTAACAAAAATATTTTTTACTGGCATCCAGAATCATTTTCGCGTCGTGTCAAATTTCATGATTCTGAAATGAATGTTTTCTAAAAACATCTAAATAACAGCATTCGTTACAATGCTGGCCGTTTCAACGCAGTCTATCCCATCAAGTGGCACGTTTTGACCTAGTATATGTGATTCAGAACTTCATTAATTGCATACATGTAACATCCGCTTACAGGGACATCCGTCGATGGTTCACATGTACGATAGCCTCTTGGATAAGATTATAAATGCCCTTCCCCATATTCCAGTCTGCCTTATCAAGGATGAATACCTAATAAAAAAAAATTATAATACATAATGTCTATGTTGACTGTGAATAAATATTAAAAGGTATGCACCTCAAGAAAGGAGACATCTCCAAAGTATGCGCCGTCGAGCCCAACGTGGCCCGTGTGTTTGACCTCTCCTTGAGGTGCCGAGATCATGTCGCTTCTGAGCCGGCGTTTGGAAGCGGAGCGGTCCCTTATTAGGGAGTTGCGGATACTGCTTCCCGCTCCTTCGCCGATCGATCTGGTGAATACGTTCTGAAAACAATACATTCACTCTTTTCAAGATTTATTATTAAAGGTTAAACGTATACAGTAGAATCCCGTTAATTCGAAATCCGTGGGTCATCAAAAATAAAATTTCGAATTAACGAATTCCTACATAATTCGAAATTTTATGGAAAAAAATATCATAAAAAATCGTAGAAAATCGAGTTCTTCGGCAGAAAATTCAAATTCAGGTACGTTTTTCGGAGTAATTTTGTAATAATACGACCTATTCCCGAGTAAATCGAATTTTCGCAGCCATTTACCTCGGCAGTCAGCCATATATTCGAAGTAAATACATCACGGCCGTTTTCCGGGCCTTTAATTTCAGATATTTGAAATAAATTTCTAGCTAACAGCCATAAATATTTAGTATTTATAAATTTTCTGCGCTGGTATCACCGATAACAGTAGCAAGACGCACAACATGATTTTCGAAATTAATTCCGGTTTCAATGTCCTGGCAAGTACCCGGTTTCCCCTCCGGTAGTTACGCATTTAATTAACTGTAAAAATTAGTATTCCTGTAAATATACCTGACTTGTTTTGCCCAAATGTTTTATTGATAATTATCCGACATATGCATCCTAGTTTACAGCCCTCGTATTGTCTGTAGAAGAAATCCTATCTAGGATTAATAATCGCAAATGCAAACATACACACAAAAGGCAACTACAAATACCAAAAATTCGTAAAAATACTATATATTTCCGCATTTATCGGAATTTCGTGGCCGATATCCTTCGCAGCCAGCCGTTTATATTGAGATATTAGAAGTAAATTCGTAAAAATACGATATGTTTCAGTGTAAATCGAAATTTTGCGGTCGATACCCATTGGAACTGTAAAGTAAATATGTAAAATTTGTGAACCAAATTTTCACAACCGATTACCGTCGCGACCGACACTTAGTCCAGTCAAAATGTACATCCGTGCTTGCAAAAGGTCCGATCTTTCTGAATTTTTTATATGTTGTTAGGACCTATACCAATATTAAAAAAATAGATTTGCAATTTCCAAAGTGCTGTGCGAGCGGCGGTGTACCCAAAAAACCATAAAATTTTCGGACTTTTTTCAGTTTTTGCTCAATATCTTAGTGAAGGAAGGGTCTGACCGGTATAGTTGTTCAACACTATTTTAAAGTAAACTAAATTTGCTACAATTTGAGACCAAAAGAAGTTATATACAGCAATTGGTTTTTAAGATACAGTTCTTCGAAAAACAACAATTTTTTCCAAAAAATGATTTTTTCTCGAAATGGTCACTTATTTTATGAAATATTTTCTAAAATACGATTCCCACCTCAAATATTATATGAAAAGAAGTTGTAGTAAATTTAATTAGCTTTCATTTGAGACCAGATTGGTACCTGTGGGTCTAGCGGTTCACTCAAAAATTCAAAAATGGCAGATAACGGACGGATTTTCCCCAAGTGTTTTCGTTGTCCCCTCCCTTGACCTCCTTACCCGCACCAGGCCCTTCCAGGGCAGCTCTCAGAGTGTTGCGAAATGTCTATCCGTCCGAGCGTGTGTTTTGTGTGTCGTGAGGACCTCGATACAGGTCCTGTTGTAATCATCAAAGAACGAGGAATTCGAACACTAATTGAAGTGAGTCAAAAATGTGGTCTCACAGAAAATAAAAATTTCCTCTAAAATTTCAACCAGGAAGAGATATACAGCAGTGTGTAACGTTGAAGGAAGGGATTCTGCTTCCCAACCGAAGACTTTATCGACAAGATTATCAAGTAAACTGGCTCCTACCTTCAGAGGGATTTGAATTTTGTGTGGTGATGCTATCACTGAATAATTTCTCGGGCAACAAAGCAAACTGCCCTTGGCAAGAAGGAATGTGGTCCGTACAGTTGAGAAGTTGGGCAGGAACTATTTTAGATACAGCTAAACGCTGAGGTGACGATTGGAGGAGCGCCTCCTCGCCATTGGCGACCTGATTGCTGCAGACGGAACCCACAGATTGTGCTACGTGAGCCTATTAAGATTACCACCTGCTACTGGGAATAAGAGAGGGTATCGTCCAGCCAGTAATTCTGAAGAAGCGATGGAGTATGTGTACGATTACTTATTGGAAAACAGTGATGAATGCCATTTTTATTATTTATCACACCTTCTGCAGCAAATTAGGGGTGATTGTATCCCTGATGTCAGAACAGCGAAAACTTACCTTCAAAAACGTTTTAGCTCCAACAAAGGGACACTCGTCTGCTTCATAAACACCGGCAATAAAATTTTGTATGATGATTGGTACAAGGACCAAAAAGGCGGTGCGCAGCAAGAGCGGTGAGAGTTGTGAAGGCAGCAGCAGAAATCATCGTAGAAGATACCCGCACACAAGTGTATAAAACCAGTCAGTATCCCACCTCGGAGGATTTTTTCAACAATGTTGATTCTGTCATCCCTGAGTCAGTACAGCTATTTTTTGAGACTGTTGTTCTCAAAAACATGCGTGGCCTCCTTGAAACATGGAAGAAGAAGTGCTCTGATAGTGCTGTACGAACTCGATCTTTTGTTTCCTCCCTTCTGATTGGAATTAATATCTACTTTTACCCAAAATATGTGCGCTGCGCTGGGGTTATCCTTTTCTTATTCAGTAGCTGTGCAGCTTGAAACTTCGGCGATCTTGCGAGATGAATCCTCACCACCAATAGGAAAAGAAGATTTTATCCTATTTGTCTCTGACAATACGGAGGTGAACGTTAACACCCTAGATGGTGATAACACATTTCATGAGATGGAAGGCTTTATATGCGTGACCCGCCCGAGAGCAGTAATGCGAGACAAAAACATCCCACGTATGCAGAACTATATTTCTGCTCAAAATGTGACCTCCAGCAGTGAAGTACAAATCAAATGAAGTACAAACGGCGCTTTAGTGGGAGAAGACGCCGACCTGCTCGTTCTTCTCAATGGTTTAGGCGCTGAAGAGACCAAAGTCTACGTACAGAAGAGCACGAAGGGCGAAGCTGGTTGCTGTCACTACTCTACGACCTGCTACAACCACCAGGGGTGCTAGCATGGTAGTCATTGTAAACTGTCACCTATTCGTTTGCGATCTAAAGTTGTTCTAGGGAACGATGAGAAGTTACTGACAATCGGTAGGTAACTTTATATCGATCGACCGTGGTAGGGGTGCAGGGACGTTATATACTATTCACCCAAGCGTTTACCGGGTGCGATACTATCACAGCACCGTTTGGCCAAGGAAAGACCAAGATCACCACACTCATGAGCAAGAGTGAACCACTTGCTGAGCAAGTGGAGGTCGTCCACCCCAAATCGTCCACCCCAAAAGCCGTGAGAGAAGCAGACATCAAGTGCTTTGTGGCTTCATATGGGGGTGACATCGCGAGGGATACTTTGGATTTCCTGAGATATAAGACGTTTGTCACTTCAACGAGCATAAACCTCGCCCGTTGCCACAGGTCATATGCCACAATGCAGCAAGGTGCTTCCTCCAAGTGCAGAAGTAGAGGTGTGTCAACTAGAATCCCACTGATTGGGGGTGGAAGCTGTCTTCTCAGGGACTCACCCCCATCCCCACCACCGTTAATCCCGCACCTCCTGCACTTCTGCGAAAAATTTCATGTAAATGCAAAAAAGGGTGCTCTGGGAGCTGTGAAGATGCAGAAAGGCTGCACTCCACTGCTCATTCCTCTGGCAAATTGTGCATGGTACACGATAAAGATGACCCGACTGCAGACTGGACGCCTCTCCCAGCGTCCATCACAGCCTTCGAGACACCATTTTCGTGCGAGCCCAAGCCCGTGCCATCTAAGATAAAAAGAATGGCATGATTTGGCCATCAAAACACAATCCTACATGATTTATATTAGTTTTCTTTTTTGAGTAAATCTAATTTGTCCTTATAGAAGGTACCATGATGTTTGTACAAGCATTTTAGTATATAGGTATATAAAACAATGTTTGATGATCACGTAATTCCCGATAGGTAAATTATCTTATTCTTTTTCCATCAAACAATTTGTTAACAATAACAAAAATAAATAAATTGTAACTGTTTGATAAGTAAAGCCATAAAACGACGTGGGATCAGTTTATTTACATTTCCCCCAAAACCCACTTTGACTTTGGTTATCTGCAATTTTTGAGAGAACCGCTGGGCCTACAGGTAGCAATTTGGTTTCAAATGAAAGCTAATTAAATTTTCTACAACTTTATTTCATGTAATATTTGGGTGGGAATCGTATTTTAGAAAATATTTCATAAAATAAGTGACCATTTCGAGAAAAAATCATTTTTTGGAAAAAATTGTTGATTTTCGAAGAACTGTATCTTAAAAACCAATTGCTGTATATAACTTTTTTTAATCTCAAATTGTAGCAAATTTAGTCTACTTTAAAATAGTGTTAAACAACTATACCGGTCAGACCCTTCCTTCACTAAGATATTGAGCAAAAACTGAACAAAGTCCGAACATTTTATGGTTTTTTGGGTACACCGCCGCTCGCACAGCACTTTGGAAATTGCAAATCTATTTTTTTAATATTGGTATAGGTCCTAACAACATATAAAAAATTCAGAAAGATCGGACCTTTTGCAAGCACGACCCCCTTTTCATGTTTAACTTGACTGGACTAACTTGACATTTAGATATTATTGGAAGTATTTCGTAAAAATACGATATACTTCCATGTAAATCGAAATTTTCGCAGCCCCGGCCCTTTGCGAAATCCGACACGATAATATTATTTCGACACGCTTTTGCATTGCGTTGTTTCATTTTGCGTGTTCTCTTTTAGTAATTTGCAGTATTGTTGCCTACGTCCAAAAAAAATAAGTCCATAATTTTTTGACAAAAAAACAAATGGAAGCGGCTCTTCCAAAGCATATATGGAGGGACCGCGCCTACCATGCTGTACAGCAGATTAGAGAAAACCATTCTGATAATGAAATTATTCTGATATATTAGAGTCAAGTAACCTGGTTGGCTGATGAGGGCAGGCTCGCCCCGAGATAGGACACCACATTCTGTGGGTTGAACAAGCCGGTCGTCCCGTTGGTCAGTATCCCCTTCCACTGGGTAGCCGACGGACTTCCCCTTCAAAATAAATAAAAACAACATCAACATTCCTGTGATCTGAAATAAGATTAATCTGGATATCTGGCAAACACCTTCCCCATCTGAAGTGGAATAATTAATTACCCTTTATCAATAACTGTGATTATCTCTCCGCCCCTGTAGAGTAGTTGATCCGCCCTTTTGGTGTTTGGGTCAAATTCACTTGTCGATACGGCTTGCACCTGAAATCAATTAAATGAATGCTCATTCACATTTAATATATGTACTTTGTTTACAAGTTTTTAACATTGGAGAATTTTATTCAATATCTGTAGGTGTACATAATAGGCTTTCAACTTCTCCACACAGGAGACCCTGCGAAAAACAATTTCCCTCAAGACCTATACCATATTTCTTTTTTTTTTTTTTTAAAAAGAAAGACAAACATTCCCAGGTTACGAATAACCCAACAACATTTGAAAATCTCCTACTACCACCACACTAAGCGGAAGATGTTGCTTGTGTTGTGATGGAGGACTTAGCCAGCCGAGGAATCGAACACGGAACGCCTGGGTGGAACCCAAACGCTATGCCCACTCAACCACTGACCGGTCTATTTGGGGATGCTGTGTGGAGGGTCTGTTTAGTAAAGGAAGTTCTGTTAAGGAACAAGGCCTGAGGGGTGGATACTACCCAAGTTAAGGGGCCAGTGTGTCCAGGAGTGACGGACGACGAATCCACTGCAGTGCAAGGCGATGTTCCAAAAGAGTCCTGCCAGAGAGGTCAAAAGGTCTCCATTAAACTGTCTCTCTCCGATCTGGCCTGCTACACAATTGGTGAGGTCATACAATAAATGGTTCCCGGGTAGCGGTATTCATACTTCCCAAAATGAATATAATATCCTAAGAAATATTTTCAATAAATGTGTTAAAATACAGCGGTCTTATCTCTCATTAGAGAAAACCAAAATTTTATGAAAATGATTCAAGCGCCATCAACTTGCAATACATATATATTTTAGAAAAGAATACGGTTTATCGACAGAGTCCACTGACCTGCTCTGGTTTGCAATCGGGAAGCATATGGAGGATCTCTGAGAATTTGGGTCGTTTCGTAGAGTCATGGTGCCAACACTTCTGCATCAGGGCAAAGTATTCCCGTGGACAACATTCTGGTTGCTCCAAACGCTGGAATCAATCACAGACAAGGTTCAATACTGCTGATAAATTGTAAGTTAATAAATTAAACCGTTCGTAAAACGATAAAAATGTAACTACTTGGAAATTAGGAGCATCAATGGCGACGAGTATTTGGTGTCCTGAAAAGGCTGCCCACGGCTGGAACCCGTAGGAGAACATCTCCCAGAGAGTGACTGCGTACGCCCACACGTCGCTGGCCGAGGTAAAGCGCAGGTAGCTGATGCATTCAGGGGCACACCTGCAAGTCAACAAGCATTACCAAAACCTTCCCGAACACAACCAATTAGAGAAGAATATACTTGGTTTTGGATAAAATAAGGAATATTTATAATAATAACCACTGAAGTATTTTCGGCCATATTTTGGCCAATTTGTAAATACCCTTGAGCGTTCGCTGCCCTAACTCTAACTTGACATGAATGCTCTAGTGGATAAGGGCTCCGACAGACACAGCTATAAAAGCCCAATCGTTATTTGGCTTGGCCTACTTCAGCATATCGCTCGTCATACATTCCCATCGGGAATGTTCGGCAACCGACATACCGAAATACGCCAAACCAAATAACCCTTGAGCTTTTATAGCTGTGTCTGTTGGCCCCATTAATAACAATGATGCAAAGAGAAGTTTATGAAACCACTTTCAACAACCACAAAATGTGTTTGTTATCTACTATCATAATTTGTAAACTAATCCTTACAGATTTGTGTGATTCATCCGTTGAAATGTGTTGTGAACATGTATGTGGTCTGTGCGTTATCTGTGCATCTGAACCAAGGTCAATTTGGATGAAATTATTAAAACATTTTCACATACCGAAATTCTTTCTTGACCAAATAATCTATTTTATTAGTCTATTAGGAGCCGAGGGGTCAAAAGTTGGTATTCAAATTGGCATCATTCTACTGATTTTCTATTCAATCAAACTTAAAAATTGACAACAGTACAACACTTGTAGTACTACTTGTAGCAGCAAACATAAAATAACACCAAACATTTATCAGACTTTAAATTAATAGCTACCCCTCTAACCTCAACAGTATTTTTTCAGAGAGTCGAAATGTTTCCATTTTGCAATTAAATCCAAATAAATGGAATATTTCTGAATGTATCCGAAAACTAAAAACTGTTTTGGAAAGGTGGTGAAATATACTTTAAAATTTTATAATTCGAAATAAACATACAATCTTTGAAATATATAAAATTTTGCATGCAAACATAAAAAAGTTTTAAAAATGGCTGACCTTACAGTTTTTCTAACTAAAATTACTGATAATGAAAAAAAAATAAAAACACATACATATTTTATTAGACAAATCTATTATAAACGTTATTTTCTCCCATTTTTTTATCCTTTCATAGAAAATTAATTAATAATTAAATCTCAAAGATTAAAATATTTTCAAAAATTCAAATTAATTCTGAAAGATTCAATTTTTTTTCAAATTGCTGTCAAAAACTTTGGAGTCATAAAAGTGTACATTTTATTTATTTTGCAGTTAAGTTTTAGATTTGAATACAAAGTATGATATTTTCTCTTATTAACACCATTTAGATTATATTTCTAACCATTATAATAAGGGAGACACATCGATTTCTATGAGACCCCAAATAATGGGTTATTTACCAGATAAAAATAATAATAATAACAACCTTTCGAAATCAATTTATGTTTTTTTGTAAAAAAGAGTCAATACGTCAAGAGCAAACAAATTGACTCGATTGATTTTCAGGGTGGCCGAGTTTACTTGATCTAAAGTGTTCTGATATCTTTTTGGAGATTGTCCGTTCTTTCTGACCTACATAAACCTTCTGACATCCGGATCAGCTGAGTTTATAAACTCCATCCATTTCCAGAGGAAACTTGCTTTTTACTTATTCTTCTGGAAGCAGTAAACAAATCAATATAATGTTTAGGTACTCACCAAGCAATTGGCAATTTGAGGTTAACATTGAAGTTGGTTTGATAGTAGTCCTTGCCGACGCCCAGTGCCCGAGAAAGGCCAAAGTCAGAAATCTTCACTTTGTTCTTCGTGAACACCAGAATGTTTCGAGCAGCCAGATCCCTAAAATAATAATAAATTTACATGTATGTAATTGAAAACATGCAAGTAGTGACAACCAAAACTATAGATTTTTATTGCAAGTAATATGGAATCTTACATGCCAATTTTTTTAAAGAGCGCACATTTAAATGTTTTTGTGCACACCAATAGTATCAAAAAAATTTCATTGGATCACCCACCCGAAGTCCCCTCTTACCCTGCAGTTTAAGGCAATGCATTATGAAGTAATGCAAAATCATGTGTTTTTGATTTTGATCACTTGGATATATTTTAGAAGCTTTAATAAAATACTGCAAATAGAACACATCTTTGCCTTTGAAATAATCAAGCATTTTTTTTTGTCTTTTTTTAAGCCCAGAAAAGAATAAAGTATCGGGCCTGTAAAAACTGCTTTCAAGATCAAAACTTCCTACTTATGAACGCCGTTTCGCTTATGGTTTTATTGTAAAATGTGACAAATTAAGTTCTTTAAAAAATGATTGTAAAACATTAAAATATTTTTGCTTGAACTTCGCAAAATAAAACACGCATTTTGGCAATGTTTTTTCTTGCGTAATCAGAACAGGCAGCTGGTGTTAAAAGTGAGAATTTAAATCTTATCGCCATCTCATAAGGAGTGTTATTATTGGCAGCCATATTCAAAATGTTATGTGACATGGTTCATTGCCTAAAATTCAATTCAACAATGTTTTTTTTAAATATTTTTTGTTGTTCAATCTATGAGCTTCTTAACAAAAATAAGTAATAAATAGTACTGTACCTATAAGCTAAACCTTTTTTACTTTACAATTCATTTTATACAATAAAGATTTTTTTTTATTTGAAATTGCATCCACACATCAAGCATTTATTTTATCCATCCAGTACCTACACTACTACATAAGCAAGAATCTCTTTAAAATGTAACACAATGACTATAATTTAATATATCTTCTTATATACCTGTGTATCAGTCGTTTGTTCTCAAGATACGACATTCCTTCGCAAATCTGCAGGGCGAATTCGCACAAGGTCAAGACGGGGAAACTGGTTCGCAAGGAAATCTCTTTCAGACATTCTAGCAAGGACCTCAGGGGAGCCAGTTCTGTAACCTAGGAAATAACGGAGAACATATCTTTTTACATTATGTAAACAAAACGCTAAAAGAAAAAGTAAAGTATTGGAACAGCAATAAATAATACATGCTTTCTTATTCCCATTTATTTCATCTGAATAAGAAAACATCTGTACCTTTACTATTTCCGTTATCCGGGTATTAATTATATTATCATAATAATATTAAATTCCTTATACAACTACAAATTTTAGTTTAATACATATAAGAAATTACAAAATATTTGCCACTATAAGGGATTGCAATCCCGCAAAATGTGATGACGCATTCCCGCGGGATCCCGCTGCTGTTATTAATCTGCTGGATCCCGCAAATTAAAAATACACCTGTAGCTGGAACATCTGCTACTGATACAGATCCTACTACAACGCTAAAAGAAGAATTAGAAAAACAGCTTTAACAAGAAAAAAAATATTTAAGAAAAACCAGACAACAAGCAAAAGGACTTTGAGAAAATTTTGAAGAAAGAAATGACATTCGTTGAGTCCGATGGTATCATAGGAGAGTACCTGACGCTCGACTATGAATATATCCTAACGTTTCAGCTTACTAGCATAGAAGTCGAGAGAGCGTTTTCAGCATCAGGATATATTTGTAGTTCACTCAGAAGCAGGCTCGGAGATGATACAATAAATGTCATTTGCTTCATAATAGCGTATTTTCGAAAGTTGTGATTTGATTATTAGTCATTATATGAGTAAGACTGAATTAAAAATATAAAACTCTTGTTAGGAGTAAGGATAAAATTGAACAAAACTATTAAACTATACCAAACATTTAAAGATATCTAAGAGAACAGATTACTAATTACGTATACTTAATTAATAGAAAAGAAATAATTTCTGTTGCTTAATGTAAGAAATGTTTAATAAAAGTTGATTTTTACACAAAAATCTGTAGTTTTAATTTAATTTTATAACATAATTTCAAAGTTGCGGGATCCCGCGTGATCCCACGCGGGATTGGGTAATCCCTAGCCACTATAAGCTATTAACAAATATTAAAGAGTTTTATTTTTAAATATAACAATTTTAAGAGAAAAAAAGGCAATGGTGAAGATCTCATCAGTGAGGAGAGATTCTTTCAAGAATTAAAAGAATTCCCTGTTTTAGTATTGAATCAGCTTTGGGACCTCCCATATATCCCAAGGTCCTGTTTGAAATATTGTCCTCTCCTTTGTTCCTCTTCTTTCTTACAAAGCCTAACTTGAGAATCAGAAGAAAGGAGATGACTAAATCCTACACACCGATGCCAGTTCAAAAATATTATTTGTACAATCATTTTGAAGTACCCACATTTAATTAGTTGAAATATTGTCACGATCGTGACCGCACCAGTAGTTTGAAATTCGCAAATCGCTTTATAATTTTTTCAAAGTTAATCAACAGGGCGAACTGTGCCTTTAAGTGACCAGTAGATAAAGGAAGAATATCATCAAACGTTTAAAGGTTAGGCTTTATCCTGCCTCTTGTTTCCTAGTGATAAAAAAACACAATAGTATCTTTGTTTGTTTATTTACAGTCCACATCAGTGTCAATTGGGCACTAGACATCGCTTTTGAATCTCTCTTCGCTGATGATAAATTTATCGATCTCTGAAGAGATTCTATTCAGGATTAATATACTCCCCCCCACTGGAATTACAAGTGGTCCTACAGGCAGGAAGATAGAATAATCTATGATAACGCTGTCTAAGATAGTCATCTGGAACATAGAGATCCCCATGCTCCATTATAGCCTCTTGGCAGTCTGAATAAGTGGGTGGCGGCATAACCCTCTCTTCTGAGCTGAAGGGAGTGATCCTTTTTTGTGCTATATTGCCTGGATTAAATAAAAAAAAGCAAATTACATAAAACGCTAAGCCGCAATCCAAAATTCTTACAAATTTTCGCTAAATAACAAATTACATACGTACTTTATACTGCCAAAGAAAGCAAAAGAGAAATCCTCATGCAAAGAAATATTTAAACTAAATTTGAGTCGCATGTTCCCGCTTGTACCATGAATTTTTGTCACCAGGTATAAAAGGTAAAATCACTAAATATTGGTAAATTATAAAAAAAATACATATTTGTTCCTGATAGAGTCAAAGAGATCAGGTTGATCATGATGGACCAGGGAATAATGCAGGTGCATGTATCTTACTGTGCGTAAAAAGGGCATGATTTATTAGTAGTGTGCTAGCACTCATTGTGGCTTACCACACTGCACTGCCCGTACCTCCCGCTTTCCGGACAAAACTAGGGAAAGTACTTTTGTTTTTGGTTGAACTATAAATGGCAACAATTTGTGAATTCAGCTTTGGAGATTAATTTATTATACCATAAGACGCTTATTAAATTGGACCACACAACGGCTACTACATACAATAATTATATAAAAACAGTACAGATCTACAAACTTAACTGTGTAGATGGCCAATAGAAGGAATAATAAAATAAGAAAATAACAAGTCCCAATTTGTACAGTAGGGATGCCCCGATACAATTATGCACAGATAATTTTTTTATTTTTTTATTTATTACGTTTCTGTTTTTCTAATTGTATTTATCTGTATTTAATTGTATGTAATTGTAGATTTTTTGTCATTTGTAATTTTCGTCCCTATTTGTACAATAACTGAGTTTTTATAACTGGATTGTTCTCACATAAGAAGGAACATCTGTAAAAACCCAGTACAAATAAATAAATAAGTCCTAACATCTGTAAAAACCGCACGCATAGAAATATGTCCAAATATTGATCGGATAATAGTACAATAAAAGTCGTCCCTAAAATAGTCCCAAAAACATAATAATTGGTACGTTCACAAAACTATGGTTATAACTTTTATTAATAATACAGTTTAAGAATTCAAAGAGTCCCTAATAAATGAGCGGGTGGAAAGTGATTTTTGTGCTCGGCGGTATCAATTTATCGGTTTTTGCTTGCAGAATCAAATAAAGTTAAATTCAAGGCAATAAAACCAACAGTTGAACAGAAAAAATATCTTGGACATGTTCCCATCTTGTAAATATTCCCTTTCCCTATACGTTCAACCTCCTCCACCAATCCCTAGTAACACCCTGCACCCCCACCTCAACACTTAGTAATGTTTTATGTTCACCTATTGTTTTATAATGTCAAGTTAGTACATTTTGCCCCGAGGAAGGAACCTTGTTCTGAAACCGTCAGTATATATATTAAAAAAAAATAGTGGTTCTAACAAAGAAATATTGTTTCATTTGTAGAAAAAAAAAGTTTTAATATTGAAAATACAAGAAATATGTATAGAAGAAGATTAATTAGACAGCAAAACACGCTTCGACTTTTGAGAAACAAAAAATTTCCTATATTCCCCCTCCTCCCCCCTCTCTCCTTACCAATCTTGAAGGGACTCTTGGGATTCTTGAACTGCATTATAAATAGGTGTAACCAAAGTTTTATGAATACACCAGTTATTATGTTATTTATTATGTTATTCAGACTGTTTTTTGTACCATAAGACAATATTGAAGAAAAAAACACAATGCACAATCCTTTCATTTCAACAATATTTTCATAATTATGTTTAAGAAAACACAGACTCCACAATGTTATGCAGAATTCACTCAATAACGCTTTTCATATTGCATGTATCAATAATATTGCAGATTTATTAGAAAACACAAAAGTTTGAAAGAAAACACATTGAATTGAATTAGTATTGTGAAAGTCATATGTAAAATTTCCATCAAGAGAAAACAAGAAATAAATATTTGTGTTGGGGGAGACGGTAAAATATTTTTGTTAAAATTCCTTTTATTTCGTACAATCTTCTTCATATAAAGTGATGTTCTTAAAAAAAAAGTGCTATTTCAATAATTTCAGTATATAGTGAAACTCGAAAAGAGTTCTCGTTATAAATACCATTTTGTTTGGAGTTTAAGATTAGTTGAGAGTTATATAAATAATATTTATAACAAAAAATATTTAATAAAACAAACTAATAGCAACGCTTAAGAGGAACAGCTGTGTGGCCTGTTTTGACCCGTTTCATACAAAACTTAATTTTGGATTTGACCCAAAATATCCAACCAAACAGAATAATATTTTTTTAATCAAAGTTATATTAAACATCTAGCACGGGTATGTGCTATTTTGAGATATTTGATATACCTTTTGATTGAAAAAATAATTTTTCAGTTTGTATGAAACAGACCGCATATCCGTTCCCTTAATTATCTAACTGTAAATAACGATAACAAAAAAACATAATTTGAAAAATATGTTTGCGCTTCCGGTGAAATGTGCATAGGATAATAATAGTCTCTAGGCTACAATCACTGGATTCCCTAAGCCGTCTTATAACTGAATCAACATGTCAATGCAAACACAAAACAACAGTTACAATAAAAAATATTTAAATACACAATGTCTCTAGGTTTGCTCAGTTAAAGGTAAACATAGAGACATTGCACCCGCCGTCTAGTTTGTTGTGTTACTTGTAGTGAGAGCTACAAACCAGCATCAGCGAGTCCGGGTGGAGCACCACCCCGTAGAGCCGCACGATGCTCTTGTGCTCGATGCTGTACATGATGGCCGCCTCCTTCAGGAACTCCATCGAGTTGCTGTGCATGCGCTCCCGACTCAGGCACTTGATGGCCACTTGGATCTGGAACAAAACAAACATGAATCAAGCTACGACAGACTCACATCTAATGGCCACGGCCTAGCAGAAGAGGGTTAACCCGGCAAGGGATTAACTGAGACATTGAAGATGGGTTGTATCACAGAACTCATAGGATATCTCACAAGAGCACCCCTGGCTAAATAGTGTACAGATAGGGGAGTACGTCACCGAATCAAAGAAACGACCCATTCTTGTAAAACCAACATCAACCCTGGACGGGTATTCCGCTTGTGACCGTTGAGTTTCACACAAGTGCACCGGTGCACCAAGGATCAATTCCGCTAGCTCCTTAAAGCAGGCCCCATTAAAAGAATAGAGTCAGTATGCTTACATTACATGAGTCCACAATGTCCAATTTGCACAGAATCAAAGTTTATCAAGTATTGTGGTGCTCCAGCCTAGAGGTGGTTCCCAATTTCAATTGTTGGGCATTCTTAAGATTTGTACAAGTTTAGCAGTAACAATTGAACAATTCATTAATTTTCAATGTTAATACAGTGAAACCATCTTAAGAAGTTCTGTCTTAACAAGTTTTCCTGCTTAAGAAGTTTGGTTTTTTCGTTCCCTTGAAGACTGAATGCCCCAATTTTTCCCACTTATAAGGTTTTCCTGCCTAAGAAGTTTTTTTTTTCCGGGTTCCTTGGAAAACTTCTTAAGGGGGTTTCACTGTATTCAAGTTCTGCAAAAGTCCCATTCAAGTTCAGTTATTATCCAAGTACTGTGAAACAACCGACCCACGATGAATTAATAACAGAACTTCAATTTTAACTAAATTGTTTAAATTCTGTGAAACGTCCATTAAGAATCGATAAATAAACTAGTCCCAGTGAGGGCTAGTAAACTATAAAGATAGTAGATCCTAGAATGATGACGTCACATACAATCTCTCGCTGGGAGTCTACTGCGTACACAGCAAATTGTAACATTTGGATCCTCCATTCTTATAACATAACAGTGAAAAAAATATATTATTGAAGTTTTTTTAAACATTCTCTATTGTCATAAAGTGTGGAATGTTGTGTTGACTTTTATTGGACACAAGAAAATGAATGTTATGTGTTAGAGATAGATACTGACGCAATCAAATTCCTGCACTACAAGTTACTGAGCAACCCAGCTTTTCTACTGTACAAAAAAAAAATAAGTCACTTGCAAAATAGAGATAAGCACGATTTACATGAGCCAGCGTATTTAATAGTATTAAATTAATCATTGTGCAAATATTGAGCTAATATTGAGATAATACTAGCTTTTTTGCCCATTGCAGGCAACCAATTGGTAAAGTGTATGAAGCTATGCCTGTGAGTATGTGCCCACAAATATATTAATATATGTACGTTTGAATTTGGATGAAGCAAGGAGTGCGTGCCTACATTTGTAGGATTTTGCCCGTTACAGTCAATTAATTGGGAAAAGTGTTAAGTGATTTGATGTTTGAATCCAGTAGTGTTTGCCTACACAAAAGGGTAAAGAGAGTTAACTGCTCAACTTTGTACATCGGCTACTGAGCCACTTCAGTCGCTCGGGTCAAAGTCTCCAGTATGAGCCTTATCTCGCAAAAAGGAGCCTAGGAGCTTATTGCTCAATTTTTCACTGTTTGTTCTCCTTTTTCTGTCATCTATCTATTTCTATCATCTGTCAATGGAATGAAAGTGAAAATATGAGGATCGAAGAAGAAAGCACCGCAGACTTATTATGAGCTATTTGTTAGTTACCCTGTGACCATCGTTTGTCCACACGCCCTGCTGCACCACACCGAACTCGCCAACGCCCAGCTCCTTGTTGATGGTGATGCTCTCGGCAGGAATGATGTGCTTGTTGGGCGTGCCGGGAGAGCGACTGTCGGGCGCCTCCGTCAGCAATTCGGGCACGCGCTCCTCCGACAGCGCTCCCAGCCACCCCGAGTGCTCGTCCTTCTTGCCCGGCCCCAGGAGTCTCTTGATGCGCGACAGGTAGTTCTGCGGGTAGTACTTGGTGAAGAACTTCTTGAGGCGCCGCTGCTCGGGGCGGGACATGCCCAGCAGCGTCAGGTCCTCGTCCGTCACATACTTCAGCTGCGACGTCTTCAGGATCTTCAGGTCCGTCCTGCAAACAGAGCGAGAGCATGTCAATAGGCTGACTCACTCATATTCAGGAGCATGCCGTCTATCGAGGCACATACGCACTACCTACGCAATCTTATTCGCATAAAAGTATTAATTCTAATAAAATTATTGATTATGAATTAACTAAGAATCGCATGCTGCATCAACCGCATTACTAAAAGGAAGGAAAGGCAAGAACCAAGCCTGTAAAATGATGTACATGCCATAGTGATATGATGCCATCATTCAATTCAAAAATATACATGTGTATATTGTTTGTGTTAGTGTCGAAAAATGCCGTGCCTTTTAGTTAAATGAAGCAATCAATCAAATCTGTTGGTACCTAGGTTACCTAATTAGTACCCTTTTACAAACAAAAATTAATGTAATAATTATCATATTTCATGTTTGTTTTCTTTTCAAATATTATATACAACCAAACTTGGTTAAACGATCACAGCAATAACAAGTTCACAGCTGTAATGAGCAATTACCAAATGATATTTTAGTTCAGGTTTATCTTCTTATAATTGTTAGCCGTTATAACTAGGATGATTCATTGATATACCATGCAAATAATTTTATAATTGGGAATTATTTAAGAATTATTCTCGATGGAAGTAATAACAAAGGGGCGGTATAGCATTGCGGTTAGCTGCATTGCACGCGGCGGCTGCTGCTGGGAATTTTCTATCTCGTTAGGAACAGATTCATATTTGTGATTTGTGACAAGTGAGAACAAGTGATACAATATGCACAAGCTAGTGATAACATGTCAAACAATTTTGTGAAATTTTTCTTGGAAGCCTCAAACTAGTTGATGTTAGTTATAATGCGTTGATTGTTTTGAGGAACAAATTGAGAAGCATGAAAGCAAAACCTTTAAAACAATCATTGATTATAAATTTTATTAAAAAAAAAAGTTTATTTTTCTTATACATTCGTGAATATATTGATAGTAGAGGCAGGTCGGTAGATAGTTTTTAAACTCCTATTTTCGATATAATGAATAATGGCTATAAGGAGCTAAATTTAGTCGGTCCCCTCTTGCTCATTATAATCAAGTTTGACTGTTTTCAGTAATTGGCTCATATTATGCTTTTTTGAAGCGGTTATTTGGATAATCCCAACCAACATCAGCTAGAGTCAGCAGCTTTATTAGTATAAAACTTACTGCAACTGTGATAATTTTTTTATTATCAATTAATTCACTATGTTTCCTACTGCCTACCCTGATTAAAAACTCTGTAGGTACGCGCCACTGATGACATTGCAAATCCCCTATGAGGCATAAAGAATTATATTTGCTCAGTGACTATATGCACCTTCTGTTATTAGATTATTATGTGTGTGCTTCTTAAACAAATGTTAAAAATAATAATTAGTCGGTCTGTTTACAGGTGTATTTAGAATGGCGTATTAAATATACACATTGTGGCGTGCATTCCTTGTGTAACTGTTGATTTTGTATTATTATATTGGCGATAAAATGAGCTATTTGTTTTCTTGTTACTATTCTACTTTCAGACTTACTTTATTTGATCATAGTAATGATGGAGCTCCGCTTCTATCAAGAAATCAAACAGGCTAATCCCCAGATCTGGAACAATAGAAATCAGAGTCAATTGTGTTCATTCAACAGTTATGTTCATAATATTATAAAATAAAATCGTTTGAAATATTGTGCAGCTGTTGAAATTATGTGACAGACAAATTTTTGTCACGTTTCCCATCACAAACTAAACAAAAATATTTATAAAGAAAACTGTGTAACTACTTATTACAAAGCAATTATGATTGATCATCAGTTTGTTAGCATGACTAGAAACCTTACACACCCATTATCCGGTGCTCAAAGGTAAGGAATACAAGGGGGGCGCAGTTAGATGTACATACCCAGGAACACATCAGATTGCTGAGAATCCAAATTAACAAAACAAATCGAGAAGAAATTAATCAGTTCCATTATAAGAAGGGGTTAGATAAAGGGGAAAAGCGAACTAAACAGGAGTAGAAAAGAAAAAGAAAGGAAAGGGCACATCCCCTAGACACAAGCACAAGGGCAGTGTTTGTAAGTGGTCATGACATGTATAGGGTGCATATAGATGCATCCAATCAATAGTGCTGCACATGGGCAGTTGTACCGGGCCGCATCCATTTCCTACTTTAGTTAATAGCAACTTCTCACCCATATTGCCGAAGAACACGAGCCATCCACTGCACTTAACTATTTATAATTAAAACGGCTATTGGTAAATTTTTGTTATTGGTGGCCACGGTTACTACGAATAATTTTTAGAAAAAAACTTTAGATTCGCCTTAATTACTATAAAAGGAAACTTTTTGCATCACGGCTAGAGGAAAAAAAAGCATTTTAATTTTCAATTGCGTAAAATTTTTCTTCACTTCACTTCGCGAACCGATACGTCATTAAACCGCCGCCTGCCGCTGTCACTACTGTTATGTTGGTATCCCTGATACAAACAAGAGTATGCATACGACTGTAGCCGACTTCGTGGGATACATGAAAAGGCGCGTAATTGTGAAAAACGGAATAAATAATATAATGTAAACGAACCTCTAATCAGAATCACTTCAGAGTCTAGCTGAGGCACTGGAATCATGGAGGTTTGTGTAACATGGTTTGTGATACAAAAGAAAGTGCCCCCTTCGTAGCGCCTGCTCGCGTCAAGGCAAGAAAAACATCGCAGTTTTCAAGTTGTTTAGCGGCTACGCTAGGTTTGTGTAACATGGTTTGTGATACAAAAGAAAGTGCCCCCTTCGTAGCGCCTGCTCGCGTCAAGGCAAGAAAAACATCCCAGTTTTCAAGTTGTTTAGCGGCTACGCTAGGTTTGTGTAACATGGTTTGTGATACAAAAGAAAGTGCTCCCTTCGTAGCGCCTGCTCGCGTCAAGGCAAGAAAAACATCCCAGTTTTCAAGTTGTTTAGCGGCTACGCTAGGTTTGTGTAACATGGTTTGTGATACAAAAGAAAGTGCCCCCTTCGTAGCGCCTGCTCGCGTCAAGGCAAGAAAAACATCCCAGTTTTCAAGTTGTTTAGCGGCTACGCTAGGTTTGTGTAACATGGTTTGTGATACAAAAGAAAGTGCCCCCTTCGTAGCGCCTGCTCGCGTCAAGGCAAGAAAAACATCCCAGTTTTCAAGTTGTTTAGCGGCTACGCTAGGTTTGTGTAACATGGTTTGTGATACAAAAGAAAGTGCTCCCTTCGTAGCGCCTGCTCGCGTCAAGGCAAGAAAAACATCCCAGTTTTCAAGTTGTTTAGCGGCTACGCTAGGTTTGTGTAACATGGTTTGTGATACAAAAGAAAGTGCCCCCTTCGTAGCGCCTGCTCGCGTCAAGGCAAGAAAAACATCCCAGTTTTCAAGTAGTTTAGCGGCTACGCTAGGTTTGTGTAACATGGTTTGTGATACAAAAGTGAATGTATTTTTTTATAAAAAAAATACGATTTATTTGGGTTGATTTATCGAAATCCATCGTCAAATGGCGGTGCCACGGAAACATCTTACTCTCCCCTTATTTCCAGTATTCGCCAAACTAGTGCTCAAAACAGATTTTTAGGTAAAGCTTTTAACATAAAAAAATGAATGCAAAAAAACGTGCCTGAAGGTCTTTATTCATTTTACTGTATTTTATTTCCAGAATTTCGCCAAACTAGTACTTACCTAATTTGCATAGATTGCGTAGTAGTGTCATTTCTAGCTCCTCGTTATGTTGCGGTAATATATCGGGTATACCAACATAACAAAATGACAGCGGTAGGCGGCGGTTTAATGACATATCGGTTCGCGAAGTGAAGTGAAATTTTACGCAATTAAAAATTAAAATGCTTTTTTTTCCTCTAGCCGTGATGCAAAAAGTTTCCTTTTATAGTGATTAAGGCGAATCTAAAGTTTTTTTCTAAAAATTATTCGTAACAACCGTGGCCACCAATAACAAAAAATTACCCGGCTATTTTCGGAGGAATACGTTCGCGGAACAAGACACCGTCAAACTTCAAACCATATTGAACAAAGACTTTTCTAAAGCCAGCAACTGAACGTAATAACTGATCGTTCACAAAATAAACACGGCTTCCTACATCAAAATAAAATAAATGCCACAAAACATTAAACGCCGAACGTCAAAACATAAATCCTCCGGAGACTTCCATTTTTACATTCCTGCCATATTCCTGCGAAGCAAGATGAAGATTGTTGTTCCAAAATAAACACAAAACGAACGGCTTCATAGAAACTGTTATTTTTGCTCAGAATGCTGAGAAAACCGGGGTTGGATGTGGCGCGGCGCATTTCATTCTATTTCGCTTTCTTTAGTATTTTTATGTATTTCATACTCAATAAATCTTTTACGTTTTTGATTATGATGGAAAGTGTAAAAAATTTATAAAATAATAAGTAGATCTTAAGCTTTTTTTTAATTTTAAAAACGTTAAAATATTTGGTAAATGTTTATTACTCCGCTTACCGGATAATACGGAATTCGAATTTCGATACACGGATACACACGGATAATACGGAGCGGAACATTTCCTTTGCCGCCATTTCTTTGGATTTGATATTTGCGATTTTTTTCAATCTAAATACGCACGAATTACTTAGGTTACCCAGCCTAAGAACCTAATAACCTATTTCGTGCACGTAAATAGTTGTATATTGTAGTAATTGAAGTTGTATAAGTCCCGTTTCACTTGGCCAAACGTGGCTGTCAAATACTTCGCGTAAGTGAAATAATCTTATAAAATTGAAATATAAAATGCATGTTTTTTCGTCTCCCCCGACATAAATACTCAATTTTTGTAATAATAAAGCAAAATCTAACTGTTTGAATAAAAAATATTCCGTATTAACCAGTAGGCGGAGTATGAAACTATTAATAAATATTTAATGTCATTTGTTTTTGGTAGAGTTATATTTCTTTTTAATTTTTCTCACCTCATCCATCTCTCGAAATTGTATTATTAAAATTAATTTCCGCAAGTATTTTAGTTTTTGTAGGCCACGGCCTACATAATAATTGTTTTTTTTTCTCTTTTATGTACCTACTTGTGTAAATATGTATTTTTACTCTCTTCCCCACATCGATAATATAAAAATTAATGTTTGTTTGTTTGTTCGCACCTTATGCGCGGCCGTAGCGTTCATCCGATTGCGATGAAACTTTGGGAATATGATGTGCGTATACCCGGGATGGCTATAGGATAGTGAGCTCTGGCATTATGAAATTATTTCCTATACTATTCTTACGATCGCGATTAAAATTTCATCCGATTGCTATTAATTTTTTTTTAATTGTTGTGAACATGCCCGTGAATACTTCTATATACACACTGGTGAGCTCTGGCATGATGAAATTTGCATAAGAAAAATTAAATAGGTCACGCGAGTTGTTGGATGTATTTTAAATGGGTGTATTTTATGGAGTTAGACGGCAGGGAAAAAAAGGCTGGGGGAAGGGTGTGTGGGAGGGTCGGTTGGGGAATTAAGGAGGGGGCTTCGGGGGGTGGGGGAGACGAGAGAGAGGGAAGTCGAAGAAGTTGAAACTGAATGCGTGAGGGGGGGGGGGGAGTTCACGAGAAAGGGGAGAACGAGAGAGTGGAGGGGGAACGCGGAAAGGTGATAAGGGAACGCGGGATGGGAAGGGAACGCGGAAGGGGAGGAGGAAGAGGAGTCGGAGAGGAACAGGGACGAATGGGAAATGACACAAAGGGAGAAACAATTTATTTATTTAATTGGCAGTGCTACGCATGCCGGTTATCAGCTAGTCCTGGAATAAAATATTATCATTATTATTACTATGACAGCTGTTTCGGCGTCTGTCTACATTATCCATGGTTAAGTTAAGTGAATGATGACGATGACAAATTGTCTGCCTAGAAAAGGCCCGAAGAAGTCGATCTAGAGAATGGTATATTTATGGGTTAGACCACATTCGACTTGTTTGAATGTTTTTATTTACCCGTAGCCTATTTTTATATTTATGATGTTTCAAAATTTTAGATTTCTTAGGTGATCCGCACACTGAAGGGACTGAAACAAAACTAAAACTGGCTTGTTGCTATGGTTTCCAGCCAAACTTTCTACTCGCTTTTACGATTTCAATAATTACCTCAACTTGTTTAACTATAGACGAAGAACAATCAGCTGTTATGTCGAGTCGCGAGTCAGTGTCTGCGTTGCCATGGACAACGGGTTTTTGAGAAGTCGTGTAGTGTGCGGTCCATAAGGCGCTCCGCTGACGAGGCAACTGAAAACAAACTAAAACCAGCTGGTTTCTATGCCTTGATTGGTCAAAAAGCTTGTTTAATCATAGATGAAGAACAATCAGCTGACAGCTGGCAACTAGCAACGGCCGGCCACGGCAATCAGCAGTGACAGTCGCGAGTCACCGCTTGCGTTACCATTAACAACGGGGTTTTGTGTGATTGTGAAGTGTGCGGGCCATCACATTGTCATACAAATACAGTTGGCAGTTGAGAGTTTTCAGTTGCCTTAGTGGGCGGAGGCGCTAATTGTAAACTGATTTTTTTTCAGTTGCCTCGTGAGCGGAGGCAGTTACCATTTCACCGATTTATAATTATTAAAATATTTAAAGTCATTGGTTTTTCGTAGAATTCCATTCATTTAAATTATTGTGATAATTTAAATCCTTATATTGGAAATCTAGGAAAATTTCGGTCTGAAATCTAAGGAAATATAATATAATATATTTATATATATATATATATATACCATACCATGCCATCACTGCACCGACCTATCAATTTGATTTAGTTCTGCCAATATTTGCATGTAAAGTCTAATTAAATTATCAATCTCACATTATCCGTTTCCTCCTTCCTACAACATGCTGCATGGAGGGTCTTTTTGAGGAAAGGAAGGAGTGAACACGAGTCTCTTCTTGGTCTAGGTCTTGAAGAGACCCATGTTCACTCCTTCCTCTCCCCAAAAGACCCTCCAAGCAGCATATTCAAATTATTTTCCTCAAGGCCTCCTGTGTAGTTAATATAAAAAATAAAAATTTTAAAAATCGGTAAGTTGAAGACAAATTGTGTATGTATTTGATAAGTGTTGCGGTTGGCTTCTTTGATCTTCAGTTGTTCTTTGATGATTTTTTCGAAAATTTTCTTGGTTCACAATAATTATGGTGCACAATCAAAAAAAAAATTGTTAAACATCTCCAAATAGTTTTTTTTTTGTACTAGACATTAGACATGGGCAGATTTATTCACAGTAGTGAATCGATTCAGTCTGATCCCCTCGGCCTTTTGATCTGATTCCTTTCATTCGATCCTTTAATTCATAAAATTCCCAAAAAAAAAAATATATATATATATATATATATATATTTATATATAGATATATATATATAATAATAAAATAAAAAAAATTAGACACTGATCGACGAAAACCACGACGACGGGGTTTTGAATTTTTTAATGTGATGTTATGACAGCAAAACCGATAGAAAAATGTATTTTTATAAGTAGTTATATCCAGAATATAATAAATCAAATAAATCATCAAATTAAACAGTTTTACAATTTTTATTATATTTATTTTAAACTTAAAATAGTTCCGCTTCGTCAGATCGAATATAAAACGCATTCTACCCAAATTACGCAGGGCTCGAAATCGGAAGTTTTCGACCTACGATGTAACTAAATTGACGGCTCGGCCCACGGGGAAATCGCACTGCACTCCCAAACGGATTTGCGGCAGGCATTGAGAATGAATTGTATCTTTTGAGCAGTGTCTTGTGTCTTGCCTGGGACTTGTGACTGGGAAATAAATTGACGGTTCCGCTGCGCGGGAACTAACGACGAACCGATTCGCAGCGGTCGTTAAGGATTGGATTAGGAACTTCCGACTAGCAAGTGTCTTTTGACTTGCTGTGACCTAATTTACTTGCGTTCCGCGAACCTAACGACTCACTTCAGCAGAGGCAGTACATACTCGATCATGGGAGCGGGATTTGAAAAGAGGCGATCATACTAATTCGCTCATTCGTTGAATTAGTGGAACAGAAGTGACAAAGAGATTGGGTTTGACCGCTTCGGTCCGGACTGACGTGTAGGACTGTGACGACACAACTGAATAAGGAATACATTTATTAATTCAATGAATGAGTGGGACATATGGGACTGTAAAAGAGAGGTGCGTTGTTCGGAACTCGGAACTAATTCGTTCGACTCGCAACGTTTTGTCGCCTGGGCTGGAGGTGTGGGGACTCTCTGACCTATGGGTTTTCGGCGCGGGATATACTATACGTGATAGAGGTAGTACAATGCATATAGCACATTACCTCCGGTATCTTCGCGGCGCGCGCTTATAGGTAACTTATCCGCGCAGTAAACATACAGAATAATATTAAATAAAATTTCTACGAAGCATTAAAATATGTAAATCGTTAACATAAAATATTTTTTTAATGTAAAATAAATAGAAATAAAAATATGGTGCCGTTTAAAAAATCTGTAAGGAATGAAGATTTAATTCCTTCTGAAAATGAGAATCAGATCGAGTGTGTTACAAGATTGAATTGATTCATTCAAATCATTCATTCAATTTTGCCCACGTCTACTAGACATGTTTGTTATAATTTTGTCATTGTATTTTCATTGGGTCCGTCTGGGCTAGAATCGGAGGGTAAGAGGCCACTTGCATGGATTTCGTAATGACTTGGAAAAAATCGTGTGGATAATAATAATAATAAGCATTTGTATAGCGCAGTTTTGTGATGTTTCACTTCAAGTGCGCTTAACTATAACAAAATTTAAAAATAATCCTACAGTGCTCCTTAAAGTCCTTACAAAGTATTGAAAAGTAATTTTAAATAAAGAATATACAGTATACGAGTATACAAGACAATAACAAGGGAACAAAATTAACAATAAGAGTGCTGTTATAGCATAGGACAATATTAGTAAAAAGTAACGGTGCTATTATAGCACAGGACAAAACAAATACATTAAAACTAAAATATAGTATAAAACAGGCGCAAAAATAAGAATCATTCTGAGTGGAAATTAAAAACATTTAAAAAAACATAAAAATACGTATTTCGGATAGATATTTCTACTAAGATTACGGAAATGTTACAAAATTTTTTAGAAACTTACAGTTTTTTTTTAAACCAAATAAATAAATCCGTTTTTTTGGGCTCGTGACGTCACTACATTAAAATGTCCCTTCTACGATAATATTAAATTAATTTTGTAAAATTCCACACTGGTCTTTTAATTTATAATATAGCAACACTTTGATTTCCGGCGAAGATTTGAATTTGATATTTCGGTCATATTTTTTCTGACCGTACAAATACTACAAATATTTCCGTTGTGCAATAAAATCCAAATAATTGGGGTATTTGTGAACGTATCCGAAAAATAAAAACTGTTTTCGAAAGGTGATAAAATAGGCTTTCAAATTTTATTATTAGAAATAACCATGTCTTTTTTTAAATATAATTTATTTCAATGCGAACTTTAGCAAAGTTTTAAAAATGGCTCACCTTACGTTTTTTCTGACTAGAATTACTGATAATGAGAAAAACCAAAAACACATAAATATTATATTAGGAAAATGAATTTTAAACGTTACTGTGACCTCAATTTTTTGTCATTTCATGGAAAGATAATTAATAAAAAAATTCCCAAAGTTTCAAATTTATTTTTCCATGTGCTGTCAGAAACTTTGGACTCATAAAAGTGTACATTTTAATATTTTTTTGGTTAACTTTAAGACTTGAATATATAGCGTGTTGTATTTTCTTTCCAAAACAGTTTAGATCATACTTGATAGACACTATGATAGTAAGGGAGAAACAACAATAATAGGTACGAGAGTACCTTCGACCGCGAAATTTTAATAACAAGATATTGAACCCCAATAATTTCGAATTACATTGGCACCTCTTTTCTCAGTCGTGTTATTATTGTACAAATACAAAAAAACATGGAGCGAGACATCAATCTCCAATTAATAGTTAAGATTTCAACCTGAATAATATAATATTACTGACATCGACCGACATGTTGACGCATAAATAATAAATAAACCAATCCTGTTGACGTTGTGCTTTCTAGAAAAAAAACAATTTTCTGAAGTAAAATGTTGAAAAGTGAGGTTAACTAAAATTTGGAAATAGTGGCAATGGAAACAATAATACCGGTTTACTTCTCGGTAATGTATATTCCAGAAAATTCCAATTGTCGACAGTCAACCCTCAGGTCAGCAGCATCATCAGCTGTCGGAAGGATGAAGGAACCAAAGAGCACACCAGATACTAAATTCGGTGAGCGTGCTTTCGGAGTGTCAGGACTTAAAGCATGGAATGGACTGCCACATGAGTTAATAATGATCACAGACTCGGCGGAATTTAGAACTAAACTAAAAACTCACCTTTTCAGACAATTGTATCCGTAGTCAAAAACCTTTCACCTTCACCTTTATAGCCTGCACCACGACATTGTAAATAACTAATTGTGTACAAATATAAGCAAATTCTTATTTGTAAGCTTTTCTAAAAGTCATTTCATAAAAATTCTCTAGTCATAAATTCAAATTAAATAGTCACTCAACTTTTTGGCACTTATCTTCTTAATTATGTAATATCAAGAGTGATGGACGTAGCAAATATAAAGTCATGCAAAGTCCAGAGTTTTAAATATATAGTTTATATATCTTCATTCGTATATATCTTCGTTCAAAGCCGTGTCTTCTCCAAGCATAAACTTTCTAATTAAAGTGTATTTATCGGAAGTGACCTGCCAGGTAAACTTGTTTTCGGTGTCTATCTGATATTATTAATAAACTAGCGTATATACGGTTGAAATTTAAGAACCAATCTTCGAGTACATCTCTGACGCCGCACCTTAAGCAAAACCATTTTCATACATGAAGTTTGTTACAAAGCTACTGTCGTGTCGCCCGCCGCACAGGGCCTAGCAGCTAAAACCTATAGGTTTTCAACTGTTAGTTTGTAACTTGATAGAGCCTAAGAATTCATATTAAATTGTAAAATACCATCTAATTATTATCTTTATTATTATTTACAATTCTCTTTTTTCAAAGGTAGACAACATTCCCATGTTATCCATAACCTAGTGATAAGTTTTTTAATCTTTCTTTTTCAGAAGAGCGTTCCTTTAACAGTGAAACAGATGCCGGTAGCTCGTTCCACATACGGCTCGTATGTGGAACGAGCTAACGACTAACACAAAAACATGTTTTGTTATAAGGTGTTTGTTCTAAAAGTAATGCGAAATTTAGTTGTTTTAAGAATTTAATTGGTACTCTGTACAAAACACTTTAGCATTCACTCTATACAATACATAATAAATATATATAATCAACACTTAATTATTATAAATACATACCTACTTATTTTCTTATTCATATTCAATTATTGAAAATAAATACAATAAAGACCCGTTAAATTTGGCAGTGAACCATAATTATTATTTCTATACTAGGTTTAAAAATTTAACAACAAAAAAAAGCTATAATAATTCTATATTACATACTTTTTTGGATTTAGCGTAGTATAATATTTAGGATGCGGGAATGGGTACTGCCGTCTTTGGAACCATTTATTGGATAACCAATACCTCTACCATAGGTCACCCCAAGTGCCAAGATTTATCTGCCCACCTATTGCTTGGCAACAAAGATTAAGGATCGAGAGAGACTGGTTGCGAGAGGTTTTTTGACCTCTCCAGCCGTACACTCTCGACATATCGCCTTACACCGCAATTGGAGATGGATTCGTATGTCAGTCACTCTTAGACACACTGACTCCCCCAGATTCCTACCATGTTGTAAGCAAAGCACTGACACTGAATATTTAAAGTGAGGCTCGGTTGTGGTTCGTTTGTCTCACTTACCAATGACATGGGCGGTACTATTTCTCCCAATCTCCTGAGCTATTGCTTTTCAAAAGTACTATAATTTTATTGTGAGCAAATCTACATGCTAAAAAGTTTGTCGCATCAACTGTGTAAGGCTTTCATTTGCGCGTGTGCAAAGGAATTATGTTTTAGATATATGTAATATTTTGGTCTGCACTGTAAGCAGCCTAGATAATATTTTATGTTTTATTATAATATATCGAGCCATAATTGACATAGCAGCGTAAGTACTGATTAGTAAATTGTATAGGAAAAGGTTTTTCGATAGTTGTATTATCAGAAATAATGATACAATTATTTAAATATTTCAGTAGTCGAGATAGTAGCGGTAACGCTGTTTTGCTATAACTCTGACAGATTTTTTTTCTTCAGAAATGTCGCATAAGACATTTTGAATAGATAATTTGTTTTACAAATTTTTATCATGTAATCAAGACAGGTCCTAAAAAGCTATTCCTTTTTATTTTAAGTACCAACAAAAGCGCATAATAAAAATAAATTCTTCATTCATTACTGCGGGCCGCACATAAGGGCGCCGCATGCGTCCCGCGGGTTGGCGAGGGCTGAACTATTACAACACATACGAGCACTTAAATATTTGTATTTTTTTACAAAAATTGTGTTTGCTTTTAAAAGTAATATTTTTTAATTATCTTGCTTGTATCTAGCCACATACAAGTAAAATTAAGGTAAATATTATTTTATCTCTAGTTATCTAGGAACGTGAACAAGAATTGGCTATAGACTGTAATGCCATTTCCACCAGCTTATGCATTTGAGCTTATTGAGTCTCTGCACAAAAAAATATTACTTTGTATTAGTTACCTTAATAATACAATTACATTGTAACAGTAATTTATTTACTCACACTTTAAAGAGTAGGTTTATGGACATGAAAAAGTTCTGATAATTGTTAGAAAAGAAATCTTCAATAGGAACATTCTTATTAAATAATTTGCATTAATACTTTTTGTACTAGTATTCAAATACCTAACACAAGTTTATATGCTAAAAGGCACAGCTACTAAAACAGTGGCAGGCATATGAGATAGAACTGTAATATTTTTGTCGCTTACGTAATAGGCAGCATTTTGTTAAAAATTGCAATTTGACAAAAAAATGTTTCATACGCTGTATTTTCGATTATGGCTTGATATATTATGTTTTATAATAATATAATAAGATATTTAGAAAAGTAATATGTTCTAACTTTAACAACTTTCTTCTTCTTAAGTCGATTCCTCATTGCTGATGATCATAAGCCTCACTCCCATTTCCCTGATAGTTGAGGCTCTTTTACTCCTCACAGGCGGCACTCGATTTTCCACTTTGCCAGTGATTGGAGTCCTCAGTTTAAAGTAACTAAACAAGCTCTAGACACAGTTGACAGCCTGTCATGGATGCCTTACTCTTCCAGAATGGACATATTAGTGAGCCTGGCTGTCCATGGAATCCTGAGCATTTTTCTCCAGCACCACATTTCGAGGGTGTCTATCTGTTTACTTTTGCTGGCTCTAAATATCCATGTTTCTACACCGTGTAGTAATTTGAGGAAAATCATTGCAAGGGCGACAACTTTACTATTCAAAATATTTTATAAACACCTTTATATTATTATCAAAGATAAATAAATATACATTTTGGCATTTTACAAGGTATGATTTGATCCTTGTTTAACATTCCTGCAAGAAGAAGAGCTGGGGAAAAGACAGTGAATCCTCATTTTATTAGTTTTCAGATTAATCAAAAAGGTGAATTATATTTTTTGAATAATTGAGAATTATGGTGTGTCAGTACCTTCAAAGGCCATACATATTATATAACTGCCTTTGGTTCATTAAGAGGGTTGACACTGGCTTGCCCAAGCTCCTCATTCTACAATAATAAATATAATAAGAAATAATTCAACAAGGAATATTAATTTAAATATTTAGCATTTCACTTCTGAGTATTGCCATCATGAGTGCAGTTTTGGCTAATATGTATATTATAATAATATGTCTACCCTACTACTGCTTTTTAAAAGTAAAATATTTATTACATGTATGTATCGATATGTCAAATCCCAGCACTATAAAGAATGGGAGAGGGCATCCGGAATGAGATAATCCAAAGCTCTCATAAAAGGACCGGACCCTGGACGAACCAGGAAACTACTCGACATGGACAGAAACTTGCTGAGTTAACTGGTAGGACCATTAACGGGACACTGCCATCTCAGGAGACACATGCAGATATTGGGAGAGGAAAAGACCAATATATGCAAAAAATGTGAAGAGGATGAAGAGACTTCAATATGTGCCTATGTCCCTCTTTATTATTATATATCCATTACTCTATTAATATATCCCTTCCTATCCCCCCCCCTAACCTATGGTGCCAATGTCCTGTCCTGGTGGGAACTAGGCTCAGAAACCTGGGGAGACATACACTAGAACGGAACAAAAAGGGACTGGGTCGTTATTAAAGGATCGAGGTAAAATGGGAGATAGCTAAATGCTCAGGGAACTGCTTGTAAACCGTCTCCGCCTTTAAAATATATATTACAAGTAAAATGTAAGTAGTAACAAATTATCATATTCAATTAATTTAATATAATATTGCAAGTTAACTACATACTTTAAATATATTGAAATATTCTTACTGCCGTTGTTGTAAACCTTATCCACTTGTATTGAATTCATTATATCTATTATTATTTTATACATTAAGCATAATCTGGCACAAAAGAATAAACACTATAAAAATACTTACTTAATATTTACTAATAACAATAATGGTGTACATAAATATTTTTTATTTGTTAAATTTTTGCCAAAATGGCTTCTCACTGATAAAGTATTTTACTTAGTCAAATTGCAGACTAAAATTTGTGCATAATATTTGTCCAACAAAGTAACGAAGGCGGGTCTCTCGGTAAAGTAACAGTAGGAGAGGAGGATGTCACACTATTGTTCTCTTGACTCTATCAACTACTGTATATCTAGAAATTAATAGTTTTTTTATTTACTTAAAAATAACTGAAATTGCTTCATCAATTCATAACAAGGTGCTTTTTCAAAAATAAAAGGCCTCGCTTGTGGCCAGGTACTATTACAGGTGCGATGCAAGAAAGTTGATTAAAGGTAAATACATACTTGGTTGATGTATGTATGCTACACTACGCTTAACAATATCTGGACTACTTAGCACCCTTACATTTTCTATGGAAATATATGCTTCAGAATCACACTGGCTACACGTTGCGATACATGTGGCCAGTGTGATTTTAAAGCAAATATTTTAATAGAAAATGTGTGTTGCTAAGTAGTCCAGATATTGTTATGCAAAGCGGAGCGTACGTACGTCAACCCAGTATGAGTGTACCTTATTTTGTGTAGCCTTCATGAATTCCCAACCAATGTAAGTTATGATTTGAGATTTTCACGGCCAAACGTATTATGCCGTGTTGTGCTACCTCCTTCTTTAGCCAACACTTCGGTCAGCATTGCAGTGACCATCATCACGGCAAATCTCTGATTGAAGATTGTTGTCCCACCCATGTATCCCGTGTTCAATTCCTCGGCTGGCTATGTCCTCCATCACAACTATACTGTTATACTGTAATACCAGTATAATCATATATAATACTCTTAAAGGATTGACTTTGGCAACACAGTATAGCATCTACATATATATAAGTACACACTTCGTCACAATCTTCCATTACACATCTGCCCTGATGACGGACACTGCAATACTGTCTGAAATGTTGGCCAAATAAAGAGATAGCACAACCCGGCATACCCCAAAAACAAATCACGATAATGTTATTATAAATTTATAAACTTTTTGATTGCAGCCGCCATTACAAAAAGTCTGCTTTGTAGAAAGAGTTGACTGCTCCCTACGCAGTTATTTTAATTTCCATGATTTTATATTTATTTCTACCGAATTTCTGTTGTTAATTTATATATATATTGGAGCAATAAATAATAATTTTTTGATTAGATATGTTTGAAAAATCCCTCCTCTCTTTCTGTGTAGATTCTGACACTCCTCTTACATAAAGTCTATTCTGATCCTTTCTTATTTTCTAAATACTCTAAATATAAGCATGATTTTTTTTACCCTATATTTTTTAAACTTTTCTTTGCTTAAATTATAAATAATAGTGTTTAATGGAATAATATCAATTTTTTATTAGAACTACTATCTTTTAATAACTTTTGAAGGTGATTCCCATCGATTGACAAAATACGACGTTAAATAAGAGGTGGCAGTAGCCTAATTGGTAAGGCGTTTGTCCTGGTAAGACGAGAAGTTATGGGTTCGAGTCCCAGTTGCGACTGTTATCTTTTATTTTTCTGTGTCTTACATCTTACAACAGTGTCTTGTATTGTTCATATTTTCATTTAGATTATTAACGTTATCTATCTTCTTCTTCAACGAATAATTTGTAGACTATTGAATAATTTTGGAATTGTTGTCAAAGAATAATAAGTTATTCAGAAGTGACAGTTGGGACAGTGAAGTGCATGACTTGCTTGTTGCGGTTGGATGAATGCAAGACGGTGAATGGTTAGTTAGTGACATTGAGTGTGAACGAGTTGGGCGCGCCACCAGTCGCGGACGTCGTGCACGGCGGGTGGCAAGCGCGGCCGCTCCTCTGCGCCGGCTCCGGGACTCGCCTCCCCTTCCGAGCTGCCTCCTCCTCCCCCACCTCCCCCACGGGCGCACGCCAGCTTGCCTGTAGACGGGGCTGAAAACAATTACAAATTTATGCTATGTAGTACATATATATTGTTAGCAACGTATTTGAATATTGCCACCAGAGGTACTGCTAGCGCCTCTGGCGGCCAACTGGGAAACTACTACTGCCCCTGCGTCGGTAAAGAAGGGATTGACACCGTGGGTTTGCAAGACTGCTCGGACCTGCAACTGACACGGCTACCAACTGCGCGGGCTGAGGCAACTGCTGGGGCTGGAATTTGAATGGCGAGATCAGCGAGATGTAGTCTTGTCGAGATTGGATATTATTATTGTCATTTACCGTGGAGACAATATATTTCATTATAAACATCTACTTAGCGTTTCATTATTGCTAACATCAGAAGTGGGATTCGTAAAAGCAAGTGTCAGCTTTCATTTCATTCGCCTGACTTTGTTGTGTAAACATACAGCCGCCATTACGGATTACGGCGTCGGTCGAGTTTTTGTTTGTTTTGATACCGGTGATTTTGTTACCTGTTAACAATTTGTGTATCAGCGTGAAATATTTGGACTTCTATTGTGAATTTACGTAAAAATGCCGCGTAATTTCTGTGATGACAGATGTATGCGCTTGATGACGAAGGAATTCGTGGGGTGGAATTATTTTCCCGCGAAATTGCGCATTGATGAATGCATCATTGAAGATTTTAATATGGTGCTTGAAAATTCATCTGTGATTCAATGGATTTGCCGAGAAGACTCTCCCTTTCGTATTTAACCTCGTGGGTCTAACTTGATCGAAGACATTAACAAATAATGTCAACATGGCTGTCAAACAAAGTCGCTGGCTTGTGTGCCGGGCGCGTGGCCTAAAATCTGAAATACGAAGTGACTCGAGGAAGGTGACTTGATGGCCAGCAGGGAGAAGATGGATTACTCTTGATAGCCGTTTGGCGGAATGTTCGAAACCTCAAAATGTCTCGAAATTATGATGCTCAAAGTTGATACTGCGTTGACAGAGTCTGATCTTGGTGCTAAAAAGCTTACCTAGCTGCTAAAAGGATGACCAATTCGGTGATTTAACTATGGACATCGCAGATGCCATGCAAAAACTAAAAGGAAATACTTGTGCTAAAATTAAAATACCTTTTATGTGTGGCGATAAGGAGTTGCACTTATGTCGACTATCATGTCGAGTTACAATCATGTCGACTATCTGAGTCGAAACCCTGTGTTATGGTTCGAAGTGTTTTGATCTGGTTCGGAGATAATCGAAGCGATTCGAGATTGTTTGAAATGGTTCAGATATAATCGAAATGAATCGAGGTTGTTTGAAAGATATTCGAAATGGTTAACATCTAGAAATTTCAGGTGTGACGTTTTTTTTGGATTCATCACAATGTGAGTAAACATGAAGGTGTTTATCAGACACTGGCTGCCGTCCGGGACAAATACTTGTTTCCGTGGGTGAGGAATGTTATTACAAAATATGTGACAAACGATTCTAAATGTTTGGATGGAAAAAGTGATACTGGCTGATGTAAGCCCGGGATTTTATAAAATGGAGATATGTTTTGCTGTTGCATTGAGCATGTAGATCGATTTATTATGATCTTTTGTGAAGAGTGTGGACGGAATGCAGCATGTTATTGCTCTCCAGGATGGCTTCACGAAAAACTGTCGATTGGAAGCGATGGCAGAAACAAATACGAAAGGTGTCATCTAGACGCTTTCGGCGATGGTGTACCTTTATGGAGTGCCATGGAAGCTTTTGATAAGTATCAAAGGCGGCAGATGAAATGGTTCAACTCGAACCGATTCATAATCGAGAGACGGACCTTATGGTCGTACGTGCTTAGACACGGAAGCTTTTGATAAGTATCAAAGGCGGCAGATGAAACGGTTCAACTCGAACCGATTCATAATTGAATGGCAGACCTTATGGTTATACGTGCTGAGACACGGGTGCTTTTGATGAGTATCAAAGGCGGCAGATGAAACGGTTCAACTCGAACCGATTCATAATTGAATGGCAGACCTTATGGTTATACGTGCTGAGACACGGGTGCTTTTGATGAGTATCAAAGGCGGTAGATGAAATAGTTCAACTCGAACCGATTCATAATCTCACGTTGGCTGGTGGGAGGCAGAACCTTCGGGTTATTCGTGCTGAAGCAGCACGGTGTATGTAAACAATCTCACGTTGACTGGTGAGAGGCAGAACATTCTTGTTATTCGTGCTGAAGCAGTACGGTGTATATAAATAATCTCACATTGGCTGGTGAGAGGCAGAACCTTCGGGTTATTCGTGCTGAAGCAGTACGGTGTATATAAATAATCTCACATTGGCTGGTAAGAGGCAGAACCTTCGGGTTATTCGTGCTGAAGCAGCACGGTGTATATAAATAATCTCACAATGACTAGTGAGAGGCAGAAAATTCTTGTTATTCGTGCTGAAGAAGCACGGTGTATATAAATAATCTCACATTGGCCGGTGAGAGGCAGAAGCAGTTATACGTGACAAAGCACGGTGTTGATAAATAATCTCACGTTGGCTGGTGAGAGGCATAACCTCCGGGTTATATGTGCTGAAGCACGGTGTGGCTAAATACTCTCACGTTGGCTGGTGAGACGCAGGACTTCAACGTCGAACATGTTGAGTCATGGGAACTTTTTGATGAATATCCAAAGGTGGCAGATGAAACGTTTCCACTCGAAACGATTCATGAAACCCTCATGTCGTGTTGGCGACATGGCGATCAGGATCTCCAAAGGAATTCCTGGATGCAAAAAGGTTAAAAGACTGGATTCGAAGCTTGCCTTATAATGTGGTTGAAGTTTTGCTGAACGATCGTCTTAAAGTGTTGGGTACCAGACCCAACGGAAGCACTCGTATAAGAGTGACGGTAACATATTTATGAAAATATGAGGAAATGGACAGCTGAACAAATTTCTGTAATGGTCAGGAAGGGCGAACAGTGTGATCTGATTGTCATTAACATTGTAGGGTTGAATAAATTTCAACCCATCTAATAAATTTTTTTTATTTTTTATTTTTAGCTTCCTGCTTTGAGGTCAAAGCAGTGGTCAGTATGGCCGTGTTAGCAACGTATTTGAATATTGCCACCAGAGGTACTGCTAGCGCCTCTGGCGGCCAACTGGGAAACTACTACTGCCCCTGCGTCGGTAAAGAAGGGATTGACACCGTGGGTTTGCAAGACTGCTCGGACCTGCAACTGACACGGCTACCAACTGCGCGGGCTGAGGCAACTGCTGGGGCTGGAATTTGAATGGCGAGATCAGCGAGATGTAGTCTTGTCGAGATTGGATATTATTATTGTCATTTACCGTGGAGACAATATATTTCATTATAAACATCTACTTAGCGTTTCATTATTGCTAACAATATGAAGAGTGATGAATGTGATGACCGTGGCCGGTTTCACATTGAGTTCTGGACTCCAGTATATGGATCCAGATTCCTTTGGGGTGGTACTCCAATAATAGATCGTAGGTAGACGATAACGTTTATTAAGAGATTATGTACAGGGTTCCTTCTTAGGAAGTCTGAAGGCAAAGAGGACGAATGGACAACAAACAAACCTTTTATGCCTTACTCATGCTGTCTCATTCATGCACGCATGTCTCTTTCATACCGCAAGACATACGTTCATCACATCCCTCCACACTTAAATCCGTAGACAGGTACACAACATGATGATGATAATATTATTTACAATACATACAATATTCCAATATTTACAGTGTAATTCATTATCATGTTGAGTCGAAAGCTGAATCCTGTCTTCATTGACTCATCTGTGTGTCCGTGGTCGTAATCTATCCTTCCAGTTTCCCGACGTGGAAGCCACCGGTTCACTGGAGCTGGAAGTAAGAGGAGAATCACCCATTAGATTGTCATCCGACATAAAGCCGGAGACATCGTACTCATCTGACGATAATCTCCTAGTCTCAGACGCGATTAAAGGATTGCTGGGGTTATTTTCCCATGATACACACAATTTAGACAACTGATCAAAATGCCTTTTCCAATACATAAGTTTACCTTTTAAATTTACCTCAATTATATAAAGTTTTTTTCCTATTTTTTTATGTATCTTCCCTGAAACCCATTTATCATTGTTTTGGTCTCTAAAATCTCTTACCATTACTTTTTGATTTATCGAAAAACCCAACGATTCTTTATTATTTCTTTTATAATAATATTTCTGATTTTCCTGACATTTAGACATTTTAATTTTAGTTTCTTTATTAATTCTATTATCCTTATCTCTCCCCCCTCTCGGTACAAAACTGTTTAAGTTAGACCTTAGTTTTCTTCCAAACATTACAACTGCAGGTTCTAAACCAGTTGTACAGTGTGGTGAATTTCTGTAATCCACTAGAAAATTTCCTAATTTTTCATCGTAACCTGACTGAAACTTATTTCCTATCATCATTTTTTTCAAAAAATTTTTACAATTTTTCACGGCGTTTTCAGCTAACCCGTTCGATTGTGGATGATTTACCGTAGTAGTTAAATGTTTGATGCTATTCATCTCACAAAACTCTTTGAAGTCCGCTGACATGAAGGCGGCTCCATTATCTGACACTATTGTCTGTACACTCCCGAAATAACTAAATAAATTTCTTAATATTTTAATAGTATTATACGAATTTGGAGAATTTACCTCCACACAGTCTAACCATTTTGAGGTTGAGTCAATAATCACAAAAAAATATTTATTTGCAATGGGACCTGCATAATCAATATGCACCCTACTCCATATCTCTTCAGTTATGGGCCACGGAGTCAATTCGCTTTTTGGTTGAGATGGTTGAACCTCTGAACAAATTTCGCATCCTCTCGCTAAAAGTTCAATTTCTCCATCTATTCCTGGCCACCAAAAATACCCCCTGGCTAACCCTTTCATCTTAGCTATGCCCAGATGAGATCTATGCAATAAGTTTAAAAAAATTTCTCTTAAACTTACTGGGATTATTAGCCTATTATTCCAAAAAAAACAATCATCAATTATAGATAATTCATTCCGTTTACTCCAGTAAATCCATTTTGAATCATCCTTGTTAATTTTATTTGGCCACCCTCTTCTGAGATAATGTTTAATTTCCAATAAAATTTTATCCGTATTTGATTCCGATTTAATCTCCTCGACATCTATTGGTATATCTCTGTTATTTTTGAATAAACTTAGAATTTGAGTATCAAAGACATTCTCTTTTAGTTTCAGATGTATTTTATTTTTATTGAATCTACCCAGTTTATCCGAAAAAACCTCCGGGAATTTTCGAATTAATTTATCTACTTCACTTCTATCATTCTCAACTACATTTTGAGAAAAAATTTCACTTCCCTCCTGGGATGAAGTAGATTGTAACCCCGTAAATCCAATATTAAACTTTTTGATAAAGTCACGACCTAGAACAGTAGTTGTTCCATTTTTTACTACGCAAAATTCTAACATTTCCCTATAACCGTTATAATCAACTGTTAATAAAATACAACCCAATAAATTTAACTTACAGTTAGCATAACCCGTCAAGGTTAAATCCTTTGTTTTTAAATCCAACTTATTGAAGTGTTTAACGTAATCTATCTCTTTTAAAATCGAGACTGCTGCACCTGTATCCAGTAAACCATTTAGTTCAACATTATTCACTAAGATTTTGCACAAAATTGGCTCACAATGCACTTCATTTATACACAACAGTTCCTGCGTATTTACAAACACTGAAGAAATATCTTTATACTTTAAACCGCGACATATTTTACTTATGTGACCTTTGCCTTTGCATTTATAACAAATCACGTTTTTAAATTTACAATTAACTGATTCGTGATAATTACCACAATGTTTACACTTCGTTCGGTCTAATGATTTCGGTCTGAACGATGTAACATTCTTGTCCGTAAGTCTAGAAAAATGTCTACCCGCCGTATTTTTTTTTTGTGACAAATCGATCTGCCTATTTTTAGAAATCATATCTACACTTTCCGTTTTAATTTGCTTATTAATTACATCGAACGAATCCATTGCAATAGCACATTCTAAAACCTTTTTTAATGAAAAGTTTTCAGCCTCGACAAATAATTTTTCTTTAGTACGACCAATTCGAAGACCAGTGATAAAAACATCTTTTAAATTATGTTCAAGTCTGTCTTCGAATTTGCAAAATCTAACTAGATTTCGTAAACGCGCTATGAAGTCATTAACTGATTCTGAAACCTTTTGTTTCGTAGCGAAAAAAATTTCACGTTCCTTGAACACATTTCTTTTAATACCTATATGATTTTCGAGTAATAACAATAAATTTTCTACCGTGAAATCTGTAATTTTTTTTGGAAAACACAAATTTATTAATAAATTTATTGTCTCTGTGTGCAAATGGGATATAAAAACCGCTCTCTTTTTTACATCCGACGTTATTTTGTCATCATTGACTAGGATGAACTGCTCGTACTGTAAGACGAATGTCTCCAGCTGGTCTCTCAAATGACAAAACCTGGGCAGTTCTCCTCCTTCCATCTTCACACAGATGCAATCAATGAAAAAAAACAGAAAATTTTACAAACAGCACTCAACTCACGACTCTGATGTCTTGATGCTGTCCGATCTCGCCCTTCCGCGAACCGTCTTCTGCTCCTGAACCCTGGTCGTCCTTCTAAGCGCCTTCCTTGAGGTCTGCGCCCGGTTCCTGGTCTTCTCTTGAAGACCCAGACTTCTGAATCCACGCCTTACGCGAATGCTCCTCCAGGTTCTCGGCACTGAATCACCATATATAGGATGCTGCTGCTCTTGCTTCCTCCTTGCTCCGCAATGATGTGGAGTCGTGATCTGACCCGATCACTCGTTGACCCCTGTAGCTTCAATCTCGGTCTTTTTCGGCTGCCCAAATGTGAGAATTAGGCTGCTCCGTGGTTCCCTTTTTCGGCTGCGCCAAATGTGATAATTTGGCTGCTCCGCGGTTCCTTTTTTCGGCTGCGCCAAATGTGATGACCGTGGCCGGTTTCACATTGAGTTCTGGACTCCAGTATATGGATCCAGATTCCTTTGGGGTGGTACTCCAATAATAGATCGTAGGTAGACGATAACGTTTATTAAGAGATTATGTACAGGGTTCCTTCTTAGGAAGTCTGAAGGCAAAGAGGACGAATGGACAACAAACAAACCTTTTATGCCTTATATATGGGAGTGTTATCTGGAATCCACATTATTTAAAATATTCTAAAAGTATTGAATCTGTGCAAAAGAAATTCCTAAGACTGTTATCATTTAAACTTGGATTTAATGCCTTACTCCAATCTTATGAGGAACGACTACATCACTTTAATTTTATAACATTGGAAAAAAGAAGGAAATTTACTGACTTGATATGTTTATATAAAATTATTCGTGATAAACTTCTTACCACTCATTGTCTGAGCAATATTCATATTAAAGTCCCTAATAGACGTAATTTAAGGAGTCAAAATTTATTCCATATTGAAAGATTTAATAACAATATCGCATACTTCAATCCTCTGTCTCGAATGTGTCGTCTATACAATACAATTGAATGTGACCTTATAGATATCTTTGCAAACAGTCTCGCATATTTTAAAAAACAAATTAACAATCTTCTACCATGATACGTCTATTGTTTTATCATTATATCTTTCCTTTATCTTTTTATATCTTCTCTTTCTCTGTACACTTTCTGTATTTTGTATCTCATGTTATATATATATTTTTATTATTATTATTATTATCTGTCATTTTCACTACTAGCATCACCGCCTAGTAACAACTAAACCTTGATTACGCATGCTGTGAACATTTTTAATTGGAGTGTTAATATCTGTGCTCATCCCAACGCAATAATATTAATGTAATACTTGTTAACACTCTGTAAATGTTTCAAACAATAAATAAATAAATAAATAAATAAATAAATGCCTTACTCATGCTGTCTCATTCATGCACGCATGTCTCTTTCATACCGCAAGACATACGTTCATCACAATGAATTTAATGATTCTCAGAATAAAAGATGTTTAATTATTAACCTTTAAAAGAATATGGCCACACCTTTAACATATGTAAAAAAAAATATGCCTAAAGGAATATGGACGCCAACGGTGCAGCGATGTTAGCAGAAATTTTGTTATCAATATAGGATTAATTTATATTTATACATATAAAAATATTTTTGGTAAAAACATCTCACACTTTTGAACCCTTTTTCCTCTCAGAAACTCACTCTCTTAGAGGTTAATTTAAAAACATATTTAATTTCGATTGTCATTATAAAATGCTTATCAAATATATAATTTTTTTATTATTTGTACTGTGGATAAGTTTGTGCGTAAAATCTGGTACAATAAACTCAAATTTTCTTTGAATGCGCTTTGGAGAGCGCTTCTGAATGACAGAACGGTTTTGAAATCAACCGTTATTCTGTCTCGAGTGTCGTTTGTAATAACTTCGTACTTCATACACACATCTAGAAAAGGACCAGGAATCAATTATACTCGGCCATTTCCTCAATCATTACACCGAATCAGCACGGATTTATGAAAGGTAGGTCTACAACATCCAACCTCACCCTTTTCATTAACTTCTTGCTTAGCAAGATGGACGATAAGGAGCAGGTCGATGCTATGTATACAGACTTCTCAAAGGCCTTTGACCGCATAATTCACTCAACCCTTTTGAAAAAACTCATCCAACTTGGTATACACGGTGACCTGTTTAGATGGATTGAGTCCTAAATTGGCAATCGTAATCAATGGCGTCTTCTCAAAGTTTTTAGAGATAATATCTGGTGTCCCGCTAGGTTCTCTAATGCAAGGTTGTTCAATATTTATATAAACGACATCGAATCATGCTTTCAAAACTTCGAATATAAGCTGTACGCTGACGCCATGAAAATATTCAAAGTTGTGAATTCTCTAACTGTGACTTAGATAGGCTTTGCGAGTACTGTAAAGTTAACTGTTTAGATATAAATGTTTCGAAATGTCATACTATTACATTCACCAGAAATAAACATATAATTAAGTACACTTATTCACTCCACAATAAACCTGTCATCTCTAAAACGGATTGTAAAGGTCTTGGTGTTTACCTTGATAGCAAACTTATATTTAATAAGCACATCGACTCAATCGTTCACAGGTCATACAAAATGCTTGGCTTTGTTCTTCGTATAAGTAAAGTTTTTGGTAACCCACGTTCAATAGTAATGCTATACTTTGCATTAGTCAGAAGTACACTGGAATACGCGTCGCCAATATGGAATCCGCAGTATAAAGTATACATTTTTATAGCATCGAACACATTCAAAACAGATTTATAAAATATCTTACCTTCAAATTCAACAATAACTTTGAATTTACGTTTCAAACTTTGCAACAAAGGCGGGCACTAGCTGATTTAACATTTATACACAGAATTTTAAATAATAATATCGACTGTACCGAACTACTATCCTTAATTAATTTCAATATACCTTTAAGACGTACACGACATACTGCACTGTTCCACATGCTTAATTACAAAATAAATGCAGCAACTAATTCGCCAATCAACCGTGCTCTTCATACATTCAATAATATTTGCCTAAATTCTAACATTGATATTTTCTCCGATTCACTGCCCAAATTTAAAAAGAGCATCATGTCAATGATATAAACATGTCAATTATATAAACTATTCAATGCGCATACACTTCTCACACCTACAAACATATCTCACATACACTCACGCGCATTTACACTACGCACATCACCCGGTAATTACAAATAAAGGCCGGTCTCTTGCGACCAATTTCACAAACAATACCTCAAACATTACCATAAACATGGGGCAGGGCCACAACGTTTGTGGTTTTCCATGGGCTACGGAAAGTAAAAACATTGTGGCCCCGACTTAACTATCCATAAAGTGTGTAAACATTTTCGTCGGAGGAGACGCCGCTTAAGACATTCAAAGAAACATATCGTAGGTACCCACCATGAAATATCATTTATTTTAATATCTGTAAACTGTATCATCACTGTAACCAATGTACTGTTGGTTTCTGTAATATAAAATATATAAAATTTTAAAAAAATCTAACTTCCGTATTTCCAACTTTTCTGATTACAACGTTTTTGTAAATTTGGGTGCTTAATAAAAGTTAATCTTTTCAAATATTAAATATCTTTATTTTAAATGCATCCTAATTTAGCTTCCGCATCCTCTTATTAGACCAGTGCTCACGTACGCAGCTGAGACATGGGTACTAACTAAGAGGAACAAGCGAGCATTGGACGTTTTTGAAAGGAAAATTTTGAGGCGTATCTTCGGACCGGTTCTAGAAAATGGATTTTGGCGTAGACGTTACAACGATGAACTCTATACTCTGTTTAAGGAACCAAACATGACAAAATTTATAAATTTGGGAAGACTTCGGTGGCTGGGTCATGTGGAGAGAATGACAGAGCATCAAGCACCAAAGTTCCTGCTAAAATCTAGACCTGTAGGGCGAAGGAGCCTGGGAGGGCCAAAATTAAGATGGAGCGACAACGTCCTCAAAGACCTATGTACCTCGGAGCTTCCAAACTGGAGAGAGCTGGTACTAAACAGAGATGAGTGGAGGAAGACTCTTGAGGAGGCCAAGACCCACCATGGGTTGTAGAGCCAATTGTGATGATGATGTGATCCTTTAGCAACAACATCACACGTTAACATTACATCCGCGTTAAATACATACAGCCTTCTAATAATATGTTTTTGTGAAACACAAACCTTGTGGTCTTTTGGAGCTGGTAGGGTGAGGGTCACTTAAAGTTGGCTGCAGAAATTTTCTTCCTTGACTGCCAGCACTATCAGATCTAAAATATTTCATAAAAACTTTTAGTAAAAAATATTTTTATAATACATGCACACAAATTAAATTTTTCACTTAGATTCACACTTGTGTTATGTATTACACATTGTGCAATGAATTTTTGTTATTTATTTTTGGGGTGTTATGCCGTGTTGCGCTACCTCCTTTTTTTGCTAATGTTTCAGACAATGTTACAGTGTCCATCATCATGGCAGATGTGTGATGGCAGGGCAGATGATGGACACTGTAACGTTGTCCGAAATGTTGGCTAAAGAAGGAGGTAGCGCAAAACGGCATAACACCCCAAAAATAAATAACAAAAATACTTTTGGCCGTGAAAATCATAAATCATAAAATTCAATGAACTTTTAATTAAAAATTGAATCTACATACTTATAAGTAGGTACCAAAATAATTTAGTAATAAACAATTCTATATTCAAAATGGGAATTTCTTTTTTATGTTTGACAGATGCCTTGATGCTTATATAAAACTATTCTGGGGAAAATACTACTACTTTTATAAAAAAATATATAAACACATGGTAAACTTTCGATCGAACTGGACACGCTTATTACGAAGATACTTTGTTTGGCGGCCAGCTGTCAGTTTGATATGTTGGTATTCCCGACAGTACTAGGAGCTAGATGCTAGATGATCGTCGCCGACTTCATGCGAAACATAATTGGCGCGTATAAAAACACTAAATAATTCATTTATAATAATAAATATTTTTTTAAAAAAACCTTTAGATTCACCTTAATTACTGTAAAAGACAACTTTTTGCATTCGGGGAAGTGGAAAATATTGCAATTAAAATTTCCGTTAATTAAAAATTTACTGCCGCGTACGAGAGCGCGATGCCGCGATATTTGGCGGCCCGATATAATACCGTAATATAACGAGGAGCTAGAAATATGTCACTACTAGACAATCTATACGAATTAGGTAAGCACTAGTTTGGCGAAATTCTGGAAATAAAATACTGTAAATTGAATAAAGACCTTCAGGCACGTTTTTTTTTTACATTAAATTTTTTAATGTTAAAAGGTTTACCTAAAAATCTGTTTTTAGCACTAGTTTGGCGAATACTGGAAATAAGGGGGGAGTACGATTTCCGTGGCGCCGACATTTGACGATGGATTTTGATAAATTGATCCAAAATAAATCGAAAATGAAGAATAATTGGATATCTTGCTTCGTTTCGAGATATCGACACTATGAAGTTTTTTAGTGATTTAATAAAAAAATACATTCATTTTTGTATCACAAACCATGTAACACAAACCTAGCGTAGCCGCTAAACTACTTGAAAACTGGGATGTTTTTCTTGCCTTGACGCGAGCAGGCGCTATAAAGGGGCACTTTCTTTTGTATCACAAACCATGTTACACAAACCTAGCGTAGCCCCTAAACTACTTGAAAACTGGGATGTTTTTCTTGCTTTGACGCGAGCAGGCGCTATAAAGGGGGCACTTTCTTTTGTATCACAAACCATGTTACACAAACCTAGCGTAGCCCCTAAACTACTTTAAAACTGTCATGTTTGTGTAAAAGGTTTGTGATACAAAAGAAAGTGCCCCCTTCGTAGCGCCTGCTCGCGTCAAGGCAAGGAAAACATCCCAGTTTTCAAGTAGTTTAGCGGCTACGCTAGGTTTGTGTAACATGGTTTGTGATACAAAAGAAAGTGCCCCCTTCGTAGCGCCTGCTCGCGTCAAGGCAAGGAAAACATCCCAGTTTTCAAGTAGTTTAGCGGCTACGCTAGGTTTGTGTAACATGGTTTGTGATACAAAAGAAAGTGCCCCCTTCGTAGCGCCTGCTCGCGTCAAGGCAAGGAAAACATCCCAGTTTTCAAGTAGTTTAGCGGCTACGCTAGGTTTGTCTAACATGGTTTGTGATACAAAAGAAAGTGCCCCCTTCGTAGCGCCTGCTCGCGTCAAGGCAAGAAAAACATCCCAGTTTTCAAGTAGTTTAGCGGCTACGCTAGGTTTGTGTAACATGGTTTGTGATACAAAAGAAAGTGCCCCCTTCGTAGCGCCTGCTCGCGTCAAGGCAAGGAAAACATCCCAGTTTTCAAGTAGTTTAGCGGCTACGCTAGGTTTGTGTAACATGGTTTGTGATACAAAAGAAAGTGCCCCCTTCGTAGCGCCTGCTCGCGTCAAGGCAAGGAAAACATCCCAGTTTTCAAGTAGTTTAGCGGCTACGCTAGGTTTGTCTAACATGGTTTGTGATACAAAAGAAAGTGCCCCCTTCGTAGCGCCTGCTCGCGTCAAGGCAAGAAAAACATCCCAGTTTTCAAGTAGTTTAGCGGCTACGCTAGGTTTGTGTAACATGGTTTGTGATACAAAAGAAAGTGCCCCCTTCGTAGCGCCTGCTCGCGTCAAGGCAAGGAAAACATCCCAGTTTTCAAGTAGTTTAGCGGCTACGCTAGGTTTGTGTAACATGGTTTGTGATACAAAAGAAAGTGCCCCCTTCGTAGCGCCTGCTCGCGTCAAGGCAAGGAAAACATACCAGTTTTCAAGTAGTTTAGCGGCTACGCTAGGTTTGTCTAACATGGTTTGTGATACAAAAGAAAGTGCCCCCTTCGTAGCGCCTGCTCGCGTCAAGGCAAGAAAAACATCCCAGTTTTCAAGTAGTTTAGCGGCTACGCTAGGTTTGTGTAACATGGTTTGTGATACAAAAGAAAGTGCCCCCTTCGTAGCGCCTGCTCGCGTCAAGGCAAGGAAAACATCCCAGTTTTCAAGTAGTTTAGCGGCTACGCTAGGTTTGTGTAACATGGTTTGTGATACAAAAGAAAGTGCCCCCTTCGTAGCGCCTGCTCGCGTCAAGGCAAGGAAAACATCCCAGTTTTCAAGTAGTTTAGCGGCTACGCTAGGTTTGTCTAACATGGTTTGTGATACAAAAGAAAGTGCCCCCTTCGTAGCGCCTGCTCGCGTCAAGGCAAGAAAAACATCCCAGTTTTCAAGTAGTTTAGCGGCTACGCTAGGTTTGTGTAACATGGTTTGTGATACAAAAGAAAGTGCCCCCTTCGTAGCGCCTGCTCGCGTCAAGGCAAGGAAAACATCCCAGTTTTCAAGTAGTTTAGCGGCTACGCTAGGTTTGTGTAACATGGTTTGTGATACAAAAGAAAGTGCCCCCTTCGTAGCGCCTGCTCGCGTCAAGGCAAGGAAAACATCCCAGTTTTCAAGTAGTTTAGCGGCTACGCTAGGTTTGTGTAACATGGTTTGTGATACAAAAGAAAGTGCCCCCTTCGTAGCGCCTGCTCGCGTCAAGGCAAGGAAAACATCCCAGTTTTCAAGTAGTTTAGCGGCTACGCTAGGTTTGTCTAACATGGTTTGTGATACAAAAGAAAGTGCCCCCTTCGTAGCGCCTGCTCGCGTCAAGGCAAGAAAAACATCCCAGTTTTCAAGTAGTTTAGCGGCTACGCTAGGTTTGTGTAACATGGTTTGTGATACAAAAGAAAGTGCCCCCTTCGTAGCGCCTGCTCGCGTCAAGGCAAGGAAAACATCCCAGTTTTCAAGTAGTTTAGCGGCTACGCTAGGTTTGTGTAACATGGTTTGTGATACAAAAGAAAGTGCCCCCTTCGTAGCGCCTGCTCGCGTCAAGGCAAGGAAAACATCCCAGTTTTCAAGTAGTTTAGCGGCTACGCTAGGTTTGTCTAACATGGTTTGTGATACAAAAGAAAGTGCCCCCTTCGTAGCGCCTGCTCGCGTCAAGGCAAGAAAAACATCCCAGTTTTCAAGTAGTTTAGCGGCTACGCTAGGTTTGTGTAACATGGTTTGTGATACAAAAGAAAGTGCCCCCTTCGTAGCGCCTGCTCGCGTCAAGGCAAGGAAAACATCCCAGTTTTCAAGTAGTTTAGCGGCTACGCTAGGTTTGTCTAACATGGTTTGTGATACAAAAGAAAGTGCCCCCTTCGTAGCGCCTGCTCGCGTCAAGGCAAGAAAAACATCCCAGTTTTCAAGTAGTTTAGCGGCTACGCTAGGTTTGTGTAACATGGTTTGTGATACAAAAGAAAGTGCCCCCTTCGTAGCGCCTGCTCGCGTCAAGGCAAGAAAAACATCCCAGTTTTCAAGTAGTTTAGCGGCTACGCTAGGTTTGTGTAACATGGTTTGTGATACAAAAGAAAGTGCCCCCTTCGTAGCGCCTGCTCGCGTCAAGGCAAGGAAAACATCCCAGTTTTCAAGTAGTTTAGCGGCTACGCTAGGTTTGTGTAACATGGTTTGTGATACAAAAGAAAGTGCCCCCTTCGTAGCGCCTGCTCGCGTCAAGGCAAGGAAAACATCCCAGTTTTCAAGTAGTTTAGCGGCTACGCTAGGTTTGTCTAACATGGTTTGTGATACAAAAGAAAGTGCCCCCTTCGTAGCGCCTGCTCGCGTCAAGGCAAGAAAAACATCCCAGTTTTCAAGTAGTTTAGCGGCTACGCTAGGTTTGTGTAACATGGTTTGTGATACAAAAGAAAGTGCCCCCTTCGTAGCGCCTGCTCGCGTCAAGGCAAGGAAAACATCCCAGTTTTCAAGTAGTTTAGCGGCTACGCTAGGTTTGTCTAACATGGTTTGTGATACAAAAGAAAGTGCCCCCTTCGTAGCGCCTGCTCGCGTCAAGGCAAGAAAAACATCCCAGTTTTCAAGTAGTTTAGCGGCTACGCTAGGTTTGTGTAACATGGTTTGTGATACAAAAGAAAGTGCCCCCTTCGTAGCGCCTGCTCGCGTCAAGGCAAGGAAAACATCCCAGTTTTCAAGTAGTTTAGCGGCTACGCTAGGTTTGTCTAACATGGTTTGTGATACAAAAGAAAGTGCCCCCTTCGTAGCGCCTGCTCGCGTCAAGGCAAGAAAAACATCCCAGTTTTCAAGTAGTTTAGCGGCTACGCTAGGTTTGTGTAACATGGTTTGTGATACAAAAGAAAGTGCCCCCTTCGTAGCGCCTGCTCGCGTCAAGGCAAGGAAAACATCCCAGTTTTCAAGTAGTTTAGCGGCTACGCTAGGTTTGTCTAACATGGTTTGTGATACAAAAGAAAGTGCCCCCTTCGTAGCGCCTGCTCGCGTCAAGGCAAGAAAAACATCCCAGTTTTCAAGTAGTTTAGCGGCTACGCTAGGTTTGTGTAACATGGTTTGTGATACAAAAGAAAGTGCCCCCTTCGTAGCGCCTGCTCGCGTCAAGGCAAGGAAAACATCCCAGTTTTCAAGTAGTTTAGCGGCTACGCTAGGTTTGTGTAACATGGTTTGTGATACAAAAGAAAGTGCCCCCTTCGTAGCGCCTGCTCGCGTCAAGGCAAGGAAAACATCCCAGTTTTCAAGTAGTTTAGCGGCTACGCTAGGTTTGTCTAACATGGTTTGTGATACAAAAGAAAGTGCCCCCTTCGTAGCGCCTGCTCGCGTCAAGGCAAGAAAAACATCCCAGTTTTCAAGTAGTTTAGCGGCTACGCTAGGTTTGTGTAACATGGTTTGTGATACAAAAGAAAGTGCCCCCTTCGTAGCGCCTGCTCGCGTCAAGGCAAGGAAAACATCCCAGTTTTCAAGTAGTTTAGCGGCTACGCTAGGTTTGTCTAACATGGTTTGTGATACAAAAGAAAGTGCCCCCTTCGTAGCGCCTGCTCGCGTCAAGGCAAGAAAAACATCCCAGTTTTCAAGTAGTTTAGCGGCTACGCTAGGTTTGTGTAACATGGTTTGTGATACAAAAGAAAGTGCCCCCTTCGTAGCGCCTGCTCGCGTCAAGGCAAGGAAAACATCCCAGTTTTCAAGTAGTTTAGCGGCTACGCTAGGTTTGTCTAACATGGTTTGTGATACAAAAGAAAGTGCCCCCTTCGTAGCGCCTGCTCGCGTCAAGGCAAGAAAAACATCCCAGTTTTCAAGTAGTTTAGCGGCTACGCTAGGTTTGTGTAACATGGTTTGTGATACAAAAATGAATGTTTTGACTAGTTTTTTTTATTCAATTATATAAATTTATTTTTAGTCATTTAATTTAATAGGAAACATGAACTGTATGTAATATAGTGTTATCGATGCTTTAATATATGTAAAAAAGTTTACTACAATCGAAAAACGTACTTAAAACACCAAAAAAATTATTAAATTAATTAATTCACTTTCAAAGTTGTTTGAAAATTCAAATATCAAAACCGAGTCATCATTGACTGGCGACATTGTGACGTCACACCGTACTCCCGTCCCGAGTTCGAGCTGTTTGGTAAAAAAAAGTGTGATTGTTCCCTATTGTTTCTAGCCGTTCTGACTGTGAAATGATTCTGATTAGAGGTTTGTTTACATTATATTATTATAAATGAATTATTTAGTGTTTTTATACGCGCCAATTATGTTTCGCATGAAGTCGGCGACGATCATCTAGCATCTAGCTCCTAGTTCTGTCGGGAATACCAACATATCAAACTGACAGCTGGCCGCCAAACAAAGTATCTTCGTAATAAGCGTGTCCAGTTCGATCGTAAGATGTTACAATTTTCAAAATCATAATTTAGCAAAAAAAAGTAAGTTATTACGATAATAGAATCAGCTGGCGCATGGTGAAAATTTAACATCAGCAAACAACTGGTCAATAGAGTGAAGAAACATTACTGAGACGATGTGCATATTTTCCAGTGGACATTCTGTAGCAGCCTGTCCGTATATGTACATATTCTTTGAATGTCTATCCTTTTCATAAGTGGTGCTACATTTTTGATTCGATTAGTATGAGTATATAAAGTAACAAATTTTTTTGTGTCATTGATAGATGTCGTAATTTTTCAAGTTTACTAACATTCGATATGTAAATTTCTTCTTTTGAAATAAATAATTAAATACTTTCAATTTCACAAATCTTAATAATGAATTGAATTTTCACGGGTCTGCGCCAGTATTTAATAATTTCAATAAGTTTTGGGGCGTTTTATTTACCTGCTAAGTCCCTGGCTGGCCCCAGTGACTACAGGCCCCGGTTTCTTCCCGGCCCGAAGTCCCGGGCGAACATTAGTGGAGGTAGGAAGTTCCGTATAAGACCCGATGGTGATAGCTGATCCTGACTGCTGCTCGTGATGCTGAATGTTATCCATATTGCCCTGGAAAAACCACAAAATTTCAGACAATTTGACATTCAAGTCAATTCAATTTATGTATTCTTTCAAAACATTAAAATTTTATACACAAATAAGTTTTTTAAAAACATTTAAAAGAGTATTACAAGCTGTACAAAGCCTTAAAGGCAGCTTCACTAGCGCTAAATATGTTGATATCCAAATTAATTCTGTTCAACAGCAAGATTGCTCTCTCGACCGGCATGACCATTGGCAATTTAGTCCTGCAGGCCGGGAAATATAACAGTCTATGCTGTTGGTGGCGAAGATAACCATTGGAAACATAGAAATTAAGATAGCCGAGTTTTCAAACCATCTAAGAATCAATCTGAAGAAATGCGTAGCAATGTGTACATCATCCCTTCAACCCCCCATCAACCCGCAGACGGTTCATTCCGAGCATACCCAAAAGAAAGCGGGTATAGAGTCATGGAGCTTTACTCCCTCAGGTAGAGATATCTCAGAAATTTCTTCTGAACTCCCTCCAACATGAGGGAATATTTTACTTGGTGTGGACTCCAAATTGCTGATCTACTTTCACTCAACTAAGTCTACTCCTTACTAAGGAATTGAATAGAATTATGAGAACCCGGGTATCTCTAAAATTCCTTGCAGTGCGCAAAACAAAGCCCAGCATTCTCATTTAAGTGCTACAAGCCATTTCAATATGAGCATGAAATGTCAGCCTACTATCAAACATATTCCAAGATCCTTCATGGTGGAGATACATTTTAAACTTCGGGAGTCATACCAGGTATGACACGCCCTTGTGAATGACAAAATTAAATATTTAGATACATCAATCTGGGTGGGCAGAAATGTGGGAGTCAGCTGACCATGAGTGACATATGAATCCGTTCCTCCCACTACGGTTTAAGACATTGGGTCGAGAGAGTCCAGCTGGAGAGGTAAAAGGGTAACCCTCAACCGGCATCTCCCTCAGCTGGTGGGCAGACACACCCGCAACCAAAATCTGAACAAACCTCACCTCCGTGAACTCGGGCAGCCCTGCTAAATCACCAAACTTAGCTCAAACTTGGGGTGACCTATGGCAGAGGTGTTAAATGTACTATGAATGGTTCTCGGTGCGATGATACCAAAAATTTAATAAAATTGCAATATTATCAATCGTACCTTATTTCCTGAATCAACTCGAGCTAAAACAACTTGATCGTCAGCTTCTAAGGCAGCTTGAATTTCATTGGTGGCCCGAAGTCCGGCCATCAAACTAGATTGTTGTTTCTGAAATCATGCAAGGAAAGATACCATATATTTTTATTTCTGCTTTGAATATGTACGTAAGGACAATGTCTCATTTTGTGTAAACTCACACTCGTTGCCCGAATCTTCTTCAAACATCCCTCGAGCCATGTTCTGATGGTTTGCTTGGCCACTTCTTCCTCTATTAAATATTCAAATTCCTCTCTTGCTAACAGTTCTTCAAGCTGCAGAGCCTTTCTGATATCAACGGACCGGTAAGACAACATACTGGAACAAAAACATTTTAGAATAAGTTCAACATCCAGAATAACACATTGAGGAATGGTATGCATGTTTTGGCTCTAAGTGTCCATGTTTCCACACTGTAAGGACTCTTAGAGCCAGCGAAAGAAAGCGGATAGACGCCCTTGAAATGTGGTGCTGGAGAAAAATGCTTAGGATTCTAGATGGACAAATGCGTCTCTTCTGGAAGAGCTAGGCATCAACAATAGGCTTTCAACTATCTGCCTACATCGTATCTTAAGATACTTTGGGCACGTTGCTCGCCAAACTGAGGACTCCAAATTGAAGAAACTCGTAGTTACTGGCAAAATAGAAGGCCGAAGAAGTAGAGGAAGGTCACCAATAAACCAAGTATAATTGGCGTCTGGTTCACGCAGCGCGAGGATTGGAGGAGCCTTGTCCATCATGGGAATTAGAGTAGGGGTCACAATCCTTAGCAATGAGGAAAAGACTTAAGAAAATGCCTATATTGGCATTGGTAGTGCATAGTTGCAAGCATATTTCAATAGTCTATATAATAACAGAAAGAAAAAATGTACTATCTTCAGGAGAACTGCATCACCACCCTATTGGGGGACACTGTGAGTCCAAGTTAGTGGAAAGACACACGGCAGTGGTTCATTTTACAAGTGTGCCGTTTTACACAAAAATATATATTAGAATCTTTATTCAAGAGTCAACTTACTTTATAACATCATGAAAGGTGACATCTTCGCCATTATGAAGTTTTTCTAATTCGTAGCACATATATTTAAAAAGAAGCCTGTCCTTTTGTGGGTCGCACTCGAGCCTGCCTTTTAGCAGTCGTAATATAAACTTTACCTGAAACAAATAATTTAATTTAGAATGATTGAAAACCAATGTTGTGATGATACCTACCTAGATATATTAGAGCACTTCTCGAAATTAGAAAAGGATAGGAGGATAGACGAAGGACGCTAGATTACTCTTGATTAAACACATTCAAATTACATACAGTCATGTGGTTGACATAGTGTGGCAAAATCAGGAAGTTAGTTTACAGTTTCAAAATGCATGTTGACACTTCCGTTTGACACCTAACTATTTGGTGCTACAGTTAAAAAAATATAAAGTATTTTGAGAAACTATGAGAATTATAATGATTTGACATTGACGTAATGTAGTTATAAATCCGTGTGGATTTCAGAACAAATTGTTCGCAGAACTTTTTATTTATTTTAATGCTAATAATTTGCTGATATGTTGAATAAAATTGATTAACACAATAACAGTGACCAAATGTTTTTTCAAAAATTCTAGAGCAACCTCGTGCAAAAGCATGTAACTGTAGGATTTTAATCAGCAATTCTGAGTGCATTTGAAGTACAAAAGTAGATGTTATTTTGATGTCTAATGATATTTTTTTCTATTAAAAACCAAAAAAACATATTCTGCAATCACACTCCTACACGTCGCGAAACTCGAGCTGTTTTGTGTGTTATCGTGCTGCTGGAAAGAGATGGGTTCATTATCACGTGACCCGCTAGGCTATACCTGACTACCCAGTTATGATATGTAATGGAAAACATTTTTTATTGTTTTTAATTGAAAAAATATAACCAGACAGCAAATTGACATCTACATTTTTTACTCCAAATATGCTCAGGAATCACTTGTTAAAAATCCTTCAGGTAAGTGCTGTTATACTCTGAATATGTCAATGTTCTATTTAGTTTCAAAACAGGATGTTAAACGTAGAAAATAAATAACCTAACCATTTTATTAAAATTATTAAACTCGAAATTCGATTGTTGTGAACTCCTGCATTTAATAAATCTACATGTACCTACACAAACAACTAGACTAACAATTACATTTTATTTTTAACTTTTTAACTTAATGAGTTAAACCTTAAATTATAATACTTTAATGAATGAAGATAATATTAGCGAAAGCCAATCGAAAATCCGAAACAGAAAAAGATACGGATACATTTTATATACATACATCTCATTCCAACTATAGTTTGCATTCCCTAATATAGCGTTTATATACTCTTTGTAACAAATACTTGGTAAAATTTCGATGAAACTAGCCACGCTATAAGAATAATTTAAAAAAAAAAAAACCTTTAGATTCATCTTAATTACTATAAAAGACAACTTTTGCTTTCGGGGCGGTGGAAAATATTGCATTCAATATTACAATTGCGTAAAATGAAAATTTGCTTTCGACATGTGAAACTGCATCAACTCGCGACCATTACAAAAATAGCTGTCATTTAGTTATGTTTGTATTCCTGTCAGTTTATGAAGAACTATGGCGCTAGATCGTAGCCGACTTCACGCGCCATAGTTCTTCGTAAACTGTCAGGAATACCAACATAACTAAATGACAGATATTATTGTAATGGTCGTGAATTGGTCCAGTTTCATATGTCAGAACAAATATTCATTTTACGCAATTGAAATTTTAGATACACTATTTCCCACCGTCCCGAATGCAAAACGTTGTCTTTTATAGTAATTAAGATGAATCTAAAGGTTTTTTGAAAAAACAATTCGTATTAAGCGTGGCCAGTTTGATAGAATGTTTACCAAATACTTTAACAATATGGATGTTTTTGATAACTATTTGAACTTGGCAAACTTCAAACGCCGTAGTGCCAACTATTTCTACCTATTTTATAAAGTGTCGTGAATACCAATTTTAAACATTTATAATATTAATATGCTAACATTTGTCATACACAATCACTCCACTCCAGCGGATCACTGTTGATTGATTTCGTTTTTTTCGGGCGTATCCATAGCAATCAAACTACGACTTAGTTGTCTAGGCTTTCTCTTATTTTTCTGAGGGTCTGCCTTTATTGAATCGCGGAATTATTCCGGACCAATAAAATGAACCCACTCTGCTCCTGAAAGCCTAGAGGGTCCAGCTATTGATAAATCTTAGAAATCTGCTGGTGATATATCTTCTTCATTAACTGAGTCTGATGCTCGGCCATCAGGTAATGTTGAAATCTGGACAGGAACTGGGCGATCTGTCACCGTGCTCGGTAAAAAGTAATCATCCAGATTATTTCAGAAGCCATCTACACAGTGAACCAGATACTGTGTACACAGTGAACCAGATACTGTATACACAGTGAACCAGTTCACTGTGTCCCACATTACTCTGGTTCAGTGTGTACCATGATGCCATATTGAATTAACTACCTAGCCAATATTTCTAAAACCTCTTACATATTGAAATTTTCTAATAATAGCTAACAATTAAAATGAAAACTAAATATGAAACCAACACAAATTCTTGCCTTGGTAACAACATAATTGAGTAATAAAACAAAAACATTTACGTGAAAATGATGTTATGGTTTGCAAAAATCACGTATTAGCTTCTAAAACGACCCATCGCCTTTGCACACTAGCACACACTATATCAAATCTTTTCTGTTCCTGAGCCGTTAATGTAAGCAGAAGCTTGATACTAACACACTTACAGTTAGTGCTGTGGAGATGGTGGTTCACTGTGTCCTGCTGGTTCACTGTTAACCCACTTACCCTACTGCATTATAGGTAAAAGCCCTATGAGCGTTTAAATAAATAAAATGATTTTATCACATCAAATATCCTATAAACGCTGTGATTTTGCAAATAATACTTAATGAACTCACTCGTCTAACAGGAATCACTCCCCTTTGGTGAATGTCCACAATATTCCAGGTGTTCTGAAAGTTCCTGATGTCTGCATAAGACAGAAGGGCGTCTTTTTCATTAGAGTAGAATAAGGAAAAGTTCTAAATGATGATGGCTGGAAAAAAAAAACTTTAAGAATATCGATATTGGATTACCATGTTTTCGAATCACTTACAGTCAATAAGGGATATAAAAAAACAATGCATGGTTGGGGTAATGAACAGAGTGACCACTTGTATAAATACATATATCGATCACCCATGATTATTCAGACATCTCCAAATACTAAGTTTTGACATAATGAGGAAAGCAATTTACGAAAGGTCAGCATAAATATGCTATAAAATAACACGGGGAAGCCTAACCAGCAGATTAGTATGACCTATCCTACTAATGACCCAGAAAACAAACACTTTGTTTAATTCACTACAAGTTTTTCTGCATTATAATAAGGAAGTTGAGTCCTTTTTTTTATTTTATTTTTTATCAATGTTCACATGCAAACTTAAATAAGAGTATTTTTTTTTTTAAAGTTCGTTTTCATAATTAATTTAATTCTACAAGTTTGAATTTTGTTAAGCCCGCGAAAACGCCCGGGAAAAGAGGCGGGAGAGTGTGAAATTAAAGACACGAAATGTCATTTTTCACCGAAACTTGCAAAACATACCGGTCGGTGAAAAATGACATTTCGTGTTTTTAATTTTTAAAAATAACCATTAAAATGCACTTTTTTTCGAAATTCCAGTAACTGAATTGATTACTACTAGTTAATGTCTAACTACTACAACTTTATAAATTTATTTTTGTAGTCTGTATTAAGCGTGTCCCGGTTTTGAAAATATTTACCCTTATTTTTCACACAAATAGGGAACAAATGACGTCACACACTCTCCCACCTCTTCCCGGGCGTTAAGGCGTTTAATAAAATTCAAACTAGTAGAATTAATTTAATTATAAAAACGAACTTTAAAAAAAAAAAATACTCGTATTTAAGTTTGCATGTCATCTACATGAACATGTAAGTCAAAATATTTTTCACTCAACTTTCTTATTGATTTGGAGGTGTTGTTCACTTTTACATATAACTGCATACTCAACTTAAATTTTGATTTTTCGGAAATATCTGACTATCGATCAGAGATATTGGATAGTCGATATGCACATACTTAAAGTTAGCTCTAAAATAATGTAACATATTGTAGCCCCACAGTTTATGAAATCCATTGTCCATGGGATTCTGGTTTTGTGATATTAACTACTCGAACGCTTTTTGCCACAATATGGCACTATTTACAAAACCACGGATTGCTTTGTTGCCAAAATATGGCAAATGTTCTCTAAATTCTTTAAAATGTTTTAAAGTTAAACATTTTATAATACTTTTTTTATGAATCCTATGAATATGTGATAATAAAAAAAAGATTTAAATTGCTCTGTTGCTCCATGAAATACTGTAAAATTGCCAAATTGACCTTAACCGAGAAGTTATTACACATATTATTAGCATACTATCTAGACATATTACTCGCTCTAAGGCTGCCTTTACACACATAAGTTTTTTCTCGTAAGTCGCTCACATAAGCAACTTATGGGCAAAAACCAATGTAAACTGGAGCGGGTAAGTGCGTTTACCAGATAAAATAACAATCTGTCTCTGATAATATATTTATTGTAAGAAATTTGCAACATAAATAAATAAGTGTGTAAAAAAAATTACATTGACCAGAAGTCGCCCACGTGAGCGACTTACAGGAAAAAAGTTACGTTAGATCAGTTTACTCATTATTGCTAATGAGTAAACTGATCTACTAAACATGTTGGAATAATAATAACAGCAACAACAAAAACAACTTATGGAACAGGTATAAACATTTCAAATCAACGATACAGCATCCATCATCAGGGCAGATGTTGACATGATGATGGACACCGTGGCGCCACTCATCCGAAAGGTTAACAATGGAAGAAGGAAACGCAAAAAGGTATAATAACTAAAATAACTAAAATAATATTTATGGGTGTGAAAATATCAAATTATAATATCATTTAAGATCAAGATCAATTTGAATAGGTATCTACATATATAATGTGATAAATAATTTTATACCAACACAGATGATACTAATAAATATTTCAGTGAGAACATTCTATGTCGCATCATATACCTACATACATATTATAATATCGCTTTAGCATAGATAAGTACATTCGCACAAATATTTGCATTGGTAGATTATATTATGAGGGAATTACCCAACATTTTATAGCAAACATTGATACCTGTCTGGTGAAAGAGAAATGGATATTGTTTGTAATGATAATGCACAGGATACGTAAGTAGATGAAAGACTGCAGAAGTGATAACATACAACGTTGTTCTTACCCACAAGTAGATTCAGCACAATGTATGTAATGATCACATAGAAGGTGCAGAAGTATATTAGGGAGGCGGTGAAGTTACCGCAGTCAGTCTCCCAGTAATTGTCCCTCGGGGTGCAGTAAGGCGGCGCCACCATGCAGTCGTGCATGATCTTATTCCAATCTTCCCCCGTCACAATGCGGAACAGCATCGCCACGCCGTGAATCGCCGTATTGAAGTTGGCCCGCCTTTCAAATGCAAACATATTCAATTTAGGCGCTTTGTATTATAAATCTCCATGGTGAAAAAATATGAAATTACATATATATGATGTGAATTTACCTTCCAATGCCTTCCCCATACTTGACATTCCCGAAAACAATGGTCCCTGCTAGCGCATAAAAGAAGACCAGCAGGAACATTCCAAAGATGATGAAGAACGATTTGCAAACGGAAACTCCTACTGTGAGCATCAGCATCTTCAGGGTCGTGTGTTTGCCAGTTATTGTGAAGAAGCGCAGTATTACCACCATGAAGCCGATGAAGTAAGATAGATCATTCTAAAAAAACATAACTAATTATTATTACAAATTCGAAATACTTAATAAAATTCTATGAAACATATACATACACACATATCGATGATGGAAAGGAAAAACGGCTAAGGCTCCATACAGCTATGACATTAAAGATAAACCTACTCAATAAGCTACATATATTGTTTGTTTGTGCTTGTGTTCATAAAATGAAGTTTTGTAGTGTTTCCTACATGCTCTGGGAAACTCTAGAAAACTTGATTTGTAACAAATAATACAGCTTATTGTTTTATTAGGTGATCTTATAATATATAGTCCATCTTTAATGTCGCAGCTGAATGGCGCTTTTAATTAACAGTGGCTTAGCCACTGTTAACTTATTCGATGTCACATACACATTCTAGAACCCGGCTCGATGACTCCAAGCAACTAAGTAAAACCATGGAGTAAGAACGAATATGTGTACTAGGCTTTATAGTTCGGGCATTATTGTACTAATTTAAAATACACCTAAAGAACTGGTATTAACATATCTCATTTTACTGAAAAACATTGTGGAAAGATGCTTCATCCTGAAGTTTCTCCCAAATCAAAGGATGTTGTAACACTCAATCTTTCGCCGCATAGAGCTATTGACTTGCCTCAGTGTGCCTGACTTCTGATGCCAATAAGGCAATAATTATCAGTCATGATTGAAGTAAGTTAATATGGAATCTCTGTAGAAGAATAATTAGGCAAGGGCAATCAACCTTCAAGGTGCAGTGTATGAAGATCCACATGCAGCCGGCCACGGTGACCAGCAGATCGTAGCGGTTACGGCGACTCTGCCAGTATCCCCGCGGGGTGAAGGCGATGTTCTTCAGAACCACTTCGGCCACAAACACCAGTGTCAGTAGAGCTGATGTGAATGCCAACCATTCAGTGTGGGCTGCCTCTTTTATCCACTGCAAGTGACATATAAATGCTTATTTATTAACAGACTTACGTCCAATTTACAACAAAATAACATGAAATTTGAAAAAATGTACAATATAAGAATAAAGGATGGAACAAGAAAGCAAATACAAAACAGAGATAAATAAGAAAATAGAAGTGACAAGCCAAGACTAAGCTAGAATAAAAAAAAAATTATAAAACATATTCAATTGTTTAGTAACCGACAAAAATCATTTAGGTTTATACCAACAAAAAAAAAGGTCTTCAACTGAGTTGGATATTCTACACATTCTGGACAGTGGCGAAGAGAGTTCATTATTTCTGAGTCTACGGGTATAATGATCGGGATGAATTTTAGTAATGTAGGTGAATCAATAATTCTTCTAAAGGAGAAAGGTTTAGAGTTATTTCAATTTCATCATACGAGTAATTGCCTCGTTCTAATCCTAGCCTCCTAGCAATCCCTTTTAAGAACCGATGTTGAACGGACTCAATATGATGAATATGGAGAACATAAATAGAAGACCAAACAGTACAAGCATATTTAAGATGAGGGAAACCAAGGAGCAGAAAAGAGTTCTTAGGGTATTAATGTTTTTGAAGTCAGAAGTGATTCTAATGATAAAACCAAGTAGTAGTAAAATGAAGTGTTTTTATTTTTAATCAAACTTGTTGAAGATAGTAATTTTTTTTAACATTTGCGATGAGTTTATGTATTCAGAAAACGGATCACAGAAAACATGCTTATTAGATACTGTAGATGATATCATATTATTAATCTTGCAGACTGCAGTCTTAAAAGACCTAATCAAACTGCATCAGAATATGCACTATATGCACGTACCGTTATTAAATTAATTTAATTCATCCGCTGTTATTTTAACTAGATAAAAGCACAAAATCACTCTATAATTGATTGGTAATAGTTTATCGATTTCAGTAGTCCGTAGTGTACTTAGACTTGACTTAAGTGGCAAGCTTTGTATAATGACAAGTTGGGTTATATGTATTACTTTTACACCTCAGTGACCATTTTACCAGGAAACAGTATTCATTATTGTTTTTTATAGAACGTTTTAGTTAGTTCTCTGTGTATTCCAGCAGCTTTTGCATGTGTTTCTGTTCCTCTCGTTAAGTTTACAAAATGAAGTCTTTTCGCAAATATCTGTTATAATTTTTAGCATATTTTGTATGTGCGCATTTTAATCCGCAACTTTCAGTAATTGGACACTTGCCAGATTTTCGGGATGGCGGAATAGTGGGAGAATGAATGAAGTGTATAGTGAATTTATCCAGGTTAGGCAACAAGTGAGATATGGTCAATAGTAAGGAGTTGTTCAGTACCGTGACAGCCAGCAGACTGCTGTTGAGCAGAACTGCGATGGCGATGGAGCGCTTGAAAGCGAGCGCTTGCGTCACATCGTAGGCGGCGGCGCGGAATTTCCTGCCGTCAGGGCGTGGCGGCAGGTGCAACGGCTGCGCTATCTTCAATCTCTTCTTTAGGTCGCACCTGGATGATAAATAAATACATTCATAATACAAGTACATTAATGTGTTCCTAGCATGTAATGCTTGTCTTCATTCTACATAATGGCAGAGACCTTAGACGTATTTCAACATAAAAATTCCATTGAAAAAATTCAGCATAAATTCCTAAGATAAATTAACTATAAAATCGGTTTACATACAGAAACAATAAATTACAACCACTTGACTAAAGAATTAAAATTATTAAAACTCTCAGACAGAAGACTTATTTCCGACTAGACTTTTATTTTTTAATTAAATTAAACAAATAACTTTGTATCAACCACTATTATTTTTTGTGAAGTTTGAAGAAATTTTTTTATTTTTAAAATTGTTAATGGATTATAAACATTCGTTCCATGTATTTTATGTTTCAAATTGTACAACTGTTGTTATTATTGTTGATTCAAAGGATATTGGCAAATTATCTATTTTTACTTAACTTATATTCTATGTTACCTACTTGTGTCAACTCTTACACTTGATGGGAGTTAAAATAAATAAATGTACTAACAAGAACTACTCCATCTAAAATTCTTTATTATTGCGACACCAATATCAGGACTGAGTCATCTAGATACTCGCTTGTACCTAGATTGCGTGCAGTTGGCAATACTTTCTTAGAAGTAGTAGATGTGTTCAATTGCATAGAATGCAGGTTCTGATAATAATCAATGTTAGCATGATACCTACTATTCTTCTGCATGGGTTCTATATAATTGAGTTATCATATTTTACTTCATGAATACTGTTCCACAAAAATTAGTATGTACAATGTACATACATATATCACATCTTTGTAAAAGCCTGTATTGGCATACATTAATATAAACAATGAAATAATATTGTATTAAAATTTACCATCTCCTTTGGTCGACTGTGAGCAAAGTGGTGCCCTTGTTTTCCGAGTAGTTGGCAATGACCACTCCCACAAAGAGGGTGAGTCCAATCATGCAACCCAAGAAAATATAAACGTGGATGTAAATTGCGTGAACCTACAAAACAAACATTGCAATTATTAGTTATATTATAAAGTATTAATGTGGGACATCAATAGAACACTACTAGTCACCATACAACACTTAAACTATGTTAGATAGAAAGCAAAAATGGCATAATAACTAAAATAAAGTTAACTTACTGGTCCTAAAGCTTTGATGAGAACATCTCTGACATCGAGCCATCCCTTGAACGAGAGGACTTCAAATAAAGCGAGCATTGCATCTCCAATGTTGTCGAAGTTAAAGCGTCGAGGATTTGCCCTGAAATTTAAAGGTACATATTTTGGTGTCCGGAAACTAGTTGTACAAGCAGGAAACCGGTGAATCTACATCACATTTGGGTTTTTGATTTGTGTGATGACTTTTATTTTATTTTATTTTCGATTTCAACAGTACTTACCAGACCCTGGGTACGAGCATTGATGGATATGTTTCATTGATACCGGGTTGCAGCTTCATTTTTGTGACAAACACACGTCGCATAAAAATTCCAACACAGTCTTCGCGTCTTATTATTGTTGGATCATTGCAGCGAGCTAGCCTGTTGATATTTAACAATTATTAGTTCTGAACAAGTTGGGATAGTAAAAATGGCTTGTCTTATGTAATTATAAAACAATAATTAAAGCTTACCTTCCTCCATATAATTGTACACCATAACTGGCGAAAATGAACATCAATAGAATAAGTAATGTGGATACCTAAAACAAAAACCATAAGTTACATCTAAAATAAATATCAGTGTGAAGAAGTAATTACAACATTTTCCATTGAAGAAGAAGATAATGCTAATAAACTTTAACCAAAATATGAAAAATAACAAGACACAGAAAACAAAAAGGTAACGGTCGCAACTGGGACTCGAACCATCTCTTCTCTTGTATTACCAGAACAAACTCCATTATCAACTCGGCCATTGGGAGCTCTCATATTTCAAATTCAGAATTAACAATATTGTTTGAATTATTTTTCACAAAGTTCTCAAGAATTCGTTTGTAACCTAGATGGGGTCTCAGTTAAACATATCCGATGTAGAATGAATGCACAAAGAAAAAAGTGTGATGCAATTGTGAACGTTAGAAGAAGTCGGGGAGGTCCGAGGAAGACACGGCACGATCGAGTGAACCAAATACTTAAATAGTAGGGTATGTATGAAACGGTGTACGAATGTGAGTGAAGCATGGAGTGCGTGCCAAGACCGAGACATTTGGTGCTCGATCCACTGTTCCTATCCCTGTGCTAAAATGTTAGATAGTTAGTTAGCTTGAGGAGTGGTTGCATACAAATTGACAGATTTAGAAGAAATTTGGGTCAAACCATTCACTGTCGTAGTGATTGTCAATTATTGCATAGCTCCCAGATATTCTTATTGCAGTCTCTATTCGGCTGTGAGAAATGTGAATTGGAACTTACCAACAAGATCTCCTTGAAGCCTCTACAGAGCTCATAGACCACTTTCCTCATGTGCGGAATAAGGGTGAATATTCTCAGTGGGCGGACACAACGCAACACCATCAACAGTTGGGCAGATGAGCCGGGAGGGACATTCACTGGCATCCACCAAAGGAACGTTAATGATACCTGTCAATGAAGTATAATTTCTATGTATATGATGAAAGTTAAGTAAACTACACACTTGTGGTATGCAAGCTATTGCATCCGAAACTGCTTCAGATGCTCTTGAAAATGGACTGTAAATACTAAAGAACGTAACAAGACGAAATGGCGTTTGCTGGAATTGGGTAATAATATGTGTAGGAAAAACAAGGTATGCAAGGAAAAGGGATAACGAATTACTTACCATTTTTTCTCTGTGAAGAAGCATGCAACACGATCACAAAATAGTTAGATAGTGCCACCGCGATAACTTGAGTTAATTCCAGCAAACACCATTTCGTCTCGTTTCGTTCTTTAGAATTTACAGTCCATTTTCAAGTGTAAGTGTCGGCGTATGTTGGGAGTCAGCATGTGTCGCGCATGCAGCATTTGTAGGAAATGTATGGACTTGTACGAAGCATGTCTACCTCTCAGCTTACGTTGTTTCATAGAGGCCCATACATTGCAAATGCTGCATGCGCGAAACATGCTGACTCTTAACTTACACCGGCCCTAATTTGTGAGCAGTTTTGGATGCAACACAAGCTTTTAAAATTATAATAATTAATGATTTCAAAGGTTAACTGAAAATGAACTAACCACATATATAAATACATCCAAAACAGAGGCAGCATCCTTCAAATATGCTTTTGGAGTAAAAAATAGTCCATCAGCAAGAATTTTCAATGCCAATTCCAAACTCATAAATATCACAAAACCATATTCCGCCACCTGCAATAACACATTTTTTTATATCACATTAGTGTAGATCATTTTTTACTAAAATACAAAGTTTTTTTTACTGTAATACATCAATTTTTTATTATTAAGTGAAACAGTTTCGACTTTTCAAGGTCCTATGCATCGAACGGAAAGACGTTGCTCCATCTCTTGGCTGTGTATGTATGTGTGTGTGATTGCCGCCAAAAGTTGACAGAATGCATTGTCATCGACAAAAAGTATCTCTGCCTAGTTTGAACTCGATCGAATGTCGGCAAGTGGGTTAATTTTCACTTCCAAGATTTACATTCATTCATTCAAGAAAACAAAATAGAAATTAAAATAGATGTATTTAATAAAAATAATATTCATGTTTTACGCTAAATATCAAATGAATGTACAATTATTTTGATACTTAACATAAAAGATACATTCTTTTTATGTTCAAGGTGTTCCAAATAGGTTTTCGTATCCTATCTCTGCAAAATTCTAGAGTGGGTTTTGCAACTCCACGATTCAGTTCGATAACAAATGCCCTTATGGAGAACAAACAAAATTTTTGATGAACAATGCATAATCAGAAGCAAAGAAATGTTTATAACGGAAGGAAATAATGATTGTTTGTTGGTTTAAGTGTTGTGTGCGATGGTTAAAGAATATACCTGCAGTGCGGGATTATCCATGACTCTGTACAGTGGAGTCTCAAACATCATGGACAAGCAGGAAAGTGTTGTGACACATATCATAACCCAATCCAAGTATGTTACGAGGCCAAGGAAGTTACTGAAATTGGAAAATACATGCATAATATATAAGTATCAAAGGTGCTATTTTCTTAACGTGTTCCACTATTATCATGCAATCAGCAGCGCAGCGGAATGGATTCAGTAGTTTCCAGATGTCCAGCGTTACAGCGTTGGAAGATCAAATTGGTAAAACCATTTTTTTCACTTTGTGTCTCATCTAAATATAATAATAAAATATTTTTCTGTTAAAAAGTTGATTTAAAAAAAGTTTTCCTCCCTCTTCTATTTTACCTTTAAATACTCTGTAATTTAATATGTTTTTATTCACCCCTGATGAAAGTGAAGGATGAACCGAAACTGGTTGGTTAATATATAAAAAAATATAATAAATTGGTATTTAAAATAAAGTTATTTTTTTGTAGTTACTTGTATTATAATTATGTATAATCATAAAGTGTTTTCCACATGTAAAAAAAAAAAAAAAGTATATGTATTAAGGTATTTTATCGGTTGTTTGTTGTTTTTGTGCTTATTTGCTCCAAGCAAACACTTCTAATTTTGAAAACGATGACACAGTTCAAAGCAAAAGTTCTAGAGTTCATTGAACCAGAGTTACAGATAGAGGCACAACCGAAATGAACACAAATTTGGACTAGTGTGAACTTACTGCAGTGTCTTGTAGTGAACCTTCCTCTCCTTGCCCGTGAGCGGGTCTTTGAGTCGAGCGTCATAGCGTGCATACACAGCGCCTTGGCATAGCTTGCGGAAGCGTGACTCCCTCGGCACGGCCAGCAGCGGCGTATCAAACAGAGGGTGGTTTTCGCGCAAGTCTTCCTCACGTTGGTTTCTATAGAGCAGCATTACAACATGGAATGGATAATACATTTCAATAAGCACCCTACTTTCTATCTCCCTAGTTACATAATTATTTTATAGAGATTATCAGATAGATTTTAGTAAGAGACAAGATCAGAGTTAATTATTATTACTACCAACTATGAAAAATTACTACCAATTGTCCAAGTGTGAACAGAAGTTTGGAGGATAGGACAATGAACTAATACATTGTCCTAGAGATAGGCTATCTCTGCAGGACTACCCCCACCACTGCATCCAACATAATATAGGGGCAATCAGCGCAAGGAAAATGCAGAGAACCAATTGTTACTGCTATGAAATTGCTGGGTTTAATGTATTTTCACTGAATTTTCGGTGAAACGAGGCTCAGTAACTGTTCAAAGTGCTCTGATGACATTCTTTACTCCATTCTATATGCACATTTTACATTCCTGAGGATCTTCCACTTCTAATTATTTAAAGATCATTGTAGACAATCCCAGTGAAGATCTATGCCCCATCCAATTTCTAATCTACAGTTTCATCTTTTTGTCGAGGCTATTCACATTGTCGGGACAGAACAATATTGTATTGTCTTCTGTATTGTCCTCATGTGAACTCGGTGTTAGACAATTTTCATGATTCTTTGCTAACATACAAAACTAATTTATAATTTGTTTGTATAATTTAATAAAGCTTATCACTTGTATCATAACGTACTGGGTATGTCTAAATAAATAAATTAACTAAAACCATTTAACTGCGATTTATATTGGATTCACATGAAATTTGTTTATTAAAAGTATATTATGATATCTAGGCCTGCAATGAACTGAAATAACGTAGGATGGAGACACCAGGAAGTGAAGCGTCAACTAATAATATGATAAATGGAAGAAAATAACAATGTTGGAGTATTACCGTCGCATCTCGGCTTGCTGTCGCTTGGCCTGAAGCAGTTTGATGTCGAGGTCGTGCGGGCGTGCGCGGCTACTGGTGACGCGCGGCGCAGCGCCAATATCCCCATTCTCCATCAGGTGCTCGTACGTCTGCTTCAGCTTGATGGAGCCCGAGCGCACCGATCGGCGGATCGATCGCGAGCCAAACCTGACGGTCCCAAAGTTGGAAAGTCGCATATCAGACATCATCACTATGTTAAATCAGTTACTTCATTTTCATTTCCATATACATAGATATATATAAAATTATAATACATACATTCACATGGAAACTATCTGTGTAGGCATATTCCACAGAGTTATTGGATTTACTGGAAGATCTTACACAATACCATATTTAAAAATTTAATTTAGGATTGCATCTGTTATTGTTATTTGGTTCTAAAAATTGCTTTTGTAGTTACACCTGGGGCTTAGCTGAAATTATTACAATCATTCATTAAAGGAGTTAGGAATATTTTTTAAACAATGTTCAAATGTTAATATGAGGATAAAAAACGACAAATAAATATAAGTTTAGCTAAACCCCGGCTTTAAAACTATACCTGGCCGAAACAACATGGCCTAAGAATAATACATTTTATGTTTATGCATGCTTTAAAAATATTGTTGTCATTTTAATTTATTTTTATAGTCCAGTTGATTGGTCAGACATTTCCGAAATGAAATTATATGTAAAAGTGTACCCTCTATCTGGTACAATCTTCAGATTACTCATAAACACCACTATTTGTATAATGCACCAAAACTTGTACCTAGCCAATTAAACATAATGTTGATTTTTTCTGTGCCACTAGTAGGATATTTCAAATGTCAGACTAATGTACCGGACGTTATCCCTTTCTGTATTATTTTATAGCATATTTAATATATAAAACACAGACACATGTAAATAATATTTTAAATAAAACAAACACTTAGTATTTAACCACATATATTTATTATTTGATATATCGACCGGTTTCGCTCCGACCGAGCTTCATCAGGATATAATAATAACTAAATACTAAGACAGAGTTGTTGGTTATATATAGGTTGAGTGGGAGAGGGAGAAAGAATATTACAAAAGAAACATAATTAGACAGAGACAAATTCTTAGAAAGAGATAAAAAGGATTATCAATAAGTGGAAGGGAGACAACAATATGTGTGTATCACATAACCGGTCGATATATCAAATAATAAATATACGTGGTTAAATACTAAGTGTTTGTTTTATTTAAAATATAATGCCTAACCACAAAGTGATTGCTTCTTACGAAAAAAAAAAAATAATAATATTTGATTGAAGGAGAGAATTCGAATATTACTTTCCTCATTTTCTCAAAACTTAGTATTTGGAGATGTCTGACCAATCAACTGAATGATCATTATGTTCTTCTATAATATGAACTCTGTAACTTACCTTAAATAATATTTAAATCGACATTAATACAGACAAGATAATTAATATCTATAAGTGAATAGTGAGCATTAATCAAAATACCATACCAACACAAATAATATACGGATTTGTTTGATTTGAACTATTGTAAAACACATAGGGACCAACTTCTTTTGATCGATGCGCATTTGCTTGGCGCTGGTGACAGTTCCCTGGGACTTGAGTCCCCCGGCACTCTTGGCACCCACACCGCCCACCGCCAGAAGAGCCGAGTCGCCCAGCATCAGCCGCTGGTTGTTGGAGTCACTAGAGACACGAGTTTACACTTCAAACCACCGCCAGTTGTTGCGAGTGGATACAGGAAGGGAAGAGTTTGTTTATTTCCCTGACCCTGGATCAAACGTTGCTTCACATCTGAGATATCACTTAATACACTTTAATATGTCTTACTTTCATCAAATACTATAGAATAGTTATAATACCTCCAACTTCTGAATTTTTCCATACTTGACGACAGTGTGCCACTACCACCACCTAGCAGCACGAGTTGTGTGGCTGATTTTCTTTCACATAATTTTATGCCATTCTACCCTAGCGCCTCTAGCGGCCAGAGTTGCTAGCCATTACAAGTAAAAACTGCTAATATTTACTGGAGTTGGTTGTATTATTAATATTCTATGGTATTTGCTTCTATTAACATAAAATGATTTTAATTAGTTGTGATTACCAAATATATACTTTGCAAGTGTTTCATAAGTTATTTAACATAAAGTTAGGTGTGATATTAGTTGATTCTGCAATAACCGTACCTCCCCGTTTCTCTACTTCGCACAGTTGGAGAAATAACTTATATTTTTAACACAGAAATAAATAAAGGGGGAAAGTCAAATTTAATGCTAGCAAAGCGTTCTACATACACTTTTTGACGCAATCTTTAGTCACAAAGAACTATTAAATTCTTGTTGCCAACAACTGTGCTGTTGCCAACAACTCTTGTTGCCAACAACAACAAATTCTTGTTGTTGTGAATGAGCATGCTGCTCTGTTGAAGAAGAACATAATCTGAGCTGCGATTTGTGTAATTACTTGATGATAAGAGCACAATGATGTACCTATGTTATATTGAAGAAGAGATATAAATACTTGATGATAAGGACACCAATGTATGTTGTACTGAAGAATAGATATAAATAAAATATAAATATTATTATTTTCTATGGTGTATGCAACACTGCTTCGTCTATGGTAGTATGGGCGGGCTCTACTGCCGAGCATCGACCTGAACGATGACGGAGTTGGGACCCGAAGGGGGTGATTTCAAGGAAGTGCGCTAACAAGCGCCGCACCGGGCTTCCATTAATAATCTTACCGCCAACTAGGCTGGACGTTTACTTTGTAACCATTTGTATTCAATAAACGACGTTCTCGTATAACGAACCAGTATCGTATTTATTTACAAACATCAGTGTGTAGTACTGAGGATTAGATTGAAGACTGAATCCCAATCCAGTTCCTAAACGCTACAGTTTTAATTAATTTAATTAATTAATTCTTTTTTTTCTACAAATTTCATATATGATTTTATTGTTATTTTTCATAGTTTTTTCATAGTTTCATAGTTGTTATTTTGAAATTGCTGTTATGTGTGTTACTTTTATTAAATTGTAAAATTATTAAACCCGATACAGGCGAACCCTAGTGGGGTTAATAATTAATGCTAAACAATGTATTTTAATTGTAAAGAAATAATAAATAAATAAATAAAAAATACTTAATGATAAAGATATTGATGTTGTATAGAAGAAGGGATATAAATACTTGATGATGATGGCCACAGCGGCCTTGCGCAGGTCGATGGAGCCCTGACGTAGCTTGGGGGCCATGGCAAGGGTACGGACGGGACGTTGCTTGCGGTACACGATTTTGCAGTCCCAGGCCGAGCCCCCCGCGCATTTCTTGCCTGACGGCCCGTCCAGTTCCTCCTCCTCCACCTCGTACACAAACTGCCGCATGAACGACTCACGCACCTGACCAACATTAAAGGTTCGCTTTTACCATACATAAATATTATATTTTAGGTATTAGACCTTTATTCTACAAAGATGTCAGTTAAAACAAGTTTCTGTAAAAGCCATAATTATAGTTTATTTATCTAAAATTAAATTCTTAAAATATAATTTAATTTGGGGTGAGAGTGAAATTGTTTTGTTGAAAATAGTTTTGAAAATACAGTGTGTAAAAATAATATATGAAATCTTAATATAGTATATTGTTAAATAATATTTTTTAAAATATTAATCTCATCTTTGGGGATGTTGTGTGGAGGGTCTTTTTAAAGAGATAAAGATCTGGGAAGGAAAAAGGTTTTTTTTTTTTTTTTATAATTCAAAAAAGATACATAAATTACAAATACATTTTATACACTAATTAATTATACAACATATATGTTTGATGTACCCCCATAAAAAAGCAGGGCTTTTAGTATACAGGGTGGGTATGAATTTAAGGGTTAGTGAGACCAGAAGTATCAGACATATGAAGCAATCCCTCCCTCTGCAGTGCAAGGTGGTGGGTCGAGTGTGCTCTGCTGGAAAGGTCAAGTGGTCTCACTCAACCAGTCTCTCCCGATTTTTATGCGTATTGAGAATCTGCCCTCATACTAGTGGGCAGACACATCCGCCGCCAAAACTTAGTCAAACCTCACTCCCATGAACTTAGGCACCCCTTCTAATTCACCAACTATAAGTTTGCCACTTGGTATAACCTAAGGCAGAGGTGTTGGTTATTATTATATATTATTCAGAGGGTACCTATACCCGCCTCCTATATATCAGACATAAATCCTGGGTTCGAATAACTTTACAGAAAACAAATTTACATAGAACATTATGTTCATACTGACCTTTGGTAAATTGAAGTCACTGGGAACTTTGTGAAGGCAGGTCATTTGAGGGCTATCGGGAAATTTTTCAAAAACCCTTAACCTGAACGGTAAACTCTCTTTGATTTCAGCACTTTGCTCTCTGAACTTCAGCTGCTTCAGTTTCTTGATATCTTCATCCAGCTCCAGATTATCCAAGATAACCGCCACGAACAGTGAGAGCACAATCTGTAAACAAACTTACAATTATTTACTGTCTGGATTAGAAAATCATTTAACTCCATATTATGTTTTCTGTATTGAATGCTTCAACCTATTGGCTCTGTGGGGTGTAGAAATAGGTTGGCCTAAAAACTAAAAACGGACATACCACACCAGTATAGTAAATAAAATAATATATTTTTTTTATTCTTCCTTTTAAGAAAATGATATAAAAGATTAAATTCCTGCCACCTCGGAACAGGCTCAGCCTAGTGAGGTGGCATATACCTAAAAAAAAATTGAACTTAAATGTATTTTTTTGGTTAATCTTATTATATAAAACAAAGTCGGGTTAGTCACACCATTTATAACTCAAGAACGGCTGAACCGATTTTTATGATATTTGATTTGTTGGATTTGTCTCTGTCCCGATTAACAGAATAATTATTAAAACATGGAAAAAAATCACAGAAAAAATAATTATGAAGAAAATTATTTTTTTTCATATATTCTGTATGGAACGGCTTTTCAAATAATGTGCGTTGGTCAACATAATTTGAATCAATTCGAACTGTCAATGGTGTAGTGTGCCGAACATTTCGTGCTTAGTCAACAGCTCAATTTAATTTTTTGAACTTAGAGTATTTATTTTAACTTAATAAAAACATAATTTATTTCAGCTAATAAATTTATTGATTCTGAGGCGGTACGAAGTTTGCAGGGTTAGCTAGTAAATAATAAAAATAAAAATAAAGTATAGATAATGAAGCTATCTTTTCGTAGCATTGGCAACAATAATGTGTTTATAAGGTTTTTTCCCTGGTATATGTATTCAAAGTCTTGTAAGCCGCCGCCGGCCATTGAATTTTTTCAAAATAGCTCTGGGAATGCAAAATTTTTTTAACAATTCATCAAATATTTTAAGTTAACTTTCATGTTCTATGAAGTTCTATTCAAGTTCTGTAATTAATTCAGTTTTATGAAGTAACTGGTATATAATGATATAATAATTGAATTGAACTTACAAGAATGTGAAAATTAACTTTAAATATTTGATGAATTGTTTTTTAAAACACCCACCGCTCAGAAAAAGGTCAATTTGTTTTTTTTATTGTAATAACTCTTGTTATAATAATACACCCATGAATGTAATATATCATTGAAGAAGAAGATAATACTAATAAATCTAAACGAAAATATGAAAAGAGCAAAACACAGAAAAATAAAACGGTAACGGTTGCAACCAGGACTCGAATCCAGGATTTATTATTTTACCCAACTTTAAGAGTTGGAGTTGGTCAAGGCATTTGTCCCAGTACGACAAGAGATCCTGGGATCTTAAATGTCTTGGTTCAATGAACATTCAGGTGGTATTAATTTAGCAAAGAATTTTAAATAGATATTCTACTTACAAGAGTCACAAATAGATGATAGAGTATGAAGTACATGGCGACCAGTGGAGTCAGCGTCTGACTTGTCCTTATCATTGTCTCGTCCATTACTTCTACCCAGGCTTCTTGGGTCAGGATTTGGAACATAGACATGAAAGCCTACAAGGGTAGAAATTACCAAATTTATTACCAAATTAGAAAACACAAAATATGGCATTCACAACTCATTTTCAACAAAAATTCATTACGGACGATATTGGAATTCAACGATTCAATTATTCAATAATTGTAATAAACTACTGGTAGATATGAGAAAAATATTTTTAAATTCTGATATGATTTGACAATGAATTGTCATTTTCACGAAAACAATGAATTGCCATTTTAACGGCCAAAAGTATCATTGTGATTAATTTTTGGGTTATTATGTTGTGTATCGCTTCCTCCTTCTTTAGCTAACATATCAGCATTACAGTGTTCATCATGAGGACAGATGTGTTGATTGTGGTGAAGTGTCCGTTTATATAATTTAGAATACTGTGTTATGAATATTAATCCTCTCAATGTGGTTTTAACTAAATGCGGAAAACATGCTTTTGACAGAATGTGCTTTTTCACATAAAAATTTGCCTTATTGTAACAGTGAAGTTTTCAGGTCTTCAGGAGCTTAATCAAAGGAGATGGTCATGGAAATCAAAATTTAAAGTTTGTAGGTACCTCTGGAAAACTTTCGAATTTAGTGAAGTCGCATAGGAAACAGAATAACTGCATAGATATGGAAGAACTGATGATTAGTAAGCACATGGTGAATATTATGAGACTTCCGAGTTTCTTTCCGGGCCCGAAGATCTTGTAAACAAATCCCTCCAACAGCGGCGAGGCTTTAATGAGCCGCACCACTCGCAGCACCTGAGGAATACATACACATAATTTAATTTTAACTGCTGGCAATCCGGCGTTTACTGAGATAAAATATTAGTTATATTATGATAAGATAATAGTAAGTTACTTGGATGATAAGTCTGTTCTGAGACGGGTAATACATACTTTATTTATGTATGTACATATTACAACTCTACGGGTTATATAACATTACCAAATTCATTGTATAAGAGTTCCTTTGATATATGTAGAATGTATTTATTAGATCGAAAAATCTTGTAAACTCACTGGGGCACTGGGGGCCCAGATTATACAGTTCAACTCCAATACACTTGTACTTGTGAGTTGTAAAGGAGGCTTGTTAGTGGGTTTTGGAATGACTGAGAATTGCAAATTACAAAGCCAAGTAACTTGTCTTTCAACATATTCCATTAGTAAGAGATATGTAGTTTCAATATGTCTCAACAGAGGTCAGTAGTTGTACTATATGAGAGAGACAACTGTCACTCTATCGGGTCTAAAACCCGAACGGTTAAGAATATATCTGATCATTTCTGATTACCAGTGAGCACAGAGTTAGGAACGGCTTGCAGGCAGATAATCACAGAGCCTCCTTTAGAATAAACGTTAAGTCTAGATAGATATTCATTGTCAAACGATGATAATAAACAAGACTCGTAATTTTTATTTTATTTATTGATACAATATTTTTACATTTAATAGTAAAATTCAATAATGTTGGCCTCACTAGGTGGTTTACCCGTGCTGAGGCCTCCATTTTATCTACAATTTAATTTTTACACAGTACATTTAAAAATATATGAAAAACATAAGATGATAAATTAAATTTAAAAAACAGAGATTTGAAATTAAATTAAAATTTAAAAATAAATAATAGATATTATATAAGGTTTAAAATAGGTATATTTATATTATGTGTGTTTGTGGGTGATTGTGTTTTATATTGGTTTTGTGTGTTACTTTATGTTTTATTATTTTATGCTATGAGATTTTGGTAATATTGTCTTTTTTGTTCTTTAATCCATTTTGTAATTTTGTGTCGGAATTTATTTTTGTTTTCCTCAATTCTATTTTCGAGTGTTAGACTGTTGAATGCTTTTATAGCGTGATATTGGTAGTGTCTTTGTCCAAAGCTTGTATTTACCGTCGGAGTTTTTATGTTTTCTTTGTACGCTTGTCTAACTGGTCTGTTAGTGATATTTTGTGTTTGTTGAAATTTGTTTTTTTGGTCAAAAATGTAGTTAAGTAGTGTTTTAACGTATAATTGGCGTATGTCTAGTACGTCACAACAATTGAATATTTGGTCTGTATCAGTAAGTCTATGTTTTTTAAGTATTACCTTTAAGATCGCTTTCTGCGCAATTTCTATGTGTTCGATAGCTGAATTTGTTGCTCCTCCCCAAACAATTATTCCATATTCTATTATTGATTGACAGAGTGCAAAATATATTGTTTTCATTTGTTTTATTTTGTATATATTTCTTATGTTAAGGAAAATATGTATTGTTTTGAGGAGTTTATTTGTGATTTGTTTGATGTGATGTGTCCATCTAAGGTTATGGTCAATTACAATTCCTAGATACTTTATTTGTTCTTTTTTTTCTAGAGGAGGGCAATCACAGTTATTGGTGTTTGAACATTCGTGTATTTTTATGGTGTTTGTGTTATTTTTTGGCTGTCCCGTGCTATTTATACTGTACGTTGTATATTTTGTTTTCGATATGTTTAATGTAAGTATGTTTGAGTCTAGCCATGTTTTTACTTGCATGATTCCTAAATTCGCTATGTTAAATACATTTTTCCAATCCTTAGATTTAAAGAGTAAAACTGTGTCGTCGGCATAACTAACTATTTCACCGTCTATTTCCATGCTGCAAAGTTCATTTATATAAATAGTGAAGAGAACGGGCCCTAGTATGCTTCCTTGTGGAACTCCATATGTGATCGGCAGTGGTTTGCTAGTATGGTTGTTAATTTTGACTTGTTGTGTTCTATTACTCATATAACTTTTTAATAGTTGGAGTTCCTTGCCTTTGATGCCCATGTTTTCTAATTTTTTAAAAAGTGTTTGGTGGCAGATTGAGTCAAAAGCTTTAGCTAAATCTAGATATATCGCTATGCATTTATACCCTTGATCTAAGTTGCTATGTATATAATCTATTGTACGCGCCAAAGCTTCTTTTGTGCCTATTTTTTCTCTAAATCCATATTGTTTATCCGAGATTAATTTGTTTTCTTCCAGGTATTTTATAATTTGGTTTTTTACTACTCTTTCGAAAATCTTTGAAAGCGAGTTTAACAATGTGATTGGTCTGTAGTTAGTTATTTCCATTTTGTCTCCAGATTTATAAATAGGGATCACTAGTCCTTTTTTAAGAGTACTAGGGAAGCAGGAGTGTGTTATACTAAGGTTGATTAAGTGTGTTACGGGTTTTAAAATTTCGTTTTTTATTACCTTAATGCAATCCGTTGTTATCTCATCTAATCCAGGAGCAATTCGGTTTTTTAATGTGTTTATTATTTTGTCAATTTCCTCTTCCGAAGTTGTTTTTATTTTAAATCTGTGTTGTGACGGTTGCGTATTTATGTTTGTTTGTGTTAGTGTGTTTGTGTTAAGAATTTTACGGTTCGCTAAAACTTTTCCTATACTTGCGAAGAAGTTATTCACATGATTTGCTATAGTTTCTTTATTTTTATTGGTATCTATTTTTTTTGAGTTAATGTTTAGATGTTCGATTGTATTTTTCTGTTTGAATTTTTGTGTGTACGTAACTTCTTTTAATATTTTCCACATTTCCTTTGGGTTATTGTTTTCTTTTTTTTCAAGTTTTTCTCGATAGTACAACTCCTTAGCTACTCTAATAATTTTCGTGCAGATGTTTCTATATCTTTTATAGTAATTAAGTTGTGTTATGTCGTACGGCGTATGTTTAATTTGTTTGTGAATTTTGTCTCGTTTACGAATACAGTTTAATATTCCCTGTGTTATCCATAATTTAATTTTTTTAGTTTTGTGTGTAAGTTTTACTTGTTTTAGATTAGTGTTATTATTTATTTCTTGCGCTAACATTGTTGTAAATTTATCCCAGGCCTCTTCGACATTCTCTATTCGGTATACTGTACTCCAGTCCATTTTTTTGAGTTTTTCTTTTAAGTTTGTGTAGTCAATTATTTTTTTTGTGATTATTTTATGTTGGATAGGTTTTGTGTTTTCGGTATCAATTGCTATCATATTCATGTAGTGATCTGTAATAGTGCTTTCAAGTACTACGGTTTTGGTCTTTAGTTTTGTTTTGATCATTATATGATCTATACAACTTTTTGTGTTTTGTGTGACTCGTGTCGGAACATTTATCGTTGGTTCCAGTCCATGCTGTGCTAGTATTGTAAGGTATTCTAAGTTTTGTGGGTGTCCGTTTTGTAGAGTGTTTATGTTTAAGTCTCCAATGATGATGATATTTTTGTTTTTGTTGAGATCATTTAATGTATTGTTAAGTGCAGTTAGAAAATTTGTAATGTTGTTTTTGGATGGAGATCTGTACATTGCAAGAATACACGTTTCTTTTTCACATGTTATTTGTATGCAGTTGGAGTCTATGATATGTATTTCTTGGACGATTGTGTTTATTTTATCATTGATGTATATCACTATACCATCATTTTGATTTTTGTGATTCTTTGTATGGTGTGTGTTATAGTTTTCGATTGTTTTTGGTATATATTTTTCATTCAACCAGCATTCTGTCAGCACAATTATATCAAAATTATTATCAAGCTGTTGTATGTATATAGTAAATTCATCAAAATTTTTATTAATCGATCTAATGTTTTGGTGTAGTATTTTCACTTTATTTTTTTCTTTTGTGATATTGGTCCATATGTTAATATCGTTTGTAGTTATACAGTGGTGTTGGTTGTCTGAGTCTATATATTCCATGTAATCAGCCATGTTGGTGAGTATTTGTGTAAGTATATAATATAAGTATTAAAATATTTAAAATTAAATTGAGTAAATGAACATATATACATTTAGGGAATAAAAATAATATAAATCCAAAGGATTAATAATTTGGATAAAAGTTGTCAGTACTAAAGAATCTAAAGTTACTATAATAATTAAAAGAATTATGAATAATGCAATGACAAAACGTGTCAGGCGAATTGGAAGAATTAAAAAATAAAAATAATTTGCGATAGATAAGTTAATAATAAGCATAAGAATATTCAAAATTAATAGATAGATTATATGTTTTATAACAAGTAAAATAATTGTATTAAATATGAGAATTAATTGGGACGTAGAAATTGAAAATTTTACATGTTTTGCATAATTAGAGTGATTGGAAGGATTATAATAAGACATTAAAATTTTAAGGATGAAATTGATTGAAATAAGTGAAGGTAATGAATTGATTAGGAGAGTTACAAAAATAATGTTAAAATAATTAAAATAATTTTGATAATAAAAACATTTCGAACAAATAGTGTAAATAAAATAGTTTAATGTAATTGTGGAAATAAGATTTATAAAAGAATTACCTAAATTAATTAATAAAAAATTTAAAAAAATATATAGCATCGACTGGAGTAAGTTTGGATAATTAAAACATTTAGAAAAGTAATTTTTGTTGGTAAAATAGTTAATATAATTTGTATAACAAAAACATTTAGAACAGTAAAATTTTTTGGTAAAATAATTAAAATAATTTTCGTAATAAATACAAGTAGAATAATAATATTTGAATATAAAATACTTTGTATAATAAGAACATTTATAAAAATTAGTGTAAATAAAATCATTAAAAATAATTAAAGAAATGATAATTTTAAGGGAATTACATAATTGCAAAACTATAAGAATTAAAATTAAATCTAGTAAATGAATATAGATAAGAATAGAAAATATAAATAAATTATCAATATGATTTACAATTTGAATTAAATGTAATATGTAAATTGAATAAGCTTTGCTAAATGAACAAAGTAAATTCTTTTTATTGAATAAAATTAATATGTTTATTAAAAAAATCACTTGATTTGTAATAATTTGACGTAGTATACAGTGCGCAATTTTTAAAGTGATAGCAATAATTATATGGGTTACGTGATTTTTATAATGAAGTAAATGTGTTGTTTGAATAATTTTAAGGATATTAATCAATATTGAGAGTGTTAAATAAATTAGAAAAATAAGGTACTTGAAAGAATAATAATAGGTTAATAAATAATGTAAAAAAAATACTGTTTGTGGTATAAATTTTCTTATAAATAAGAACTTCCTAAGGTTTGTTATAACATCCATTTTTAGATAGCAAGTTTAACGACAGTTTGGCACTCGCAACCATCGGTTGAAACTATTTTTAGGTAATAATTATAGTACGTACTGACTTCTTATATAGCTGACAGCCGAAGGTGCGAGTTGCCGTATACCGTCTAGATAAGTTTAGATAGATCATCCGAATGCTTGATAAAAATTATTTTTTCATTCGGTGATTTACGAATTAGTATTCTATTCTCTTTAAACCAGACAAACATGTAATTAGTTTCTTTTGCTTTCTGTTTCGCTTTCCAGAGCAGTTCTTTGAAGTATGGGCAAATGGTTTCCCCTATGTAGATTTTTTCGCTCCCCAGGGCTGATGCGGTTTTGGCGTTAATATTCTTCCGTAGTGTTAGCATTTGGTTGCGCTTGTAGATATCGTAATCTAGACGAACCGAAGTATTATTGAAAACTCATTGATTTTTATTGATCATCAGAGTTGTATTGTTAATTAGAGGAAAGAGTAGTACACCACAGTAATATAAGGTTATCATGAATTGACGTTTGTTGAATGGAATAATTATTGTATTAATTATATAGCTATACAAAACTTTAATAATAAAGGTAAAGTACCTGAAAGTATGTGAATCCTGAGAGGTACAGCGCTGGAATTACGTGTAAAGTAGTTCCAATAGCCAAAAGTAGTTCAAATTTGTGGATGGAATGTTTGAAATATCCTCTCCATCCAAGGCACCAAATTTTAAAAAGAGTTTCCAAGTCTAAAAATATTGTGAAAGCCACCTAGAAGAAAATTATTATGCATTAGACTATCTGTTATTGAACTATAGATAATTAGCACTAGAACATTAAAACCAACCATTAAAATTAAACTACGTAATGTATCAAATACAAAATACACATACGGCATTATTGCCTGGGGCTGTGCCAGTAAAAAATACATAACAAACTGTTTAAAGCTCAGAAAACTTTAACAAAAGTAATACTTAAATTATCAAACAATACTAACACCCACTTCATCATATTCAAAAAATTCCCAGTGCTGAAAATTCTAAAATTATATTAATAATTATATAATAAGTTAAATTATATAATAACTATCCTTTACAAGAACTTAAACACATTTAACACTTCTCAAAATTCTTGCAATACTAGTACAAGACATGCACACCAACTACAAATACCAAAAACAAACACATCCTTTGGATAAAAACACTACAGATATCAGGCTATAAAACTATACAATTCACTTCCAACACAATATACAACATCTAATCTTACAGAATACAAAAAACACATATGGAACTGGCTACTATCCTAATAACTTTTAATTTATAATTTTGTTCCCTCAATCTATGCAACTAACAAGACAAATCTTTTTGTTGGAACTATTTTGATATCGATTTTATATTATTTTATAATATTTGTTTCTCTTTTTTATATACTGTAACAAAGCCCACTGTTTGTTTTACTACATACAATTGAAAAATGTCCTCTGCAACACAGGTGAACTTCTAGCGTGTAGGACAAAATACTATACCTTTGAAATTTAAATATATTAAGAATAAATAAATAAAAAAAACATTTAATGAAATGTCCTAAGTCAACAACAAATGTCCTAAGTTAACAACCTATCTAAGGTGTATGCAGCATATTATTAGTACATGAAATATGAATGGATTGCTATGAACAAAATCATCAAGGGTCGACAGGACTTGCACAATGTAGGGTGACACAAGCAGAAGCACTGAACGGTCTCTGTGCATGAACAAAAACTATGAACAATATATCCAACAGTCAACAGGACATGCACAATGCCGGATGATACAGGCAGAAGCACTGAACGGTCTCTTTACATGAACACAATATATACGCGGAATCTCCAAGGGTGAACAGGACATGCACAAAGCGAGATGTTACAAGAAGAAGCTTTGAACATTCTCTTTACATGGTACCTACTAAAAGTTTGTTCACGACCTACTTCAATATAGTAATAATTTTCATAGAAAACTCTTCTGGGACGGCCATCATGTTTGAAATTCATTGTTGCTGTTACAATTCCATTTGCAAGTATAACAGTCATTACAAGTAAGCGGAAGTATGCGGATCTTAATATTTGCTGGCACGATTCCGGAGCAAGGCCTGAAAACATATTAATAATTGCAGCGTGTTGTGCTCTCCTTGGTGATAGTGCTATCATCCTCCAATAAGACTCAAAATTATATTATTTCTGATACATTGTAATCAAAAGTCACAATTTAAATTCGAATAATGCATAATGGCATGTGCATCTCCAAATGAAAAAAAAGCAGCCGCTACACCCATAAGTTTTACCTCGTAAGGCAAAATTACAAATGTGAAGATCATTTTAAATTAAAAACGTAAATGTAAAGAAAATAATATGATACTAAGATATCATTTATTTTCCAAGTAGAAAAAAGCTTTCTGAAAATACGCTCAATTCTTTTCGATTAGCGGTGCAATATTTTCTAAAGCTAAATATTCAAAGTCGATTGCTGTCATTCTGCTATCGGTGCTAAAACGCTTGGTGAATTTTTTCTCTCAAGCCAACACTTCATTAGAGGGATTTCATCTTTTTGACAATATTGTGCACCTTGTGGTTGACAGGAAGCCATCAGTGAATAAACTTAAGTGTATAGGTCACTGTGATCACTTACATAATTTAAACTACCGAACAACTTACGCGAGCATTGATTATCATGTAATGTACTTGTAATTAACTTTTTAAACACTCACGTAAGCCGTAAACTTAACTTACAGATGTATAGCTAGTCATAAAAGGAGGTTGTGATTATTTGTAAACTTAAGTATTTATAATAATAATTTACAAAGCAATTGATATTCTGTGGCATATGTTTGGCGAAGGGATCATGTATTTTTCTAAGTATGAGAATGTTACATGGACTTATCTAAAACACCGGAAGAAAGAATGAATTGAGTAAGTGCTTCGGTAGAGGCACAATGTGTGAGACTTACCCCCATGTTTGTTTTCATCCAGAGTGATAAGTCTCCAGCCGGCATCGTCTCCCGTGAGGATCTGCGAGGCGGTGCTGTTCTGAATGTGCCCCCGGACTCCCCACATCTGTTGGAACTGAACTCTGATCTCATTGAAGGTCTCCGTAATGACGGCAATAAACACATTCTTCACCAGCCAGGCCAGGAAGAAGATCATGGTGCTGAAACATACACAAGAACTTGTTTAACTCTAAAGATAGCACAACATTCAAGCCTATCAAGGTCTTGTGCTTTACTCATCTATATTTGCAATATTTTTTGTACAACATGACTTTGATTTTGAAATTAAAATATGAATAGTTCCTACCGGCATGTCATTTCACCCAGTACCTACCTCTTCCCATCCCTAAACACATCGTCTTGATGGAAAAGCATTTTTGAACTAGGAACAATGACTAGAAAATAGGAGTACATTTAGTTTCTAAAAAACTAGGAATACCTTGTAAGCAAGTTGCCTCTGAGCCGTTGAAGTTTGTTATCATTTATCAACTAAAAAGAAGGTGTTTTATCTTATCCAATTAAACAGTATCGTTTTATAATTATTTGTGTTGTTGTGGCAATAATACCTCGAGGTATCATGGTGGAATAAACTATATGTTTTGATTGTGTTAGAGGCAACTGATTGGTTTTCCTTTTTCCTTGTATCCCCAGTCTTCCCAACACATATTATTCCCAATTCCAGCAAACACCATTTTGTTTAGTTTACATTCGTATTATTTACAGTCCATTTTTCAAGTGCATCTGAAGCTGTAATTCGGAAGTAGTTTTGGATGCAACAAGTAATATAAGTACACTTTTCAGATAGCTTCCAAATAACATTGTAGCGAGTGGAATACCACCAACCTACACCTGAAACATTGGAAGAAACAAAGAATGATATTGAGTTTATATTGCAGAGGTGGATAAATCTTATGTTAGTAAGTGTATGCTTGTTTTAATGACAAACCTGAAGTATAGTGCCGCTCTCCAAGCCGGTAAGGAGTCAATGGCCCGGTACATAATGAACACCCATCCTTCCTGAGAAGCAGCTTGGTATACTGTGAATATACTGGTTGCTAAAATACAAAAAGTATTTATAAATATAATTTTAATTATCCTAACTAATATTATAAATGTGATAGTCTGTTTGTTTGTTCCATTTTCACTTGACTGGAGGACTAGCCTCTTAGAGGGGGAAGTTAGTTTCTTCCCCTCGCCATTAATAACATTTCTCTTGTTTCTTTGATCTGTGGTACTCACTGAATTCTTCAAATCCATTGAAGCCCATAATATACTTGGATAGATGCAGCTTCATGCATTTCATTCCTGTTGGACATTGGTAGCCAGACCCAGGTTCTGGAGAGCAGAACGTGTCCGGGATGGCAATCAAATTGATTGTAATGTAACTAGAATAAACAATACTCATTAAAACGTAAGTGGTTCATAGTTCATACTGCAAATACAACATTACACGTAAGTGGTCATAGTTCATACTGCAAATACAACATTACATGTAAGTGGTCGTAGTTCATACTGCAAATACAACATTACATTTAAGTGGTCATAGTTCATACTGCAAATACAACATTACATGTAAGTGGTCATAGTTCATACTGCAAATACAACATTACATGTAAGTGGTCACACCTCAGATACACAATTCTCATCCAAGATTTAGAAACTAAACCAAATTTAGTGATATTTTATTTTTTACTTACTCTGGATGAGTTGTATTTAAGACACAGTGGTTTTTTAATTCTCCGAAGAATTGCACTCCCAATAAACTGTACAGCGACATGAAGAACAGAAAAAATAATGTGACATTGTAGATCTGTTGACTCGAACGTCTGTAAAACAAAAATTCATTGTAATGTACAAAAACAAAACTAGTAGGGATTAATAAATAAGAACCATGGAAATGCCAAATTATAATAGATATTTTCGATTTATTCAATTTAGAATGGATTCTAGAAAAACTGTTTTAGAATGATCCGTGGGTTTAGCTATAGAGCGCTTTTATTATTACCGTGACGACCTGCAGAAATGACATGGCGACGGTGATGGCTCGCGCCATCTCATTTCTTTAATACGAGTGAGGGAAAGGCAAGAAAATTATTACTTTTTTGCATCACCCTTACTCGAATTAAAGAAATGAGAAGCCATGAGCCGTTACCGTCGCCTTGCCATTTCCGTGGGTCAACATGGTAATAATAAAAGCGCTTATTTTATAACAACCGAACTAAACACTTCAAAACATCCATTTAACTTTAAAATTATAATTTAATCGTTTCACTAAAACCTCTTCCTTCATATACACATTACACAATAAATTTAATTAAATTATTATTACAAAATGCAGAAACTATCAATTTTTCATTGGTATTTAGCATTTTCAGACAGTGTTGAAGATCGGATCAATGGTGAGAGATTCTTTCAGGAATCATAGTATTTGCCAATTGTCGTAAAATGATATCGATGTCGGATTGAAAATCAATCACACGAAATATCTAGCTTCAGGTAAATGTTTTGTTATGAAGAGTTTTACTTTACATATACATTTGTTACTTAAATTTTAATTTCTGCTACCGGTTTCGACACATAAAACTAACTAACCTAAAATTATTTAATATGGTTTTTTTAGGGGGAGGAGAAATCCTGTGGGAGGATTCAGCATAATATGGAAAGATTGTCAATAAGGGTGATTTACAAAGTGCTTTATTTTGTTAACTAAAATAATTTTAGATTTAATTTTTGAAGTAAAACTTATTTACGCACGCTTGACTTTGGGAGACATACGATTTGACGAGAGCATACGAAATTGTGATCGGGTGAGGCGTACGATAATAAATAATATAATATCATAATAATAATAATATTATAATCTTCTCCATGATATATTGGTGTATAACTGTTTTATGGAGAACATGAAAAAATAAATAAATAATAAATAAATTAAAATAAATAAATATTTGTAGAAAATTATTAAAAGTATATGTATATATTATTATACATGTATATAAAATTAGTATAACCGAAACTTTGAAATATGAACAATTCAAAAAACAAATTAAGTCCCTGAAATTGGATAATGAATATTGTAACCTTAATTTACAATTAGTTTACTCTTACTTAATATGTACTATGCAGTGTAAAATATATATATTGTTTTTGTCTTTCAATAACAATTTTTTTCTAAATTGTATACCTATGTTAAATAATGTTTGTATTTATCGCATAAGTCTTTGATTAATAACTCAGGTGCGGGGCATACGTCATTCCTACGTCTACCTACGTTAAATTGTCGTGAAAAAAGCTTATGTGCCCAAGCGGTTAATGTTTACATATCTAATTAGAACATAATTTTTTTTTACATGTAAATACTCCTCCCATAAACACGAGCTCCTAGAGCTCAACTTATGGAGTAGTAGAATAATAATGAATAATTGTATAACATTGCATAATGTAATCACTTGTAATGTAAAATCTTTTTTCTTGTAAATAAATAAATAAATAAAAATAAAATAAATATAAACATATATATATATATATATATATATATTATATATACATACATACAGATGGAACTAAAAGTTTTACTTCAGTCGTGTGGTCTAAAGCACACTCGTTTTTTAACTAGAATTAATTTAATTTCGAGAATTAAATTAAGTTTTTAAAGTTCTTCTAAACAAAATGTCTAGAAATTGTAACCAAGAAATACAAAAAACAGGTAAAATGTATAATTTAGATGTCTTACTTGAAAATCTGATTGATCCTCGACTTGGGCATGGAGAACTTGAGGAATACTCGGAGGAAGCGGATCATGATGAGAGGACGGGGGGCTCTAAGGATACTCAAGTAGCTGAAGCGGGGTACCACTCCGGGCATCTCAAACATCTGCAGGATCACTGACACCCATAGGAAGAACACCATGGAGGCGTCGAACTGGCACCAGTGGTCCTTCAGGTACGGCACTTCACCCTGGAACAAACAGTATTGTACAAGATCTGAGCAACATCCATTATAGTGCCCTGAAGATGATGATAATTATCAATAATCGATATTTACTTCAATTTACGTCATTGCTTCGATTGACAATTGCTAATTGATTGTTTCCAGTCTTCGTTTTATAAGCTATTGACCTTGAGACGTCCTATTATGTGTATTTTGATTGAGCAATACACAAGCACCATTGACACAGAGAAATTGTTGTTTTGCTATGCCATTCCCAATTGCTCATTCAATCATTGCTATAACGTGAGTTAATATCTATATCTAATATCTATAGCTCTATCTATCTAGCTATTTGGAACTCAGCTTCATTGTGCAACAAGATGATCATGGACACTTGAAGCCAGCGAAAGAAAACGGATAGACGCCCTCGTAATGTGGTGCTGGAAAAAAATGCTCAGGATCTCATAGACAGCCAGGCGCAAAAATGTATCCATTCTGGAAGAGCTGGCATCCACAATAGCCTTTCAACTGTCTGCCTACAACGTATCTTAAGATCCTTTAGACACGTTGTTCGCCAAACTGACTCCAATTTGGAGAAACTCATAGTTATTGGTAAAGTGGAAGGCAGAAGAAACAGAGGAAGGCGAGCAACGAGCTGGAGTGACCACGTAATGGCGTCTGGTAAGTTGGTGTCCTTGGTTCTCCACGCAGGGTAGGACCGTGAGGAGTGGAGGAGCCTTGTCCACCCTGGAATTTGGAATAAAGTCACGATCCTCAGCAATGAGGAGAAAGAAAGATTTGAAAAGAAAGTACGTAATTATTTTACTTCTATAGCGATTGTTCGTTTGGAAAATAAAATCGAAATATTATCATTAAATTCGCACACTTTAGTTACCTACCAATCTTCTGTTTCCGCAAACGTCAACAAAGCAACTGGTGCGAAAATATTGTAATTGAAGTTCCGTCAATCGCACTTTGCATATTGTCAATGACGTAAGCACAACATTGACAATTGACATTGATTGTATCCTTTTACACTGCACAAACAAACTTATTTACATTGTTATTATCCTATTTGCGTACTACGTATACTGTACCTTTCGAGTTCAGTGACAGTTCATGAAAGATTTTTATTTTGCCGCCAGAAAGCATAGGGTTTTATTATACATCTAGCTAGATATATACCAAAGAGCAACAATCGGATTAGATTTTAAAATTTAGGTAAGTACCTACTTAAAAATTCTCTGCACTTTGAAAGTAAATGGAGAAAACTTTTAAGATTCTAACTTATTTCTGGGATGAACAAAAATAAGTTCAATGAATTCCCAACTAATTTCTTGTTAGTATTTTCATATTGTTTAATATATGTTTATTATTCGGCGACAATCGAAAGCACAATCCTCTGACCTCTGTAATGCAAAGGCAATAATCGCTTACCACCAACCACCATTTGCATTCTACATTACCTATACAAGTCACTTCTTCTTCTTCGATGGCGCTACAGCCCATATAGAGCTTTGGCCTCCCGCAACATTCGCCTCCAACTCCTCCTGTCCTCAGCAGCTGTCTTCCAGTTTGTTATCTGGAGAAGCTGTGCTGCATCCCCTCTTACTTCGTCTTCCCACCTCAGTCTGGGTCTTCCCACTTTTCTCTTTCCACCTGGGTGTCCAGCCATAATTCTTTTTGGGACGCGTGTGTCCGGCATTCTCTGTACATGTCCAGCCCATCTCAACCTGAGGAGTCTCATATGGGCTGAGATATTGGGGGCCTGATATATATCATACAGTTCTTTGTTGTGCCGGATGCGCCACTGTTCCCCCTCTTTCACGGGTCCACGGGTTTTGAGTTCACCAATCTGATACAAGTCACTACCGATCATAATATATCACAAACACTGTACTTAGGTGTATATTGATGTTTTTACCTATGTATGTATGTAGTTTTTTCACATTAGCTCCACACACTGTCATTTTGGGAATGCTGTGTGCCAGGCCTTTTTAAGGAAAGTAAGGACAGGAAGTTCTGCGAAGGAAACAGTGTGAGGGGTGGGTAGGAATCCCTACCACTGCGGTGCAAAGCGGCGGGTCAAAAGGCCTCCCTCAGCCAGTCTCTCTCGATCTGGACCGCCACGCAGAATGTGGGCAGACACAACCAGACAAATCTCGATTCATGAACCTGGGCATCCTTGCTAAATCACCAAACGTAGCGAACCTCATGGGATGACCTACGGCAGAGGTGTCGATAATCCAATAAATGGTTCCCTGGGCGGCGGTACCCTTATCCGCCTCCCAAATTACGCGCCTATCCAACTGTGTGGCGGGCTGGATTTGGAGAGACTGGTTGAGGGAGACCATTTTACCTTTCCATCAGGACACTCTCGAACCATCGCCTTGCACCGCAGTTGGAGGACAATTCAAACCTCGCTCCTGGATACACTGACCGCCAGATTCCTACCTACCTCTCCTACCCTTTACTTCCCAAATCTTCCTCTCCTTCCTTTCCTTAAAAAATACTTCCACACAGCTTCCCCAAAGATGAAATAGACCCTCAAGGAAATTATTTTCTGCTTACATAAAAATGTGAAATATTTTTTTCCGAGTCCTGTGTCATCAATGTGTATCAGTTTGGCATCTAGCCGGGTCTTCCACCAACTTTGGGGCCCTATTGAAAATTTTATATTTTATTGTAGTCCTGCGTCCTCAAGGTGAACCATTTTTATCCCCTAAAAGGCCAATTTATCCTATGGATAAGCTATCGAAGGGATGGTGAAATACCCCTTATTATAAAAAAATAACAGATTTGTAGTTTTGGCGCCAATTATATATTTCTTTTTTTTTGTTCACCAATCTACCCCCCTCTGCCGCGCTCATAATTAGTAGTATCTAGTGTTTTGTGAACGCCTCGCTTGTTCGCGTGTTTTAGGTAAAGTGTTATTCTGCCATCATAAGTAAAAACACACTCTCAATTAGAATACCGCGGTTCTACCTAATAACCTCAAGCGCATAAGGTTTTTATCAGAGCGCAATTGCGCCTGCACATGACTGGCAGTATTGTATACCTTGATGCGCTGACCAGACTCGTGGCGAGCCACGACAACCCTTGACAAGTCCCACGTGTGTGGTCAGACCGCGTGCCGACGCCTGCCAGAGCGTGCCATAGCTTGCCGTTGACCCAGGGCCCGGTGGCGTATTTCCAAAACCTATACCGGTTCAGACACGGCGGTGTCTGAAATGGGATAGGGTTTGTTGTGCGAAATAGCCTTACAAAACCTATACCGGTTCAGACACGGCGGTGTCTGAAATGGGATAGGGTTTGTTGTGCGAAATAGCCTTACAAAACCTATACCGGTTCAGACAAGGCATTCGTTGCTCTATCTACGCTTCGTGTTTCTGTGACGGCGACGAACGTAATTATAGCGTAGCTTTTGTCGGTGCATTTGCTTTGTCACGTATTTATTTTTTATATTAATTTGTATTTTTATATTAATTTATGTTCAATACATAGCGTGCATTATATTCCCAACAGTTAATACAGTAACAGCACATTTTGATTCCTAATTTAATCGCGTACACTAGTCCATATTATACAATTATGATTTCAATCGTGGTATCGAACTCTAATACTATACTAATATTGTCCGAGAGGATAGACTGCCAAACAACCTGTCACACTGGTTGCTTCAATCACACTCGCACATCTTATCGTAGACTAGTCTATAGTATATACTTATGATTTCAGTAGTGGTATCGAACTCTAATACCATGAGACCGCTTCTCCGCACAGGTAGTCAGAGAGGATGGACTGCCAAACAACTCTGTCGCACTGTTTGCTACTTTATCTATAGTATATACTTATTATTTCAGTCGTGGTATCGAACTCTAATACCATGAGACCGCTTCTCTGCAGAGGTAGTCAGAGAGGATAGACTGCCAAACAACTCTCTGGTTGCTTCAATCACACTCACACATCTTATCGTAAACTAGTCTATAGTATATACTTATTATTTCATCGAACTCTAATACCATGAGACCGCTTCTCCGCAGAGGTAGTCAGAGAGGATAGACTGCCAAACAACTCTCTGGTTGCTTCAATCACACTCACACATCTTATCGTAAACTAGTCTATAGTATATACTTATTATTTCAGTCGTGGTATCGAACTCTAATACCATGAGACCGCTTCTCCGCAGAGGTAGTCAGAGAGGATATACTGCCAAACAACTCTCTGGTTGCTTCAATCATACTCACACATCTTATCGTAAACTAGTCTATAGTATATACTTATTATTTCAGTCGTGGTATCGAACTCTAATACCATGAGGCCTCTTCTCTAGGGAGGTAGACAGAGAGAATATACAGCGAAACATCTTTCACATTGCTGTCCTCAATCAATTCGTACATACAAGTATATACCTAATATAATAATATTTGTCTACATTTTTTTAATATTTTTATTTAATTTATAAAAACAGTTTATTTTTAAACAAGTTCTGCTATTTAATTATTATTACTCACGACAGCTGTTTCGCCTTCAGAAGGAGAAACAGCTGTCACGCGTAATAATAATTACATAGCAAAACTTGTTTAAAAATAAACTGCTTGCATAAATTAAATAATAATATTATTGCGTATATAAAAAAATTAAAATTAAAATGGATTTCTACATATTAAACTTAAATAATAATAAAAGCATCATTTACTTTCTAATTAAAGTGTGTTAGGCTATGGCATCCCCAAGTAAGGTTGGCAGGGGAAAGAGATGGAGAAGAGGAAGGTGAGAAAGTACGCTATTCAGATATGGTTACCGAGCACAGCTAAAGCTATCTCAAGCAAAATTTTAATTCTGAATGCTGGTATTACACCAGGGCGATACTGAGAGTATCTTCTACTCTGGAACGTGGCGCAAATATATAGTATATTATTTTTTATCGTAAATTGTGAAATAACGCAAATTAATCAAATAAAATTTATTACTTAAAATAAAAATAACTAAAAAAAGTTCTGTTATAGCGGATGATGATTTGAGAAAAGGATTTAGTGATTTGGAAACTTATTACTAGAATGCATTCCCAGTATTGTCACATAGTTCGACCGGGAGTGACGTGCCTCCGCACGGTAACTCTAGTTCAATAAAAAATGGATGTACTAACATTAATAGAAAACATAAAAAGTGATCTGAAAAACATTACAACCGTAAAGGACTCAAAAATTAGAAATAACCTAGAACAAACGATCCAATTACTAGAAGAAGCATGGAAACGGGAAAAAAACCATTTCCAAGAAAAAATTATTGAACTTCAGCAAAAAGTCATCATCAAGCTTGAAAAAAATAATGAACAAAAATCCTATGCAATGGTTTTAAAAGAAAGAACTGTTCAAATCGAAGAACCCAAATTTGCAGTCTTAATAACCGCTGAAGGCAAAGAAACATCTGAAGACATAAAGAGTATTATCACAAAAACAATAAAGGCGCCTAACCTCGGAATTGGAATAAATGGAATAAAAAAAGCAACAAATAATAAAATAATTATGACCTGCTCCAATAAAGAAGATGCTGAAAAATTGAAAGCAGAAATAAATAAAAATAAAAATGGAATATCTGCAGCAGAATTAAAAAAGAAGAGGCCATGCATGATTATTAAAGGTGTCGGAGGGGAGTATAACGAAGAAAATTTTTTAAATGACCTTATTCTACAAAATAGCGAACTAAACGATATAACAAATGAGTCCATAAAAGTAACAAAAATATTAAAAAACAGAAAAAGTGATCAACTCCGTAATGTGATAATAGAAACAACAGGCCCGATCCGAAAGACGTTACTAGAAAAACAACGAGTTAATATAGGATTTGTCCGAGCTCACATCGAAGATTGCAACCCCCTCATGCAATGTTTTCACTGTTTAGCATATGGACACACATCCCTAAAATGCCTGAACAAAATGAACAAGCCCAGATGCATACACTGTGCAAAAAACCACAAATTTAGTGAATGCGAAAAAACCAAAGATATGGTCAAATGCTACAACTGCGACAAAAACAACAATTTATTCGGAACAAAAAATAATACTGAACATAGTGCAAATAGCGAAAAATGTACTTACCGAAAAAGAATGTCTATCATAGCACAACAGAGAATCGATTATGAATAAGTTATGGATGATTTTCTAACCGAGGAAATTGACAAATTAACAGATGTTTCACAGCACATTTGCGAAGATTCAAAACAATGTAATGAACTACTAAAAAAAGTCCCAAATGCTTTCACTGTTCTTCACCAAAACATCAGAAGTTTACAAAAAAACCTGGATGAACTTATATTAACACTTAACCTTCTTGAAACATTACCGGACCTCATTGTATTAACGGAAGCACACTTAAACATAAGCAATGCTGGCACACTGTACAATATTCCGAATTACACATTCTATCCGTCCACTACCCATATTAACAAAACCAGTGGTATCGCATTGTTTATTCTAAATAAATATAAAAATGTTACAGTCACAGAAATTAAAATGCAATTAGCGAACTGTCTAAAACTGAATGTAAAAGTGAACGAAATTATGTACAATATTATCGCAATCTACCGCACGCACGGATCAAACCCCACAAATTTCATTACAGAAATGGAACAATTATTACTGACTCTAAAAGGTACCTGTAATATTGTTATTGGTGACATCAACATAAACATTGGACATTGGATTCAAAATCGAACAAAAGAGGATTATATAAATGTAATGACATCGCTAAATTATAAATCATATATAAATAATGCAACACGAAATGTCAGTGGACAAATCCCTTGCTGTATCGACCACATATGGTGCAACTCAAACAACACTGAAAAAAACATGTCAATATTATGGAAAACTAGCATAACTGACCACTACACCTGTATATTCGTCAACAACATAGATAAAAGAAGTACCAACCCCAACAATTCTGTCAAAATAAAATACGAAAAAAAATATTTAAATATGAAAACGTTAGAAGAAAATCTTAAAATGGAAACCTGGGCATCAATATTTGAATCGGATAATCCAAATACTTGTGCAGAGAATTTCGAAACAGTTTTCCTTAATCACATAAACCTATCTACAAAAATACTTGTTTCGAAAACAAAATCTAAGCACAGATTAATAAAACCATGGATGACCCATGGATTAGTAATTTCAATCAGAAATAAGGAAAAATACTATCACCAGTCTAAAAAATTTCCAAACGACGAAAAAATCACTACTTTCTACAAGAAATACCGAAACAAACTTGCGCTCTTAATAAGACTAACAAAAGAAAAGTATTTTCGTAATAAAATAAAAAATGCTGGTCAAGATAGCAAAGAGTTCTGGAAAATCATCAATACAATAATCAACAAAGGCACAAAACAAAAATTACCAAAAGAAGTTACTCATCAAGGAATCAATACTGAGACAGAAAATAACCCAAAACTTTGTGGTAATATTTTTAATGATTATTTTGTTAATGTTGGCACTAATCTTGCTAGTAATATTATCATAGACAAAAAACAAACTCATCAACCGGAGCTAAACCCAGATTTTGAAGAAGGTTTCCACACATTTGTTTCAGTAACTGATAAAGAAGTTGAAAACGCTATAATAAGTTTACGAGGATCAGCAAGCCCTGGCTACGACAATATAACTGTTAAAACATTAAAAGCTGTACGTGAGGAAATCAGTAAACCAATTGCACACATAATAAATAAAAGCCTAGAGAAGGGTATATTCCCGAACAACTATAAGAAGACTATTGTCACCCCTGTTTTTAAATCTGGTGATGAAAAAAATATCTCAAACTATCGTCCCATAGCACTCACATCAAACATAGCAAAAATCTATGAAAAAATTGTTAAAAAACAACTCAACAATTACATAAAAGAAAAAAAGATAATGAGCCCAAACCAGTTTGGATTTAGGGACAATCTCAGCACACAGGATGCGATTGCTAAATTAACGTCAACAATTATGCAAAAGTTAGATAATGGAAAAAAATGTCTTGGAATCTTCATTGATCTCCGCAAGGCATTTGATAGCATATCACATTCCAAACTCACTAAGAAATTAATGCAAATTGGTTTAGACGGAATAGTGCTATCATGGTTTCAAAGTTATCTAAAAGAGAGATTTCAATATGTCAAAATAAATAATACCCTAAGTGAACCCAAAACCTCATCATTTGGCATACAACAAGGAACTGTCATCGGACCAATCCTTTTCATTATATATGTAAATCAAATGTTCACTCTTCCGATTGTTGGAGATATCATATCTTATGCAGATGACACTGTAGTTATCACTAAAGGGAAATCATGGGAGGAAACCATGAGACAGGCAAATATCAATATAAACATTCTCAAAACATGGTTCGACCTAAATTGTCTCTCACTAAATACTGAGAAAACATATTTTATCCCTTTCTCATTGAAAGAAAAAAATGTTGAAAAAAATATTACTATTAAAATCCATTCATCGCAGTGTGAAAACAAAAATGAATGCGACAATGCAAATTGTTTACCAATAACATGCAAAAATAGTATAAAGTACCTGGGTATCATAATAGATAGGCACTTAAAATGGAACGAACAAGTCCAAAATACGGTAACCAGAGTAAGAAAACTTATTTACATGTTCATTAGATTGAGAAACATCCTATCATCTAGTATGATTAAAACTATTTATTTTTCCCTTGCACAATCTATTCTACAATATGGTATAATCGGGTGGGGGGGGACTTTCAAAACCAACCTTTTGCCTGTAGAAAGGGCACAGAGGTTGATTCTAAAAGTCATCCTACGAAAACCCTCTGTATTTCCAACAACACAATTATTTAACTCCTTTAAAGTTCTCAGCCTAAATAAAATCTTCAAAAAAAACTCATTATTACAAACCCACAAAGATCATTTCAATGATTCAACAACATTCACAAAAATAAGTAACCGGTCAAGATCACGTGGAAACTTAGAAATCCCTAAATTTAAAACAAGTGCTTATCAACACCATTATACCTATCAAGGTATAAAATTTTTTAACGCCCTCCCATATAAAATAAAAACAGAAATAAATTACAATGCCTTTAAAACACAAATCAAACAACTACTAGATCAACCCAACAATAACTATAAATTTTAAATTTCATAAAATAATTTTTTATATATCTTCTGATTACATGTAACCTATTAATTACAATTGATCAAGTATTTTATTTTAATATTAAGTATTTTAGTATATAATTAATTATTTTATTTCAACATTAATAACCAAAAAAATAAATATATAAAAATATTTATTTTTTCCTTTTTAACGTATCCTCCAAAAATATTCCATCAACATTGAACTACCAAAGGATTATTGTCACAACTCAATATTATGTACTGCTTTTACAGCATTATCAGCTCCTCTACTCAACTGCTAGAATCAAATCCATGTACCTAACACCTTTGTTAATTATATATAATACCTACCTATAAATTGAAATGTAAAAATATTATTTTATTTCACTACATCTATATTCTTACTTTTACTTATCTATTTCTGTATATCCAACTTAATAACTGATATGATACTCAATTCCACTATCAATGTATATTTGTTAACATCCTATATAAGTTTATGTATTTTGTTACCTCAAATTTTTTCTTCTATTTTATTTTTTCTCTTACCTTTGTAATGGCACTACTCCCCAATTCAAACACGAGAAATGTTTTTCTTTATTGAATTGGGTAGATTTTGTTAAAAAAACTATTTTTATTGTAATTAGCCAAAGAATTTTATTATGTAATTTGACTGGACTTAACTGTCATCAAGTTTCTTATTATTTCATTATATTAGGTATAGACTTGTGTGTACGAATTGATTGAGGACAGCAATGTGAGAGATGTTTCGCTGTATATTCTCTCTGTCTACCTACCTAGAGAAGAGGCCTCATGGTATTAGAGTTCGATACCACGACTGAAATAATAAGTATATACTATAGACTAGTTTACGATAAGATGTTTGAGTGTGATTGAAGCAACCAGAGAGTTGTTTGGCAGTCTATCCTCTCTGACTACCTCTGCGGAGAAGCGTTCTCATGGTATTAGAGTTCGATACCACGACTGAAATAATAAGTATATACTATAGACTAGTTTACGATAAGATGTGTGAGTGTGATTGAAGCAACCAGAGAGTTGTTTGGCAGTCTATCCTCTTTGACTACCTCTGCGGAGAAGCGTTCTCATGGTATTAGAGTTCGATACCACGACTGAAATCATAAGTATATACTATAGACTGGTCTACGATAAGATGTGTGAGTGTGATTGAAGCAACCAGAGAGTTGTTTGGCAGTCTATCCTCTTTGACTACCTCTGCGGAGAAGCGTTCTCATGGTATTAGAGTTCGATACCACTACTGAAATCATAAGTATATACTATAGACTGGTCTACGATAAGATTTGTTTTTTGGCAGTCTATCCTCTCTGACTACCTCTGCGGAGAAGCGTTCTCGTGGTATTAGAGTTCGATACCACGACTGAAATCATAAGTATATACTATAGACTGGTCTACGATAAGATGTGTGAGTGTGATTGAAGCAACCAGAGAGTTGTTTGGCAGTCTATCCTCTTTGACTACCTCTGCGGAGAAGCGTTCTCATGGTATTAGAGTTCGATACCACGACTGAAATCATAAGTATATACTATAGACTGGTCTACGATAAGATTTGTTTTTTGGCAGTCTATCCTCTCTGACTACCTCTGCGGAGAAGCGTTCTCGTGGTATTAGAGTTCGATACCACGACTGAAATCATAAGTATATACTATAGACTGGTCTACGATAAGATCTGTTATTTGGCAGTCTATCCTCTCTGACTACCTCTGCGGAGAATCGGCCTGATGGTATTAAGAGTTCGGCACCACGACTGAAATCATAATTGTATAATATGGACTAGTGGACGCGATTTAATTAGGAATCAAAATGTGCTGTTACTGTATTAACTGTTGGGAATATAATGCACGCTATGTATTGAACATAAATTAATATAAAAATACAAATTAATATAAAAAATAAATATGTGACAAAGCAAATGCACCGACAAAAGCTACGCTATAATTATGTTCGTCGCCGTCACAGAAACACGAAGCGTAGATAGAGCAACGAATGCCTTGTCTTAACGGCCCTCGGTATTAAACGTTTCCAGCTCGAATTCGAATATCGAACCCGCCTGCACCTGCAGCTGGCCGGTGCGTTCCATTCACAATCAAGTCGCACAGAACAAAACAAATTATTATTAATTAAAGATATTGTTATTATGAAAATTATGTTAAAATATATATTAGAATGTAATGCAATATAACGATAGCCTAATTGATGGAGGAGGTTCTCAGTAACCTAAAACGTTTAATATAACTTTTTATTTGGATTTTTTTTTGATACATACATAGATGAAAAATAATAATGTAGTAATACAATTATAAAGAGTGACAAAAGGCTTGGCCTTTGTTCCAGCCTGGTTTCGCAGTGCGGCGGGGCACTGTTATTACGTCGGTCACGGGTTCAAAACGGTCACGGGTTCAAAAGCCGGCGAGGACAAAACAAATTAAATTTAATTTATTATAAGTATATCATATTGTAGAATTTAAATAAAATTTATATAGGTACATATAACGAATCTGATTCTCGTTTCAAAGTGGAAGATACATTCAGTATCGCCCTGGTGAGAGACCATAATTCAGAATTGAAAGTTGCTTGAGAACGGCGTAGATATGTTTAGTGACTAGATCTGAATAGCCAGGAACTTTCCAACCTTCCTCTTCCCTATCTCTAAAAATATAAACTACATTCATTAGGAATATAAATGAAATTTCTCCTGAAGACACTTCAATGAAATAAAATGTTATTGATTTCTTCGAAACAATTCCTTCTAACGTGTTTTGGTTTTAGCTGAAACCAATTTTACTTTACTTTTTTTCGCTATTATGCCCTTTTCTAAATACTCATTTTTTCTAATAGGCATGCAGCGATTATGTCGAGGATCAATTAATTCGGGTAGCATGCAAAAATTGTAAAAGCGTTTCAGCTGTTCAACCATATTAGTCTGCCAAAATTCATCATCCCGTAAAATTTTTTCGATTTTTATTCCGAGTTCAGTCCGTACATCAAACATACAAATATCTCTTTTTGTTACATGTTACACTTTTTGGCCCTGAACCTGGTAAAACCAATCGTGAGATGTATTTACCAGCATTTCTCCATTTTTGTTCTTCAGAAGAAATTCCATCTGGGGTCGCACCCATATACGGATACTCTTCATCTATGAAAAGACCACACTTTTCTATGGCAATGCTTTCTAGTTCTGCAAGCTCCTTTAGGACATTGTATTCATATTTTTGTCCGTGTCGAATTGAAGGAATATTTGATAAGGTTTGCTGGTACAGTATATTTTTGACTAATGGAGCGCAACTGATATTTTGCCGCCGTTTGCACACTTTTCCAAACCACGATGCCGTAATCATATTGCGGCGCCACCCTTACTGTCACCCTTTCAATTGCTTGCCTATCTTTGGCTATGGTAAAAAAACCTTTCTAAAAAATCATATTTAGCTGCCTCATACGATGCTTGGTCCATATCAGGTTTTTCTGCATTGGGACCATAATGCTGATCTTTTGCTGGAGCGAGCTGCAGGGTTTTTCTTTTCTTTTTTTTTTTACTTAATACTTGTTGATTATTTTTCTGCAATCTTTTTAATTCTAAATGCTTTATGAGTTTTCCGGGACTATTACCGGTTGCAAATTTATGCAAAGAATAGTGTGGAAGATTGGTGTTGAACGCCATTACTGCTGCAGCGCACCTTCCTTTGTAGGACCGTTTTAGAGCTTAGTTGATACGCTTCCCACCAACAAATTTAGCCACAACATTATTATAGCACTCCACAGTATTGCTGCCTACATCATGTATTAAACTTCGAGCATTAGATGCCAAAAGTCGAACGTGCTGCATGATTCTGGACATTATCAAGCTCGAAGTCATATTGGGTACGTAATTAGTGTCGCCAGTATCCCGTTTGCAAAAGTATGCCCGTTTCTTGCATAGTGAGTGGTCTCCAAATACATGTTTTGGCCCATTCAATATATCCAAATATAGCTGTTTTATGTTTTCCTCTTGACTACGATTCATAGCCTTCCGGTACTTTATGGCACAACGTACAGCAGTTCTAAGACGTAAAATACGTCTTGACAATCTTCCTCAATGCCAAGGGATACTTTGTATCTTCTGACAGTGATCTAAAGTTTTTTATTGGCCATTTCCACACTTTTATATTTTAAAAATATCAAATTGTTTATTACCTAGAAACCCGAAAAAATGTTAACAATAAATTAATTCTTAATCATACTATTTGACACTACACAGCTTCGACGGAAACTCACAGCTGAAACATAAAAAAGGCGGCACACTATTATAGTCCCTACGCGGAACGCATAGAGTGGAATATTGTTGAAACGTCGGCGTCACATGGAAATATAATAATTATGTACGCGGAATTTCGAACTTTGAAAAAAGATTGACACGACGGACCGTAAAAAGCGTGCATCCGCGGCCACCTCGGAGAGCCGAATGAGTAGGAGAATTCTTAGATGTTCATTATATAGTATTTAACGAAAATAAGTTGTTAATAAAAATATATATTTCGACAGAAAAATGTATTTATGATAGCTTAACGTGGCTACATTATCGATATTTTGACGATTAATAACTTAGATTGTCGTTTGAATCTGAGAATTCATGATACTCCATACAACGATTGAGATCGCTAGTAAGGAAGGCCCTTAACCGGTATAGGTTTTGTAAGGCGATTTCGCACAACAAACCCTATCCCATTTCAGACACCGCCGTGTCTGAACCGGTATAGGTTTTGGAAATACGCGGCCCGGTGGATATTTCGGCCACCAAGCGACAAGCTCGGAAAGCTTCAGTGACGAGCGCGCTCGGCACGTATGAGGCCGTACCATGAGAATTCCTCTGATGTGCATTTTGGCAATCATCTCCGCGGTGAAGAGGAAGGTGACGACTACATCGCAGGAGAAGGTGAAGTATTGTAGCGGCGGGAGTTTCTCAAAGGTCTTGGGCGTGTTCATCGAAACGGACATCAGGCTGACGAGTGCGCAGAACCTCATCAGTCTGCGAACCCATAGCTGCAAGCAACAAACAACACCGACACGTTTTTATTTAAAACAGAACACATTACCTACATAAATTATTCTTTTCATTTTTTTAATTATTAGTATTTTAATTTATTGTTTTTTTCCGTCCGGAGCCAGTGAGACTAAGGCATCCCTAATTGGTGCATGCTGTTGAGATAGGGAACAGATAGGTGGGAAGTTTTCAATGTTCAAACATGAAAATTTCTCGTTTTAGGACATTTTAATCCATACAATATATTATTCTATAATAAATACACGTAGTTCAAATAAATTCGAACAAAAGAGAAAATGTAAAAGATGAAGATGATAAAAGAAAATTAAGCAGTGAGACAACTATTCACTTACATGGGTAGGTAGGTAATACATATATTATGTAATTAATTACTGTATAAAATTTATTTGTAATTTATGTATCCCTTTGTGATAATAAAAAAATATATATTTCCCGTCTAGAACCCATATTATAATATTATTGTAGAAACTAAATAAATACTTCTTTCTAACTTTTAAAATGGGCATTCCAGCAATTTTGTTGAACTACGTCACTCTTATGATATGAATATGCTTAATTAGTCAGACATAAAGATTTTTAATTAAATTAAACAAATAACTTCGTATCAACCACTATTACATAATCACAATTACCTACATGTTTCGAATCCGATGGTTTCTTCGTTTCTTTCGTTTTTCTTATTTGTTTAATTTAATTAAAAAGGCGTCACAAAGTGATTTTGCGAAGTTTGAAGAAATAAACATTTTTCACTGACTTGCTTTTTCTATATACAATTTTAAATGATGTTGTTGATAGTCTTGCTTTGTAGCATTATTTATTTATTTAGTATTTATTTACGCCTTACTGGGCTTTTACATGAACATTTTACATAATGATTAAGTAATTAAGTATAACAGGTTATACAGTATACAAAGTATAACAGTAGGTAATTAAGTATAACTAGTAATTATTTACTTTACTTGTGAGGTAAGAAACAAAATAGCAGAGAATTAAAAATAAAATAATAAGAGTATAACCTATAAAAGAAACTAATACAATTTATCAATATCTATTTATATATAAATATAGAGAGTTAAATAAAATAAAATAAGACCTAAAATACAACAAGGTGTAATGTATAAAAGCTAGTTAGTAGGTAAAAGCATTAAATTATTTGTGTACATTATTTAAAATACAACAAAAAATAAGAATATAATTTACACGTAAGGTTTAGAATGAAAGATGTTATAAAAGAATAAAACGAATAAAAGTTAATTATTAGCAGATAGAATTGAAATTAGTTGCCTTTTAAAATTTGCAAGATTATCAACACTGAATATATCTATAAGTTCACAATGTTTATTCGCCAGGCTATGAATTCTGGGAATTGGTGAATAAACAGAGTAATTTGTATTGAAGTTATTGTTGCATTTAAAAGTATCTTTACTGCGAATTTGTCTGGCAGGTATATTAATGCAAATTAGTTCCAACAAATTAGTGAATAAAAAAGTAAATCAATTAAAACTCTTCTATCTGATAACTGAAGTAGTCTAATTTCAGCACGTAAATTATTATAATTTACACATTCAATTGGAACAGAAGTCTGGATTTATTTGAGAGCAGAAATTCTGTGACTACCATAAAATATGTAGGTATTTCTCTTTGTTCAGAATACTAATGGAGGGAAATAATTATACCAAGTCAGAGGACATCTTCAATTTATCACTAAAGAAATTCAAAATGTTGTTACTGTTATGTAAAATAAAAACTGTATAATTTTTACTATGAATAAATAAATAAATAAAATAGAGCCTCTAGAAACTCTAGATCTGTAAAAACCACAACCAGCAGGAAACTACTGGCATATTTTCTTATTTATAATTTTTTTAACCTCTTCAACGTCAGCTTACCTACAACTACATACCCATAAGTGTTTATATTAAAAAAATCTTTACTCTGAAATTAATTAGTTTTTATGAGGAAACTGGGTACATAATATGATAGTTTATACACAATCTAATTTTGTAAATATATAAACACATTATCTGGAAAGACAAAATTTACCAAACATTATTTGGCAAAAAAACAAATAAGTTTATAAAAATAGTTACAGCTGGCGTGCGGCGTAAATTTATCTTCATCCATCAAGAAATGTGACGAATTATTAGGTGAAGATCAAGTTATTGTTTGCGCACAGCACTACACTGGTTATAAAACTATTAAATGTTTTTGGGTAAACAACAACACAACAGTAGCAACAAACAACATTATATCTTGTAAATAACAAAAATAATTCACATTGCATTGTCACACTTCTTTCTAGCTTTCACTGTGAGCAGCGGAAAGTTTATAATTGGCATTGTTAACAATTTTTATGATTATTACATGTACATATTTTAATTTTATGATTTGTTGTCAACTTTCGCAAAAATAAATAAATTGAGCATTGTTATATATTGCCATTGTATACACCTACAGTTAGGTATTGTACAGATAAATAAATTTTGAAATAATATTATGATGTTTTTGAAAATTTACAACAATGACATGAAACATTATGAAAAATACAAAAAATATTAAAGAACGCACATATCGAAAAATGAATAAAATTTGGTTAATAAAGTAGTGTGAGCAATATTTTTAGAATTAAAAAAAAATACTGTATTTAAAAATGTTATAATAAAATTACCAACTTTTTCAATGAAAGGGACTGCTAATTTTTTTTTTGGTTCTCGTACAGCTTACAGATGTTTGCAATTAACATAGAAAATAAGTACCAATAATATAAAAAAATTATATATTAATACTCAGTCAAGTATGTAAATGGGTTAGTAAAAGTATTTTGTGAACACCTCACTAGAACCGTGCTGAGGTGTTCGCATGTGTTAGATAAACTGTTATTTTGCCGTCATGAGTAAAAAACACAGCATTTTATTTGAGACCCTCAGGGAGGATACTGTGCTTCCACTAACGGTGGTAGTATTGTAGGTAAATTAGGTTAGTAGAAGTTAAAGTACATCATAATATTATTTAGACACAATGTAGTAACAGTGTAGTGAAAAGAAAATATAAAATGTATATCATCTATAATCTGTAGGTAATGTATTTTTTATTTAACCACCACTGTTTTATAAACAGGTGCTACAATATACCACGCCAGGATTCGACTGTGTGCGTTTTTTGTTATTGTCTTATGTTATTATGTAATACCAGTATGTATATCACAGGATTGTCCGAATTCTTGACACGTCAGTTCCAACTTTGAATATGACATAATTAAAATAACTTTCTCAATATTTAGAGGTAGGTATCAACTTTTTCGCTTGTCTGAATTCTAATATGTATTACACAATCAGTTTCAATTTAAAAACACAATAAAAATAATTTTCTGTTCAAATGTAAGAGCTGTACTTTATATCTTGTCTGAATTTTTCACACAATTAGATCCAATTTTGTAAATGACACTCAAATTCATAGCAAATTTGAGTTAATTGAACCAGAGTCACACAGGTCGCACAGACAATCGGAATTAGTAATTGTAAGTTTTATGACCTCTCCGGCGCACAGTGGGCTGAAAATCGCCTTTCATAGATATAGAGACTTGAATTTTCAAGGGTCTTTTTTGGCTAGAAATGGATTCTGCTGATCATTACTATGCTATAAAATTTCGTATGAAGCAATTGCGTGTACAAATGAAGGAGTTATCATTTTTTAAAGAAAAAATTGTATGGCACTGACATTAAAAATGAGGCTATCTCTGGAATTATAAGATTGGCCATTATATCCTTACACACAGATATACTACTTATTTGTATTTTTTTGACAAACGTCGTATTGTGGCGCAACCTGCGCTTAGATATACTATTTATTTGTATTTTTTTTACAAACGTCGTATTGTGGCGCAACCTGCGCTTTTTTTTAAATCCTCACAGTTGAAAAAAAAACTTTTTTCTGTTTATGATTCATTTTAATGCAAAATTTTGGTTTATAGTGTCATTGAAATATTGTAAACTAGACAAAGAATACTTATATGTAAAGCATTTAAGCACTAAAATTAATTATCAACATAAAAAAGTTTTTTTTCCAACTTTGAGGATTTAAAAAAAAGCGCAAGTTGCGCCACAATACGAAGTATGTCAAAAAAATAAAAATAAATAGTAATATATCTGTGTGTAAGGATATAATGGCCAACCTTATGATTCCAGAGATAGCCTCATTTTAATGTCAGTGCCATACAATTTTTTCTTTAAAAAATTATAACCCCTTCATTTGTACACGCAATTGCTTCATACGAAATTTTATAGCATAGATGATCAGCAGAATCCATTTCTAGCCAAAAAAAGACCCTTGAAAATTCAAGTCTCTATGTCTATGAAAGGCGATTTTCAGCCCACTGTGCGGCGGGACTCTTTCGGAACACTTTCTTGCACCGCAATGGGAGGGATAGATTCATAAGCCCGTCACTCCTGGACACACTGACCTCCAGGTTCCTACCCACCTTTCATACCTTTTTCCTTCTCAGACCTTCCACAAGACCATCCCAAAGATAATATCGGCCCTAAGGGAAATGACTTTTCCGAAGACTTTCTGAAAGGTAATTTTCTGTTTCTTAAATTAATTCAATTTAAATAGTTGATTTTTGCCTTGTTTCAGAACGTTGGTGTGTAATCAAAGAGCGCCGAGAAAAGGACGGGGATCGGAGGAAGGGAGACAGAGCTCACCGGAAGAGAGCCAAAGCATGTACGAGATGGAAGACGATGAAAGCCAATCGGCCTCGGACCACGAGGAGCTGCTGCGAGCGGAATCCAGTTCTCCCAGCTCAGAGGAGGAGCAGACGCACACCTGTTCAGCCAAGGATGAGGAGAAGCCGGCGGCAGACCGGGAAGCGCGTTCACCCGGCGCCCTGGAGCTCGCGCTGACGGGCCTGGCGCTTACCCTGTCCGCCACCGCGCTGATGGTGCTGTTCCCGGCCTACGCGCGCCGCACGCATGCCACGCCGCTCATGTACCTGCTGCCGGCTAGCGGATGTGTGATCACGCTTCTGTTGGCCGCTGGTCTGATGCAGAGAATAGGACGCGTGCAGGGACCGAACTGCCCCATCCCCTTCAGAAGGTGAGACGATAACTGTCTGCTATACTGTCAAAAGCTAAACTTTAATGCTATTATTTGTAGTCACCAAAGAAAGCGTTTTTCATTTCTTTATTTTGAATTTCATTTTGTTTATGTTTATAACGCTTTTTTTAAAATAACATTTTTATTTATTTATTAATTGTTTGGAAAATTTACAGACTGTTAACAATTATTACATTAATCACATTGCCGTCAATTAAAAATGTTCGCAGCGTGCGTAATCAAGTTTTAGTTGGTACGAAAGAACTGAGATTTCGGTAGTAAAAAGGGCACTTCATAAAAGCTCTCAAAATAATTAACTTTACAGTATTTCTTCAAACACGGCTTCAACTAACTTATTTTGTGGCGCTATTTTAATTCAAAATTATTAAACACTTTTGGGCCTTACTAATAAACGTGTTTTAAATTTTACACAAATGATAAACAACTGTTAATTTATGGTAAATGGTTGTTTAAAATTTAAAACACGATTACTACTAGAAGGTTATGTTATAACCTTCTAGTAGTAATCGTGTTTTAAATTTTAAACAACCATTTACCATAAATTAACAGTTGTTTATCATTTGTGTAAAATTTAAAACACGTTTATTAGTAAGGCCCTTTGTTTTATCCACGTTTGTTGTTTAAAATACCCATCATGTTTCATAAGCAATGCTTACTTCATCAGGGTTTACATGAAACAGACGGTCCTAAACTTTAATTTGAACTCTGGTTAAGTACGTAAGTTGCTTATGAAACATGTTGGGTTTTTAAACAATAAAAGTGGTTAAAACTAAGAACGGATTGTTTCAAAAAATTTGAATAATTCACCAAATGTTTTTAGTTAATTTTCAAGCTCTATGCAAGTTCTTTTCAAGTTATGTAAGTATATCATTATAAGACAGTTGGTACATAAAAGTGAAACAACAACTTTTTGAATTTACATTATTTTGAAAATTGGACTCTTTGCGATTGCACATAACTTTGCCCACATAAAACATAACATATCAAAATTTAGTAAGTCAATCGGTATTATTAAATATACAAAATGTTAAGGGATGTATTTGAAGTACATACTTTAACTAGTGATTCCTGACATTATTAAGAGGCTAGACTTTGAACCACACGCGGAACACCCGCGTCTGTCATTCTGTCCCGCTCACAATAAGCTCATTCACACTTACAATACATGCGAATGCGAAATGTGCGAATGAGACAACGCTCAAATTTACCTACAGAAATCGCTCGAAAAGGGGTTTATGGAGAATACACTTTTCTACACCGAAACTTTCAGAAAATTGAAATTTTAAAAAATATAATTTTTTAGAAAGAAGAAGCGACGTCGGTAGCTTTTTATAATTTTATAATTCTTTATGAGAGTTGAGTTAGCAGCACTTTTTCCTTAAATAATATTTTTTGATAAATCGTACATGTTTGACAGTGAATATTTACGTTAATACGAAACGCATCGAAAATTCGAAAACATACCGACAGAGTTTTCACTCTCTAGAAGGCAGTATAAAAAAAATATATTCATTTTGTGCAATTTTCGATGTAGAAAAGTGTTTTTTCCCGGGCGTCCTTTTTGTATGGGCCGAAAAGCGAAGTCTATAAAGATTTAATGAAATTTTGATATTTTTTTCTTTCAAACATGAATTGTTACTGGTCACTCAGCCGAGTGACCGATTAACCTCGTACCCCGAGTCTAAATGTCCAAAACATACTGTTACGCTAATGATTTTATTTGAAAACAAATTTCACCGGAGATCGATAGTTCTTTAAGATTTTTTACTCCAAATAACGTCAGCCAACATTGGTTAAAATTAAGTCAAATACGTCCTATGACACACCCATGTATTTAAGGGAGTGAAGAAGTGCACCAACTTCGGTAGCTGATTCTACAAGACGGAAAAAATAAAAAAAGAGACTACTTCTTCGAATTTCCAACGTTTTAAGGTAGTTTTCTGGATAAAAAGTTGAATTTCTCATGAGGAAAAAAAGAAAAAGAATTTGGATATTTTTTTCTTTTACACTTCTACCATCATGAAGAATCATCTTCCGAAGTAAATGCATTTTATTATTATCTGTAAATCCTTATTGTTACATATATAAATGTTTATTTATAAAATTACTCTTTGCGTGTGTATGTGTGTGTACACTTGCGACCCATTTAATTGCCAAATCGTATTATTATTATCAAAACTTAAGCGTTTGCGACTGATTCCAATAATCTGACCACGTAAACCGTTGAAAGCGATCTACTAAACAACTAAACAATCTGAATTCGTATCTTGTAATTATGTAAAGATAGTTTCCAACATTTATAAACTTTATCTCCACTTTTTTAAGTAAAACTTCTTTACGCTTGGGCTTACTTCTGACTTGGGGGGGTAAGCTGGCGAATGCTTGACGAACGTAGTCGGGCGAGGCGAACGGGCAGTATCACACTGTAGGAGAAAGAGAGGGCAGTGCGCGCGCACATTTTCTTTATCTCTAGAAGTTTTACTTCAGTCGTGTGGTCTAAAGCACACTAGTTTTTTTTTCTCTATCTACACAGGAGGTCCCGAGGAAAGAAATCTCTCAGGGCTTATGTCATCTTTAGGGATACTGTGTAAATGATATTTTAAGGAAAAGAAAGGTGAGGGAGTTCTGTTCTAGGAAGGAATAAGGGATGACGGGTGAGTATGAATCTGAGATTCAATATATTCAGGAGTTACGAACGTTTGAATCCATTCCTCCCACTGCGGTGTCAGGTGATGGGTCGAGAGATTCCGGATGGACAGGTCAAACGGTCTGCCTCAACCAGTCTCTCCCGATCCGATCCGTCTCGCAGTAGGTGGACAAAAGTATCCGCCGTCGAGTCCTAGTCAAACCGCACCTATGAACCCAGAATCATGCTTAAACGTAAACTTGGAATGACATGTGGCAGACTGCGTCACCGTAGTTATTAATTGATCACTAGCAAATTTTATAGGAGGAGGAGGGTTTCTTTCATTATTAAACATTATGATAGGCAGGGCCGGATTAAGCATGTCGGGACCCCTAGGCAATGCACGTCTCGGGGTCCTTCACCCTTTTCTAGCTTCCAAATTTTTTTTTCTTTCACAACGTAATTTTATTCAAAATTATTCTGTTTTTTTACTACATTACGAAGGTATGCCATAACTCCCATTCAATACAAAAATTGAAACGAATACAATACAATACAATGACTCTTTATTACACATAAAAGGACCATACATAGAAACAAAAATATATTTTTAAAAAAACGTTACAACGAGCGGTTTTTTTTTTTTTTTTTTACTAAAGTGAACTCTTCAAGACAACCTTAAAATAGAGAGAAACAAAGAATTTTAGCAAGCAGATAGGTAGTGCACACTAAAGCTTGTATAACATTTATATTTTAATATAATTAGAAATAAAAGCACAAAAGAATGAAAAAAAAAACTAAAACAAAATGCCAATAAAAACCACATACGGTACTTACAATCACACCCCCAGTACTAAGTACCTAATGCTGCAACGAATAAAAGGAAAGTAAAGTAAAATATAATTATTTTTAAATATTAACTCTTCTAGCTTAATTAGGCACAACTTCGTTTAAAACATCTTGAAAGTTGACCTTTTCCAAAATTCCATTTTCAATCGACATTATCGCCGATGAATTTTAACGCTTCTGAGACAGTGATGACCGAAGACAAATTTTGATTACTTTTAATTTGGAAAAGTTACGTTCACCCGTGGCGTTTTTAATCATCAGACTTCGATATATTTGCAATGCGTAATGTAACTTCAGTTTATTACACTCGTCGTCTCGCCGATTTTCTCGAAGTACTTGCAGACTGTTAAAATATAAGACTCTTAACAAAATTTGTAAGTTTTGAAACACAGACCAGAGTCAAACTGTTTAAATTAAATCACAGTAACAAAACTTCCATTTTATTAATTACATAATAAAATTAAGTTTGTTTATGACACAACATACGTATCTAAAGAATCGGAGATCCCCCAATGCTCTTTGTCATGTCAAACAGTACTGCCAACCTTATGAAAGTGGGCATAGACCGTTGAATAAATTAATATATGTAGCATATAGTGTGTATTTATAATGCATTTAGATTTGGATCAATATTGATGATAAATAAATTTTCCTCGAGATCTCTGAACCCTGTGTCTGAAGAATTGATCACTCTATAATATATGAGTGTTTTCATACCTAGATGTTTTCTGAGCCGATCAAAATTCCGGCACCCAGTTGCTTACTACATAATTGAGAGTCAAATCATCGAAGCAAGTCATTTTTATCGAAGCAAGTCATCTAGCCGATGCGGGGCCCATAGGCAATGCCTACACTGCCTTATGGATAATCCGGCACTGATGAAAGGTGTTTAAGATGAAGCTTTTTCCGTAAAGGTAAAGGTCTCATTAGTTCAAATGATTCTTAGTAAAGTGATTAATAATCGTTTTTAATACTTAATTTTTAGTTTTAAAATGGAAATTCAACAAAACTAAAATAGTCCTTTTGACAATTAAGAACTAAGGCGACGAGAGGTGTAGGTTATCCAATAAATGCTTCCCACTCATTATGCTATTTCATGTAGTATTTATACAATATTTACAATACATTAATTGCGCCCTATTGTTCTGCAAAACCATTAGCTCAGTATCTGTGTAAAAGTATTTATTTTCATAATGGCAAAGTAAATGTTGACGAAGGACAGGTATGCGTTAAAATAAAGCTCGCTGCGATGTGAAGTTAAAATTCATGTTAAAAGCTTTTTAATGGGAATTCGCTAAAACTAAATAATACTTAGTTACGCGATGCAACAATCAGAATACACAGGATAAGGGTAAAATGAGAAAACTTTGTTTTAAAGCAGTGATGATCAACCTTTTTAATCAACCGTTTGCGGGCCGCACGGGAAGTGTAGGCATATAGACTGACATCGTTAAATTCGCAGTAGGTGTTGTGGTAAAGCTATTTGTATTTAAAAAACTGTAATTTATCAATAAAATAATAATTGCAGAAAGCAAAAAATAAAGTGCCACAGGCAAAATTCTTGGCCAAGGGTAATGCAATGTACGAGTATACTGTCAAGTCGAGTTTTATCATTCTGAAATATCAAATAACATATAAAATACACCTGCTTACAATTTTGAGTAACTGTTGATTTTTGTCATGCGTAAGGTTTAATAACATGTACCTAAGGTTTAATAAAATTTTGCTAAGATAACTTTTGGTATTTAATGAAACGGAAACCTTTAAATGCACCAAACACAGGTCTAAACAATAAAAGTGCTGCACTGCGAAGGAGATTTTTTTTTATTTTAACCCGTTTAATCACAGGAGAACGTATTTTGCCCAGCTTACTTAGGTCTTATAGAAATCATTGTATCTCCCTTACTACCATTGTGAGAAGTATGTTCTAAACTGTATTGGAAAAAAATACAACACGCTATATATTCAAATCTATAAGATAACCACAAAATAATTAAAAGGTATACCTTTATAAGTCCAAGGATATTGCAATTTGAAAAAAGTTCTAATGTATTTTTACATGAATCGACAAAAAGTGACGCGTGACAGTAACCTTTGTAATTCATTTTTAATAAAATTTTTGCGAGTTTTAATTTATTTTTTTCATTATTATAATTTTAGTCAGAAAAAACGTATAGTGAGCCATTTTAAAGTTTGCATTAAAAATATATATATTAAAAAATTTACATGGGTATTTCTAATAATAAAAGTTGAAACCGTATTTTATCATCTTTCGAAAACAGTTTTTAGTTTTCGAATACGTTCATAAATATTCCATTTATTTGGATTTTATGGCAAAGCGGAAATATTTTTACGGTACGCAAAAATACGCCGAAATTTTGAAGAGTTAATTAATGAAGACAATATTGTTTTTTTTTTCACTTATGAGCGATTGACCAGCGGCTGAGAATAAAAGTTTAAAAATGCTTGCAACTGTACAGGGAGGTTCCAATGAGAAAGATCGGTTATTTCTCGTATCAATTTTTTAAAATAAAAAAATTATTTTGTTTTGTTTCATAAAAAACTCTCTTTAATATACACCTTCATTCAAGTAAGCAATAAAAATGCTCAATACGCACGATGATAAATTATTAAATATCGTGTACTTCTTGTAAGTATTCTTTGATTATAAGTATTTACGATATTTCATTAATGTCTAAAAAAAATAAGTGTGTAAAAAAAATTGAAATATTTTAGTTTGTAAGACCTCAAATAAATACACAAACTGAGGTATTTTCATTGAACTAAAATTAAAATTCTGAAAAGTGTCTTTACTAGATTACGTATCGATTTATTTTACTGTATGATTATGTGATTTGAAATATGTGTTGTATAAGAAGTACACGATATTAATAAATGTATCATCACGCGTTTGAGTATTTGAATTGCCTACTTAAATGTTGGTATATATTAAAGCAAATGTTGAATAAATTTAAGTCGGTATCGCGTTATTATTATTATGTAATGATAAGATGTATGAATGTGAATGAGGCGAGGAGTGTATGCCAAGACCGAGTTGTTTGGCATCCGTCCTCTCTACCTACCCCTGCGGAGAAACGGCGTGATGGTTAGTTAGTTAGTTAGTATCGAGTTATTAGTAAAACTTTTTGTACACCGTCGTGTACAGTTTCAAGGGCACGATTGCAAGTTGAAATTTGAACTCTCGGCCGCTAGTTAATGGGTCTTTACATTCAATTTACATTATTTACTTTAAGTAAACCGTCCCTCGGAAAATCATAAACCACCTCTTTCACATGATATCGTATCTACTAGAAGTGAAGCCTTTCCTTTCTGCAATATACTAATACTTAGAAAAAATGTTTATCATCTCTGTGAAATCTGCGCTTAAAAGTTTACCCAGGTCACGAATGGTAACGATGACCCCTAGATCAGATTCAATAACCAGCTGTCGGTAGGTAGGTCGTTAAACGGGCCCCAGCGGAACCATCGCGTATTGGGGCTAATTCGATGACAATTGCAAATTGCACATCCTTCAGGACAGCGAGTTGCAGCCAGTGGGCACCGGGCACCGGGCACCGAGAGTGAGAGTGCATCGCGGTGACTCGTCATTACTACATCTCCCGGGGCCGGGCTAATGCACCGACTCACGCTACCTAGATTACCGAATCTGGGGCGCTCCGACACTCGACACTCCAATTCACAACTCTAATTAAATAAAACTCCTAACGTCTTGAATTTAAACGAAAAGCAAAGGTGATGCACTACTAAAGCCGGATTTCTTGCTTAAGAGGGTATTACCAGAGAATACCGGAAATTAGTCATTTTAAATCAAATTCTTGACGTATTTACTCTTTTTTACAAAAAAACAAAAATTGATTTTAAAAGATGTTATATAATCTGGTACACGCAAATTTATAAAACTAAGTTTATTTTTAATATATTAAGGTTATACCGTTAGTCGTTGGCAGATTTGTTCAATTTTCAAACGATAGATTCTATTAAACAACACAAATTTCAAATCATATAATCATACAAAAAAATAAATCAATATATAATGTAGTAAACACAGTTTTCATAATTTTAATTTTAGTTAAATTAAAATCATTAAAAATTATATCCGAGAACGTGTTTTGTGACAAAAATACCTCAGTTTTTCTATTTATTTAAGGTCTTACAAACTAAAATATTTCAATTTTTTTTTACACATTTATTTTTTTTAGACATTATTAAAAAATCATAAATACTTATGATCAAAAAATACTTACAAGTAGTACACGAAATTCAATAATTATCATCGTACGTTTTGAGCATTTTTGTTACTTACTTGAATGTAGGTATATATTAAAGCAAGTTTTGAATAAACAAAACGATATCAAATATTTGATTTTAAAAATTTGATAGGGGAATAATCGATCTTTCTCATCGGAACCGCTCTGTAGAGTTGCAAGCATTTTTAAACTTTTATTCTCAGCCGCTGGTCAATGGCTCTTAAGCTTTAATCGATCGAATCGATTAAAACTTTTGAGCAGGTAGTACGGTCTATCTGGAAATCTGTGTTTTCTCTCTGAATAATAAATCCCTAATAATCTCCCCCACTAAAATTTGAATTTTTGATGTCGATAAAATTCAAATGGTACATTTAGATCGTGTGCTAATCGATATTAGCCAGAAATCTTACCTGGTAAATAAAAATCTATTAAAATTTCGAGATAGTACGGTCTAACTTGAAATCTATGATTTCTTCGTTATACATCTCGTATATACTTCTCGAGTCAAATAAATTGACAATATGAAATTTAAAATTCAGTCTTCAGCAAATACATAATTTAATATGTTCGTTATGTTGACGACATTCCGATCTGTTGGAAAGGTACCAACAGACAACTAGACTTAGCTAACTCCATCAACCGTAAAATCTGTTTACAGTTGAAAGAGAGTGTAATAAGAAAATTAATTTTTTTAGACTTAACAATCGGTGGAGAAAATAATAAACATACATTTGAAATTTTCCGTGAGCCTACGTTTAGAGACACACACATAAATAAAATTATAAATCTGCCTACCACTCAATGATATGCAGGCTTACTAACATCCCGCTCGACAAGATACCTTAAAATACCATTAAACCTTGTGCGATCTACCAATTACATACTTCTTAAAATTTTAATGAAACAGAATAGTTCAGTATGCAATTATGTAGTATTTTTTTATCTTATTCCGAGGGAAAACATAAAAATTAAAATTATTCTTAGTTACACTTATTTATATCAGTGTGAGCATTGCGTCTGAGCATCTTTCGCTAGATTTCCAAATTCAGGTTTGTAGTTGGAAACCTTAGAGAATCCAATATGAGCATCTGTCAACCGAGAACGGTGTTTATTTTTATTTGTTTTTAGTAGAAAATGCAGACTCGCATAAATATGTTGAACCAAAACGCGAGTGCAGTTGCTCGACACATTTCTTTAAATTTGGATAATTCTCGTTGAAAACTAATGCCCAGAAATCTAGACCTGAGGATGACCTTGCTTTAAGAAATATGTCGCAGCGCAGAGTAATTATTTCGTTTTGAAATATCATGTGGTCATTAGAAATGTATCTGAATTTTTTTTTTGGTATTTCATAAATATCACTGATCAATGGAAACTGATGAATTCCACCAACTTCTCAATTTTCTTGAAATCACTAAAGCGATTTTCAAAGTCTGATACCGCTGCCTTAATTTCTGCTGTGTACTTGTCAGGAATGAAATTGTTGGTAATATTTTTTTTTCATATGATACTTGATGTTTACAAATTGTTAATTTTTTTTCTTTTCTGAATGCTGCAAATGAATTCATCATTACTGTTAATGTTTTTTTCTTGCCTTGTAATTCCAGATTTAATGTTCTCAGTTTTCCGGTAAAGTCTGCTAAAAATGCTAAATCACATTGCCAGTCTAAATCGCTCAGTTGCATCATCTCCCCTCTCTTCAAGAAATTTTGTTATTTCGTCCAATAGATCTCGAAATCTTTGCATAAACTTGCTTCAACTCAACCACCTTACGTCAGTGTGCAATGCCAAATCTGGTTCCTTCTCATCTAATTGCTGTTTAAAGAGCCGCCTATGGAGAGATTTTCCTTTTATGGAATTTACGATCTTGAAAGAAATATCCACCACATGTTTTGTGGTTAATATCTTACTAGCCAGTACTTGTTGATGAATGAATTATGCAGTGGTAGCTGATAAAGTCTGGAAAGTCTTCGTACAAAAACAAAAGAGAGCTACTGCGTGGAAGAGAGGATAAATAACGTGATGGATCGGCATTTGAAAATCACACAAGATGATCCGCGCAGCTCTTGTGCGGGTTTTTGTCCGAGTTCTTGTGCGGGTACGAGTTCTATTGGGTTCGATTCCTTGGCCGGACCCGTGCGTCCGATCGACTGGACTAATAGCCGCGATCGACCGGTTGGCCATCCCTGCTTTAGGCGGATGTACGATTGTGTGGAGATTCGCAAAGAATGCACTGCTGATATACCCAAGCGTAATGAATAATGACTAATGAGTGTAAAATTAAGAAAGGACGCTTAGATGGTTTGGCCACTTAGATGGTTTGGCCACTTAGATGGTTTGGCCACTTAGATGGTTTGGCCACTTAGATGGTTTGGTCATGTAGAGCGAATTTACGAAGAAAGGAGAATATAATGACGAAGGGCGAATGACAATTTTGGGAACGTGAAGTTGGGAACGCCAGAGGAATATAATATAGTACGTCAACTGAACTAAATACTTGAGTCAGAAATAATAAAAAAGGGAGTATGATACGATGTATGCATCTGAATGAAGCAAGGAGTGTGTTCCAAAACCGATGTTTTGACGGTTCGTCCTTTCTGTCTACCCCCGAGGAGTTTAAATAATTTCTAGCGATGCCCTTTTTACGCAAATGCCAAACATTTGTTTCAGGCTGTGAAGTTGTAACGATATCACCAGGATAAGAATACAATATGCAGGATGATAAGGCCCGGTAGTAAGCATTCAAAAAGAAGAAAGGAATATATATAATAACGAATGTAAGAGGGAGCGCGCTAATATAAAAAAGTATTGTAATTAAGCGAAAATATTTTATTTAATATAACACTACTCGTTTAAAATACAGCAAAAATCACTCAATAAATACTAATGGGGCCAACAGACCTAGCTATAAAAGCTCAAGCGTTATTTGGCTTGGTCTACTTGAGCATATCGCTCGTCATACATTCCCAATGGGAATGCCGAAATACGCAAAACCAAATAACGCTTGAGCTTTTATAGCTAGGTCTGTTGGCCCCATGAAGTTGGATAAAAGATACACAGTGAATTTTTTCTTAGCTATGTTAAACAATATTATAACAAAATGTGTTTTTAATAATTTTTTGTATCTAGTGAATTTCATATACTTACCGCTTCGGCTCGACAATGTACAGATATTATCTTCAAAAATAACTTTTTTTTAGGAACTTAAAAACTGAAAATGTTCAATTGAAATATGTTACAAATCGGTAGAAAAGTGGAATGCCGCGGCTTAAGGGACGTGCTTGATTTACTTTAACAAGTTATTACCGGCATTATTTATTTGGAGTAAAAAATGAAATTTTGGTTAAGTTTTTACTTTCTGTTTAAGTAGAAAAGTCATAAAATGTTATTGGAAAAAAAAATTCGTACCTACAAGATTCTGAACAGATATTATGTTATTTTTTTAGTGAAAGGAGGCATTGTCATTCAACTGGATGTTTTATCTCTTATGTTGTATATCCCTGGGGTGCTAGCATGGTCAATCGATATGAAGTTACCGACCGATTATCGGTAATTTCTCATCGTTCCCTAGGACAACTGCAGATTGCAAAAGAATAGGTGACAGTTCACAATGACTAAGTGTCCTTAATATATTCGATATCAACTGTCGTTTGTACATTAGCGATCTGCAGTTGTCCTAGGGAACGATGAAAAGTTACCGACAATCGTTCGGTATATAGGATATAGGATAACAATCGATAACTTCTCATCGTTCCCTAGGACAACCGCACGTCGCTAACGTACAAACAACAGTTGATGTCGGATATGTTAAGGGCACTTAGTTATTGTGAACTGTCACTTATTCGTTGGCGATCTGTAATCATGCTAGGGAATGATGAGAAGTTACCGATAGGCGATTTGTAATCATGCTAGGGAATGATGAGAAGTTACCGATAGTTATCCTATCGATCGAGTGTCCTAGGGCCTCTGTCCTAGTGGGAGACAAGACAGGGGACTGGTTTATTTTCAGATATCGAAACAACAAAATGCCAACGGCGACGTATCTAAAATAAGACAGTACAATTCGAGATTGAAAGTTGAAATAAACATACCTTTTGTAAATAGATTATAAATTGACGTTACAAGCCCCGGGAGATGGCTATGACGTAATGGTTTTAATTTAATATTTGTGTTATTATGAAAATGTATCTCAACCCCCCAGAAAACCGGCGGCGCCAAACCGTCTTCGAAAGATTGATTACAAAACGTTGTCCGGACTTTAAGCGGGTAGGTTCTATGCCATCTTGAGTTACGAAAGGGATTTGAAAGAAACTTGGTGGTTTCGATTTTAATTTTTGAGGCCCATCTTCAAGAAAGCTCAGAATATTCTGAAGGATTTAATTTGGGATTTGGTGTATAATCTAACCAGTTATGTGGACACGTGTATATTTCGTAGGCGGGCGTGCAAAACTGCCAAATCTACATTTTATTTGAGAATTTGGTTAAATTCTTTCCTGATTACCTAATGGCTGCTTCTATAATGCCGACGGTTACGACACGGTGACGACGGCACAAAAAATGCAATAAAAGTGCGTTACTTATCACAATACTGCAGTTCTCTCTTACACACTTACACACTCGATACAAAATGAAGACAAACGATGTGACACACAATGTACGTAGGCCTGCCTCCTTCATAGGAAAAAAGTAATCATTTTCTAGCACCTCCCTCCTCGATTTCAAGAATTAGAGCCGTTGCCGTAGGAATACTAAAAGCACTATTGGCTGTTTTTATAATTTCCACGGGAATGGCGCGGGCGTCAACGTAAAATAAAGACAAAATAAACTCATAAAACGCATTTGTCAAATGCGATTTATGTGTTTAATTTGCCTTTTATACGAAACCTCTAGATAGAGAACTAAACGTATTATTATATATACCGATTTGAAAGAAAACAAGAGTCGTCCATTAACATAAAACCTAACTATTTCTGAGGCCCTAGCACATTCGATCGATGACGAGCGATAAGATAACTTTTGGTAACTTCTCATCGTTCCCTAGCATGACTACAGATCGCCAACGAATAAGTGACAGTTCACAATGACTAAGTGTCCTTAACATATTCGACATCAACTGTTGTTTGTACGTTAGCGATGTGCAGTTGTCCTAGGGAACGATGAGAAGTTACCGATAGTTATCCTATCGATCGTTATCGATCGAGTATGCTGGGGCTTCTGGCCCCCTAGCCCTAGCACACTCGATCGATAAGGATTGTATCGATAACTTTCGGTAACTTCTCGTCGTTCCCTGGGACAACTGCAGATCGCTATTTTACAAACAACAATTGATGTCGAATGTCCTAGTCATTGTGAACTGTCACTCATTCGTTGGTGGTCTGCAGTCATGCTACGAACGATGAGAAGTTACTGAAAGTTATCCTGTCAATCGTTATCGATCGAGTGTGCTAGGGGCCCTGGGCTTCGGACAAGCCAATGAAATTGATGCTCCAGAAATAAATATAACACTATTTGGAATCCACATTACTGTAAATTTGTCAACTTTGTAGAATCGATTTAAAAAATGCTAAGACTGTACTCTTTCAAATGTTGTCTACATCTTTTGTCATTCGACGTAAGTCTTAAATACTTTATGATTTATGGAAGGCTGATATTTTTACATAAAATTATTCACGACCATCGTGACACCACACTGTGCCTTGGTAATATTTAAATAATTGTTCCCAATTCCATTTTTCGTGAATACATTTAAAAATAATTTCGACTTTTTAGCCCTCTGACCCAATTGTGTCGACTTTATGATTAGACAGAGTGTGCTGAAGTAGACAATTTCGTCGATAATTTTTACGGATTCAGAAAATATGTTCTGCTATTGCTAAAAAAATATGTTGCGCTCTTTATATTATTATGTATTACTTGTCTCTGTTTGTGTATCTTGTGTCTCTTGCCTCTTTGAGTATTATGTGTCATTTAAGCGAACTTTCATATAATTTTTTGGTTTTATTTTTATTTGTTTGGTTTTTTAATCTTCATATGCAAATTAATGTATCCGTTTTAGCAGATTTTTCGAATTGTATGTAACTATTTTCTCATTGTACCGATTGTTCTCACATAAGTAATAAGAAATAAATAAATAAATGACGGCCTCTGTGGTAGAGTGGTTTCGATCCCCCGCTACAATTCCGGAGGTCACAGGCTAAAATCATGGCGTGCGCAAGTAAATATTATTTGATTAATTTTGTTATTTCACGATTTATTAATAAATCATATAAAAAAAACGATCGTTGTTGGAAATTACTTTAGCCGTGTTTGGGGAACTGATCTAAATAGCCAGGTACTTCCCCACCTTAATCTTCCTCGTCTCCTTTCTGTCTCCACTACATTAATCCTCACAATAAACCCTAATTGGGGATTCCACAGTTTGACTGGTTCCAGACGGTTGGGACCAGTTGGGAAGTTGGTACTCCTGTTGTGAGGCTAAAAATAGAGGAGAGAGAAACGAGATGAAGAAGAGGAAGTTGGAGAAGTACATGGCTATTCAGATATGGTAACCAAATACTGCTAAAGCCATTTCTATTTGATGTGGTCTTTCACTAGGGTGAAATGCTGTATATTATTTTGAAAGAATAAATAGTGAAATAATCATGGGCGAAAGAAAACATAGACCTGCCGATAAGGTTAAGGGGAACAAGATTGTCTTAAAATGCAAGCTGACCTGGATGCACTATCTGAATTCAACACAAAAAAATGTGTCACTATGTCTTACACTTTTTCGTCTTACACTTACGTTCTCTAAATACTATACTTTACGATTATAAGATAAAGGACGAAACACTATCACGTGTAAAATCCGTGAAGGATCTCGGTGTCGTCTTTGATCCCGAACTAAAATTCTTTGACCATATATATCGCAGCTCACTCGATCTTGCTACAAAGAAGAAGTGGTTGTTTGTTGTGAGTGGCAGTGAGTGATGCGGTATGTTGGTGACCCTGTTGACAGGTTGTGTGAAGCGGGGCTGAGCTACGGCGCAGGCTGCCTGCTGGTGGCGTACTCGCAGGTCGAGGGCCGCGTGCCCTGTCACCTGCAGGACCCGCTCAAGGCCGTGGTCGTGCTGCTCGCGCTTCTCTACTACTTCTTCCTCTGCAAGAAAAGTAAGTACCCCCCATCCTAAATTAATTTTTTTATATTTTTTTATTTATTATTTATTTACGCCCTAATGGGCTTATTCGTGAACATTTTAGATAATGATTACAGTAATTAAGTATAACAGGTTATACAGTACACAAAGTAAAACAGTAATTAAGTATAACTAGTAATTATTTACTTTACTCGTGAGGTAAGAAACATTATAGCAGAAAATTAAAAATAAAATAAAAATACGAGTATGCTTTAGACCACATATGTATGTCTATATATATATGTATAAAATATATACATATATTAATTTTCTACAAATATGTATTTAAATTTATTATCATTCGCCTCGCCCGATCGAGCCGTGCGCATCGACGTCCGCTCCCCCCCGCGTTTGGCGCGTCACTGGTATTTCAAAATACTGACTGAAATATTTCATGCACTGGCTATGAGAGGAAGAGAGAAAGAAAATGTGCGCGCGACTGCTCTCTCTTGCTTCTACAATGTGATACAGCCCGTTCGCCTCGCAACGCATTTCACTTTTCGTAACGCTGTAATTTCCGTAACGCATTCGTCATTTTACCCCTCAAGTCAAGCGTGCGTAAAGAAGTATTTACTTCAAAAACTAAAACAATTTAGCAAAAAAATATATATATATAACTAACTAACTAACCATCACGCCGTTTCCCCGCAGGGGTAGGCAGAGAGGACGGACCGCCAAACACCTCGGTCTTGGCACACACTCTTTGCCTCATTCACGTTCATACATCGTCTCATACATTCTCTTCTATTTTTTCTGACTCTTGACATGGCCCGACTCAAGTATCTGAATATATACATGTATATACATAAACATATATTAATTTTCTACAAATATTTAATTAAATTTATTATCGTTCGCCTCGCCCGATCACACTTTTCGTAACGCTCTCGCCAGCTTACTCCCCAAGTCAAGCGTGCCTAAAGAAGTTTTACTTCAAAAATCGGAAATCTAGTTCTATTTTAATTTTTCGTTAATTTTCTACTCAGATAATCGAGATACTATTGTAACGGATTAGGGCAAACAAAAATTTTTGAACAAAAATATATTTTTTCTAAGGAAATTGGTTTTTACCCAAATTAGTAATAAATCATTTTAAACATCATTTAAAACGAAAATAGAGTAGGGGTAAATGAATCACATAAAAAAGTCGTTTCAATGTGGCCTAACCACAGGTTAAATCATTTAAGTACATTAGAATATTAGAACAAGATTATTTTTTTAATAATGGTATCTTTGACTAATGAACTTATGTTAGTACTAAGTACTTATGAAGAAACAATTGGTTCCAAAACAAGTTGATCATTAAAAACAGCGGTTAAAACTAACAAAATACTTGTTTTAACATTAGTTTATCTCCACAGAATAGATTCTAAACCCCTCATAATATATCTTATAATAAATCCAAATATCGACATAAAATGTATGTTGAGCGAAATACATTAAAAAAAAACAGCGCATAGAAATCGCGTGCATAGTGAGCTACTTGGAAAATTGTATACGATATAGAAAATAAGTGACTAATTAGGTATCCATTATTATAAGCAATAATTATTAGCCTGAAACACTCATCAATATTGAAAACTCTCCCGAGAAAAGATATGTGTCGCCGACGGGACTCGAACCCGCACCCCTCTGTTTGCCGGACAGGAGCTCTACCATTAAGCTACGGCGGGATACCTCCTACCCGCCAAATGATTCAATATATATAATTAGGTATGTTCGCGCAAGTTTGTGAAGAAAACTTGTAAGTAGGAATTATGTAGGTAATTATAATGTCAAGTAATTAACTACTGGCATTATACCTAGGATCTCTCATTAAAAATTTAGGCGTATTAGATTTGTCAAAGAATTTGTATATAAAAATGCAAAAATCAGTCATTTTAAATACATGTAGGATTACGAAAGATTTTTTGAATATTTATATTGAGGGATCAATAGGATTTATAAGTCCAATTCGGAGTTCTACGGAGCCGAACCCTGTGATGTGAAAATATTTGGAGTCAGTGAATTATTTTCCCATTTGGTACTCTGATAGGTTAACATGTTGTTCTTGTATTGTTTTGTATTAATTATACTTATACACTTGCATTGCGTGGATTTACTAGATGATCATTTGTGGAAAAGTGTGTGAAAGGGTTTAGTTTTTCCTGTGGAGAAAATTTATCCCGGACATAAAGTCTGGTGACAAATGAAAAAAAAAGGCTATTGAGCGGCAGGAGGAAGGAGATTGGCGAGGGGCGGGGGCGGGGGGGAGGCGCCGCGCCGGCGGGATTGTGTTTACTGTCTTTTGAAGTCATTCACTGCTCTACAGGACAGGGGGAGTCTAGGGATGATTTTATGGACAGTATCTATTTCAGCAATATGAAATATACAAAATTAATGTATCTATTCTACCCCTTTTAAGGTGTTAAGTGATATTCTTCCTCTGACGAATAATACTTCTCGGATTACACAGGGAGTTTCAATGATATTATGATATATATTATGATATTTTTTTAATAAAAAATTTAATATCGATTAATTTCATTCAAAACTTGCTTTAATATATACCTACATTCATGTAAGCAATAAAAATGCTCAAAACGCACGATGATAAATTACTAAATATGTATTTCTTGTAAGTATTTTTTGATCATAACATAAGTATTTATGATTTGTCAATATAAGTGTTTAAAATTTTTTTTAAATATTTTAGTTTGTAAGACCATTAAATAAATAGAAAAACTTAGGTATTTTTGTCACAAAACACGTTCTCGGATTTATTTTTTAATGATTTTAATTTAACTAAATATAAATTTCTGAAAATAAGTTAACTAGATTGTGTATTGATTTCTTTTGTTGTATGATTATATATAACTCAGGTACGGGCCATACGTCATTCCTATGTCTACCTACGTTAAATTATCGTGAAAACAAGCTTATGTGTCCAAGCGGTTAATAGAATCTATAGTTTGAAAATTGAATAAATCTGCCAACGACCAACGGTATAACCAAATAAACTAAAGGCTCCGTCAAACAGGAGGCGTACTTACGCGCGTCAAGGCGTTAAAACGTCCGGGACGTATAACGTGTTGTACTGACCACGTCAAGGCCGTTCAAATAGAAAGTACGCGACGTTACGGCGTTTTGGTGCCTGTTTCAAGGAGTTGACGCGCAGTAAGTACGCCTTCTGTTGGACGGAGTCTTTATTTTTTCAAAATTTTAAAACTGCGTATACCAGATAAAATAACAATTTATGTTTTATTGTAAAAAAGATTCAATACGTCTAGAATTTGATTATAAAAGGACTAATTTCCGGTATTCTCTGGTAATACCCTTTTAAAGTGGTCTAAAACATTATATATTTAATTGTATCTAATTAGTATTGAGATAATTGTTAAAATTAAAAGTATCTTGGCTACGAGTATGCTTGTTAGGTACATTAATCCAAATTAGTTTTAACAATTCAGGGCTGTCAATTAAAGATTTAATAATTTTAAATAAAAAATAACACATCAGTTAACACTCTTCTATCTGAAAATTTAAGAAGTCTCAAAATTTATAAATCCGATTAGAATATTCATTTTAACATTTATGTAACGAAGGAATTTGTTTCCTTCTAATGATTGAGAATGGACTTTGTAGTACGGTGACCGTACGGTGGAGTGGTGTTCTTATCTGCTTTGTACTAACGAGCAATACAAATGTTTTAACGTTTTAATATTTTTAAAATTTGCCCCAATTCTAAAAATAAAACCTAGTGTTCTCATTACATCGCTTGTAATTTCATCGATATGTATGAGGTAATTTCTCACAAAAACGGCACTCTACAAATTATCCAATTACTATTGTTAAACTGTAGACTCTCGTGGAATATAACACCGAGATCTCGAAGAAGATTAACACTATTCATAAATTAGGAAAAATTAAGCGGATTTTTACCTTTGTAAAAAATAACAATCTGGCATTTGCCAATATTTAGTTGCAATTGATTATCAGAAAACCACGTACATAGTTTGTTCTGGTTCGACTGAAAAATAGCACTATCATCATCATTACTGATTGTTCGGTGTATCTTCAGATCATCAGCAATTAACAGAACTTTGTCTTTACTAATAAATATTTAATATATATCATTAATGATTAAACAAAATAATATTGGGCCAAAATGAGATACCTCTGGTATACGTGTTATAGGTATGTCAGGTCCCAAGAACCCAATTTATGTTTCGGAACTACTAACTTTCCAAGCCAAACGATTATGGTTCTTAGCACGCGGTTGGTTAGCACGCGAACGCAGTTACAGGTACGTCTGGACAAAGGCTGGGCGAATTTTTGCAAAAAAGGACGACAGTTCACGGCCGATACTGATTGATTCAGAACAAAAGTTAACGGACATTAAATGACTAGAAGGTATAGTTTTTCCTATTTTACTTAAATTATTTTCAGCAATAACCAATAAACATCAATCTCACTATCAGATCATCCCATTTATCGCCATATTTTATACAAAGTATTTAAAATTATTTTTAATATTGGACAATATGAACCAAACACGAGCATTATCTCCATCTACTTCCATTAAACAACATAAATTACCATATTATTATTGTCTAATCTCCCTCTTTGCAATTGAAACTATATACCTAGTACTCAATGATCTTAAGATACATAATATCTCTAAAATAAAATGGTTTTAAACGCATATTTAGAAATAGATAGTATTGGAGACTCAAACACTGAATTTACCTTAGATGGATTTGATAAAGTCAAAGAATTTAAGTGGAGTTTAAACAAAATAAATATTATACATCAAAATATCCGTACAATGGAAAATCTTGATGACTTTCTTTTATTTTTAGACAGTATTAGGTCGACTGTGAGATTTCATATAATAATACTAACAGAATGCAGATTGAATCACTCATATCTCACAAAACAAATTGCATGTTATCATGAATATCATACAACACAACAATTAAATCAAAACAGTGGAGTGGTAGCTTACGTTCGCGACGACATCCACTCTCATGTTAATGAAATTCGTATCAGTCAATCAAATTGTCTGAAATTAGTCATTAATGTATATTTATGTATTTTAGCCATTTACAGATCACCATCATTCTACGATATTCACGAATTTCTGGGTAATCTCCTATCTGAACTCAAAAAATGTAGTAACTTCAAACAACAAATAGTAATGGGGGATTTAAATATTAACACACTTGGAAATATACACAGACAATGTCACGATTACCTCTGCGCCATGGCAGAAAACAACTTCAAAATGAATATTAAAGGTCCTACCAGGGTTCAAGATAATAGCATATCATGTTTAGATCACATAAATACCAAAAATATTACAGCCTCTAACGCATTTGTTATTCACAATACAATAACTGATCACTATACAACCGCAATAAGCGTTCCAGACACATCTCTTAAAAAACAAGTAAAAACTACACTTTACACCATCCATCTGCTATGAGGGGTTAATTAAGGATCTAAATGGTGAAACATGGCAAGATGTATGGAGAGAGACTGAAGTTAACAATGCACTCAACTTATTTATTAACAAAATCAACATGTATATATCCAAAAATTCAAAAGATAAACTCACTGCACATAAAAAAATACAACTTACTCCTTGGATTAGTAGTGGTATTGTAAAAGCTATACACAAAAGAAATCACTTACATAAAGTGGCAACAAAGGACCCCCAAAACACTCTTAAACAACAGAATTACCGTAGATATCGTAACATCTGTAAAAATGTTATGCGTAATGCAAAAGAAAGGTACTATAAGCAACAACTCGACCGAGATCCATCCAGTAAAAATATGTGGAACATCGTTAAACAAATTACCAATACTAAACATAAAATTCACTCTGATATTAACGAACTTCTGATTACAAACACAGCCACCAGTGATTTGGACATAATTGCTTGCCACGCTAACCAATATTTTACGACAGTTGGATCTAAGCTTGCGGAAAATATCCTAAGTTTCACCAAGGAAACTGAAGATTCATTGGCATCTGCAATAGAACCAAAACAAATTCATTTTTCGTTTAAATTCACACCTACATCAAATGAAGAGGTTATAAAAATTATTGACAATCTTAACACTACGCATTCAAAAGGTCCTGATAGTCTTAACACTCATAATCTAAAAATCATTAAACACAATATCGCATCGCCTTTGTCGAACATTTTCAATAAAAGTTTTTCTTCTGGGGTTTTTCCTGACCATCTTAAAAAATCTATAATAGTACCAATCTACAAAAGTGGACCCAAAAACCAAGTGGGCAATTATAGGCCAATATCCCTGCTGAGTGCAATCTCAAAAATTATAGAAAAAATCTTTAAAAATAGATTAAGTAATTATGTAGAGAGCCGAAAACTTTTAAGCAAAAATCAGTTTGGCTTTCGGCCGGGGAGAGGAACGGACGATGCTATAGCGCAACTTACACAACATATTTCTGGAAATATAGATCACAGAAAGAAAAGCATTGCACTGTTCTTAGACTTAGCCAAGGCTTTCGATACAATTTCTCATAAAATACTCCTCAAAAGATTACAAAATATTGGTGTTGTAGGTATGCCTTACGAATGGTTAAAGAGTTACTTAACGGGTAGAAGCCAGCAACTCAAAATAGGCAATACAGTGAGTAACTCACTAGACACCAACTTTGGTGTACCACAGGGAAGCACACTGGGACCTCTTCTATTTATAATTTACATCAATGAGTTATGCAATCTACCAATAGGCGGAAAAATTATTACGTTCGCGGATGATACGGTAGCTATATTTGAAGGAGAGGATTGGGCTGAAACTCATAAACATGCTGAAAGTGGAATCAATGCGATAAAACAGTGGCTTGACAAAAATCTACTAACACTAAATATAGCAAAAACTAAATACATAAGATACAGCTCAACCATAAAGGGACGACCTAGTACATCGTACACAATAAAAACTCATAAGACTAATTGTATTTCCTATAATATGGACTTTAACTGCAACTGTGAAGCTTTGGAATGTGTGAACAACATCAAATATCTAGGTGTTATCATAGACAATCATCTTAAGTGGAAATATCACATCGACAATCTTTCAAGTAGGGTAAGAAAATTGATATACATTTTCTTTGCATTGCGAAACATAATTAAACAAAAAGACCTAAGAAAAATATATTTCGGACTGTGCAACCCCATCTTAACGTATGGTTGTATTGGCTGGGGAGCGTCAGGAAGAACGATTTTAGATCCGCTTGTTAAGGCCCAGAAATCCATAATTAGAGTCATTATGCGTAAACCATACAGGTTCTCAAGCGACAAACTCTACAAAAAATTTAATGTTCTTGATGTTCGTCAAAACTTCATAAAAAAGATTATTATCCATGTACATAAAAATATAGAAAATTTTAATAAAATTGATCACAAATACAACACAAGAAGTCACAACAGAAAGGATCTCTTCGTCCCAGGGAGCAATACGGCAAAGTATCAAAAGACGTATGCGTATCTGGGACCGAAATTATACAATAAAATCCCCCCAGACTTGAATATTAAAAATTGCAAAATTTCCTGCATTGGTTCAATAATAACTAAATGGTTGATTGGCTTGGGTAGGGAGGAGTCTGAAAAACTATTATATAATGTGACTTAAAACGATACATGGTTACCTATGAATGGCACATTTAGTAAAAACTTAGTATATAGGTATTAATTAAAAAAAAAAAAAAATTAAATTGCATTTGGCACTTTACACACTTTGGTTCCTTAGAACAGGCAATCTGCCTAGCTAGGAACTAATATCGACTTAAGACGATAGACTTCGCTTTTCGGCCCATACAAAAAGGACGCCCGGGAAAAAACACTTTTCTACATCGAAAATTGCACAAAATGAATATATTTTTTTACACTGCCTTCTAGAAAGTAAAAGCTATGTCGGTAGCTTTTTGAATTTTCGATGCGTTTCGTATTAACGTAAACATTCACTGTCAAACATATATAATTTATCAAAAAATATTATTTTAGGAAAAAGTGCTGCTAACTCAACTCTCATATAGAATTACAAAATTATGAAAACATACCGACGTAGCTTCTTCTTTTTAGAAAATATATATTTTTTTAAATTTCAATTTCGTGAAAGTTTCGGTGTAGAAAAGTGTATTCTCCATAAACCTGTTTTCAAGCGATTTCTGTAGGTAAATTTGAGAGTTTACGGCAGTCGTCTCATTCGCACATTTGACGGGTCGTGGCAAGGAGTGCATGGTCGGGGGGGGTGGAGCCATCGTTTTGGATAATAGTGATGGTAAGACCATTTTACATAATAATAGTGATGGGATTGATTTTTCTTTTTATTCATGAGTTCTATTTAATTTCATAATAATGTATTTTAGATAATACATTTTTTACAATAGGTAATAAATATAATATTTTTTTCATAAAACTGTTTACAATATTACTCAAATTAACACAAGCAATATCTTTCGCTTAGTGTGATGGTAGTAGGAGATTTTCAAATGTTGTTGGGTTATTCGTAACTCGAAAATGTTTGTCTTTCTTTAAAAAAAAACTACATAAATAATGCTTAGTTAAACACAAAGAATAATGTGAAATATTTTAAAAACAAGCTTCCTCGATCACCGAATAACATGTTCAGCGGAAACTTTTCTTTAAGTGATGGGCAACAAATTTGCAATCTTTTTAACGATTTTTTTCAAACTTTTTTTGTTCTTCCTCAAACTAAAAACATTCCCACAAAAAATGTAGATGTAGTCAGTTATAATATTTTATTACATCTTTGAAATCTGAAATTTTTTGTTGTGTACGGTCATTTTACATCACAAAATATAAAATATATCGCATACAACAGGGATTATGTTTTCATTACTGTCGTTTTTTTAAATAAATAATATTAACTCCTTACAGGGTTTCTCACCATCCCCCTAATAGCTTATCCATACTTTAACCACTCGAGCGCTTTTTGCCTCATTATGGCACACTTTCCAAAACCTCGGATTGCTTTGTTGGCAAAATGTGTCAAATTTTCAATTTATTTTATTTTATTAAAACGACTATATAATATAATGTACATTCAAAATATAACAAAATAAATATTCTCTAGATTCTTTAAAATGTTTTAAGGTTAAAGATTTAATTATATGTTTTTATAAATCCTACAAATATGTGATAATAAACAAAAGATAGGGGAATTCATTGGCTACATAGAAGGCAATTCAAACACCAGTTACCTTTATTGTGATATATTTAAATACCTGTTATTAACTATATTTTTTTTTTTTTTTATTTTTTTTTTTTTTTTATTAATAAGAAAAAGATTTTACATACAGGTGGTTATATATTGACAAGTTATACAATTATACATAATTATTCTACTACTCCATAAGTTGAGCTCAAAGAGCTCGTGTTTATGGGAGGAGTATTTACAGCAAAAAATAACGTTCTAATTAAATTTGTAATCAATAATCAAAAACTTATAAGATAAATACAAACATTATTATATTATATACCTGTTATTAACTATATATATATATATGTTATTAACTATATATATATACCTTTTATAAGATTACTTTTTCAATAACTTTGATAAACAAACAACAGTCATATTCATGCAAGTTATCTTATTTTATTCTTTTTTTTTTCTTTTTCCTGTTTTTATTAATACAAAATATGTATGTAAGACCATAATTTGCAATGCAAACAGCAATTAGCTATTTTGTTTTAATGCTTTGTTTTTAAGTAGATAAAACTTTTATTATTTTTTATTTTATTTTATTTTATTTTATTTTATTTTATATTTTTTTAATTTTTTTATTATTTAAATAATTTTGTTAAAAAAACAACGGTTATCTTCATATTTTAATTGGTTATTTGTTTAATTTTATTCTTTCTCTTCTCTTTTTGTTTTCTTCTTCTTATTTTATCCAACACATTTATATAGGACTTTTTATTATTATTATTATTATATTATTTAAGTATCTGTGTTCCATATATCATCCTAATTTGACTGCCCTAAAACGGGATTCTTCCTAGTTGGGTAGCCAAAACATTCAATAAATAATGTATATGTATAAAAAAGTAAATAAATAAAAAAATAAAAATAAAAAAAATCAGTTTGTATGTCTCCATATTCAAATTCGGAGGTATGATTTTTTTATGTGGGCGGAAAAATTTCCCTTAGCAATCCGATAAAAAATATTTTAATTGCACTGTTCCTCCAGTGGATAAGGGATTTTATTAAAAATAAAATACTTGCAATAGTTAGAAAACTCGGCCCACTTATCCAACATATATAGCCAATATTCATAGGTTCGAGTACCGAACAATAAACTTCAACTTAATAAATAAATATACCGTCAATCGTAAATCGAAAACAAACTTTATAGTATGGATAAGCTATTAGGAAAATGGTGAGAAACCCCCTCAGACAATTAGCGCAAATGAGGGGGTCGCAATTCTGGTAGTTAATTTTTTTATAATAAGTTTTATAAACTGATCGCCTGTTTTAAAATCCTAGTATTCGACCTTGGCGCACTTGTGCTCGAGCTACCATTTTGAAAAACTAACGGAATGTAAACCAAGTAAAACACTGTTTTTTGACCTGATTTTAGCGGATTTGAACCTCGATACCTGATAGAGACGAAAAAACATAAAACATATACCTAAGTCTTTTGTGAAATTTTATGTTCTACAAAATTGGTGATCATAATTTTTCTCGAAAATGCACTGGAAAAGAGATAATTAAGAAAACAAAAAACCAGTAGTGCAATATGCTTGTTTGTGCAAACTGGTAAGTTTTTTTACGGCTTTATAGTCCAGTCATAGGAAGGAAACATATTGGAGCCACCCCGGTGCCAATTACAACAGAAGATCCACCAGAAGGTCCTTCTGAAAATGATATTTTGCCGCTGCACCAAGGATTTTGTAATTTAGAAATGTGGATGCCGAAAAGCATTGATGAACTGTTATGCAGCCTGCCCCCGCTGCCAAGGGAAATGCCTCAACTGCGTGCCTGTTGCCGAGGACGACGATGAAGACGACATTACTGAGGATGAAGATGCTATGAATGAACAACCATTGCCAGGACCTTGCCAGACGTCCAAAGAGGATGAAAACGTTAATCCATATAAAGTTCAGAGTGTCACATGATGTTACTGAGAACAGTGAGGTTTATAATTTGGTGTATTAATGTAACGAAATAGAATAAAATTATCATGAGACTTTTCATTATAAACTATAATATAAAAATTTTCAAGTAACATGATTTTTGTCTACTTTATTTAATAACTGGAAGTGTGGTCAAACAAATTTTTAGGCGAACGAACAAAATTTGTGTGTCAATAGTAAGTTAAATATCTTTAGCAGCTTTATTAACCAGTGACATATTTAAAATTTTTTATTTAACTGTTGTATATCTTTCTAAATGTATTTATGAAATATTCAACTAACTGTATCAAGTGTGCCTAGTCTGTTTTAACATCTGTGTATTTTCCTTTAAATGCCCTTTAAATTCGTGTTCTTTTGTAAAAATAATTTTCATAATTGTATAATGTTGTCCTTCCCGAAATGAGTTTTATTAAACTCAATGGGAATAATGTATTATAAATATTATGTATAATTTTGTAATATATTATCACAAAAAAAAAAAAAAAGTTTTTTTCTGAAATTGACAACACTTAAAATTAAAATTATAAATAAACTTAAAATTGCTGTAAATGTTGACTGGTTGGAGATTAATTTGCATGTGTATATATATATATATAAATTACTCCAAAATGTAAAAAAACAATATTACAATTAAATCATAAATATCTCGGAGTAAAATTCTTTAATTCATTATCAGAAAATATTAGAAACATGAATACCAATTTTAAAAAATTTAAAACTCACCTTAAAAAGCACACTCAAAACCTGAACTAAATCATAACAAATAAATAAAAAGTATATAATAACACCCCTCCCCGCATACACACAAGCCCTGCTTTTTTATGGGGGTACATCAAACATATATATTATATAATTAATTAGTGTATAAAATGTATTTGTAATTTATGTATTTTTTTTGAATTATTAATAAAAAAAAAAATTAAAAAAATATATTCTGAAAGGGAATTTAATTCTATACAATTTTTTGGGAGCGTATAACTCAAAAACGGCTGGGAATTTGAAAATCACACATAGAATAAAAGTTGAAGGTAATTTTATGAGCATTCATGTAATGGATAAAAATTACCCGCGGACCACCGTTTTCGAGATATAAGCGGAAACCCGAATATTTGGACCATCCCCCCCCCTTTCCCTCCTAGCTCGACACCTAGACGTCAGGACTTTTGGTATGTTCACACCCTAAGCACCCTGATCAAGTTTATGAAGGAATCACTTAGGTACCTGCTCACGCACTCCACACCTCCTTCCTTGACTGGATTATTACATATCAGTACTTTTGAGAGATAGAAGATAATAATAAATTTAAAATAATTGTAGCAAATTTTAGGTTCCACGTATTTGCCACAGCTACTGGGGGCAAAATTTGCACCGTTTGAGATATTTTAGAAAAACAAGATTTTGTTGCGATTTCGTCTGTTTTTTTTTCAAAATGGCGGCACGAGCACGGGTGTGCAGGTCGAAAACTTGGATTTTACGTAAAGGAACCAGTTTATAAAACATTAAAAAAATGGAACTACCGGAATAAATACCATCCCGGATGGCTAATTGAACTGGCCTACAAAGACCAATGTCAATGATTTATTACGATTACCCGCCGACCAAATGGGCAAATCATCACCAATCACCACCTTAGCCACCACAATGTAGTTATAATTTTTTTTACATTAGCTCCACACAGGAGGCTCTGAGGAAAATAATTTCCCTCAGGGCCTATGTCATCTTTGGGGATGCTGTGCACAGGGTATTTTAAAGAAAGGAAGGAGAGCGAGTTCTGGGAAGGAAAAGGGTATGAGGGGTGGGTAGGAATCTGGGGGTCGGTTTCTCCAGGAATAACAAACATGGAAATCCCAACGCGGTGCAATGGGATGTTCTGGGAGAGACCAACGGAGAGATCAAAAGGTTTCCCTCAACCAGTCTCTCCTGATATGGCCTGTTACGTAATTGGTGGGCAGACGCATCCGCCGCCAAGACCCGGACAAACCTAACCACATGCCCCCGGGCACCCCGGCTAAGTCACCAAACGTAGAGGGTGACTAAAACTTAAAGGGGTGACCTATGGCAGAGGTGTTGGTTATCCAATAAATGGTTCCCGGGGCGGCGGTACCTATACCCGCCGACCAAAATGAATAACATAATATAATAATAACATTTATAGTTTTAAATAGCGCAGGAAATTATGATAAACAATACCTACATGAATTATCACTTATCTAGTTATTGCCGAACATTCACTAATTGATTATATTATCCTATCAATGTGATTGAGGTATCACAAGTCAGGCGAGATCTAAATACTACGAATAACAAATAATAATTCCGAATTCCGAATGGTAGGTACCTACCTAGATGATTTGCAGCAAGGCGCTCGAAATGAGAATATGATATTATGCGGGGACCGGGGACACTGTATCACGTGTTAGTCGAGTGTGCGAGCGTGCGAGCTATTCAGTATTGTTGTGTGCAGTTGTATGTGTGAGCTTCATCTGAGTGGGACAGAGTTAGGAACAATAAATACCTAAACTTTCGGCGTATGGCGTAAAGTCTAACCTCTTAAAACAACGTAATAACACTTGTATTCATTTTAAATATATTCTCTTATTATATAATATTATTTCTGTTATTCTGGCTTTAAATGTATCAAATGTAAATAAATAAAATAAAATACCCCTCGAGGCAGCAATAGTATAAGAAGTGAACGAATCAACCCGCTAAATACCTTATTTTAAGAAATATTGTACTTCAGATTGATAATTAATCTGTGTAACACATTACATTACACATTACATTTGACGGCCGTCCGTGGTCGAGTGGTAAAGACGCTTGAATCCTAATTGGAAGGTGGCGGGTTCGAACCCGGCGTGCGCAAATAAATTATGTTTGATTACTTTCTGTTATTTCACAATTAATCAATAAAAATAATATATACTATATTTGCCGCACGTTCCAGAGTGGAATATACTTTCAGTATCGCCCTGGTGTAAGACCACCATTCAGAATTGAAACGTTGCTTAATAATGGCTTTAGGTTTAGTGATTAGATCTGAATATCCAGGTACTGCCCACCTTCCTCTTTCCCATCTCCTTCCCTTACCCACTTACCTTCAGCCTCACATCATACCCCAATTGGGGATACCATAGTCTCACTGGCTCCAGACGGGAGCAGTAGGACTCTTGTGAGGTATTATTTATAAAAATAAATATAATGTATGCTCATTATAATTTCAGTGCTGGGTCTTCGAAAGTTGTTTGCGGCATCCGTCATGGCAGTCGGATTGTTCATCGCTGCCGATTACGGACTATGTGATGAGTTCAAGTGTCGCGGAGCTGAATCTCGGATAGGTATTTGGAAAAATTTTAAACGCACTTTGTATCATATTGAACAGAAATAATTTCTAACAACCCTTATTTTCATTTGTCTTAGTGATATTGTTGGTAGATTGGTGGATGAAATAAAGACTTAAAAGTAGTAAATGAAGCCCGAACTTGTATCTTACTGCTCAATATTTTCCTTTTCAATTTCGGGTTGTGCACTGTGCAGGTTGATACGCGAAGATTGATTCCCAAATCGCAAACCTTGCCGAATCTGATTTCCACCTGTTCACTCATGTGAAGTGTAAGTGATCAGATGGAAATCAGAGGCTTGGGGCCCAACACTTTGACGACGATGAAGATCTTTTTAAAATTAAGTAATGAAGAAATTGCTTGTGACAGGTTAGCTACATTGCCAGACGGCCGAGTTTTATATATTAGGAATTTGATAATATAATAGGGGTAGTTTTTCGAAATCTCATCTAAACACTGAATTTCTCTAATTTTGAAGATCAAGTGTGCAAAATTTCATCAATTTTGAAATAAACTTTTAGATTTGTATTAAAAAAGCCACACAGGGATACTTCTTTATATATACATCGACATTGATAGATAATAATAGCTGTTGTCCCCGCATTGCAGAATTTTTAAAAATTTTAGGTAGACAATTCATTAAAAAGTATCAAAATACTTCTTTGGGGTGGGGGGGGGGGGGGGGGGGGGTAAAGAGGATGAGGTTGTTTTTTGATTTCTTATAAAGATAGTGACCTTCTCTTGTTTTAAAGGTCAAGTGTGCAAAATTTCATCAATCTCGTAATAAACCTATATTTTTATTCAAATCAAATCCACGCGCTCGCCTGCCACAAACCCACCAACAATCAGCTTTATTCAATATTAGAGATAAGCTGATCAATGTTCTTGAATGTTCCTGATTGTTCCTAAAACGGTTAAAATGTAGTTGAATGTTCCAGAAAGCAGTTGGCAGTCCCGCGTTGGGTGGACCGTGGTATATCTTTTCGGGCTGGGACTGTTCACACTTCACTTCACTCTAATGGAGGAACACTTTATTCAACGTCCAGCGGTAAGTTTAACCTTCCCGTGACTGCACCATACTCTTAATAACACATAAATACCAATATCACTTTTTTCAAACCTCTCAACTACGTTTGTATTTGTCAAAAGAAATTATATTCTACGCTTTCGTAGATGGCGCGCGTGTAGTTTTTTTTTTTTAGCATTGTCATAGCAAACGATGAAGTCGCTGGAAACTGAAAAAAATCCGAAAAAACCTTACCCAAACCATGAAGTCGCTGGAAACATATCCAAATCATAGCCCCCCTCAGCACAGGATCTAATAGTGAGGAGGACTACGAAAATAGTCTATTTAATATTTATGTAACGTATCTTCCATAAATGTAAAAATTAAAAAAAAAATACAATTTTTTTTTTTAAACATTGATGGAAAATACAACAATATTATTTGCACCATCTCTTTTATCTATGCCATGTAAATAATATGTTGTGGTAAGTAAAGTTCCCAATACACTTTCTAATGACTTTTTGAAGTTTCATATTTTTATTAGAAAAACTCTCTTTTTAACTTTTGCAGGTTATTCCCATCAATATAATATATGCAGTAGCCCAATTGGTAGAGGTGTATGTCCCGGTAAGACGTAAGGTTCTGGGTTCGAGTCCCAGTTGCGACCGTTATCTTTTATTATTTTTCTGTGTCTTGTTTATTTTCATATTTAAAAAAAATTAGATTAGGTATTATTGTTATCTTCTTCTTCAATGATACTTTTTGAAGCCCCTTCTTTTCACCCTTGCCCCTCTTCACCCCTCCCGATACACACCCTGCATGAAAAAAATAATTCAAAGGAGTTTTCAAACGTGATGACTGTGATGAGAAGGAGGTAGCGCAACACGGCATAACACCCCAAAAACAAACAACGAAAAAAAACTGTGATACTCCTTTAAAAATGTTAAAAAATATTTTTTTTTCTCAAAACCGTTCGCGAAAGATTGCTATTCCCCATAAAAGAATAATTTCTAGAGAAGCTACATTACTGAAATTAAAAGCAACATCTTGAATAATATTGGCGCAAGCGATTCTGACCTTGTCCTGGTAGGGTTTGTTTATACAAGGCTTAAAATCGCATTTAAAATTATGAAGGATAGTATTGAACCCTCCCACATTTGACTGCTATAGCTACGACCATGATTGAAACTACTAATTTGTATATAGGGTGCCCTGTACGTGTCCCTGTCCGGCTCGCTCCTGTCCACGGTGTCGCGCATCGTGTCCCGCGAGGAGGAGGGCGGGGAGGCATTCCGCAGGACCAGTGTGGACCTCGCCTCGGCCCTCCCGACACATCACTCCAACGCTCAGCCCAGCGGTACGCCCAATTATTACTTTATCGTTTCTTCTGACAACCATCTCTGCTTGCAAACATAATCATAAGCAGAAATTCTAATTAAATTTGCTACTGAAATACAGGATGGGGCACTTTTGGGGGACTTTTCCCTAAATCATCGCCACAAAACGTGCATTTCGTGCCCATTTCAATATTCACACCTTCTTCGCAGCAACCATCTAAGGCGCCAAATTCAAATACAAAAGCTGCTCTGCCCAAACCTTTATAATTTTGATAGCTTAGAAGTCTTGCAGATGCTTTAACTAAATACTACGAGTAGACCAGGTTGGACAGTATTTGAATTACTTGTAATTGAAATACGTATTTGGTATTTGTTTTCAATTACTTCCCAAAATGTAATTTGTAATTGGTGATTCAAATACCCGAGGCTGAGGTATTTTGTAATTAGTATTTCAAATACTTATGGCTTCAAAATACATTTTCACAAATACATTTAGCGATCTTATTAATGATAATGATAATGACTCGTACATAATAATACAAGACTAAAAACACTAGAATCCAGAGCAAAAATACGTTACTCTTTAGAGAAACTTGTAGTAGTTAGAAATTAACTAGTACTAATCAATTCAGTTACCGGAATGTCGAAAGAAGTGCATTTTAATGTTTATTTAAAAAAATTTAAAAACACAAAATGTAATTTTTCACCGAAACTAGCAACAGTTCCTAACTTATGTAGCGGTTAGCACTAGAAGCGGTTGAAGTACTTGGAGCACTTGAAGCAATTGAAGAAGTCGAGCACATAAAACAGTTGAAACAGTTGAAGAACTTGAAGGATTTGAAGAAGTTGAAGCAGTTGAAACCATTGAAGTACTCGAAGCTGTTGAAGTACTTGAAACAATTGAAGGAGTTGAGCACAACACAGTTGAAGCAGTTGAAGCAGTTGAAGCAGTTGAAGCAGTTGAAGCAGTTGAAGCAGGTGAAGCAGGTGAAGCAGTTGAAGCAGTTGAAGCAGTTGAAGCGGTTGAAGCGGTTGAAGCAGTTGAGGCAGTTGAAGCCACCGAAGCACTCGAAGCTGTTTATGAAGAGAAGCAATTGAAGAAGTCGAGCACATAAAACAGTCGAAGAACTTGAAGTAATTGAAGCAGTTGAAGCACTTGAAGCAATTGAAGCAGTTGAAGAACTTGAAGTAATTGAAGCAGTTGAAGCAATTGAAGCAGTTGAAGAACTTGAAGTAATTGAAGCAGTAGAAGCAATTGAAGCACTTTAAGCAATTGAAGCAGTTTTTTTTTCGTTGTTTGTTTTTTGAAGCAGTTCTTCAACTGCCTCAACTGCTTCAACTGCTTCAATTGCTTCAAGTGCTTCAAGTGCTTCAACAGCTTTGAGTGCTTCAACGGCTTCAACTGCTTCAATTTCTTCAAGTTCTTCAACTGCTTCAATTGCTTCAAGTGCTTCAAGTGCTTCAACTGCTTCAACTGCTTCAATTACTTCAAGTTCTTCAACTGCTTCAATTGCTTCAAGTGCTTCAATTGCTTCAACTGCTTCAATTACTTCAAGTTCTTCAACTGCTTCAACTGCCTCAACTGCTTCAACAGCTTCAACTGCTTCAATTGCTTCAGGTTCTTCAACAGCTTCGAGTGCTTCAACTGCTTCAACTGCCTCAACTGCTTCAAGTGCTTCGACTTCTTCAATTGCTTCAAGTGCTTCAACTGCTTCAACTGCTTCAACTGCTTCAATTACTTCAAGTTCTTCAACTGCTTCAACTGCTTCAACTGCTTCAACTGCTTCATCTGCTTCAACTGCTTCAACCGCTTCAATTGCTTCAACTGCTTCAAGTACTTCAACAGCTTCGAGTGCTTCAACTGCTTCAACTGCCTCAACTGCTTCAAGTGCTTCGACTTCTTCAATTGCTTCAAGTGTTTCAACTGCTTCAACTGCTTCAAGTGCTTCGACTTCTTCAATTGCTTCAAGTGTTTCAACTGCTTCAACTGATTCAAGTGCTTCAACAGCTTCAAGTTCCTCAACGGCTTCAACTGCTACAAGTACTTCAATTCAAATTCAAAACCGAGGGAGGCAGGAATGAGAAGACCGTATATTTTGGAAGTATTGGACGATGTTAACTTTAAATCACGTTTTAAACGTGTAGTTAGTAATATCACATTCATCTATCATAATCGACAAAACATAAACCAAAACCTGTTTTTTTACATTAGCTCCACACAGGAAAAAATCTGTGGATGCTGTGGTATTTTAGTTTACTTACTGTAGCGTTCTGTTATTTACTACAGACACTAATACAGATTCTCCAATACTTTGGATGGAGATTACTTTTAGGAATAATAGATACTTTGTTATTATCTGCGTTTATTATGCACTTCGCGGTTTACATTGTAGATCTCGTTGATCGTGGTCTATAAGCTGGCTAAATGGAATCTAATCGAGTGTTTTAGTGAACGCTCTCTCAGAGCTGTTTGACCCTCTCTTCGTTCCCACAGGTACTAACCTACCTGCCATCTGACGGAATCTAAGGACAGCTCTTAGCACTGCCATCTATGTCTACACGCAGGAAGCTTTTAGATATACTACACTTACTTTATAGTTTTGTAAACAAAAATAAACGAACCTTGTCGCTTTGGGTTGACTATTGTGATTCCATGGAATCAATGGCATTTTAACCACTTTGACAGCTACAACTGCTTCAATTGCTTCAAAAGCTTCAAATGCTTCAATTGTTTCAATTGCTTCGAGTTCTTCAACTTTTTAAACTGGTTCATTTCAAATTAAAAACAGAGGGAGGCAGAAATGGATGGAAAAAAATTAAAACAAATTTTTGAAAATGTCTTTAAAGGTTTTTTTTTAAATTGACATCCCTCAAAATTCCACCTTTTTTTATTCACCAACACATACGCTTTGTTCGTAATATGTATAAATAATTTTTAATTCTAAATAAATGGAAAATTCTCTCTGTTTGTGTCTGTTTTTTACCACCCTCATTTGACAAATTTAATTCGAAACCGCGATTAAAAACTAAGCCATCTAAAGTACACTCCAAAAGCATCGATTGAAATTTGAATTTCGATCAGCATTTGAATTTTCCTTTTGTAAATTGCTGTGGTTCTAATTCCTACCGCTAGTCACCCAGTCAAAACTGTACATTATTTTTAAGTAATTTCATTTTCGAGTAATTTCCGAATGCTACTTTCAAAATGCTACTTTTTTCGTATACGACGGTTGATTAAAATTCGTAAAACTCCTGTTGATGATCAGATACGTTTTTAGATTTTCACGGCCAAAAGCATTTTCGTTGTTTGTTTTTGGGGTGTTATGCCGTGTTGTGCTACCTCCTTCTTTAGCCGACGTTTCGGACAGCGTTGCAGTGTCCATCATCAGGGCAGATCCGGCAGAAACGTCGGCTAAAGAAGGAGGTAGCACAACACGGCATAACACCCCAAAAACAAACAACGAAAATCCTGTTGATGATGTTTGATGATTTTTTTACCGCCAAAATTAATATTTTAGAAGTCATGGCGTTTGCAAGCGGGCCAGCGGGAAAACTTGATTTTAACTCAAGATTGTAGCTTGAAAAATTAGGTAGGCTGAATTTTCAGTATGCGTTTTTATTCACGGTACGCTGCGACCAAAAATGACCCATATTGGCAGCGAAACGTAAAGGGCAGAGTGTCCGTTCTTCGCCTAAGGACCCGCACTGAATTATATTGCGCGATGACTATTAATATAATATACAATACGAGGTTAGTTCAAAAACTAAGGTGACTTTTTATTTTTCTTGAAAAATATTAATTTAGTTATCAATATCTATTTTGACCCCTTCAAAGTAATACCTCTCAGATATAATTTTCTTGTGACAGCGCTTTTTCCAATCCTCGAAGCACTTTTTGGTATGGCCTTGAGCTCTCCGGGCGATGCGGTCTTTCCCTCCTCAGTCATGGCAAAACTCCGTCCTTTCATGGGTTCTTTCAGTTTTGGGAACAGGAAAAAGTCGCACGGGGTCGCAGACGCGAAGTGTGTAGAGATATGCAATATCGTGATGCAAAAGCCATGAATTGTTTTGAAACAAATTCGGGCGTTTTACTTCATATTGCTAATGAAAACCGCTATGCCGACATCCTCAGCAACTTCTCTGATAGTGATTCGACGATTGTCCATAACTATTTTCTTCACTGCTTCAACGTTTTCATTGGTTGTTGACGTGCTGGGGCGTCCAGGACGGGCATCCTCATTAACACCTTCTCAGCCTTCTGTGAAGAGATTTTTACCACTTATAAACTAAAATTTTTTGCTCGTAGTGGTCTCGGCAAGTATCACAGTCAACATGTATTGGAGCACTTAATATTATTTTTCGCGCACAATTTAATAGAGATCCTTTGATCTAATGTGAGTTTGCAAGTCATCGGGATTGCTCTAGCAAAAAAAACAACAAAAATATATATTAAAAAAAATCGCAAGCACAACAGGTCTAACCTAACCTAAAAAAAAACAAACTAAAAACGCAAAATGGCTACTGATAATGTCAACAACAGACATGTGTACCAACACAAAAAAATTCCCGAAAGTACCCTGAGAAAATCGAAGTCACCTTTTTTAACACACCTCGTATTTAAAAAAAAGTGAAGTTTGTAAGTTTTCCCTGATAAATTGAATAGGCGCCTCCGCCCACTGAGGCAACTGAAAACTCTCAACTGCCAACTGTCTTTGTATGACAATGTGATGGCCCGCACACTTCACAATCACACAAAACCCCGTTGTCGATGGTAACGCAAGCGGTGACTCGCGACTGGCACTGCTCATTGCCGCGGGCGGCCGTTGCTAGTTGCCAGCTGTCAGCTGATTGTTCTTCGTCTATGGTTAAACAAGCTTTTTGACCAATCACGACAAAGAAATCAGCCGGTTTTAGTTGGTTTTCAGTTGCCTCGTCAGCGGAGCGCCTAAGTTGTAATGAACACGTTGTGCATTATTTCAGACCAATTGTGGTGTCCGAGTGTTCGTGAGAAGACCAGGAAATCCAGCATTGTGACCGCACTGTGGATCCAGGCGTTCACGTGGTTGCTCCTGCTCTGCGTGGGAACCCTCCACGTGGCCTTCTCGTCCATAAGAGTAAGGAGTTCACATGATGTAATAAATTACAAAACTCATTTGATAGACCATTCGTCTTGGAATGCTATGGCTTATACGTAAGTGCCTGAAAACTTCAGCAAGCTTCACAACAACTTCTTCAAGATTCAAAAAATAAATTGAAAATTTAATCATATTTAGTTAATAGTTGTATATTTATTAAACTACACGACAAATTATTATTTACAGGTTCATGGGGTGAGGTTTGACTAGGTATTAGCGGCGGATGTTTTTTCCCACCAACTGGGTGGCGGGCTGGTTCAGGAGAGACTGGTTGAGGGAGATCTAATCCAGACCTCTCCAGCCGGACTCTCTCGACCCTTAGTTTTGCACCCCAGTGGAAGGGATGGATTTATTCGTCCGTCAGTCCTGGACATGCTTACCTCGATGTTCCTTCCCACCCGTCATGGCTTTTTCCTTCCCAGAACTTCCTCTCCTTCCCTACCGTTACTTTTTACCTGAAAACGACTTTCTTTTATCACTAAGTTTTTCTGCTCAGATTACTCTTGAGAGAGTACTTCAAGATCTACAGAATGACTCACAAATAACTCATTAAACCCTTTCTGTTGCGGAGTTGTGACTGATTATTTGGTTGTGCAGATCGAATTTCGAAGATCTGATCTGACACTTTCTCCCCCCAACCTCTCCCCCGCTCGATGACGTAATCTCACTAACAAGCAATGGACAGTGGTATATTTTTAGAATGTAGGTACATACAAGCCACCGTGATATATTTAAATACTCGCCGACAAAAAAAGCGTTTCATCGCTAACTCTGGCGGGACCTTCGCATGAGAGTCTTTTGTTAACCTATTCACATTAAAAATGTAGCCTAAAAACTTACATTTTTTTTAATCACTTTTCAAGATTTTATAATACTTACTTATGCAATTTTTCAAAGGTGTTTTGATTTGTCTGGTTTCCGAAAAGATACATTACACTGTGTGAAATTTTCAGGGTTCAGAGTACAGTGCTATCATGTGGAATAACACATTGAAGGACTTGGAGTGCCACGTTCCCCAATGGGGAGAGAGGAAGCACATTCGGCATCTGGTAAACACTCTTCCGGCAGCGGCGATGGCGCCCCTGGGGGTTCCCGTGACGTCACCCGGAGTCCCGGCGGACTTGACGACAGCCACCGCCAATACCACCGACCAGTCGCCTCTTAATTCCAGCGTGCCACGCTATTTGTTGGAATCTGAGTAAGTTATCTTATCTTATCTTATCTGACTATCTTACTAATATTATAAACATGAAAATTTGTATGGATGTATGTGTGTTTGTTACTCTTTCACGCAAAAACTACTCAATGGATTTTAATGAAACTTTACAAAAATATAGCTCATACATTAGAATAACATATAGGTTATATTTGTTCGTATGAAGCAGTTACTTTGTGATGTGACATTATAATTTAAAATAAAACAATAACTTTGTATACACCACTTTTATTTTTTTATACTTAATGCCGACCGGGTTTCGCTACAACCGTAGCTTCTTCAGGGCAGTATAATCTCTACTAATATCTAATATCTAACATGTGTTGTTATAATGTATTCAGGGGATTGAAGAAATGGGCTGGGTTCCGCCGGTGCAGGACGTAATTGGAGTAAGGGACTGGGGGTTGGAAAGTGAATGTTCTTTGTCAATGGGGAACAACCTAAGTATCGGACTTTTATTTAAATTTATTTGATTGTTTATTACTTTTCTATTAGTGTTTATGGCTTTCCTTAGTTCTAGGGCTTCTAAATTATCCAATCTGATACCTATTTCGTTTTTGTGCAATAACGTTACGCCTGTATTTTTATTAAATGTATGGTCTGTTTCTATAAGATGGTTTGCAAATTCTGAGAATCCGGTACTGTGTAAACATCTTAGGTGTTCCTTGACACGAGTATTAATATTTCTTGCAGTTTTGCCAATGTAAAATGCGGGGCAATCGCTACATTGAAGTGGTAAAGACAAAGAAGATAGCTTCGGCCATTCGGGTATCTATTCACTTCAATGTAGCGATTGCCCCGCATTTTACATTGGTAAAACTGCAAGAAATATTAATACTCGTGTCAAGGAACACCTAAGATGTTTACACAGTACCGGATTCTCAGAATTTGCAAACCATCTTATAGAAACAGACCATACATTTAATAAAAATACAGGCGTAACGTTATTGCACAAAAACGAAATAGGTATCAGATTGGATAATTTAGAAGCCCTAGAACTAAGGAAAGCCATAAACACTAATAGAAAAGTAATAAACAATCAAATAAATTTAAATAAAAGTCCGATACTTAGGTTGTTCCCCATTGACAAAGAACATTCACTTTCCAACCCCCAGTCCCTTACTCCAATTACGTCCTGCACCGGCGGAACCCAGCCCATTTCTTCAATCCCCTGAATACATTATAACAACACATGTTAGATATTAGATATTAGTAGAGATTATACTGCCCTGAAGAAGCTACGGTTGTAGCGAAACCCGGTCGGCATTAAGTATAAAAAAATAAAAGTGGTGTATATATAGGTTATAACTTATAAAGCTAGCTATTTTCCATGTATTACAAATAATAATTTTAATTTAGTGAATTTATTTGGAGTACTCGCCTAATACTTTGAATGGAATCAAGAATTTTAATTATTTTAAACGAGCTTCTGCCCGCGACTTCGTCTGCACAGGATTAGTACTTCGAGTAATCTATTTTCTTTTCCTAGGTCCCATCTACGTTTATACCAAAATTCTTAACCTATTTATTTAAAATATGTATACTTCTTGATTCGATTCAAAGTATTAGGCGAGTACTTCAAATAAATTCATTAATTTAAATATTTTCCAAAAATAGAATTTTGATTTAACAATCATTGTAATAACAAGTCATTCTCAAATTTTGACGTTTTCTATCAAACTATAATAATTATTATTTTCAATATATTGAAAATAAATAGCTAGCTTTATAAATTATAGCCTATATGTTATTCTGATGTATAAGATATATTATTGTAAAGTTTCATAAAAATCTATTCATTAAATTTCGATTTAAAGAGTAACAAACATACATACATCCATACAAATTTCGCGTTTATAATATTAGTAAGATAAATATGGAATTTGGTATAAACGTAGATGGGACCTAGGAAAAGAAAATAGGCTACCGATGTACTAATCCTATGCAGATGAAGTCGCGGGCAGAAGCTAGATGATTATTCTGAATATGTGCAACTAGCTGACGTGAAACCGGCGTTGCTCGGGGTTGTGAATGGTTTTGAGTAAAGTTTTGAGGCTGTGGATTATTGTTAAGAATTGAAAAAGTTTTGTTTGACTCGATCGTCTTGTTTTCCTAGGGCGTCCTCGACTTCTTCCACATCATTTATTCTCCTTGCACCCCTTTCTTTGTTCAACACATACGCATCATTTTATCACTAATAAGTATTTGTTTAAATTGTTGATTTCTTTCTTTTCCCCGACTTCTAAAGCTAAACACTCCTGGCATTTAAAATCAAAATTTGAAATTTTTTGCGAAATCGGTTGAGTAGTTTTTTTTTTATTATGTATCTTTTATTTGTATAGATATGTGTAATTTTCAGAGTATCGTTTCCACAGTTGCCAGAAAGAATATGCTTACAAATATATAATTTCCATGCATATACAAAACGTTGTATAAAAAACTTTAATTGCTTCTTTTTGTCTTGTTTCATTTTTTTATTTTTATTATTTGAAAAAAAACTATATGGTTGTATCAACCAATGAAGTTTCCGCTAATAATATATATTTTTACAAAAATATGGAAAATGTAAATGATAATTTAAAAAACAACATATTGATAGTGACATTCAAAATATTGTAATAAATGATCTATTCTTCTAGTTTTTATACGTTATATCAGTCTGTATTTGCAATGAATTAATTTATTTATTACAGAGCCAGCAGACTAAATGCATTAACGGATTTGGATGCATTTGAAAATACCCTAATGAGAGCTCCCAAACGGCAACTACTTCAACATAAACTTCACACCCGACACAAGAGGTAAGCTAAAACATAGGTTCTTTATATCTTGGTATGGCATTTTGTAGCACCAATTATGAGATTATTAGAAAGTGTTATGATTGTAATTTAAATGCAATTGTCTCAATTTCAGATTAGACACTACGAGCTTTCACCAACAGCACAAACTAGAAAATAATTTTGAAAGAGCTCGACCCAAAATAGGAAACCATCCAAAGAGGAGAAGAACTATCTTTATAAAGAAGCTTCAATTGGGATCAGAAAATAAAAAAAGAATAGTTGCCAATATAGATAATAGGTCAATCGTACACACCCAAAACCGGATGGCTCTTTAATTAAACCAAACCACTGCAGAACAGTTAAATGAAACAGCAAATGCAAAAGAAAAAACTCTAAACTCTACGAAAATGCGAAGAGAAAAACGTACCTCGGATCAGACAAACGCCATGGGTTTCAAAATAATACAGCCAACAGATTCAATCCTACAAGGACACATCATTACAAACAAACTCAAGCCTGATCTGGTGGGGCACGTGATCCTCAATAAAACTAGCTTCAACATAAATGGACACGAAATAACATTCAAACAAGATCTGTTCATTCGTGAACACGATCCGTTGCCTGCAAAGATGCATCGCCAACACAGAGGACGAATAGACTTGAGGTTTGTTGTAGTCCAAAATGCCACACCAGGCGACAATACAACCAGACGAAGATCCGTGAGATAGTCCCCTATTAGGCAAAATGAGAATGGTAAATCCAATAGGACTAATTCAGAAAGGATCAGAAGGGATGCTCCCGTACAATTGTATAATGATTCTACTGATGTGGAAAACTTTTTTAAGAACATCGACAGGTTTGAGAGCGACCTGAAACTTAGAGACAGAGATGACTTCGGTATGTACCGTGATTCGAAAAATGAAGACATTGTTAAATATGATGCAATGGGGACCGACCGGGAAGCCGAAAAGAATCCGAGCCAAGTTCACCATGTCGTATACGCCATAACCAAGCTTGACTCTGAAGGCTGTGGGAATCTTTATATTTATGGATGGACTGTTTGCATCGCTTATACAATATTCTCCATCAGTTCCATAAGGTATCTGATATTATGTCAGTCGTCTGTCTTTACCATCGCCATGATGTCTCCGGCTTTGCCCCTGACTGGAGTTTGGTGGTCAATATTCTCACAAAACCAGGGTAATGTGATGTAGTAGTAATAAATCTGTATAATTTGATGTTTTGAACTTTAAGTATCTTTAAGTAATCTTCCATCTGTTTACAGATGGAAGTCTGGTGATGCAGCCGGGATTGAGCGGCGAGCTGATCTGTGCTTTGCTCGGATTACCTATCGTTATCCTCGGCCTCATGTTGCTATTCAAAGCCCATTTGTTTCAGAGGAGGCTCGAGGGAATATCAGACCAAGTTATTTATTCCAGGCAAGAAAACAATCTATTTATCCTTATTACTAATATCTACTAAACCAGTAAATTAATCTACCTCATAATGTTTAAAAAAAATCAATAATGCATATAAAGAAAGCAGTTAAATAACTAACATTTTAATTTACCTGTCAGATAGTTATCAAAATATGTAATACGGGATGTTTTAAAAATTTAGAACAATTCATCAAATATTTTACATATGTTAATTTTCACGTTCTGTGTAAATTCTACTCAAGTTCTGTTATTATGTCATTGTAGGCCAGTGGCTTCACAAAGCTGAAACAGCTTTGAATATAAGTCTCCAAAGTTTCTAGTTCAGCCCATCCTTAGTCGATTCCACCCTTCTGAAGTTGGCAGTTCTGTCACCCAGCTTAGTTTGAGGACGATCTCTTTCTCCCAACAAATAATGCCATTCAATGATATTTGAAATCCAGGTCATCCAACAACGACAGCACCTTCAAGTTGTGTGGTGAAGACATGATGACTTACGAACTAACGGACGGTGCACGTGCTCCGAGGCTTCCCCGAGCCTAGTACAGGCGTGCAGCGGACACGAGCGTCTGACTCCATCGCGTCTGTCCATTCTCCACTCCACTCCACTACACTCTAATAATTCCATTCGGGAATGCCGATTCGTCCAAATACACAAGATACAAAGCAGACTATAAGTCACAGAATGCGCTCTTCACAATAATTTATTATACATACTCAATAATCTATCAGAGTTTATGCTTTTGGTGTTTCAAACACCATCACATTTGATGAACACCATAAAAATATAGCGGCTATGCTTTTTTATAAACTTTGCAGAGGAAAATAAATTCAGTCAGTATCCGGCGAGGGGTCGAGAGGTCCTGCCAGAGAGGTAAAAGGATGTCCCTCAGCCTGCCTCTCCCGATTTAGCTCACCAAGAAGTTGCTGGGCAGAGAGCATCCCCTAAGACGCCGATGAACTTCACCCCCCATCAATCTAGAGCTTGCCACATGGGGTGACCTATGTCAGAGTTGTTGATGGCTTAGCTTACTAATTTGGCTACTGATCACAACTTGATCAAATCCTGAACCGTGCTGAGAAATGGTTTAATGCGGTTCGATTAATTAAAAAAAAAGATCGTTGGTCACGATCATGATATGGTAATCAGAAGTGATGGAGTTTGGAGCATGAAACCTCCAAGATCATACGTATTTGACCAAATTCCTTTTTGAAACAAAGGCTAATAATTATTTAAAAATAGGTACCTATTCACATTTTTGAAAAATGATTAGTTGTTTCATTAAATGAGCCAATTCTAAAGCCAAATTTATTGATAATATTATAGTTGTTCTTCTTTTATATGTGGAAGGGGAGTATGATAGATACCTAATCAATTTTGTATTTTTTTATGCACATTATGTTCTGATGAATTATTTTAGAATTAAAATACAGGGGTGTTAATTTTAATAAGTTTTTTTAAGTGTTATTAAATTTTTGGTCTAGAAAAATGAAAAGTAAATAATATTAAATATGTATACAATATTTATAATGTTATTGTTTCGAAAACTTTATTTTGTTCGTATCGATATATAATACCTAAGAGTATGGATATTAGAGAGACGGCATATGAAGTGTGCCCGCGCGCTCCAAGTGTGCCTTTTCCAGAATTCTATCCACATGGCTGACATTGGCTGTCACCATGTAAAATGGCTGCTGTCGGAACGTATTAAACGTCCAAAAACCAGCAGCCAATGTAAGCCGTTTGGGTAAAATTCTCGAAAAGGCACACTTCACATGCCGTCTCTCTAATATCCATACTCTTAGTATAATACCTACGCCAAATAAAGTTTTAATTGAAATGGTTCCCTAAAACTTTTTCATGTTATTCGAACTGAAGGGAGAAAGCAATGGTGTGGGGAAGAATTGATATAAAGAGGTAGCGAGTTGGGTGTGGGGAAGATTAGAAATAAAGAGGGAGAAAGTGACAGTTGTGGGGAAGATCAAAGGTAAAGGAGGAGAAAGTGACGGATGTGGAGAAACTGAGATAAAATGGTAGAAAGTGAGGGGTGTGAGATAGATCAGAGATAAAAAGGGAGAAAGCGACGGGTGTGGGGAAGATCAGAGATAAAGAGGGAGAAATGAGATGTCTTTCACAATTTTTATGAAGCTTGATTTTCATTCCAAATAATTATTATTCAGCTTGAATGAAATAATGTCCAACCTTCAATAATTTATTCAAAATTCATTATTTTTAAGAATTTATAACATATAAATATGATATTTTTGATATACAGTAGAAAAAGCTTTAAGTTTACCTGATACAGGTTATTTTTTTAAATCGTATTATTATGATGTTATATATTATTATTATTATAGGTACACACATATTATAGTATGCCACACAACTGGAAATTATTAATTGACATTTCAATCTAATAAAGGATAGCTCGAATGCTGAATTGTACTTTTGTTATTACAATAGCTAGTGAAAAGAGAAATAATATTAATTGAGATTGATGGTAAACTTTCACAGGGAATATAATTGTTGTCGCTGGAGTGCAAAATACTTGAAAGTATACCTACCAGTACACCTATTGTAACGATATTGTCTAGAAATCGAATTGCGAACTTTAGACTGAATTCGGGGGAGAAAGTAAATTGATGGTGACATAATGCACTGAACTGAACGAACACTTTGACTTGCGGAACGGAAGGAATATTGATTTCAGGCAAAATACAGTTTGGGGGAAGTGACATGTGCCTATTGCAGTGCATCATGACAGTGAGTCATGATTAAGGTACCTGTCGCGTTGCCTTGTGTTATAAGGCTGTTACATTGTTATACAAGTAGTTTGTATGTACTTAGCGTTGTGCCTCTAATCCAAAACTCCTAGTTCTTTGTGGCATCCTTTGTGACATCCCTTCTAGAACCTCGGTGGCCGCACTTGTGAAATCTTTCAGTAACCTCTCCATTGTGACATACCTTCTGGTACTTCAGTGGCCCCACTTGTGTAATCTTTGAGGCCACCTTTGTATCTCCGAAGCCTCATTTGTGTTACCTTTGTGGCATTACTACTATTACATCAGTGACTTCAATTGTGGACTACTTGAGGCAAACTTTGTAGCATCACTTTTGACATTCCCATTGGTATCTCTGTGGCCACACTTGTCATATATTTGTGACATCACTTCTGGTATTTTAGTGGCCTCAGTTAGTGGTGCCTCTGTCGAACATTTTTGTACCCCTTGCCGAAGTTGTATCTTTGTTGACATCTTTTATTGAAACCGTTGTGTGATGATTGCCCCCTCCTATAATTGTTTCCAAGGGAAATGTTAGCTTCATTAAATATTGAAATAATAAAGAAAGTGCACATAATTTATTAATACCGCCAATAAACTGTTGTGAATAAATAATAAAAATAGTTTAATTAAAAATTAAAATTAAAACCAGGTAATTAAAAATTATATAAAGATGCAATATGTTCCTTTCATTACAGAGATATTATTGCTGCCACTACCATTTAATGGTCGTGCCATTTCTCTTCTATGTACTAAACTTATACTTCGGTAATTAAATGTACCTACGTTTTCCATAATCGCATTTTAACATATTGCTATAGGATAATAATTACCATAATACTGTTATTATTAAATAATGTTAAACTATATAGGCATTACTTTTTTTATAATTAAAAAATCATCATAATGTATTCAGTAAAAATGGAAAATAAATACATTTGAAAAATAAAACATATTTTATTAGTCTAATCTGTATCTTGTATTGTAACTATAAATTGAATTTCTCCAGTATGTTATGTACCCCGATTACATTGTAACGTAATTATGCATATTATATTACATGTACCTTGATAACATACATCACGTATTTTCATAAAAACTCAGACTAATATTCGGGTGTACAAATATATCTAAGAAAGTTTTTATTTTTCTGTTGTACAAGTAGGTATAAATACTTTTTATGTATTGTTTTTAATTTAGTATCATCAAATTTATTTATTTTTTAACTTGGTTCTAATCCATAATAACAGCGTCCAAAAAAAGTGTCCATACTGGGCCACTCTTATTCCAAATATATATATTAATGATATCTGTCATTAAAACCCAAATGGCTAAAACTTCGACTGAGATCTACCAAAATTATCTTCATTTTCTTGTTTACTAACGTATCTTGCAATCATACATAAAAATAACAGCCAATAAAAATATGTGTTAAGAAAATGTAGATAACGTTGTAGTTCTCAGTCGAAGTATGATACAGTTAAATATAACCGAATCGGATAGGGTGACATTAGCGCAGTTGGTAGAGCCGCGGCCCGGAAAGCCGAAGGTCCTGGGTTCGAGTCCCAGATGTGACTTAATATTTTTCTGATTGAGTTTCGCTAATATTGTCTTCATTAATTAAAATATTACAATTTGAGGTGTAACTCATTAAGTTAAAAAAATAAATAAATTTAAATCTAATAATGTTTAGCATAACATGGGCAAGTAGCGAATTATTGTTATGTACTTAGCGTACTTAGATAATGTCAAATGAAGCTCTGAAGTCGGATCTCCAGCTTCAACAAAACGTTCAACTTCGCCTCCAACATTTCGAGAATATTTTTTGTTTTCCACATTGCCGTCTCCTGCGTTTGTTTGAACATTGGAGCGCTGTAGGCGTGGCTACAAACATGACGCGTCTGAACACCATATTTTTACAGAGCTTCGAAATATTGCCGTTATCCAATGGAATATTTCTGAATGTATCCGGAAACTGAAAACTGTTTTGGAAAGGTTATGAAATAAGTTTTCTAATTTTATGTTTCAAAATAAACATATAATTTTTTAAATATTAAAATTTTGCATGTAAACATAAAAAAGTTTAAAAAATTACTCATCTTACGTTTTTTCTAGCTCAAATCATTAGTAATGAAAAAAATAAAAACACATACATATTTTATTAGAAAAATGTATTAATAAAGGTTATTTTCACCTCAATTTTTATCATTTGATGTAAAAATAATTAATTAAAAATTCTCAAAGATTCTCATAATTGATTTTCAAATTGCGGTCGGAAACTTTGGATTCATAAATGTGTATATTTTAATTACTTTGCGGTCAACTTTTAAATTTCAATATAAAGAGTGATATTTCCTCTTTCTAACACCACCGCTTAGATCACATTTCTAACCAGACACAACGATTTGTATGAGACCCATTTGAGTTGTTCTCAACAAATAGACCTGACGGGAAAGGAATTTAAATATATTAATTTTATTTTTATAAGACCTATAGTATAAGATATTAATTTATTTTACTTCGACCATAGTAAGTAAGTTATGTGGAAGCACGTGTGGAAGCAAATGTTGTCTCAGGAGACGACTATATCGAAGAAAGAGACCCGACTCTACGCACACATTGGTGTAGATATATCGGTAGGTAAACAATCAAGCTTTTTAACGTTGTGCCACGAATTAAAAAATAAATGCCTTTACCAATATATTAAACCACGTACCTGATATTTGAAAAGTGTCACCCATCTTTTAAATTATGTCTTTAAATTAGACATGTTTTTTTTTTATTAGTTCTAATTTGGGAGGCAGGTATGGGTAACACCCCCCCGGGAACCATTTATTGGATAACCAACACCACTGTTGGTTATCCAATAAAGTTACTCCAATTGGTACGCTACGTTTGGACTTATCAGGGTGCCCGGGTTGAGGTTTGTCCGTGTCTTGGCGACGGATGCCTCTGCCCACCAACTGCGTCTCAGGCCGGATCGGGAGACCTTTTGACCTCTCCAGTAGGACTCTCTCGGAACATCGCCTTGCCACGGTGTGGAAGGGATAGACTCATACCGTCGTCACTTCTGGACCCCCAGATTCCTACCCAGATCTCCCCACTCCTTATACCTTTTTCCATCTCAGAACTTCCTCTCCTTACTTTCCTAAAAATACCCTCCTCACAGCATCCCCAAACATGACGTAGGCCCTGAGCGGAATTGTTTTCCTTAATACCTTAAGTGTGGAGCTAATGAAAAAAAAATTAACCCTAATGATTTTGATAACTTCTTGATGAACTTCTATCCTTAATTAATTTTAATACTAGCTTTTGCCCGTTGCAACGCAACTAATTGGTTAAAGCACTAAGCGATTTGACGTTTGAAGGTGGATGAAATAAAAAGTGTGTGCGTACATTTTTTTTTCATATTAAATATTTGGAGAAAAAAAAACTATGTATGAATGTGGAAGAAGCAAGGCTTGTGAGCCTTCACAGGGTTTGTGAAAATTGAATATTTTATAAATATGAAGTATTTTTAAAATTAAAGAATTTGGAAATTTGAATATTTAGAAATTTTGGGTTTTTTAAAATCTACATGGTGACCTAAAATTTAACTAATATGAAATCCCCATCCTCGGTTTGTCAGAATCGATATGTCACATGACTAACCTAAGTAAAGTCTTAAAAAACAAAATGGCGAACGAAATTTTGACTAATATGAAATCCCCATCCTCGGTTTGTCAGAATCGATATGTCACATGACTAACCTAAGAAAAGTCTTAAAATACAAAATGGCGGCCGTAATTTTGACTAATATGAAATCCCCATCCTCGCTTTATCAGAATCGATATGTCACATGCCTAACCTAAGAAAAGTCTTAAAAAACAAAATGGCGACCGAAATTTTGACTAATATGAAATCCCCATCCTCGCTTTGTCAGAAACGATATGTCACATGACTAACCTAAGTAAAGTCTTAAAATACAAAATGGCGACCGAAATTTTGACTTTTTTTTTTTTTTTTTTTTACTTTAGGTCCACACAGGAGGCCCTGAGGAAAATAATTTCCCTCAGGGCCTATGTCATCTTTGGGGATGCTGTGTGGAGGGTATTTTTTAAGGAAAGGAAGGAGAGGAAGTTCTGGGAAGGAAAAGGTATGGGGGTTGGGTAGGAATCTGGGGTTCAGTGTGTCTAGATCATCCGCCGCCAAGACCTAGAAAATGAACCCCATGAACCCGGGCACCCCTGCTAAGTTACCAAACGTAGCGAACCACTTGGGGTGACCTATGGCAGAGGTGTTGGTTATCCAATAAATGGTTCCCGGGGCGGCGGTACCCATTCCCGCCTCCCAAATTGTATGACTAATATGAAATCCCCATCCTCGGTTTGTCAGAATCGATATGTCACATGACTAACCTAAGTAAAGTCTTAAAATACAAAATGGCGGCCGTAATTTTGACTAATATGAAATCCCCATCCTCGCTTTATCAGAATCGATATGTCACATGCCTAACCTAAGAAAAGTCTTAAAAAACAAAATGGCGACCGAAATTTTGACTAATATGAAATCCCCATCCTCGCTTTGTCAGAATCGATATGTCACATGACTAACCTAAGAAAAGTCTTAAAAAACAACATGGCGACCGAAATTTTCACTAATATGAAATCCCCATCTTCGCTTTGTCAGAATCGATATGTCACATGACTAACCTAGGTAAAGTCTTTAAAAACAAAATGGCGACCGTAATTTTAACTAATATTAAATCCCCATTCTCGCTTTGTCTGAATCGATATGACAAACCTAAGATTCATCGCAATCTGATGGATAGTAGATGAAATAATTTCATAACGCCAGAGCTTACTTACATCAAATCCCAAAAGTTTTGTCGCAATCAGATGAATAGTATTGGAAAAAATTTCATAACGCCAGAGCTTACTCTTTTATGTAGAAACCATCCCGAGTATGCCAACATCGAATTCCCTAAGTTTCATCTCAATCGGATGGAAAGTATAGGAAATAATTCATAACGCCAGATCTTACCATTATGCGTAAATAATTTCATAATTCCAGAGCTTACTATTATGCGTAGAAACCAACCCGGGCATGCACACATCAAAGCTCAAAAGTTTTGTCGCAATCAAATGAATAGTATTGGAAAAAATTTCATAACGCCAGAGCTTACTCTTTTACATAGAAACCATCCCGAGCATGCCAACATCGACTTCCCAAAGTTTCATCTCAATCGGATGAAAATTGAAGGAAATATTTTCATAACGCCAGAGCTTACTTTTATGCATAAAAACCATCCCAGGCATGCACACATCAAATCTCCAAAGTTTCATCTCGATCGGATGCGTAGAAACCAACCCGGGCATGCACACATCAAATCCGAAAAGTTTTGTCGCCATCAGATGAATAGTATTGGAAAAAAACCTACCTAACCCTCAAACAAAAAATATTTGTTCATTTACCAACGTATCTTCTAAAAAAAAAAACATTGCAATTTTATTACTTATCAAAAAAACCATCTTATCAAACTCAATTTTACTGCAGCAAAAAAATTACACAAAGAAATTCTTTAACAATATCCGGGTACCCGTGCACACGTATAATTATTTTTATTTTAAAATTTAATAATGTCCAAAGTAAACGAACGAATCCTGACCGATCTATTTTTCGATTTATATGCATATAAAAAATTTGTAGCACTGCATCGAACCCACCTAATTTATAAAAAGTACCTTCATACATACCTACCTACCCAGAGTACCTGTTCAGTACTTAGTTCCTACCTACCTGCATATGTATCTACCCCCGTGTACACCTACATTTCTTTGGAAATATCCATCTTTGGTTACTTTTTTTTATTTTATATCATAATTTTTTTGTGATTTAAAGGAAAGAAGTTCTTACTTACAGTAAATATCGATATTTGAATTCAATGGAATACCACCTCTAGTAACCTCCCTGATTGGTCAGTCAAAATGAACGACAGGGTCCGGCAAAATTTCCTCACTCATTATTACAAAAACCAATCGATTCAAAAAAATACTTTTTTTTTTTCAATCGACTCTTTAATATTTTTTTATGGAAATGACATCTCTCAAGTGTCCACCTTTTGATTTCACGGACGCCATAACTCTTTTCGTAATAAATAATTATTAATAACGATAAATGTATAGAAAATTAGGGAAAAAACTTTGCATCTTATTTAGATAAATTTTAATGCGCCGCAAAAACGTTGGTCGCAAACGCCCGACAATATTTTCTAAACAAAAAAAAATTAAGGAAAAAATCATGAGTTTTAATAAAAAAATTAATCAGTATATTTCGAGCGGATTTTTTTTTACCACCCTGTTTCTGAATTTGAATTAAAAAACCGACAAACTGCAATCGGCATTTTTTCAGAAGAAACGCATTTACTACATACCATCTTTGGTGATTTCTCTTAATTTCAAACCATTTATTTGTAATTCGATGGAGCAAAGTAGGTACCTACCCAGTAATTATTATTATACGAATCCACCTGACCAGTAATATTTTTAAATCTTGTAAAATTTGTTAGCGGAGTTTTCATGGATTTTTTTGTAAAATGTCAAATTTTTAGCACGATATTGAGGAATATTTCCAATGGAATGCCACTAAAAAAACGGTTGAATAAGTTTTCGAAACCATTTGCCATTGAATATATCAAAAAACATCTACGCCAGAGGCCGTCATTTTGACGCAATTTCGTTTGCAAATGAAGGATTCTCAAATACGCCAAAGCTCAATTTTTTAAAGGCTAAAGTCAAATTTTTTTGTTCAGGCCCTAGCACGCTTGCTCTTTAATGATCGGTAGGATAACTATCGGTAACTTCTCATCGTTCCCTAGGACAACTGCACATCGCTAACGTACAAACAACAGTTGATGTCGAATATGTTAAGGACATTTAGTCATTGTGAACTGTCACTTATTCGTTGGCGATCTGTAGTCATGCTAGGGAACGATGAGAAGTCACCGATAGTTATCCTATCGATCGTTGTAGAGCGAGCGTGCTAGGGCCCTGACCTACCGCAAAAGCCGTGAGGATCTTACGCTAAAAAAATTCGCTGGGCGGGTAGGCCAACGCCTCTGCAATAGGTCATTTCAAGAGGTTCGCTATGTTTGGTGATTTAGAAGTGGTGCCTGGGTTCATGAGGTTTGTCCTGGTCTTGGCGGTAGATTCGTCTGCCCACCAATTTCGTGGCAGACCAGATCGGAAGAGACTGGTTTAGGGAGACTTTTTGGCTTCTTCAGCAGAGCTCTCTCGGAACATCACCTTGCACCGCAGTGGTAGGGATAAAATCATTCGTCCCTCACTCCACACACTGATTCCCAGATTCCTACCCATCCCTCATACATTTTTACTTCCCAGAACATCATCTCCTTACTTTCCTAAAAAGAACCCTTCACACAGCATCCCCAAAGATGACATAGGCCCTGAGGCGACTTAGATTAACCGGTTATAAAGGATTTGTTCATCCAATAAATGATTCACGGGGTGGCGGTACCAATGCACACCACCCACGCCGAATGATATTATAATATCACTAATGTACACTATTTAAAGAAGTACCTACGCTATTTGGCAAAAAAAATTGATCATCCTTAGTTATTTAAACAGTTTTATTCTCAATATTTGAAGAATAACATTCCCACGCAAGTAGGTACCTACCCACTGGTAAAATATTTTCTATGATCTCGGCAGCCTGAAGCTTATAATCGTTCGCATTTTATTTGGCTTTAAAAGGGTACCTACCCAGTAATTAAAATCAACGTTATGTAGCTGGCCGGTAACATTTAAACGGTTGTTTTTTTTTTGCATTTCATAAACGTCAGAATTTTTTCAACTTTTGAAGATGTATGCTGAAATAATTTACATGAAATGTGGTAAATGTAATGTATTATTGGAGTTCGGAAATCTATGGTTTTCAAAATTATAGAAAAACATCTTATCCACATATGCTATTTTTGACGTAATATTGATATACATGAGACTCGTCGAAATGTCAAATTTACATGCGAGACGCCATAGAATAATTTTCAAAAATGCCCCAACATTTCAGTACTTTGAAGGTCTGACGATAAATTTTTCCTTAATAAAGCATTTTTTTTTACTGGCTACGAACATTTTAACAGTTTTTAACTCGGAATTTTTTTCGTAAACGTCAGAAATTACCGACGTTTGAAAACGAATCCTGACAAAATTTCCATGAAAAGTCACAAATATAATATATTATTAATGTTCCGAAACCTGTCGTAGTCGCAATAATATAAAAACATCTAAGCCGGGAATCTTTTTTAAGTCGCAATTTTGATTTACCTCGAGGCTCGTCGAAATGTTAAATTTTGAGGTGAGACGCCTTATATTTAAAAAAATATACACCTTACGATTTCAGTACTGACGCTGTTTCACAAATTTGTCGTGAAGGTCTGACGATAAATTTTTCCTTTTTTGACTGGCGAACCTGGCGGCTGGCAATATAACTTTGAATTTCTTCGTCGAATAATGAGCGCTTCTAGTTTTCGCCGCTAGGTTTTCATACATCAGTTTTATTAGCAGTTTATTTTTTTTGCATCAGTTTTTTTATATGAAAATTTGCAATTGGTAAAATTCTGGCTGAATTTTTCCCATACAAATCAGGTCTGAAAAAATAGTATGTATTTTCATCCACGGTCGCTTTCTCGCGAAAATCAGCTTTGAGGTCGGTTAAACTTGAGGGGCACAGTGGTCGTTTTTCGCAAGACTGCGATTGTCTTAAAATCTGGTGGTTACGAGCATTAATATATATACTAGCTTTTGCCCGTTGCAAGGCAACTAATTGGTTAAAGCACTAAGCGATTTGACGTTTGAATGTGGATGAAGCAAGAAGTGTGTGTCTACATTTAAAAAAAAAATATATTTGAGGAAAAAAAATCGATGTTTGAATGTGGATAAAGCAAGGATTGTGAGAACTACTCAAAGGGTCCTGCGAGTTAATCGCTCAATTTTGTACACCCGCTACTTAGCCCCTTCGGTCGCCCTGGTTAAGGCGTTCAGTATGGGCCTTTTCTCGCAAAAAGGGGCCTAGAAGTTTACTGCTCAATTTTTTCACTAATAAATTGTATTTAAATTATATGAAATACAATCACTTTTCAAATTACTCCCTTTCCACCTACTTTTTTGTACAAATTTGATAACGCCAAAGCTCTCCATTATATAAAGAAAACTTCGCGGGCGTGCGCACAATAACTCATCAAAGTTTCATCGTAATCGGATGAATATTATTGTAATTAACTTCATTACGCTAGAGCTCATTATTATATTTAAAAACCATCTCAGGCATGCACACATCATATCCCCGAAGTTTCATCGCAATCGGATGAATAGTATTGGAACTAATTTAATAACGCAAGAGCTTACTATTATATATAGAAACCATCCCGAGCATGCCAACATCGAATTCGCAAAGTTTCACCTCAATCGGATGAAAAGTAAAGGAAATAATTTCATTCCGCCAGAGCTTACTATTATGCATAAAAACCATCCTGGGCATGCACACATTAAATCTCCAAAGTTTCATCTCAATCGGGTGAATAGTATATGAAATAATTTGATAACGCCAGAGCTTAGTATTACGCATAGAAACCATCCCGGGCATGCACACATCAAATCCCTAAAAGTTTCATCGCAATCCAATGAATAGTATAGGAAATAATTTCATAAAGCCAGAGCTTACTTTTATGCGTAGAAACCAACCCGGGCATGCACACATCAAATCCCAAAAGTTTTGTCGCAATCAGATGAATAGTATTGGAAATAATTTCATAACGCCAGAGTTTTTAGATTTAGAAACCATCCCGAGCATGCCAACATCGAATTCCCAAAGTTTCATCTCAATCGGATGAAATGTAAAAGAAATACATTCATAACGCCAGAGCTTACTTTTATGCATAAAAACATCCTGGGCACACACACATCAAATCTCCAAAGTTTCATCTCAATCGGGTGAATAGTATATGAAATAATTTGATAACGCCAGAGCTTACTATTACGCATAGAAACCATCCTGGGCATGCACACATCAAATCCCCAAAGTTTCATCGCAATCGAATGAATAGTATTGGAAATAATTTCATAAAGCCAGAGCTTACTTTTATGCGTAGAAACCAACCCGGGCTTGCACACATCAAATCGCAAAAGGTTTGTCGCAATCAGATGAATAGTATTGGAAATAAATTCATAACGCCAGAGCTTACTCTTTTATATAGAAACCATCCCGAGCATGCCAACATCGAATTCCCAAAGTTTCATCTCTCACTAAAAAATTGTTTTTAAAATATATGAAATACACTCACTTTTCAAATTACTCCCGTTACACCTATTGAAAATTTTTGTACAAATTTGATAACGCCAAAGCTCTATATTATATAAAGAAAACTTCGCGGGCGTGCGCACAATAACTCACCAAAGTTTCATCGCAATCGGATGAATATTATTGTGAATAATTTCATTACGCTAGAGCTCATTATTATATTTAAAAACCATTTCGAGCATGCACACATCACATCCCCAAAGTTTCATCGCAATCGGATGAATAGTATTGGAAATAATTTCATAACGCCAGAACTTACTCTTATATATAGAAACCATCCCGAGCATGCCAATATCGAATTCCCAAAGTTTCATCTCAATCGGATGGAAAGTATAGGAAATAATTTCATAACTCCAGAGCTTACTATTATGAATAGAAACCACCCCGGGCATGCACATATCAAATCATTTCATCACGCCAGAGCTTTCTATTAGGTATATATGGAAACCATACCGGCACACATCAAATCACCAAAGTTTAATCTCATTCGGATGAATGGTTTACGGAGTCATAAGGGACAAAAAAAAACATTCATTTATAGATGTTAAGATTACCTCCGTGAACCACTTCCGGTAATTTTTTAATAGGGCTATGATGATTTTAAAGAGAAACGGCAAATTGCTACAAATTTATAAAAAATTACCAATTTTATATTACTGATCAAAAATTATTATATCAATCTAAATTTCATTGCAATAGAAAAATTACCGAAAAAAATGTTTCAAAAACCTGTTAAAAATGTCTATAGAAAAACCAAAAATTATCTACAAAAATACATTTTTTTTTTATTATTTATAGATGTTAAGATTACCTCCGTGAACCACTCCTGGTAATTTTTTAATAGGGCCTCGATGATTTTAAAGAGAAACGGCAAATTGCTACAAATTTATAAAAATTTACCAATTTTATTAATTAATTAATTACTGATCAAAAATTATTATATCAAACTAAATTTCATTGCAATAGAAAGATTACCGAAAAATATGTTTCAAAAATCTGTTTAAAAAAATGTCTATAGAAAAACCAACAATAATCTACACATGTTGGCAAAAATATGCTACCATCTTTGGTAATTTGAAACAAATATCATACCAATTATTTTTTTCAAATTTTCTAATTAAAAATAATTATATCAGTCCGATAATATTGATAGGTACCTACTCATTATGGCTAAAATTGCATCGACATTAATTTCAAGTAAGCCGGTAGGTACCTACGCAGTTCGCATCACTAACAAAATAGAACATCCCT